>CM062816.1:1257842644-1258495271 GCA_031772625.1 Pinus tabuliformis | reverse complement strand
GACTTCTTGAATGGTTCTTTTTCCTTTTTCTTTCTTCCTTTCTTATTTTTAGCTCTATCTTCTTCTTCTTTTGGACAGTTTCTTGAATTTCTATTGTAGGGGAGTCTTGGACTGTAATGTTCTTTTCTTTCCTCCTACTTTTTCTTGAGATCTTTGGTGGACTGCTTCCAGAGGCCTCAGACGGCTCTTGGAAGTAGTTTCTTGTCAAAAATTGCTCCCAAGTATCCTTAGTTTTCTTTAACTGGTCCTCAATAAGAATTTTTATGAATCCATGATGGTAGAGATGAGATTCAATGTTGCCTATGTGTTTTTGAACTGTAAAACTCATCTTTTTCAAACTCAATAACAGAAAATGAGGCAAATTAAGAGTGTTACCCTCTAGGAAATTCATCATAAGTCTAGCATGATACATATACATAGAACGAAAACGACCTTCACACGTGATAAATTTCTAGATGACTAACAGTAGACTAGACCATTCCTCTTTTAGTGCATGAACAGGGATGCCTCTTGTAAATACGGTGGTATCCATACCTTGGTTTTGTAGCATAATTCTCCACATTTGATTGTCCACACTTCTATTTTTAAACCACCTTTCACCTTCTTGAGGTAGGCCTGTGGCAGCTGCTACTGTGGCCTCAGTCACTATAAACTTTAAGTCTCCAATATCCACTATTTGTCCATCAAAAGACTGCGCAAAAGCTTTGGCCACCTCCTTGTTATGGCCTTTAAACTTTTGAATAAATCGTAGCCATCTGGCTTTCTTTAGCAATTCCTTAGTTTGAGGATAACCCTCCAAGTATTTCGGTCCTTCTGGCTCAGCTCTCAGTAATTTTCCCATCTGCTGTTTTAAATTCCAACTGAGAGTTTTTCTGCGTGTGAGGGTTCAGAAAAAAAACGGCTCTGTTACAGGGTTTAGGATGGACTGTAGTGACTGCAGTCAGGGTTTTAGGATGACTGTAGTGACTACAGTCGGGAATGGAGAACAAACTGTAGTGGCTACAATCGGAAATGGAGAACAAACTGTAGTGGCAGTACCCGAATTACCGGAGGAACAGAGGGTGAGCAGCAGTGAACAAGTTCAAAATAAAATGTGGATGCATGCGAGAGGTATGGTATTAGTGGAGTGGTAAACGAATGGAATCAGATTGATGACTGTGTATGAAATTTTTACACGTCTCAATAGACGGCTGTGGAAATTACGGCTAAGAAGAACCGTAACACAATAGGTCACGTCTCAACAGTACGGGTAATAAATGGAAGTGCAGTCAGTCTTGAGTTTAAACTCGGAATAATCATGAGACCGTTGGAGAAATGAATGCAAGGTGTGTGGAGTGATATCGTGGAATAGGAGTGGTAGTGGAAATATCGTATCAAATCATTGCACATAGTAGAACTTGTTATGGTTTGATAACTATGCGTAATTATGACTTGAAATGTTATTTGATAAAGATTTTTGATCATACCTTTGGAAACTTTGTCAATTTTTCCGCAAGGTTTCTAACCAATTGCTCTTCCTTGATGTCTTGGAGATGCCCCATGTCTTTAGCTCAATTACACCTTCATTTCATGATTATGGCACTAACAGTTGACTGTAAATTTGAAAACAGAGTGATGTTGGCTGCAGAAATCGTTTATGGCTACGGAAACTGCTTCTGGCCGCGGAAACGGTGTCTAGCTGCGGAAACTGAGACAGCACCCCCTTGACTGCACAAAGATAGTTAGAGAAGAACTAACTGAATGAAAATAGTCCTGAAAGGGACTTTTATTGATGAAGTGAAATGGAATGAGTGGAATGAAATGAAGATGAAGTGGAGTGAAGTGAAATGGTAATGAGAGTGAGATGGAGGTGAAGTGAGATAGAAAATGAAATGGAGTGAAGATGGAAAGAGAAAGAGAGGAGATTTTTTTTGGAAAATATAGAGTGTCAGGTGTCCCTGATTTTCACTCTACATTTTCTGTATAAGACTGCCAATCTATGATTGGTTTTCAGTCTTATACGATTTTTTTCCTTTTTTTTTTTTTTTTTTAACTGAAAGAATCAAAGACTAGGCTGATGGGGGAGAAGGATTCTTCTCCACCAACCTTATTGCAGAATTCTCCTGGAACATTTTGACAAATTCCTCTTTTGAGAGTGGATTATGATAGATTTTCAATCGGCGGCCATTCACAATGAGAGGAGTTTGAAATTCATCAATAGTCTTGATTCTTACCGCTCCATTGTTAAAGACTTTGTCAATCTCATATGGCCCAAGCCAATGAGTCTGAAATTTTCCTTTGAAGTCTTTAAACTTGGAATCAAACAGTAACGCCTAATCTCCCTCTTGAAACTTTCTCTCTTTGATGTATCTGTCATGCCACTTTGCTCTTTGATGTTGAACTAGATCAGTCCTTAAAATTGCATCTTGTCTGATCTCATCTAGCTCATTCAGCTGTTCCATTCTGTGCTTTTGGGCTTCTGATAGATTCATCCCCAACTGGACTGCCATCTGGAAAGTCTTGATTTGAAACTCAATGGGGAGTAGGACCTCTTTCCCATAAACAAGTTCATAGGGAGAATGTCCTGTTGTATTCCTCCATGTAGTTCTGTAAGCCCATAAGGCTTCAGGAAGCCTTTCTGCCCAATCTTTTCTGTGTAGATGAACAGTTTTGGTGATGATGCTTTCAAGAACTTTGTTTGTAGATTCCACTTGGCCATTTGCTTGCGGATGGTAAGGAGTAGATTTTCTATGCTTGATTTTATATTCTTCCATCAGCTTATCCATCAAGTTAGATGTAAATTGACTTCCCTGATCTGTCACAATTTCTCTTGGGACACCAAAATGAGTAAAAATATCCTCAAAAAGAAATTGAACAACTGAATTTTCAGTGGCAGAAGGCAATGCTTTGGCTTCTACCCATTTAGTGACATAATCAGTGCATACCAATATATACTTCTTTTGTTTAGATGGTGGATTAATGGTTCCAATGAAATCTAAAGCCCATTTTTCAAAGGGTTCGATGAGTACCTGTGGTTGTAATGGCATTTCATTTGAAAGAGTCGGTCTTCCAACTCTTTGGCAGCTGTCACACCTTCTGATATATTGTTTTGCATCTTTGAAAAGGGAAGACCAATAATATCCTAAAGAAAGGATTTTATAGGCCGTCCTCTTGTCAGCAAAGTGTCCCCCGCATGGTTCATCATTACATGCCTTGAGGATGTCAGGCATTTCATCTTCCCGAACACATATTCTGATCACACAATCTAGCCCTGTTTTAAACAATTCATTAGAAATCCATGAATAACTTGAGCTCTCCTGAATAATTTTTCTTTTTTCACCAGGAAATAGATGTGGAGGTAGCTTCCCTGTAACCAAGTAGTTAGCAATATCTGCATACCAAGGAGTCTTAGTAGTTACTGCAAACAAATATTCATCTGGAAACTTATCCTCTACAGGAGAATTTTCGTTAGTATTTTGGATTCTAGACAAGAAATCAGCTACTGTATTTTGTTTCCCTGGTCTATCCAACACAGTAATATTGAATTCTTGTAAAAGTAAGAGCCATCTTGTAACTCTGCCATTAGTAACAGGTTTATTCATAAGATATTTAATTGCAGAATGATCAGTATGGACAAAAGTTTCATAGCCGGTTATACAGTGTCTAAACTTATTGATTGCATGAACAACAGCTAAGAACTCTTTCTCAGTCACAGTATAGTTTAACTCAGTGGGAGTCAAATTTTTACTGGTGTAGTAAATGGCATAAGGAACTAAATCCTTTTGTCCTAACACAGCTCCTAGAGCTGTATCTGAAGCATCTGTAGAAATATGGAAAGGAAGTTTCCAATTTGGACCTCTCAAAATGGGTGCTTCAGATATTCTTGTTTTCAAAGTTTCAAATGAAGATTGACAATCAGGATCCCATTTGAATTCACAATCCTTTGTAAGTAATTTGAAGAGTGGAGATGCTATTTTGGTGAAGTTTTCAATAAATCTTCTATAGTATCCAGTAAATCCAAGAAAACTTCTAACTTCTTTTTGACAATTTGGAATAGGCAACTTGGAGATGACTTCAACTTTTGATCTATCAACTTTAATCCCATTTCTTGAAATATGATGTCCTAAAACAATCCCTTCAGTAAACATCATAAAGCATTTTTCATGACTTAATGATAGGTTTGTTTCTTTACATCTTATAAGGACTTTTTCCAAAGTCTCTAATGCCTCTTCAAACGAATTACCATAAACTGTAAAATCATCCATATAAACCTCTACACAATCATGGATTAGATCAGAAAAGATTCCTAGTACTGCCCTTTGAAATGTTTCGGGTGCATTACATAATCCAAAAGGAAGTACTCGATAAGCAAAAGTTCCCCATGGACAGGTAAATGTGGTCTTGTCCTGATCTTCAGGTGCTACCTGAATCTAATTGTAACCACTAAAACCATCCAAAAATGAAAAATACTTTTTGCCTGCTAAAGTATCTAATACCTGATCGATAAAGGGTAAAGGAAAGTGATCCTTCAAAGTTTCTTTGTTCAATTCCCTATAATCAATGCATACTCTCCATTTACCATTATTTTTAGGTACTATAACCAAAGGAGAAACCCATCGGCTATCTGAAATTGGATAAATGAAGTTCACATTAAGTAACTTTTGGAGCTCTTCTTTCACTATCTCCCTAAGGTTTGGATTCATCCTTCTCTGAGGTTGTCTGATTGGTCTACTGTTTTCCTCAATATAGATGTGATGAATGCAAGTCTTAGGGTCAATACCTTTCATATCGGTATACTCCCATGCAAATGCAGTAGAATGTTTTTGCAAGATTTTGGTTAGTTCTTCCTGTTGTGATCTTTCCAAATTTTTGTTGATATTCAATGTTTTTCCTGGAAAGATCTCAATGGCGGAACTACCAAATTCTTCCATAGAGAAAAGAGACATTTGTCTAGATGATAGATACAATGTTAGAATCTAACTAAAATTGTGTGTGGTCATATTCTGAAGATGTTTCAAAATTTTCTAATGTGTTCAGAATTTGACTATCTTCACTAACTTCAGAAATGGTAAAGACAGGTTGTATATTATCTTCATCATCAATCCATTCATTATCTCCTATTTCTGTGATTGCTTTTGCTGGAGGATACAGATTGAATTTCTTTGTCGAATTACCATCAGAAATATACATATCCCCAGACCTACAACTGATGAAAGCATCGGCTGTGGCTAGCCAAGGTCTTCCTAAAATGAGAGGATGTCCTCCTAAATTACTCTTGGGAGTTAAAATCATGAAATCCACTGGATATTCCCAAGAGTCTAAGGAGACTGAAATGTCTTCTAATACACCATCTGGTTTAATAATTGATCGATCTGCAAGTTGCAGTAAAGTAGGTGTAAAGAGAAGATTAGGAAGTTTCAGCTGTTCCATAGTCTGTCTACTCATAATGTTGATAGCAGCCCCTAAATCAATCAAAGTATTTGGAATTTCAACCCCATTGATATGTGTTTTGACAATTGGACTACCGGGATCTACATACCTCTGCATAGTAATTTTTCCCATCATGATGTCTGCAATTTTCCCTACCAGGTGGATTCTTCTTGTGTCTCTAGGTTTCCTTCCTGGTCTTTTAAGACTCAACTCCTTTATTGTTTTTGCTAGAATAGGAATCTCTTTAATGGCTTGTAACAAGGGAATCTTGATACAAACATTCTTCAATTCATCTAGAAAATCATAGTCAGGAAACAAGATTTGTTTTTCCACCCCTTTGTCAATTTGTAATCTTTCAGGAAAAGGAGGTGTGGGTGAAGATACAGGTTGCTCAACTATAGGTTGTAGGGGTTAGTTCTTCTTTTTCTTTCTGAGTGTTTGGGTTTTGAAGAGATGCTTCAGAACCCTTATTGGCTTCAAGAGATTCTTCCTCAGAAATGCTTTGATTTTGGGCATCTATAGAAGGTTTTTCTAGAACTCTACCAGATCTGAGTTGTACATCATTGAGAGGAACAATCATATAGGCATGAAATTGTTGACCTTCTATCATGTAAGAATTTTGAGGGTTTTTATTATTGGGTTTTGGCAATGGCTGAGAATGAAGTTGATTTGACTTCTGTTGGAATGGAATCAAGAGTTGAAAATTTGGGTTTTGTTGAGAAGGTTGTTGTTGTTGAAATGGCAATGATAGTTGTGGGTTTTGATTTGGAAGTTGTGGAGCCTGTTGGTTTTGAAAAGATGGAGGATATTGATAAAATTGAGCAAATCTCCCATAAGGATTTTGCGTACCTTGTACCCATGATTGAAAAGGATTTTGAGGTTCGGACCAAGGTTGTTGCCAAGGATTCCAATTTGGTGGGGGTTTAAAATTCATAGAGTTGTTAAACCTTTGATTTTGTTGCCCCTGCCAAGGTCTCCTTGCAACAAAACAGAGAGACTCAATTGTATTTGGATCTTCTTGAAAGACAACTTTGAGCCCAGGAATTGAAGGACAATCCTTGGTTTCATGATTCTCTGAACAAATCACACATGTTTCTACAACTTTTGCATCCAAGGGACATTCCCTGAGAGCATGTTTTTTTCTACATTTTGGGCAAAAGATGGCTAAAGCTTCAGCTTCTTCTTTCTGCTTGTTGTGGATCTTAAGAGTGTCTAGTTGCTCACTAAGACTCCCTAAGATATCAGTTTTGAATTCATCAAGCATATTGCCAATCTCAGCCCTACTTACTGATCCAGTTGCAGATTTGTTTGCTCTGATGAGAGAAGGATCTCTAGGCCCTTTTCCAGTTTTAGATTTTCCTCTTGAGAGATGGACACACAGTTCTGCTATGTCATGAAGTGGAAGTTGAGATATGTCTCATTTTCCCATCATGTTCAAAATATCTATCCATTCATCTCTAATGGCTTTTAATAGAAGGGCTTTCAAGATCTCCTCATCTAAGTTACTCATCTTTGCTCTCTTCAGATTGTATTGGAATATTTCAAGTAAATCCTCCAAGTTTTCATCTTCTTTTTGTACCATTTTAGATACTTCATCCTTGTGGTTGGTAGGCATACAATAATCCATGTATCTATCCAAGAATGTTTGTTTCATATCATTCCAAGTCCTAATGGATTGAGTGAGTAATCCCATGAACCATTTCAAAGCAGCTCCTTTCAATGTTGAAGGAAACAATTTGAGTTTTTGAGAGTCTTCGAGATAACCATAGGTTCGACACACGACCTCAAACTCAAATAGAAATGTTTCAGGATTTTCATTTCTTAACCCATGAAAGTTTGGGAGGACAGATGGTGAAATATTTTTCATTGTTGCTCTAGAATCCTCATCGACTATAGGAAATCCAAATGAGTTATCTCCATCTCTATTTCCCCCATTGTTACCTCTACCTCCTTCATTATTTCCTCCTCCTCCTCCTCTACCTCTACCTCTACCAAATCTGTTAACTCCCTCTTCTGTCATGGTAGTTTTCTCAGAGATTTCAAAGTCCTCTGGTTCTTCTACTAATGGCGCACGAGGAGGAATTTCTCCCTCTTCTTCCTCAGGTGATTCTACTTCTTCAATTACAATGTGTCTCCCTGTAGAAGAAAAGAAAGAATCTTTTCCTAATTCAGATTCAATGGATGGTGAGGAAGAGTTTCCTAACTCAACTACTGTCTCTTGAATTCCAGGAATCCTAGGGCTAGGAGTGTAGGTTGGAGATGATGGAGGTGTCTCTTGTCTATTCCTTAAGGTAGAAGGAGTTGTAAAAATCGAACTCTTGGCTCTAGCTAAAAACCTTCCCCTAGAATCTCTTGCTCTATGCATGTCATTTTTTTTATTTTTCTTCAAGTCAGGCTAATAATTCTCTTTCTGATCTTCCAGGTCACTCTAGGTGCAAGAAGAGAGCATACTCAAGAAACTATTAAACCAATAACTTTCTCTTTTCTGATCCTCCAGATCACACTAAGTGCAAGAGGAGAGCATACTTTGAGAGGTTATCAATTTTCCTTCCTTGAAATTTTCTTGTTTTTTTTTTTTTAAGAAATTGGCTACCTAATTTCACTTCCTCGGCAACGGCGCCAAAATGTTTGGTCAATTTAGTGTATTCCAAATTGTTATTTAAAATGTCAATCCGGGATTCGTAAACTGACGAAGTGAAGTGTACTATATGTACTAGATAACCATTTCCTTAGTATTTTGTCGTTTTTGAGTTTTCTAGTTTGTTTTTGGATTTATCTTTTCCTAATGTGTGATGGCGAAAATGAAAGTTAAGTGTGGATGGTGATGGTGATTTCTACAATGATTTCCCCAAACTTAAAAGTGATCAAAGAGAAAGCTTTAAAACAATTGTAATGAAATCAATTCTTAAGAAGAAGTAAATGTATCAAACAGTGAACTAATGACAATAGCCCAGTATCCTTGCTGCTGAATGAAAAGAAAGTAAAAAATGAACTTAAAGCAACTCAAATTAAAAGCAAAGCAGCTAATTCACACTACTTCAACTCTTCAGATCCTTTACCCTTCAGCTCAATCTACCTTGTGGGAAGCAATCATGAACAAGTCAAGTAATATGATATCTAAATGGCAAGAAATTAAATTGCATAAAGGAAACTAATCACACTACTTCAACTCTTCTGATCCTTTACCCTTCAGCTCAATCTACCTTATGGGAAGCAATCATGAATAAGTCTAAGCAATATGATAACTAAGTGGCAAGAAATTAAATTGCATAAAGGAAACTAATCACACTACTTCAACTCTTCAGATCCTTTACCCTTCAGCTCAATCTACCTTGTGGGAAGCAATCATGAACAAGTTTAAGCAATATGATAACTAAATCACACTACAATAAGTAATATTCTGATTCCTTACTAATAGAGTCACTTGACTATAGAAAGAAACCATAAACAAATGAGTAGTATGATGTCTAAGTAGCAGAAAAAGAAATAAGCAAATCACAACTTGAAAAAGGACAGTGCTGGAATTAAACTTCAGAAAATGGAAATTAGCAGGAAGGGCAAGATGATCTCATATGTCAATAGTTATCAAAAAGATGAAAATTTGCCCGGGCTGCCTAAGAAACCCTGCAGAAAAATGTTGATCAGCTGACAGCTATAAGAAAAAAAAAGTGAAAATATAAACAGCAGTGAATTAAAAACATCAAAACAACATGTTATATACAAGCTAGTAATTATAAAGACAGAAACATAATAAAATTAAATGACAACTATACAGGGCTTTAGTGCGCAGGGGCCCTCTGCCACCTCAGCCAGTCAACGAACAGTCACAAGAACGAGCTTAAGAAAGTAGTCTTCTCATGTATTAAAGCAGCAGCAACATATATAAAACAGAGTACAGTGGGGTGACAATAGAAAACAGTTCCAAAAATTACATTCCAAAAGCTTTTTTACAGCGTTCAACAACGCGTTATTTATAATGAAAAAGTGCTGAAACTGACTAACTAAATCCTATGCTATCAACTACGTTGCTAAAAACACGTAGATCTCCTCAGTCGAGATCTAGCGTAATTGTCATCATGCCTATTAAATCTTCGGAGTGGTAGCTGTTGGATTCAGGTTACGGGGATGATCTCCAGGTGTGCCGATGTCTCCGTGGGCTGAGGACTGGGCCACGTAAACTCTCACATGCTCCAAACAGAGACGTGCCACCGCTAAATACCTTGGTTGGCTTTGCCTTTGACCCTCGTTGACCGTGACCTTCTATGGATGATTTGGCAGATTTGAAGGGACACGTTCCATGTACCCGTCACCTGTAGCTTGCCCATGTGGCTCGTTTCTTCATAGGACACCTGTAGCATAGCTTTTAACAAAATAGTTGCGGAATCCTGTGCTGGCTGCGGAAATTGACAAGTTTCCGCAGCTGCTTGAACAAAAATCTAAACCAAACAACAGTCATAAGCATAGTTAGAAAACCATGTCAGAAGCTCTTTTTAGACTATAATGCAATGATTTAACAGCTTGATGGATGAAGTAAGTGGGAAAAAGAATGCTGAGAGGGTGTATAGGAAAATGCAGGTTTGAGGCTCAACACCCTGCCAAGGAGTTTGGAGGGAAGACTAGGGAGAAAGAGCTTGCAGAAAAGATGAAGAAGGAATACAGCCTCCTCAAGAAGTCGCGAGGGTATTCCATTGTCTCTATTTCAGACCAGGTAGTTTAATTTTCTACCCAGATTTTAGCAGGAAAGGTTATTAGGAAATGCAACGCGGACGAAGTTCCGGTGCCAGTAGTTCATTTGCTGCGTAGTTTGTGAAAGGCGTAAAATTTAATTGGGCTAGGTACCTTTGTCAGGAGTTCCTAGAGAACTGCCGAGAGGCCCAGGAGGAAACCAAGTCATTCCACTATGCTTGGTTACTACTACCAATTGTGCTTGTTGCATGGAAATCGCTGGAGGATAGCCAATTTCCTTCTCTCAAGGAAGGATTGTTGGAGGCAACACAATTCGCCTCTTTATGGTCTACAAAGGATGCCGCGCGGATTACAGAAACAAAGATATTTTGGACTTTTATGGAAATGGATATCCATATGGTACTCAGTCAGCATCCAAGGTTGTCCCCAACCTTGTTCATGCAGCTGTCATCCTACGCGATGTTCAAGGCTGACTTCCATAGAGTCTATATCCAAGCACGAAAGGATCCAGAGAAAAAATGGCACCAGTTGCCCTATTTGGTGTCAGAAATAGACGTGTAGGAAATCGTATGATTATGGCCTACCGAGTGGTGCACCCCATCAGAATTAGATGTTGGAACAAGAACGGGTGCGAAAAATTCTGCTACACAGAAAAGAAAGGAGGCCGCTCAGAAAGCTATGCGTGCCCTAGCAGAACATAAAAAGAAAGAAGATGCAGAAAAGGCTCGCATAGTGCAAGAACACGCTGCTAAGGAGCAGGCGGAAAAAGAGCAGCGTGAGTGACAGAAAGGTGATAAGTCACCTTCACCGGAGATAGAGGAAAATATTTCAGACCAAGGCGAAGGAGGTGATGAGGGGCAGAGCACTCCCTTTATTTTGAAAAAACGTGGCAAGGAGTAGAAGGGTGGAACACAAAAAAAGCAGAAATATGATAAAACGTAGGTTGATCCCATGGTATTGACAGAAAGTGATCTTGATGAGATCAGAGACAAAGTAAGGGACACAACGACATAAGTGCTATAGTAGTTTGAGCAGAAATACATGCAGACGCTGGGGAGCATCCAGAAGAATCTATGCGAGTTGCAGATCCAAATGAGCAAAATACAGGCGGGCATTGGACAAGCGAGCCTGACACTTGGGACAAGCCAAGCAATAGAGCTAGTAAGGACCCTAGATCTCAAAACTACACCATTTCCAGACGGGTCCATTCGCACAAAGTCAGCCGAGGATTGTTGGGTCCCTATAATACTAGTGATTACCCCATTACTATTGTATTTATACCCCTTATTTATATTTTTGTGCCCCCATTACCCCCATATTGTTATTAATGTGCCCATAGAATCCCTCTATTGTTATTTTTGTGGCTTTATATTATTATTGTTAGGTCGGCTGGATTATATTGTGACTCCTTAGACTCCTATATATAGAAAGGAGGTTTTGTCATTTGTATCATCCAAGAATTGTTCATTTATGTAATGTAAAGGAGGTTGCCCCCTCGAAGAGGCTGAATTCTAAGGCGTTGATCTCTCTTTTCTATCTTTTTGTGAGCTGGTTTCATAACATTTGGTATCAGAGCTTTGGATTCTAGGGTTTCGCTGCTCCAAACAGGTCATCGTGGAATTTTCGCTATAACTTTTTTCTGTGACGTTTCAGAAGTCGCAAAAAAAACCCATTTGAGAAGAAATCGCGCTGAACCTTGGGTCCGAATTTCAGAGCTTTTCGCGCGATATTTTCGGAGATATGATCTGAGGAAGTTGGTCTTTTTGCAGACTCCTGAATTACATTCAAAACAGGTGACCTGGGGAAAATCGTCATAACTTTCTCTCTGAGCATCGGATTGAAATTTCGTAAGAAGGTACAGAAAGAGGACGGACTGTAGTTTCTTTATATATTTTTCAGAGTCAAAGGTTGAAACAGTGACACGTGGCACTTCGTACAAGTTCGCTCTACTGAACTAGTCTATAATCAAGTCACTGTGGGAGATTGGCATAACTCTTTCTTGGAGAATCCAATTTGGTTCAGACTTGTGGCATTGGAAAGAGGACACAGAAGGCTACTACAGGTCACAATTTCAGAACTGGATGATTCGAAATTACAGAGATACATCAGATTCAATATCAGGCTTCTACAAAGTGAAAAAAGGTGTGTAGTTTTTTTTTTTATTTTTGCATAAGCTTGGTTTGAAGGAATTCAAAGGGCATAGTAAAGCATTATTATCGGTAACTGATGCCCCGAGGAAAGAAAATGCAAACACCTAGTAAGGAACCTGAAAGCTCTAGCATGACTCATGAAGAAGAGGAAGAAATGCTACATGATATATCAAAATTACAAGAACAAGTGCAACAAATGTCACGCTCACAAAAGCTAACAGATGCTAAGATAAATGGCGTGGAATCTAAGATAAAGGGCATGGAAGCTAAGATGGATGATTTGAAGACAGATTTGATGACAGATTTGAAGACAGACATGGCAGATTTGAAGACAGATTTGACAAATTTTCTACAAGAAATACTTACTAATGGTGAAAAGGTTGTAAAGGAAACTCATGATGGGAACAAAAGAAATGTTAATCATGATTCCATAGACTCTAATGTTGGATCGAAGACCCACCATATTCCAAAAATCGATATGAGGAAGTTTGATGGCAAGGATCCCGCCACATGGATATTACAGATGGAGCAGTTCTTCGATCTCAATAATGTGCAAAACACACAAAAGGTACGTATGGCAACTTTATATTTGGAACCAAATCAGTTTGTATGGTATCAATGGCTTTGCTCTCGTAAACAATTTATCACTTGGGCAATTTTTACGGAAGAATTGATAGCACATTATGAGGATACAAAAAGCAACACTTTTTTTAGCCAATTGATAAGTCTCAAACAAAAGGGTTCAATAATGGAGCACATTGAGGAGTTCCAAAAATTGAACATAAGGGTAAAAGATATTCCAGAGGAGCATAGGATTGATGTGTTCATAGGGTCTTTAAAGGATAATATCCAACATGATGTTCGCCTTTGGGAACCTGATTCATTAGAGAAGGCATTCAGGTTAGCAAGAAAAATGGAAAGCAAAATTATGGCAACCAGGAAGCATACCACTCACAACTATAAAGACGGAAGTGTTGTTGCCCCTAGTCTTCCACAACCTATAAGGTTGACACC
The DNA here is from genome assembly GCA_031772625.1 of Pinus tabuliformis. Lineage (NCBI taxonomy): Eukaryota > Viridiplantae > Streptophyta > Pinopsida > Pinales > Pinaceae > Pinus > Pinus tabuliformis. The sequence goes on along the minus strand of CM062816.1, from coordinate 1,258,482,012 downwards.
ACAACAATTGGAAGAAAAAAGAGCAAAAGGGCTTTGTTACAGTTGTGATAGCAAATACACTAAAGGTCATAAGTGTGCTGAGAAGAAATTATTCTACATAGATTGTGAAGAGGAAGAAGAAAAGGAGCAAGAAAGGTCAAAAGAAGAGGATATTCCAGGAACAAAGCCTAGATGAAGAACAAATAAATCCGACCATATCTTGTAATGCATTGGCGGGAATTACCACTCCTCAAACCATCAAGATAGAAGGACAAATCAAGAAGAAAAAGGTAATAGTGTTGATTGATTCAGGAAGCACCCACAATTTTATTCATTGTAGGGTAGCAAAAGAATTGAATTGCTTCCTATATCCAGCACCAGAGTGTCAAGTGATGATTGCAAATGGAGGAACAATAAATTGCTCTGGAAAGTGCCATAATATCAAGCTATCCATGGGAGAATATGTATTGACTAGCCCAATGCTTTCCATTCCAATGGGAGGTGCTGATGTTGTACTAGGAGTCCAATGGCTACAATCCTTGGGTACAATAGCTTTTAATTTTCAAGAACTTTTCATCAAATTTTCTGTGGAAGGAAAGGAAGTTGAATTAAGGGGTATTGCAGGGAAACCAGGAAAGATAATCAGCTCTAATGGTATGACAAAGCTTCTAAAAAAGGAGCAAAGAGGTGTAATTGCACAATTATGTTCGCTAGATGTTTCCACATTGGAATCATCTATTTCTCCAGATCTCCAAAAAGTCCTGGACAATCATTCCAAGGTATTTGAGACTCCCAAAGGTCTCCCACCTATGCGTGATCATGATCATGCTATTCATCTGATTCCAGGAAGTGTTCCTCCAAACATCAGGCCGTACAGATATCCCTATGTCCAAAAAAGTGAAATTGAACGTATGGTTGCAGAAATGCTAGAGGCTGGTATAATTCAACCGAGTCAAAGTTCTTTCTCTGCTCCAGTAGTATTGGTGCACAAGAAGGATGGATCATGGCGCATGTGTCCGGATTATAGGGAGCTCAACAAGCTCACTATTAAAGATAAGTTCCCCATTCCTGTCATTGATGAATTACTGGATGAATTGCATGGATCAATTTACTTCACCAAGTTGGATCTTCGTTCAGGATATCATCAAATCAGAATGAAGATTGAAGACATTCCGAAAACGGCATTTAGAACTCATGAGGGTCATTATGAATTTTTGGTCATGCCTTTTGGCCTTACCAATGCACCTTCAACATTTCAAGGTTTGATGAATTCAATTTTCAAACCATTCCTTAGAAAATTTGTGTTAGTATTTTTTGATGATATACTAATCTACAGCAAGTCTTGGAAGGATCATGTTGAACATGTTGACAGGGTGCTACAACTATTGGAGGAGAAACAATTATATGCAAAAAGATCCAAATGTTTCTTTGGAGTCCAGGAGGTGGAATATTTGGGTCATATTGTATCTCATGAAGGAGTTAAGGTAGACCCTAGCAAAATTAAAGCCATTAAGGAATGGAAAATCCCCACATCCATAAAGCATCTGCGAGGATTTCTTGGGTTGACAGGGTATTATCGCAAGTTTGTTAAGAATTATGGGAGAATAGCAGCACCTCTAACAACATTATTGAAGAAAGATGCATTTTCATGGACTCCGGAAGCAACAAAGGCCTTTGAACATCTTAAAGAGGCAATGTGCCAAGCACCGGTCTTAGCTACACCGGACTTCACAAAAACCTTTATTGTGGAATGTGATGCTTCAGGAAATGGAATTGGTGCTGTTCTAATGCAAGATGAAAGACCCATTGCTTTTGAAAGTCGTCCAATCAAGGGAAAGTTTTTAAGCAAAGCTATTTATGAGAAGGAAATGTTGGCAATACTCCATGCACTTAAGAAATGGCGACCCTACCTAATGGGAAGACACTTCAAGGTAAAAACGGATCATGATAGCCTTAAATACTTTTTAGAACAAAGATTATCCTCTGAAGAGCAACAAAAGTGGGTCACAAAGATGTTGGGTTATGACTTTGAAATCATCTACAAAAAAGGGAAGCAAAATGTGGTGGCAGATGCACTCTCAAGAAAGGATGAGGATGTGGAAGCATTGTTGTGCGCCATTTCTATTATCCAACCAGATTGGATAAACGAAGCAAGGGAGGAATGGAAGAATGACGAAGAAGTGTGGGCACTTATTCGAAAGCTACAACAAGATTCCAGTACGTCTGATACATTTAGCTGGAAAAATGATTCGTTATGGTACAAAGATCGCTTATACCTCTGTAAGAATTCCCAGCTAAAACAAAAGATTCTTATGGAATTGCACACTTCTCCCTTAGGAGGGCACTCAGGATTTTTAAAAACTTACCACAGGGTTAAGAAGGAATTTTTTTGGGATGGCCTTAAATCAGATATTCAAAAGTTTGTGGCGGAATGTTTGGTTTGCCAACAAAATAAAGTTGAAACAATTAAGACACCGGGTCTATTACAACCTTTATCCATTCCAAGCCAACGTTGGGAGGAGGTTTCAATGGATTTTATCACAGGTTTACCCAAGTCTGAGGGAAAGAGTGTCATCATGGTGGTAGTTGACAGACTTACCAAGTATGCACACTTTTGTGCATTATCACATCCATTTAAAGCCAGTACAGTTTCTACTGCATTTATGGAAACAATTCAAAAGCTACATGGAAACCCAAAGATTATTGTAAGTGACAGAGATCCCATTTTCACTGGAAATTTTTGGACAGAATTATTTTCTTGTCTTGGTACTCAGTTAGCTCATAGCTCATCTTATCATCCTCAATCTGATGGGCAAACTGAGATAGTAAACAAATGTTTGGAAGGATATCTTCGTTGCTTTGTATCTGATAAACAGACACAATGGGTCAAATGGTTGCCTCTGGCTGAATGGTGGTATAACACTTCCTTCCATACAGCAACAAAAATGACCCCATTTATGGCACTTTATGGGTATCAACCACCATCCATCACATCATATTTAAGAGAAAATTCTAAGGTTCAGGCAGTGGAACATCACATCGAACATCAACAACAAGTCCTCCAACTCTTAAAGGATAACCTCGTGTTGGCACAAAATAGAATGAAACAACAGGCAGATCAACATCGCAGTGAAAGAAGTTTTGATGTAGGTGATTGGGTATTCCTACGGCTACAACCATATAAGCAAATGTCCCTCAAGCAAGCTAAGAAGGATAATAAATTATCACCAAAGTATTATGGTCCGTACAAGGTGTTGCAAAAGATTGGTACTATGGCATACAAATTGGAGCTTCCTGCAGCTTCTCGATTGCACCCAGTTTTCCATGTTTCATGTTTAAAGAAGGTTATAGGCGACAAGCTCCCAGTTCAAACAATATTGCCAGAACTTGACGAGGAAGGAAAAATTATATTGGAACCGGAAGCAGTCACAGAAACAAGAACTCGACAGCTACGAAATCGATCAATTTCAGAGTATCTTATCAAGTGGAAGAACTTATCCGCTGAAGATTCCACATGGGAGGATGAGAATTTTATGCAGAAGTATCCAGAACTACTCAAGCGTTGAGGACAACACTTTTTTGAAGGAGAGGGGCATGTTGGGTCCCTATAATACTAGTGATTACCCCATTACTATTGTAGTTATACCCCTTATTTATATTGTTGTGCCCCCATTACCCCCATATTGTTATTAATGTGCCCATAGAATCCCTCTATTGTTATTTTTGTGGCTTTATATTATTATTGTTAGGTCGACTGGATTATATTGTGACTCCATAGACTCCTATATATAGAAAGGAGGTTTTGTCATTTGTATCATCCAAGAATTGTTCATTTATGTAATGTAAAGGAGGTTGCCCCCTCGAAGAGGCTGAATTCTAAGGCGTGGATCTCTCTTTTCTATCTTTTTGTGAGCTGGTTTCATAACAAGGATTGTATTGTACTTAGTACAGTCAAGGATATAGGACTGAATATAGTGACACTCTCCCTCAAAACCCTCCATGCGCTGCATAAGGGGGTGACAGATGAGTTGAGAACCAGGGAGTAGCGCGCCCTCAACCTCATAAGTGAGTACAAAGTCAACAATGAACAAATGTTCGTTGAAAAGACACAGGCTCTGAAGGAAAAGGAGGCACTACAGGCACGTAGTTCAAGTCTAGAGTCAATAATAGTGGAGGCTTGTAAGACAATGCCTGAAATTCACATCCCGGAGGATGCACAGCTTGAAGCCAAAATTAGAAAATTAGCCGTTGGTGTGCGTGAGGCTAGAGTAGAAGTTGGACGAGTAACTTTCGAGTTCAACATGAAGATTGCAGAGCTGCAGTTGAAGTTGCAGCGCACAACTCTGCTAGAAGTCCGGGAGCGACGCGGAATCACAATAAAGGAGGGCATGACTACCTTGGATACCACAATCACTGACTGTGCGACAATGTTTGATCGAGCTATGGAACTATGGAACAATCTGTAGGAGGATCGAAACCTGCAGATATTGAACACAGAGGTAAGGGATATGCAACACTGATATGATGAGGTTAGGGCAACTGCGCGCACCTTAGCACTAGCGCAGTGCCTTTCCAAGTTATAGGAAGGAAAGCAGCGACTGGCACAGGTAGAGGAAGCACAGAAGAAAGAGGCCTTGCTAAAAGCTAGGTTGCAACCTTGGTTGGATGAAGCTTATCAACTCATGCTCTCCGTTTAAGATAAGCTTAAGGGACTGTAGCGGACACAGCGAACGATGAGGCTGGTAGTAGAAGGACCAACCACTGAAAAATTGGTTGAGGAGGTTCGACAGGCAGCAACACAGAGTGCTGCTGAAGTTGCAGTGATCCACTGGGGGATCTTCACAGTAAGATTGCGGTGCCAGCAGACTGGCTCGAGGGCGAGTCATGATCTTGGTGTTGGGGGCCTGTTGGGATGGGGTCCCTTGGGTTAGTTTGGGGTTAGATAACCCAAATTTTGGTACAATTTTGTAAAATATGTAAAGTCTCCATGATTTGTGGATGCGGAGCGCGTAGATGAATAGGAGTCAAAGGGGCTTAGCCTCTTGTTTTGGATAATTTTGTAAAAGATTATAAATAGGTGTGTCTTAGAGAGTCTATGGCAGTAGAAAAGCGTAAGGTAGAAGAGCAAAGAACTTAGGAGGGCTTAGCTTAGAGGAAGAAAGGCTCTGCAACTTAGTGCATAGAGGCCTAGGAAGAGTTCGCAACTGAGTGCATGGACCCCTGCAACTATGTGCGCAGGGCAGATTGAGTCTGTACTGAGTATTCTGATTAATAAAGATCATTTTGAAGCAAAGTTACTAGCAATTGTCTACTATCTGTTTATCTGTTATCTGCTTACCATTTTACATGAATTAATGCTTTATATCTGCGCCATTTGGGTTACTTGAACTTGCTTACATCTAATAATATGACTGGATAAGCTTCGCGAAGTGTTAATGGTATTTTAACTTAGTTTCGGATCAGGAGGATAGGTCTGCGCTACGGTAGATCTAGATCTCGGAAGCCCTAAAAGACTTGTATTTGTGCGCAAAAATAACCAATTTTTACCTATTAGCTTTTAAGAATACATTGTATCTGTTTCACGAAGGATTGAAGTTAATGGAAGCTAACCTTAAGGTTTAGGCTCTATTGGAAGGTTAGATCTACACGAGGGTAGATCTGAGGTATAGAAAGACATCACAATCATCTCTGGATGCAAAAACTTGGTTCTTGCATCTCCCCATACTGCTTCGGGTGAGACTGCAACGTGCGCTACGCAGGTTGTTGCTGAAAGGGCCAATAGTGTAAGGTTTTGTTGGTTGGCACAGCGAACTCCAAATGCAGACCAGCGTAAAGTGAATATATGACCTTTACCTGTGACATTGGATCTTAGATCTTAGATCTCGAGATTTTTTTTTAACCATCAACTGAACTACACAACTTAATACTTATACAATTGATGCAATTACATGATTTTCTAGTCCAATATTTGTTGTTCCCGTTCTAGCTCAAATTCAAGCCAGCTCTAGTTTGTATAGCATTCCGCTCCATCATGAAACATATCCACATCGTCCGGAAGTGATTCTCTTTTATTCATACCCCGGACAAGATTCACTTTTTGCCTATATGCAGCTTCCATCTGCTCTGCTTCATTAAATACTCTTTGTTTATTGAAGAGAATCAATCCTTCCTCGCATTCCAAGGATGTTGTGCCACAATAATGACACTTAAATGATATTTTGGTTGGGATCGATGACCTCAATTCCGTCAGAACCTGGCCAGGGCAATATTGCAAGCCTCAAAGAAATTCGCAGCATAGGTAAACTCTTCCGCAAGTGCTAGCAGACGTAGAAGGTGCCGTTCGACTTCATGCATACGAGCTTGGAAGATTCCGCAGATCCCACGTATTGATTTTAAGTTAGTTGGAAGACTTGACAACCCAGAAATTATGTTGACGTGTTACAGAAAACGATAACCCTGTGCCAGAAAAAATTCAACTCACTTCAAATTTGGCAGAATAACTTTCATAGAAATATTTATCCCCAAAATAAGATTAGCTGAGCTAAATTAGACAATTTAACTTATTGTGAAACATAATCAATAATGAAAGGATTTTTTTCTAAGGCTCGCGAAACAATTTGGAATATAGCTTATGCAGGGCACGTTTCTCATCGATTTCCTCGTACCCATGCTCTTAGACAATCTGTTTCTGACACAATCTAACCTTTTACACCTAGCTTTGCATTTCCTAAACAAACGCACATTACCAAACCCAAACATAACTATGCAACTTTGAATGTATCCTGGACAATGGATAACTTGGCAAGAAGACCATATAATGGAAGAAATGATCCAATTCCATCTGATATCCTAATATGTGTAAAACCAATTTCCCTTATAAATTCCAGCTTCAGATATTCAGGTATATCATAATTTTTATGACACAGAAAAGTGTTGTAATGATGTCAGTTGCAGAATAAACAAAATCATACAAGCTCTTTAGACGACTACATGCCTCGTCAAATGTCCCTTCCAGTGCATCAATGGGGCATGTTACATTTATACATGGAAGGTATAGTATGGTTTCACTAAAGAACCTTTACAAGAAAGTTCACGGGTAATGTCTTATCCCTTCCCTTCTCCTCTTTCTTTCCCATTTAACTTTATTTTTACTTTATTGATTTGCTATTATTTATCTTTTTTTGTTGTTTCATGTTTAATGGAAAAAAAGGAAAATTTGGCTTCTTGGGGTTTAATGGATAGATATGGTTGATATGTGTGATCTAAGGAAGGCCTTTGCATTCTCATAAGGATATTCAAGTTCAAATATTCATCCATCTATCTCTCGTTACTATGTTTCCATTAGTATCATATGTTAGAATCTGTCTCATATATGCATTATTCACTAGTTTACATGCATGGTTAGGCTATTTTCAATTATTTAATGGAAATGATTATTGGGATTGTAGCTGAAGTAGAGTTCTTGCCTTTTGACAAGTGATTCATGTCCAAATTCCAACATTCCCTTGCCATTTTCCATTTTTGTTTTTATTTCTATAGATTTTAATTTTTACTAGATTAGTTTAGTTTCAAGTCAAATATGCACATTTAATGGTAAACTTATAAGGGAATGTAGCTCAAGTAAAGCTTCTACCTTTTAGTAAGCAATCTAGCTTCAAATCTAGACATCCATTTTCATTTTTCGTTTTTGTTTTTTACCATTTACTATTTTTATTTCCATAAAACATTTTACAAATAGTGAACATCTAACCTTATAATAAATCTAACAGTAAATCCAGCATTAAATTTGACACTAAATTACTCTAAACTTGGCACTACATCCAATGCTAAACTTGATGCTTAGAGAAATGCTCCAACTTGAAAAAAAATATGCACTGGAATATAATGTTAAACTCAACACAAATGATATGGTTGATGTAGTGATGGAACTTTGTCTCAAAAATTTGGATCTATTATAAATTGATCCAAATAACTCTAATATTGAAAAATAAATCAAATAATATATAACTTTAATTCTCAAAAAACTTACCAAAACTATTAAGTTTGTAAATAATCATTTTCATATCATATATAAAAAAAAATCAAAACAACCATAAAAATAACAACCAATTATAACTCAAGCAAAGTCATAATGAACCAAAATACTTATCTACAAATTTGAAGAAATTTCACTAACTTTTAGATTTTTTTTTACATAATCATGATGATGAAAAAAGAAATGTTAAAGAATAAAAGATTTTTTAGATTTGTTTTTTTTAACATGAACATGATGATGAAGAAACAAAATGTTTTTTTTTATTTTTTATTTTTTGAAAAAGAATAAAGATAGAAATAATTTAAATTGGTTTACAATTTCAAAAAACTTAAATAATTTTTTAAAATAAATATTTTTATATTATTAATTTAATTAAAATAATAAAATAAAATAAATTATTTTATAAGAAATTGGAATTTTTAATCAGATTTAAATAAAAAGTATTTTTCATTTTTTACTAAACTTTGGGTTGACAAAAAATTCAGGAAAAGTGAAACAAAAAAGAGAAGTGTAGTGGATTTTCACATAAGTAACTCCCCCACATTTATGTAATTTTCACTGCGTTTTCTATTTTTACTGTTGCATAAATCGAAAAACTTATATCTGAATGCAATATGCAATTAATTTGACTTCTAATACATACACAAACTGATGTGTTTACCTAATATAATTTTATTATTAAGGAATAAAATTGCGATTTTTTCTCTAAAACTAAATATAATTTTTAAAACTTTATATTTAAGTAATATTTGGATACAAAAAGTTAATTAGGTAACCATTAAACGTGATGCATAGTTTTGCTATATAGTGATGTCTCTGTTTTTCTAAAATAATTTAAGAGAATCAATAAATAGAACACATTTATTTTTTATATTCAAGTTTCTGTGATTCATAATGAATTAAACAAAGTCTCGGTAGAAATTACATGAGAGAATTTTTTGGCGGACGTATTTCGAACCAACAAGTGTGGTTCATCATCAGGACCAGATCAACCACACTTGTTGGTTCGAAATGCGTCGGCCAAAAAATTCTCTCATGTGATTTCTACCAAAAGATTTTGTTTAAAAAGTGTGGTTCATCATCTAGTCTTTATGATGAACCACACTTGGTGGTTCTAAAAGCATTGGCCAAGATATTCTCTCATGTGATTTCTACCAAAAACTATGTTTAATACATATTTATTTGTAATGTTTTGATTGGTTATAAAATTAATAATTAATAATTTAACTAGAAGTTGAATTGAAATGAGCGGTATCAATATCTTTGGTGCCAATTATTTGGATTATTCTCAACTTTAAATTTTGTTTATGATTAAAGTATAATTTTCCTTCATTGTAATAGGATAGCCTTAGTGCGTGCTATGAAAAATGTTTTTGGTATAGGTACAAGATTCATTTATATAAAAATATTAATTAGTGAAGTTTGTTTTGTTTTGTTTTTTTGGGTCGATGTGCCTAAACCATTATAATGTACTATTAGCTTTAGCATCAATGTGTATTTATATATAGAAATTTACCATTTAAACTTTTAAATAGACATTGTATAAAATAATTAAATAAAATATTAATCATTATACTTAAATTTTATAAAATGTCAATACATGGTGTGTATAAAAGATATGCTTACACCAAAGCTTATCGATAACTAAAATATACATGCATTACAAAACACATCAGGAAAATTGAAAAAATAGATTGTGGTATTTAAATAACTTATAGACATTTTGATGTCAATTGTGTTTATCTAGGATGGTTGAGAGGAGCAATTAAAATCCTTCCCACCCAAGTTCAGTTTCTACAAGTGACATGATGAGCTTTGATGTAGCAGCTTCTAGCCTTAAGGTTGTCGAAATGAATAGTCCCTTGAGGACCAAAACATGTATATTCTTCACACACACGCACATTCTGATATATCCAATACCATGTACAACGTGTTAAGTTTAACATTTAAAAAAATATAATTGATGCACCAAATAGATTTAACTAAATTATGTGAAGTGTTGCATTATATTGTTAGAAGATTTAAAAAAAATGATTAACAATACACATAGAAGATACTACCCTATTAATGTGTAGCTTACTACACATATAAAGTAAGTATTATATATATATGAGTTTGAAACAAATGATTAACAATACACATAGAAGATACTACCTTATTAATGCATAGCTTACTACGCATATAAGTAAGTTATACACATAAATGGAAATCATCCTCTTTCTCAGTCTGAGGGTGAGAGTGAGAGTCAATACAACAATATTTATAGGCACATAGCCATTACAACCATATTTCTCATCATCATGTCACACACAGGGGATTAAACCTGGGTTGGGGAGATAAAAACCATTCTACCCAACCACTCGAGATAACCCCAATTGACTCTCTCCACCTAATAGCCCGCATGATCACCTCGCCACTACGCAAAGGGAAGAACATTTGGTAACTTAATGCCTACCACTGTGATGCAAAGCTAGTGCATGCATAGATTAGAGGAGGTACGATGACACATAGATTTGCATAGTCAAGGAAGAGGGTTGTTCATTACAGAATATTATGCAATGCAACAAGCTAATAATGTTGAGAAGTGGTGAGAAAGGGACTACCTTGTGGTCAGAGAGTGCCTTCGACTGCATATAACAAGTCAGTCATGGTGGGAGGCAAATAAAGCATGCATCTTTAATTTGATAGAATTGATTCATGGAGTGAATGGAGAGGCTCTCACATTGATTGTGCATATTGATTACTCTAGCCTTCTCTCACTACTGTGCATGATTCCCCGCAACATATCCAATATATTCTGGTTTGGTTTCTTTGTTTTAGTTCCCTGCAATTTTGCCTCAATTCTGTATTTCATTTTTTCTGGTTCACTGTCCTTCGTAGGTATATTGGTATTTTGGTTTCTATCCCCATGTTGGGTTCTATTTATTTTGGTGGTCTGATATAATCTTGACTTCTCCCCTTCCTCTTTAAGTATTTGTTTTCCCCTTGCCTCTTCCTGACTTTCTCCCTGACCTCTTATCTTTATATTATGGTTATTCCATTTTATCAACTCATTCTTTTGCCTTTCTCCCCGCCTTGGCCTCTCGAACCTCCCTCTCGCTCTACTCTTCTCCTCTCTATTATACTTTTTTGTTGCTCCTCCTCCTCTTGCCTATTCCATGGTCTACCCTAATCTTTGCATGGTTAGACATTGCTTAGTTGGGCCTCCATGCCAAGGTAGGAGGGGACGCCCTAGTCCCACCTCCTCTCTAAATTTCATTCCCCCCTCTCTTTGAGGCACTCATGCTTCATCTGTTGCCAGAATATCCATGGAAAGGTATAGGGATATCATCCATGCAATTGTCCAAAGAGAAATATCTCATGTGGAAGATCAAGTAGGACAATCCCAGAGGTACATTCTTGACATGCACATGGACCAGGAAACCAAATACTAGATCCCAAATATTGGGACTTGTACCAGAGATAGAGCTTCCATCTACATGAAAACCATTAATCTATATTGGAATATTAAGACTCCAATCGAAAGAGTCCTCACAAACAGGGTTGATACTCATTTTCATGGCAAGTTTGATAGAGAAAGTTGACAAAATCAATAAGAAAATCACACTCACCAAAATAATGACAGACATGGGCCCCTCCACATTAGACTTAGATGGACAGCCTCAACAACCATGTACAAAGGATACCCCTATAGACTGAAAGGCTATAAGACACCTTTTCATACCAAGGATACAATTTCCATTAGTTTTTCTATGGTTTCTAGTTTATTTCATGTTTTCTATGTAGCACCACTTGTAATTTTTGTTTTGTGAGTACCTTAGATTATGAACAATATGAACAATTTTAAAATTTTGTGTTTATGCTACTGGTTTGGTTTTCTAAGTGGTAGACCAATAGAGACAATTGTTGATGTAAGCCATGTTTCTAATAATAATATAAATATTATGATTTTACTATTAAAAAAGTCAAATTTGTAAATTTTCATAATTAGTTATTATAATTCCAATTTTTTTTTTTTTAAATGTCTTTAATGATAAATATACTTGATGATGGGTGGAATTTCCATATAAAATATTGGAATTTTCCAAACTTTTTATATAACTTGTTTTAAAGAAAAAACTCTTACAACATATTTAATAAATTATAAAAAAATTCAATATTCACGGTAAAATATAGAAACATTTGTAAAAGTTTTTATTAATTATTTGGTAAAGATAATTTATATTATATGTTTAAAAAATAAAAGTGCTATGAATTACGATTTGGGGCTTCAAAGAAGAAAGCATGTTGAGGCTTCATGGAGATGTAAAAATTTATCCAAATTATTATTTTGTAGGGAAAATCAATGTAAATTGGTTTCCCATCAAGGTGATTTAATATAAATTTTTGATGGCAAAAAATGAAAGGGATTTATTTTAAATTTTGAATTATTTTTGTAATTAAAAATATTTTATATGTTTTGGAGTATGATCTTAAATTATTTTTACTTGGTTTAGATAGAGGTCATCTTCCATAAACATAAGGAGATAAGATCATAGCCAAAACTTAGAGGCATTTCACGAGAGTGAATGCCTACCTCCTTAGGGACCATCATCGATTTATTCTAGATGGTGTGGTTTCATTGAATAACAATGACGCATGAGCTCGTTACTCAATAATCGTTGCTAATTAACTGCTGAGTTATAATTTGGGTTGACAAGGAGGACTAGGAGTTTACAAGATCTTGGAGGTAATAAAATAACATATTAGCTTGGGGTCTTTGCAATATTCCCAAAAACTTAGCAGAAACTATAGCACTCTGGTAAGGTCTCTCCTTAGTACTAAAGGAAGGTTTGAAATCTCTAGTAGTAGCAAGAGGTTTAATGCTTATAATCAAGTCTTTAACAAGAAAGACCCCCTCTAGAAATATAAAGCTTAATTCCATCCTCATTAGAATTAAGTATCTAACAAAGTAATTCAAGAAAACAAGTTTTTATCACATAAAATGTGAGCACAATATGGAAAACATTGGGCGAATGTTGGCTCATCAATGGCAAAGGGTGACTTAATGGTTAATGGGACATACACTTGAGTTGGATTCCATGATGAACTTGGTCATAGCCACATTTCTCCTCGCATGCACTGGAGGGTGCTCTAATTTTTTTTCCTTTTTCCTTTTCACATGGGAAATATAATTATATTCTATATGAGTAATATACATGTTTCATTCAATTACATCATGGGATCAAAACGATTACATCACTTGTGGGAATTGAATATGGGTGGTGAGGATCTAAGTAATTCCTCCCAACCATCCAAGATAAAGCTAATTGATGGGGGGTGCTCTAATAAACTCATTTATTAGGCCTGTTTAGATTCATATGGGAGGATGCATTCCTACATCATGTCTCACTCACTTCAACTAAGTCAAAATGTGGGTATTCTGGGTAGTGCATCAAACCTCACCTATATAATCTAGTTGACAAACACATTCATCATAAATCACATTGGCATGGAGGAAGGGTTTCTTCAAGAATTCGATGAGGGTTTGCCCACTTCTATTCATAAGTGCATACAAAATATTTAGGGAATAATCTCTACCTTCCCACAAGTCTCAAGATTTAGGGCTTTTGTTAGGATTTGCTAAGTGGAACCCCTATTTAATATGGTCCCTCATGCAAATACTAGGCATCAACATTACCAGGCATCCTATGAATTCTTGGTTTCTACTTTCTATATGAGTTAATGGACCACTAGTGTTCATTCATTTTCACATTCCTCTTGGCACAATGCCCCCATTAAGGGAAAGAAGAATTTTCTTCAATATAGGATGGGTATGATTCATTCATAAAAACTTATTTTTATTTAGTATTGTTTCAATTCTGTTATGAAACCAGCTCAAGAAAAGATAGAAAAGATAGATCAATGCCTTAGAATTCAGCCTCTTCGAGGGGGCAACCTCCTTTACATTACATAAATGAACAATTCTTTGATGATTCAAATGACAAAACCTCCTTTCTATATATAGGAGTCTAAGGAGTCACAATATAATCCAGCCGACCTAACAATAATAATATAAAGCCACAAAAATAACAATAGAGGGATTCTATGGGGCACAGAAATAACAATATGGGGGTAATAGGGGCACAACAATATAAATAAGGGGTATAACTACAATAGTAATGGGGTAATCACTAGTATTATAGGGACCCAACATGCCCCTCTCCTTCAAAAAAGTGTTGTCCTCAACGCTTGAGTAGTTCTGGATACTTCTGCATAAAATTCTCATCCTCCCATGTGGAATCTTCAGCGGATAAGTTCTTCCACTTGATAAGATACTCTGAAATTGATCGATTTCGTAGCTGTCGAGTTCTTGTTTCTGTGACTGCTTCCGGTTCCAATATAATTTTTCCTTCCTCGTCAAGTTCTGGCAATATTGTTTGAATTGGGAGCTTGTCACCTATAACCTTCTTTAAACATGAAACATGGAAAACTGGGTGCAATCGAGAAGCTGCAGGAAGCTCCAATTTGTATGCCATAGTACCAATCTTTTGCAACACCTTGTACGGACCATAATACTTTGGTGATAATTTATTATCCTTCTTAGCTTGCTTTAGGGACATTTGCTTATATGGTTGTAGCCGTAGGAATACCCAATCACCTACATCAAAACTTCTTTCACTGCGATGTTGATCTGCCTGTTGTTTCATTCTATTTTGTGCCAACACGAGGTTATCCTTTAAGAGTTGGAGGACTTGTTGTTGATGTTCGATGTGATGTTCCACTGCCTGAACCTTAGAATTTTCTCTTAAATATGATGTGATGGATGGTGGTTGATACCCATAAAGTGCCATAAATGGGGTCATTTTTGTTGCTGTATGGAAGGAAGTGTTATACCACCATTCAGCCAGAGGCAACCATTTGACCCATTGTGTCTGTTTATCAGATACAAAGCAACGAAGATATCCTTCCAAACATTTGTTTACTATCTCAGTTTGCCCATCAGATTGAGGATGATAAGATGAGCTATGAGCTAACTGAGTACCAAGACAAGAAAATAATTCTGTCCAAAAATTTCCAGTGAAAATGGGATCTCTGTCACTTACAATAATCTTTGGGTTTCCATGTAGCTTTTGAACTGTTTCCATAAATGCAGTAGAAACTGTACTGGCTTTAAATGGATGTGATAATGCACAAAAGTGTGCATACTTGGTAAGTCTGTCAACTACCACCATGATGACACTCTTTCCCTCAGACTTGGGTAAACCTGTGATAAAATCCATTGAAACCTCCTCCCAACGTTGGCTTGGAATGGATAAAGGTTGTAATAGACCCGGTGTCTTAATTGTTTCAACTTTATTTTGTTGGCAAACCAAACATTCCGCCACAAACTTTTGAATATCTGATTTAAGGCCATCCCAAAAAAATTCCTTCTTAACCCTGTGGTAAGTTTTTAAAAATCCTGAGTGCCCTCCTAAGGGAGAAGTGTGCAATTCCATAAGAATCTTTTGTTTTAGCTGGGAATTCTTACAGAGGTATAAGCGATCTTTGTACCATAACGAATCATTTTTCCAGCTAAATGTATCAGAAGTACTGGAATCTTGTTGTAGCTTTCGAATAAGTGCCCACACTTCTTCGTCATTCTTCCATTCCTCCCTTGCTTCGTTTATCCAATCTGGTTGGATAATAGAAATGGCACACAACAATGCTTCCACATCCTCATCCTTTCTTGAGAGTGCATCTGCCACCACATTTTGCTTCCCTTTTTTGTAGATGATTTCAAAGTCATAACCCAACATCTTTGTGACCCACTTTTGTTGCTCTTCAGAGGATAATCTTTGTTCTAAAAAGTATTTAAGGCTATCATGATCCGTTTTTACCTTGAAGTGTCTTCCCATTAGGTAGGGTCGCCATTTCTTAAGTGCATGGAGTATTGCCAACATTTCCTTCTCATAAATAGCTTTGCTTAAAAACTTTCCCTTGATTGGACGACTTTCAAAAGCAATGGGTCTTTCATCTTGCATTAGAACAGCACCAATTCCATTTCCTGAAGCATCACATTCCACAATAAAGGTTTTTGTGAAGTCCGGTGTAGCTAAGACCGGTGCTTGGCACATTGCCTCTTTAAGATGTTCAAAGGCCTTTGTTGCTTTCGGAGTCCATGAAAATGAATCTTTCTTCAATAATGTTGTTAGAGGTGCTGCTATTCTCCCATAATTCTTAACAAACTTGCGATAATACCCTGTCAACCCAAGAAATCCTCGCAGATGCTTTATGGATGTGGGGATTTTCCATTCCTTAATGGCTTTAATTTTGCTAGGGTCTACCTTAACTCCTTCATGAGATACAATATGACCCAAATATTCCACCTCCTGGACTCCAAAGAAACATTTGGATCTTTTTGCATATAATTGTTTCTCCTCCAATAGTTGTAGCACCCTGTCAACATGTTCAACATGATCCTTCCAAGACTTGCTGTAGATTAGTATATCATCAAAAAATACTAACACAAATTTTCTAAGGAATGGTTTGAAAATTGAATTCATCAAACCTTGAAATGTTGAAGGTGCATTGGTAAGGCCAAAAGGCATGACCAAAAATTCATAATGACCCTCATGAGTTCTAAATGCCGTTTTCGGAATGTCTTCAATCTTCATTCTGATTTGATGATATCCCGAACGAAGATCCAACTTGGTGAAGTAAATTGATCCATGCAATTCATCCAGTAATTCATCAATGACAGGAATGGGGAACTTATCTTTAATAGTGAGCTTGTTGAGCTCCCTATAATCTGGACACATGCGCCATGATCCATCCTTCTTGTGCACCAATACTACTGGAGCTGAGAAAGAACTTTGACTCGGTTGAATTATACCAGCCTCTAGCATTTCTGCAACCATACGTTCAATTTCACTTTTTTGGACATAGGGATATCTGTACGGCCTGATGTTTGGAGGAACACTTCCTGGAATCAGATGAATAGCATGATCATGATCACGCATAGGTGGGAGACCTTTGGGAGTCTCAAATACCTTGGAATGATTGTCCAGGACTTTTTGGAGATCTGGAGAAATAGATGATTCCAATGTGGAAACATCTAGCGAACATAATTGTGCAATTACACCTCTTTGCTCCTTTTTTAGAAGCTTTGTCATGCCATTAGAGCTGATTATCTTTCCTGGTTTCCCTGCAATACCCCTTAATTCAACTTCCTTTCCTTCCACAGAAAATTTGATGAAAAGTTCTTGAAAATTAAAAGCTATTGTACCCAAGGATTGTAGCCATTGGACTCCTAGTACAACATCAGCACCTCCCATTGGAATGGAAAGCATTGGGCTAGTCAATACATATTCTCCCATGGATAGCTTGATATTATGGCACTTTCCAGAGCAATTTATTGTTCCTCCATTTGCAATCATCACTTGACACTCTGGTGCTGGATATAGGAAGCAATTCAATTCTTTTGCTACCCTACAATGAATAAAATTGTGGGTGCTTCCTGAATCAATCAACACTATTACCTTTTTCTTCTTGATTTGTCCTTCTATCTTGATGGTTTGAGGAGTGGTAATTCCCGCCAATGCATTACAAGATATGGTCGGATTTATTTGTTCTTCATCTAGGCTTTGTTCCTGGAATATATCCTCTTCTTTTGACCTTTCTTGCTCCTTTTCTTCTTCCTCTTCACAATCTATGTAGAATAATTTCTTCTCAGCACACTTATGACCTTTGTGTATTTGCTATCACAATTGTAACAAAGCCCTTTTGCTCTTTTTTCTTCCAATTGTTGTGGTGTCAACCTTGTAGGTTGTGGAAGACTAGGGGCAACAACACTTCCGTCTTTATAGTTGTGAGTGGTATGCTTCCTAGTTGCCATAATTTTGCTTTCCATTTTTCTTGCTAACCTGAATGCCTTCTCTAATGAATCAGGTTCCCAAAGGCGAACATCATGTTGGATATTATCCTTTAAAGACCCTATGAACACATCAATCCTATGCTCCTCTGGAATATCTTTTACCCTTATGTTCAATTTTTGGAACTCCTCAATGTGCTCCATTATTGAACCCTTTTGTTTGAGACTTATCAATTGGCTAAAAAAAGTGTTGCTTTTTGTATCCTCATAATGTGCTATCAATTCTTCCGTAAAAATTGCCCAAGTGATAAATTGTTTACGAGAACAAAGCCATTGATACCATACAAACTGATTTGGTTCCAAATATAAAGTTTCCATACGTACCTTTTGTGTGTTTTGCACATTATTGAGATCGAAGAATTGCTCCATCTGTAATATCCATGTGGCGGGATCCTTGCCATCAAACTTCCTCATATCGATTTTTGGAATATGGTGATTCTTCGATCCAACATTAGCGTCTATGGAATCATGATTAACATTTCTTTTGTTCTCATCATGAGTTTCCTTTACTACCTTTTCACCATTAGTAAGTATTTCTTGTAGAACATTTGTCAAATCTGTCTTCAAATATGCCATGCCTGTCTTCAAATTTGTGTTCAAATCTATCTTCAAATTGTCCATCTTAGCTTCCATGCCATTCATCTTAGCTTCCACGCCATTTATCTTAGCATCTGTTAACTTTTGTGAGCGTGACATTTGTTGCACTTGTTCTTGTAATTTTGATATATCATGTAGCATTTCTTCCTCTTCTTCATGAGTCATGCTAGAGCTTTCAGGTTCCTTACTAGGTGTTTGCATTTTCTTTCCTCGGGGCATCAGTTACCGATAATAATGCTCTACTATGCCCTTTGAATTCCTTCAAAATAAATTTTCAAACCAAGCTTAAGCAAAAATTTAAAAAAATCTACACACCTTTTTTCACTTTGTAGGAGCTCGATATTGCCTCTGATGTATCTCTGTACTTTCCAATCATCTAGTTCTGAATTTGTGACCTGTAGTAGCTCTCTGTGTCCTCTTTCCAATGCCACCAGTCTGATCCAAATTGGATTCTCCAAGAAAGAGTTATGCACAATCTCCCAAGTGACCTGATTATAGACTTTCAGTAGAAAGAACTTGTATGAAGTGCCACGTGTACAATTTTCGATCTTTGGTTCTGAAAAAGATATACAAGAAACTACAGTCCGTCCTCTTTCTGTACCTTCTTATGAAATTTCAATCTGATTCCCAGAGAGAAAGTTATGACAATTTTCCCCAGGTCACTTGTTTTGAATGTAATTCAGGAGTCTGCAAAAAGACCAACTTCCTCAGATCATATCTCCGAAAATATCACGCAAAAAGCTCTGAAATTCAGACCCAAGGTTCAGCGCGATTTCTTCTCAAATGGGTTTTTTTTTGCGACTTCTGAAACGTCACAGAAAAAAGTTATAGCGAAAATTCCATGATGACCTGTTTGGAGCAGCGAAACCCTAGAATCCAAAGCTCTGATACCAAATGTTATGAAACCAGCTCAAGAAAAGATAGAAAAGATAGATCAACGCCTTAGAATTCAGCCTCTTCGAGGGGGCAACCTCCTTTACATTACATAAATGAACAATTCTTTGATGATTCAAATGACAAAACCTCCTTTCTATATATAGGAGTCTAAGGAGTCACAATATAATCCAGCCGACCTAACAATAATAATATAAAGCCACAAAAATAACAATAGAGGGATTCTATGGGGCACAAAAATAACAATATGGGGGTAATAGGGGCACAACAATAGAAATAAGGGGTATAACTATAATAGTAATGGGGTAAACACTAGTATTATAGGGACCCAACAAATTCTCCTTTCTTCATATGGTAGGATATTTATGGACAACTCGAAGGTTAAGGAAGCAAGGAAAGCCATAAGAAGGTAAGAAGACGCCATCTATGCCAACAATATGACCCTCTAAATAATTCATGACACTAGTTGAGATGGATAAAAGTACAAAAGCTCACAATTCCATCATAAGGAACCTTCTCTAAGTACAAAGCCAATACACTGATCATATTAAATTTGATTGTGTAGAATGAGATCCATCCTTTTAGCTCAAAGAATGGACACTTTATCCCTTGGATCCAACAACACAATGACTGGCCAATCGGTTCATGCAAGTCATGAAGAAGATTCAATCTACCAATCCAAAGACCCAATGGAAAATGAAGATCGAGATCCCCCCTACTTAGTAGGGCAAGAGGTTCAAGATATAAGCTCTAAATGATGCTTTTGTTTTTGTTTGTTTGTTTGTTTGTTTTTTTACTATAGATAATTTTATCAAATTGTTAACGAACAAGAAATCACAGAATTCAAGCCTGCCTAAAATTTTAGAATATGTAATAAAATAGCTAGTTTTATGTTTGTGTTTCAAGTTTTTGAAACTAGTGTTTGTACTCAATAATATATATCGCTCCTAGCTTTATCGCAACCATTTTAACTAATATAATTTCTATTTCAACAACTAAATTATAATAGATCTTCTCACTCTTAAAAAAAAATAAAAATAAAAAAATAAAATAAAATTTCTTTAATGAAATAGGAATAATTACAAGTCTCTCCCATCTCAAAAAAAACAAAAAGCCATAAGAAAGAAATATTTAGTGTTCTAAAATTCCCCTTTAAACAAGGAAGATATATTAGTATTCCAAATCTTCCCCTTAAAGGGAATGGAAGACTAGAGAATTATATACTATAATTATTTCAAATAAAAGTTCACAAAATTTAATTAAAAGCTTTGGTTTAGACATATATTATAGATGTTTGTCTTTAATTATTATATGTAAGCCTTTTCCTTCGTTATAGTTGGAATTATTGTCTTATTAGTCCCTTCCCATTTGGGGTAGTGGACTATAGTAATAATTTTTTCAAAGTGAATTGGTTGAACATGAAAATTGATGAAGTCTTTTTGGTTTTAATCAAAGTTTATTTTATATCAATGAACTCTCTTTTCCTTTTAACCAATCATTGAAATTATTTTCTTCCTTTCAACCAATCAGTGAAATCATCATATTATTTGGCCTCATATCAAAGAAAAAGTGAGGCAAACATTAGAATAAGAAGTGAGGCAAAAGTTAGAATAAGTATAATTAATGAAAATAATATGAAATTGAAATGAACAAATGTGAACTAATGCTAGATTTCACTTAGCATTAAATCCCAAACATTTTATGTTAAGAGAACTATGGCTATGGCTAGGAAAGTGAAAGTATGCTCCTTTTGTACTAAACACGAACACATGTTTGATATGTCTACCATATTAGTCAAGACTATGCATGAACATATATACCATATCTATCTACTATATTTGTCTTCTAGACCTATTGGTTTTTTCTCATGGATGAACACCCACAGTGTCTGAACATAACTTACGTAGAGGAAGGACTCGTAAAAGAAAACCCTACAGATGTAGATCCTGTAGAGGGGCTTCAACTTTTTGAAAGACTCCAACCTACCTAAATATATCTATAACACTGTTCCTTAAGATATATGTAATTCTACTCCTGGCCTCCCCTTCAACTTGAAAGACTCCAACCTATCTGAAGATATATGTAACACTACTCCTGAAGATATCTATAATACTACTCCTGACCTCCCCTTCAACTTGAAAGACTCCAACCTACTTGGATATATATGTATCACTTCTCCTAAAGATATCTATAATACTACTCCTGGCTTGCTGAAGGTCCTTGTAACCCTACTCCTATCTTGCAAGGCACCAAAGTCGCTATCAATTTGCTTTGGATTAACTATATTGTTGTCTTTACTGGGGAAAATCACTCAGATAACATTCCAGATTCAACATTTTATTAGTCTAAGTTCCCCACAAATATATGAGAAACAAACAAATCTAAATTGGATAACACAAACCTTGCAACTCCTGCTGAAAGTAGAGAAACCCCTCTCGAGCCAGCCCATTCGACCATCCACTAGTTAGACCCAGATGTAAACATAGAAATATGTATGGAGTGCTGGGGGGATGTGGGACTAGTTCCCTAACTAGCAACGTAATCTTCCACTTCTACTTTATCCTCCTGTAGCTTAACATAAGCCTCAACCCCCAAATTCTTATGCATCCTCCTTTGCATATGGGTCATATGCCTCTTTATTTGCAACCTGTCCAATGTCCATCGAAGTGCAAAGAATGCATTGTATTCTATAGAAAAAGGAAGGAAGTAGGATGCATTGAATTACTAGAACATATTTGGGTGGGTCGCTAAGGAAAGAGATCCAATAAAGGGTCACTTAATTTATATTTTATGGGGCGCACCACTCAATTAACCTAACTTCCTGAGCCATAACTGGGTAGCTTCACCGGGAATGTGCCTCGCAAGTTTTATTTTCATTTCGTATACTAGTATTTGGCCAACAAACAGTGCGTGTCCACATTCAATCTGGTCGACGTGACCTCAAGTGTTGAACCTTTGTTTTTTTTTCTTTTTGGTTATCCCTTATCAATGCCGTTACCCACTTCTTGATTTTCTAGAATTCTTTGTATTTGTTTGCCAACCATGAGGTTAATTGTAGTTTTCTTTCTTTTCTTCTAAGTGTATTGTTCGTTGGCCAACAAATAGTGTCTCTACATTCAATCTGGTCAGCTCGATTTAGAGGTGGTAATTTTTTTTTTCTCCCTTATCAACATCCTTACCCACTTCTTGATTTTACAAAATTCTTTGTATTTGTCATTACCCACTTCTTTATTTTAAAAATTATTTGTATTTTCTTGGCTCAACCATGATTATTCTTCTCAAATTTCAAAGAAGTCAAAACCGCTGCATAGAATAGACTAGTGAAGGATTGATTATGTTCTTCTCAAGCAAAAATGCAAGCAAGGGGGTTGAAAGGCTAGACTAAAGTGCTTCGAGTTGGGGGAAAAATTATTCTATAGGTGTTGACTAGACCTGAGAGAAATGCATGTAAGGCATAAGCAAGAGAATCATGGAGTAGTTTTGATAGAAAGAATGACAATGAAAAGTATGAGAGACACGGGAAAAAAGAGCATGTCTGTGTGCACAAGTGGTTGGACAGATGGTGTTCTTTTCCATGTGTATGGTTTTTTTACTATCTGTCTTCTCATTTTTAAAAGTGACCAAGAAGTTTCTAATTTCTTAACACCTTTATTAACATTATTTTTCATTTTATTCGATAAGTGTTGAAGGATAAACACCTTGCGGCAATTGACATGTCTCGATCGCTCCATGTAGTTTCCCATCCTCTGAGGCTATCATTCTTGTTATGAATGTAACCATTCCATGTAGTTTCCCATCCTTTGAGGCTATCATTCTTGTTATGAATGTAACCATTCCATGTAGTTTCCCATCCTTTGAGGCTATCATTCTTGTTATGAATGTAACCATTCTTTTTAGAGTAGAGAAGGCATTTGAACTTGATAACATGGTTTAAGGATGAGATCTCACTGCTGCCAACATAGAATGAGATATCACAAGTAGGCTATATAATTGTTCTACAATTACCCTTTGTTGGTTTTTTCATTTTAGTTGTGATAAATCAGATGTTGAAAGAAAAATTCTGCAAGAAATTAGTGACCTTGTCAAGGAGAATGAATCTCTGTCAATTGAAGAACCTACAATTATCTTTCCTAAAAGTCTAACACACACAATATTGGATAACATGTAATATCTTCAAGCAACTTTACCAAAAGCCTTGCGCTTACACACAACTGTTCCTGTGGTAAGGCGTGTATATTTCTTCGGTCATTTAGGTATCCCCAACTTTCTGTGGATTGATCATTGTCCGTGAATGACTATGTCTTATTAGTCTTGTTTCTCCTCTTGTTAGCATGCACTCAAATTTTGCTAGGATAGAGGATATATGGCATAATATTATATCCATATTTTCATTGCATTTGTGGGTTTTCCCAAACCAATTTCTTTTATGACTTGTCTTTTGCAAAAATATGGATAAGGTCATTTGAATTTTGGATTCCTATGCTTAAATTAGAAGTGCAGAAATCATTGTACCTTTTGAATAAAATGCCTCCTATATTGATCATCCTTCTCCATTTAGTATTGATTTAAAGATCAAAGAGTATGGCTCATCACAAATTGACAAAACACAATCTGCAGGATGCAAAGTATGTAGTTTCTGATGACATCCTTCCTTATGGATTCAAAATCAAGAAAGGTAAATGTGTTTGATTTGTAGTTC
Source organism: Pinus tabuliformis (assembly GCA_031772625.1). Lineage (NCBI taxonomy): Eukaryota > Viridiplantae > Streptophyta > Pinopsida > Pinales > Pinaceae > Pinus > Pinus tabuliformis. The sequence goes on along the minus strand of CM062816.1, from coordinate 1,258,457,916 downwards.
TCGGAGGTTTGTAACTATGATTTTATGAATTGGCATTACCTAAAATACATGATTTGTGTGGACGAATGGTTACGAGTTACTTCGATAGAAGATGTTTTTTCCATTGGTGATTATGCAAGTTTTGTTGAAAGCATTGGAAAGCCTCCACTTCCATCTTTGGCTCAGGTTGCCTTTCACATCAAATTTTATCTCTAGTCTTGTTTATAACATTTTCCTTGTACAATCTTTTCGTGTGTAATCTATCATGTTGAAGTATTCACTATTTAATTTTCTATTCAATTCAAAGTATTGAATATATATTGTAAGGGTCAAGCATGCTTTTTTAACTGATCTTTATTTCATGATTATTTTATTTGATTTTTGATCCCTTTTCTCACATGCTGATGGATTTCCCCTACTCAATATGCTGGAATATGTCGCACTACTGATCTACTTTTGGGATTTTCTTCAAGAGTCACATTGATTACATTATTTTTAAATGTATATCCTGTCTCTGACTCTATTTCAAAACTGTAAAGCCTTGTAAGAGACATACTTGAGCCTAAGATAGCTACTATAAAGTCTCTGGTTTCATGAAACTAGTATATGAGAATCCTAGTAAAAATAAGAAGCATTATGCCATAGCTTATTGCCATGTGTATGGAGTTGTGGCACATTCTATACCATAATGTCCATTCCATAGGGTATGTATCCCTGTATGGTCTAAATCCATGCCCTTAATTGTTAATGATTTGTAAAATGATGTTTTTGAACCATGGGAGTCAACTTTATTTTCCAAGAAATAGGGAATTAGAGAGAATCAAGATTTTCATGCTTATAATGACTTCAAGAAAAGACACAACCATTAGGTAAGGAGAAAATCAATGCAAATTTGGTTTGACAACATCGAGTTTCTGGAAAGGAAGAGTATTCATAATGCTCCTGTGGTTTCTAAGTTGTTTCATATAGGCTTCTGGCCCTTTTGTCTTGTAAAAAAGTCCGTGGACATTTGAGCTAATACAATGAAGCATTGCTAGGAATAGTTATGTTTTCTCCATGTTATTGCTTTCCCACTCAAGGCAGGGACTTGCTGCTCTGTAACCCTCCTTGTTAAAATTTTAAATTATTTTTTTCTTTGTTATAGTTGGAATTATTGTCTTATTAAAATTATTATTATTTGTTTTTTTTTTTGTTTTTTTCCATATTAAATTTTAAATGGCATGGCTTGTATTATGTATTTTATAAATTAGTTTAGCATTAATCTTTTTTTTTGAAAAATTATTAGGTATTTTTTCTTTTTCTTTTTCAAATATGTTATTAGGATGGTATCTAATAGAATATAAGTGGTGGTTAAGTTTCAAATACTTTGCCTCGGGAAAAGCAAGAAAATATAAAATGTGACCTCCCTTGCTTTGAGAGGGAATATATCACATCTAGCTCATGATAATTTAAGCTAATCCTTGGGATTTTATTGGCATTAACATGCATGAATATCCAAGGTTATAAATAGTTTTAAATACTCGCATTTAAGTTGTTCATATTTGTAGATTTATTTTCATTCTTAAGTAGATAGAAATAATTTTTGGGATTTTTATTATATCAAAGACTCTCTCAAGTGATTTTTCATCTAATTTAGGATAATTTTTATAACAAACTTAAACAAAAGCCTTAAATACAATTGTGTTTATTTTCACAAAAAATATCATAATTTTATTATATAAGAAAAATTAAATATTATAGATGTTGATAAGCATTCCACAGTTCCTTCATGGGGAATCCATATCTTAGATATAATTCTATACCATTTCTTTATTCAAATAACTAACTATCATTGCTTACATCTCATGGATATTCATATTTTTACGGAGAGGATTATAGCAATAATCTAATATAAAAATATCTCCATCTCTTCATAAAAGCCTTCAAAAATAGAAAGTTCATAACATGTAAAAAAATTAATCATAAGATGTAATATAGGAAATCCTTCACCAAAGAATTGAGTTCATCAATAACTCTTTTTTTTTGTAAGTCAACATTTTCTATTAATTCTAATTGATGATACATCATGAGCAGGAAAATTGCCATGGTTGCAGTGCCTCAATCCGACCGAATTGGTTGGCCATAAAAAACATACAGAAAATAACAGATAATAACGCTACAAAACATGAGGACTTACTTTCTATTGCCCAACAGGTACACAATTTATCAAAAACCAAAAAATATCCCACTTTCTTCATTACAAATTGTTTTCATTTGGGTGGTGAGCAGCATTATCAACATTCCCATCTTCCTCATGGTGGTGAAAGGCCTCATGGATGTGAGATTCCATGTGGGCCATCCACCCTTCGAAACGATCCATCCTATCTTGAAGTAGTTGTTGGTTGCGATGAAGGGAAGCCTGATGACCCAAGATACGTCCCTGATTGTGAAAGATGTTAGAGAAGAAGTTAATCTTTTCATTGTGTCTAGTTTATCTATTCTGAGCAAGTTGGTCCACTAAAGCCTGAACAAACCATATTGGATCTTCAATTGAGTCAAATGGGGGTGGGAGGTCAACATGAGTTGCCGAAAACCTCCTTGGGCCAGCTCTAGCTCTCTGTCCTCCTTCGGCTGCTCCCCTGGGTGTCGATCTCCCCTACCCATTTGACCACCCCCATGATGAGTGTGTCCTCACTGACACAATGAGGGATTTCCACCACTAGGAAGAGCTAAGTCATGAGAGTTGGGGCCTGTTGACTTATCCTCTCCTAATACAAGCACCTAGGCTCGCCTAGCCTTGTCCCACCAATGACCATAGAGAGCATTCTTCTTAATGATGACAATTCTAGTTTCAATAAACCAACTGTGGGAGGCTAGCTTATGGTCCCTTATGAGAGACAAGGGCTCCCTACCTTTGCCCATCCACACAAATTTGATGCTATAGAGTGACCAAAAATTGGGTTTCTCTACAACCAACAGGTCCAAAAAAAAGAAGAAAACAAGTTTCACCACTACCCTTGCATCCCACATGAAAAAACCACTCATCCAGTCTATGAATAAGCCCAATCCGCGCACAGGAAAGATCCCAAAGAAAGACACTCGCCAAATACAATGTGTAGATAATACCTAAGATGGTAATTAAACTGAGTAAAAATGACAGAGCTATAATTAGAGAATTTACTTCCCATTTGTGACCCTTTGGAGCGATATGGTTAGCTTGCAGGTGAGATTCCTCCATGTAGAGAGTCGAGCCTAGATCCCACACGATGTGACCTATAGTCACGTGAATTAATCTAACGATAGATCCCTTCTTTCACAATAGCATAGGTCCCCCCCATGCACCAACGGAACAACTCGAGGGACTGAGAGGTCCTGGCATACAAAAGGTCACAAAATCACTCACAAGGTTACTCTTGTTCATTTCATTGGAAAAACCATAATCCCGCCAAACCTGCGCCATCCTAGAAATAATATATGTTGCCTTAAGAATGTTCTTTAGGTTGACTCCCAACACCACCCATCTACCACATTTCATCTTCATCATCGCTTTGGTTAAGGATCTGGACTGCCTCTGTACATTCCTTGATTTGCACCCCTATCAGGGTAGTTCATCAACAACTCTTATTAACACATTACGAAAAATATGAAATCATTCACTAAAGCATTTAGTTCATCAACAAATCCTATTAAAACATTTATAAAAATATGGATGTTGACACTTAGGAACATGACCCTCATCCTCCTCATAAATCTACCATTGACTTAAATCCAATAACAAACCAACTTTGGAAATCCCATAAGTTGACTTGTTTTTTCTCTATAAACATGATGGGAAGAAATAAAACCATAAGTGATTTTGATATTTTCGATATATTTATAGATGGGTTTCTAAAAAAAATTATACAAAGAGTTAACTCCATCCATCCATCTAATCAAAATTGGAGAGTCTCCAAAGGCTTAATTTTGTTAACACCTTTTTTAACTACTAGCACAAGGGATAATTTTAGGGTCATAAAATTTGCAATGTTATTTGAGACCCCACCCAAGATAAATTTAAATTTTAGCACATGTGTGTTTGAAAAATAAACTAAACCCATTACCTCATTTAATTGTGGGTTACCTTGAGCTGCACCATCAAAAAATAAATCCATGCACTAGACCTATATATGTCTTCCACTGTAATTTACCTTAAATGCTTCTCAACATTGCATTGTATAAGTTATTAAGAATGCTCATACTTTGTGTAGCACACTATAGGTAAAATGAATCTATATTCAAATATACTTGTAGCCCTTGTAAGTATTGTCCCTCAATCTATTATTAATAGAAATTGCTTTTTGTATTTTAATTTGTAAAATTTCACACCTACTTTTCAGGATTTCCTCAATAGAATGACCCTTATAGACATTCTTAAAACCCAAAAAAAAAATCAACTTACTTCCAAGCCCATACAAATATTGCATCCGACAATAAAAATATCAAATTGACTCTTCATTCTACTTACATAGTGAGAATATACAGGGATCATATCAACTTATTTTCTACAAATTATCCCGTGTTGAAATGTTATTTTTGAGATCCAACCACAAAAAAATGTGGGATTTTAAGGGGTCTTTAAACATCCAAACCTTATTCCACCACCAAGAGTGTTTCTATATCCCTTCCCTCTCATAAATGACCTTATAGCCAATAATTGGAGTGTATAATCCTCCAACACGGTTCTTTAACCAAAGAAATTCACCATCAACATCCTTTATCCTTACATGTATGGTCCTTACATTGATTAAATATCCTTCCCACACTATGCATATTCCGCTCCAACTCCAATATAATTTTTTGTATTCCATTATTTCCTCTAAATAATGGTATATTCAGATCAACCACTTGAGAAAGAGAAAAATAACCCTTCTCCCTGAGAATAAGAATATGCTTTTTTTCATAAATCTATAATTTTTGTCACATATGGCCCACATATCTTCCCCAATTCTACCTCTATGTCCATTCACCACCTTTCAGATAATCCACTTTCCAATAAGTGGAAAAATTAATATTGTTTCCTTGCAAAAAATAAAGTCATTGTGGCAAGGTTTCATTAGAGATATTAACCATCCTCAATTGCAAAAGCTCAATACCATTATGAGTGACCACCTTATACTACAAACCTTTGTCATATTTAACCTCCAGACATGTTTTTTTTTTGCTAATGCTTGGTAAAATGATGAATGTTCTCAATCTCCATACTCTCATCTCTTATAGAACTACAACCCTTTACCAATTTACCAAAGGGACACCCCTTTTTTCTTTACATCCTAACCATAAGAATTTGTAATTAATTTTCCTCATATTTTCTTAAACCCATTTTGGAACAAAGGAAAAACCCATATAATATATAAGAATAACTTCAATGATCTAGGTGGATCCAGAAACGGTCAAGATTCAAAAGTGGCTTTGGTAAAGCTCAAAAATCAAATTCTCGGATTCTGCCCAAACTAGAACCAGATCGTAGTGCTTGTCGTACTGATTCCAATGGAATGAACGCCACTCAAATCCAATTTCGCATGTTCAAGATATTCATGGGTTAAGTTTTGGTCAAACTAGGCCCAGTGGCAGCCATTAATGTGGCAATAATTTGGAATTTTCTGGGGCATGGATTCTGGCCACCAAATTGGGAGAATTTGTTTTCTCTTTAATTTATCTGGTAAACCTCAAAATCCGATCAATTTTTTTGAATAACTTGTTTTATATGAAACAAAAAAATATTAAAATAAAGAGGTGGCATGGCACCACCCCCGCCACCCCACTGCATATATAATATATATAAAAACCAAATACGACTGGTGAGTGGTCAAAATCCACCAACCCACAAACACCATATCACATTATATATTACCTTCGTTGCAAAATCGCCGAGCCACTAAGTTTGGGGGGCTAGCTAGATTTGAACCCTCCCAACCAAGTGGTCGGCCCCCAATGGGCGACGCCATATATAACGGTCCCAAACTTAACAAAAAACAATTCCAAACTTAAAATAACCGCTGCCCTAATTAAAACAAATAATAATGCCAAACGGGTGGGCCGTGGGGTTGGAACTCGGCCCATCCCAAACCAAATGCCTTAAATTATGTCTACCAACCATGTTTGCCAACAGGATCTGTTTCGATATCTTCACCCAAAATTTTACATATAAACCATCCTTTTCCATTCGACTAGGGACTGAGGAGGAACATAGGGAGGTAGAGAAAAACACTGTGCACAGAACCCAACCTAGGCGGGGCACATTTTTCGAGACATGTATATTCTAGGTGGAATATTCCTTGGAATATTCCACAAAATATTCCATGCAGAATCAATGAGGAATCTAAAAGATTCCCTAGAGGGAAAAAAATTCACAGTGAGAGAATCATGCCAAGTTTATACTCAAACGAACCAGAATTTCACAAGGAACATGATGGTGTGGTCCATTTCCTCATCTGAGAAACAAAATTTTAGGCAATCACTAGTGAGGAATCTAAAAGATTCCCTTGGAAGCTGATTTTTGACAAAGGCAGAATGATGCTGAATTGATAATCATTTTTCTCAGAATTTCACAAGGAGCAGAGTGGTGTGCTCATAATTTTCATTCGAGCAAAAGATTTTTCACCAATCTCCAAGAAGGAATCTTTGGGGGAATCTTTGAGATTCCCAATGTTCCAGATTTTGGCGGTGTCAAAAAGGGGTCAAGTTTACAGTCGTTTGACACGATTTCATGCCATGAATTCAATGGTGATGTCCATTTCTGTAGTAGATCATTGCAATTTTAGACCATCCCCATAAGTGGAGGTATATGATGCAGTGATGCCATGTTTTTCTTTTGATTTTCTGAGATGATGATTTTTTTGTTGAGATCCTTGTTACCATTATGTTGAAGGATACTTGTATGCCATGTCATGTGAGAATTTATTATCTTGTCATGTTGAAGGAGGGCCCATATGAGTGAGAGTTCCTATAGGAGAACGTCTCGTGGAGAGACATGCCACTCTGGTTGAGGGAATTTATCCTTGTAATGACAAAGAATATACCATGTACATCATCATCATTTTGCAGCATTTAATGAAGTGACCTCCCCACTCTTGACACCAAGCCCAAAGACGTAACCCACACTGGGTGAACTCCATTATCAATGTGTGTGTGTCCTTTGATTTGATGGTCGTCATTATGTTTCTTCTTCTTTAAAGTATGCACATGTGGTTTTTCATACTCTTTCACATGAAATTCTGCTAACATCACAGAAGTAAAAGATCTTGGTTAATTCTAGTAATTGAAGAGATCCAAATCATTCAATCACAAACTTCTCTAAAATGAGGTCTTCACCCCTAGACAACTAAGGATTACACCAAACTACAAGTCCCTTTCAAATTTTAGTATTAAGTAGTTTGAGTCTGTTGGCTTTATGTAAAAACCTAGATACTTTGGACTACTTCACATCATAATTAATTGACTGGGAAACTTTGTGAGAAAACAAACTTGTACCTCATCCTTTACTCCCATATAAAAAATAGTTGACTTCCCTATGCTAATCTTCATACTTGTGATAATAAAGAATATGTTTAAAGTATCCTTTAGCTTTAAAAAATTCCTTCTTTTTCCATCACAACACAAAAAATATCATCTACAAATAATAAATGGGGAAATTATAACAATTTTCCTATTTTTATGCCCTTAAAGGAGCCTATTATCTTTGCCTCAATCAAATCCCTACTTATACCTTTAACAATAATAATGACTAATAGTTGTGATATAGGGAAACCCTCCTTCAACCCTTAAAAATTATGAGGTAGATACATTGATCAAGTTTGAGAAAGACATTGAGGTTATACAACTCATAATCCAATTAACAAAATGAACACAAAATCCCAAGTGATTTGACATTAACCTTGATAACCATATTGGCTAATTGTAGGCTTTTGACAAGTCTATTTTTAATGCCACTTTGTTTTTATGGAGTGGAGCCCCTCCTAGACTACCCCAATCACCTCATGTGTTTGTTTTCTTGATAAGAATCCAAATTTCGCATGTGAAATTTTGGCCAATAACAACCTCTTAATGCTCAATGCTATAATTTGTAATAACTTATATATAAAATCACATGTAGAAATGGGCCCCGTTCTAAAATGAAAAGGATTATTTGACTTTAAAGTAAGGGAAATAAAGGGATCATTAAATGTTTCTAGCATATTATTCAAAGAACTAGATTCCTTTGTTTCCCTCAACGTATCACTCTTAGTTACCTTACAAAATCCAATAAGGTATTCTACATCCAACCATCATGGACTCTTGTCTTTTCTGGAAGCTACCAAAAATTAACTACAATTCATATCTTGAGACCTCCCCCAAGAGCCTCACAATGTCTTCTTGATTAAAAAATATATGGGAAAATAATTTAATTATAACTACCTTAGCAATGGTAACCCTACTCTCTTCTTCATAAATCTCCCCAAAAACTTTAACCCTTGTTCTATAAATGTCTTGAAAAATTATGGCAATAAAATTGTCATTTCTTTTGACCTTCCAACTTATGTTGACATTATTTTTATGATTTACATATTGATGTAAAAGCTTAGTGTTTTCATCCCCATATGCAAGGGATAGATATTTAATATTCAACCTCTAAACTATCTCTATGCTTGACAAGAGCTTCCCTTTCTTTGTTCCAAATGACCACCCTTAATTTATACTCTTCATTTGGATAACAAACCTTCTCTTGATTGTATATATTTTCCAATCGAGCCTCTATTGAAACTATCAACATTATTTCCATGTTATTGTGTGATTTCATATTATTATTTATGAAGTAAAAATTTTTGTATCTTTTAGCTATCAAGGTTCACAACAATTGGTATTAGAGCTCTTTCATGGGCTAAAAATCAAAGTTTTTCTTGTTTCAGTTTTTGTAGATTTTTCAATGGTATAAAAGAGGATGATGACATTCAAATCCATGTTTGAATAATTTGTTTTGTGTGTAGATTATGAAGAAACAAAATAAAAATATAAGTTCCTCTTAAAAACATACCCAATTAAAAAAAAATGTTCAAATCAATGTCCATGAATTGAAGTTGTTTTTAATTTAAAATTAGCTAGTTTAGAGTTTCCCAATTGTGGATTGTAAAGCATATATATTTTGACAAAGTATTTGAATTTCCACAAAACCAATGATAAGTGCCCATGGAATTTCATGAATGTGTTCATAATAGAGTTCATGTTCAATATTTGAGAGTTATGGTTATTTTCAATATGTTGAGTCAAAACCCTAACCACATAAAGGAGCCCCACTGAAAAGTAAGTTACTCCTTCAAAACACTATTTCTCCTTCTAGAATTTTCTAAGAAAGATGTATTTTACCAAAAAAATACGATGGTCCTGTTAGCGCTGCTATGCAAAAGCATAAAAAATGGATTCAAAATGCTCTCAAAGGCTACAAAAATGCTTATAATTATGCTAAAGGATTCATTGATGCTATTCAAGTTCTCAAATCATGGCTAAAAGTCTTCCACCAATTGAAAAAATTGCAAGGGGAAAACCCTTTGGAAGGTGGAAATAATCTATCGGGAGGCCTAAAACACTCCAAAACAATAAAAAATCAAAAGCGTAGGCCTAGCAGTTCAAATGAGCGACAATCGTTCGATCTGGCCGATCAATGGTCCAGATCGCATCGGCGGGTCGCAATCAGCAGAGGAAGATCGGCGGGTCATATCGCATTGGCAGGGAGGCAGTGGCAGCGACAAGACTTCGCCGATGAAGCGATCGCTGAGGGGCCGGACCCGACGGCGGTATTAATTCCTTCTTATAAATATATTTCGGGTCCGATGGTGTTTCGGCGATTCTATGTGGACGCTCCCATATCCCCGCTGATAGCGAAATGTGACTTAGCGCCAGCCATCGGATCGGACCCCCAGATCAATGGCCCTGATTTAATCGCTGCACTCCCCATGTATCGCTCCGACTGGCGGAGCCGAAATAATGAAAAACGCGGCACAATAAGCATTTCGGGTCCGCAAACCAAATTTGTGTAAGTTCGCCGATATGACATCGCCGATGGGCCGGACCCGATGGATGTATAGAGCTCCATTTTATAAAATTTCAAGTCCGCGCCCTTCGCGTTTTCAGTGTTTTTTGCGTATTTTCTTTGTATAAAGGAAATACAAGGGATGCCTGGGCAGATGCCAATTGCGATGGGTTTTGGATCCGAAAGGGTTCAAAAACAAAATATATATATGATTCAAATCCACCAAAGCCATTTTTCGTGGTTTTGTGGCGGTTTTTCATGTATTTGTCAAAGGTTAAGAAACAAAGGAGGGCCTATTTAAACGTGCATCGCAAGCCAAAGGCGGACCTGATAGTAAATAAAACTATGCCTGAAACCTTTAAAAAGTCAACATGGAAGCAATGATGGGCGGGAATGAATGGTTTGGGGCAGCATTACTCTATTTAAAAGCCAAAGCAGTCATATTTAAGCCATTAAATGATCCAGCAGCAACATTTAATTAACAGTATGGCCGAGGGGAAGCAGGACACCGCCGATCAAATTGGAGCATTCAACGGTTATGGGTTTCACCCATATTTCATTCCACCTGCCCAAAGAAGGACCGCAGAGAGCTAGAGGGAGGAAAATCCATTTACAGCACAGCCAGATTCGTATCAAAGGCCCATCCCTGAATGTAAATGTTGTTGGCCCTCATTTATTGATTCCTGCATGCATAACCAGCAGAGCAATTTTGTAAACAAACTCTATATATACCCAGAACAGAGATGTAATGGATTGATGAGTTTTTTGATGAATGAGAGCTTATTGTAGCCTTTTGACTTCTGGAGACTGTTAATACTATGAGACCTACAGCTTCTGGTCTTGATTTCCATTAATACAAGCTTCTTTTGCTGTCACCTGCTCACTTTCCACTTCTTCTTCTTGTTCTAGGTTGTGCCTGCATGCATTTATTTGATGTGCTGTGAATGTTTGATATCAAAGGGGCTGTCATCCCACCTCTGTATTATAATTTAGTGGCTCATTGAAATTTCTTGCAGATTGCTGTTGTTTAATATCAGGGAGCTTTCATTTTGTCTGTATATTAAATGATAGTTCTACAGATCTTCTGACTGGTTGCAGTTGGCCATCACAGGGTCCTGTGCATCTGCTGGTGCAATTAGTTTTCTCCATCATCACATTTATCTTAAACTGTGAGTAGTTGGTGGTTGAAAGCCATGTAGTTTGTGGGTTTTCACCCATGCCTGGGGATAGTCATAGTAGGAATGGTTATCTTGCTTAAATGTGCAGCGTATCTTCATTTATCCATCATCTTATCCAACATAATTGTTGAATTTTTAATGTTCCTGAGCATCACTGATTTACAACCTAGGTGAGTTTCTTGGGGTGATAACATTAATTGGCGCCGTTGCCGGGGAGAAGAGAATCGAAGCTTAGCTTCCCTGGGAGAACGAAACAGCTTCAAACTTTGATGACAGACAAGGTTTGAACACAGATTTTGGTTATAATCATCTGTCTGGCGACTCCACTGGGGAAGGCCATCCTTTGGCGACTCCGCTGGGGAGTTCTGGCGCAGTTTGTGAGGCATACTAGAAGAAATCCACAGAAGTCTCCAGCTGTTCCAGTGCCTGACCCTGAAAAGATTGTTAACCCGAAGAAAACATCGCAGAAAGGAGCATCAGGATCAGGTAAGCCCAAGAAATCTTATTTGTCTCTGCATGAGGAGTTTTTAGTTGAGGATACACAGTTTGAAGATTTAGAGCCTAGTACTGTTAAGGAAGAAATACCTGCAGAGATTCATAAAGCTCCTTCTCCATTTAGTTCCCCTTTGAATCTCAGTCCAAAGAAAGCTTCCCATACTGTCCAAAACGTCCCAATATCTTTCCCATCCATCACATCATTTCCTACTGCTCCATCTGTTAGCGTTCTTCCACATATTGCAAACATGGCTGGACAGCAAGCACGTACTAGGATTGAAAGGATTATTGCTGCTAGATATCGACCTTTGGTCTTGCCTGCACCTTTGAATGCCATGCCTGCAGGAGAATATAAAAAATATATGCCCAAATTTACTGGAACAGAGGGAGTGACAGCAGAAGAACATCTTGAAGCTTTTTATAGTTATGCTGACAATTTAGATATCAGTGAGAATGATGTATGGATGAGATTTTTTGTCCAGAGCCTTGATGGAGAGGCTAGGAAGTGGTTTAGAGAGTTACCCCAGAGATCTATAACAGATATTGAAGCATTAGATGAGGCATTTTTGAAGCAATGGGGAGATAAGAAGGACCTGCTATATTATCATACAGAGTTTGGAAACTTGAAAAGAGAAAAGGGTGAGTCTTTGCCTGACTTCAATAAAAGATTTAATAGAATGTATAGTAAAATACCAACTGAGGTAAAGCCTACCCCCACTGCTGCTAAACTCACATATGCCAATGCTTTTGACTCTGATTTCTGCTTATTGTTGAGGGAAAGACGATCTGCTACTCTGGGTGATATGCAAGAGGCAGCCCTGGAGGTGGAATCCAATATTATGGTAGCAGAGAAGCTGAAGAGTCAGGTTGATAGAAGAAGGCCAAGAGGTGAGACTTCCTCTTCCCCTGATTCAATTTCAGAGCCTAAGTTAGACAAAATGACTAAGATGATGGAGTCATTGGCTGCTCAAATCTCTAAGCTAAATGGTGAGCAGAAGAAGATCATAAAGTGAAAGCTCCTTTTCAAAATGCAGTCATGGAGGAGGAACAGTTTGAAGAAGATGAGGATGAAATTGACTGCTTGGAGGATAAAGGTAGTGCTGCATTTTTAACATTGGCTGAATATGAAGAGTCATTGCTGCAAGAGCAAAATAGCCAGAGGTGGGACAGTGACGCCGTTCTGCAATCCGGTGAGCAGCAGCAAAGATATAATCTAAGATCCGATGCAAATAATGTCAAAGAAAATGTTGCGCAAGAAGCAGCTGCTCAAACAGTGCCACAGAATAGCAGGCAAATAAGACCAGCAACTGATCTTGTTACCCTCAAGGCTCCAGTTCAAGAGGTAAAAACCGCTGATAAAGTACTCTCTTCTTTTAGTTTTGAGTCAGAAGTTCAAAAATTGAAAATAGCTGTACCTCTGGCTGAGTTGGTGAAGAGTGAGTTATTTAGGAAGCCCATTCTTGAGGCCCTTGAACTAGAGTCTAAACAAACCTCCATTGATTCTGTCAATTTGCAAGATGACAAGCCTGCTATCGTGCTTAGCCCCATGATGGAACCTGCTGATAATAGCTCTCCATCTTTCTATGTTTCATTAACTATCCATGATAAAATCCTCCACAATTTCCTACTAGATACAGGGGCCAGCCACAATCTAATGCCAAAAACTGTCATGGAAGGGTTAGGCCTTGATATCACTAGACCTTATCATGATTTGTTCTCTTTTGATTCAAGGAAGGTAAAATGTCTTGGATTAATTAAGGATCTGGCTATTACCTTAACCCAGCTGCCCATGAAAAGTATGATGATGGATATAGTGGTGGCTGATGTTCCTCCAAAGTTTGGTATGCTGTTATCTAGAGGGTGGATTAAGAGACTGGGTGGAACATTGCAGAATGATCTATCTTATGCGACTGTTCCAGTGTTTGGAGGAGAAAGCAGGAGGTTATATAGAGAAGCACAGCTGGCATATGTTATTAGTGATGAGAAAAATCCTACAAACCATCCCATATATGCAGTGGAAACTGATTTTGGAGCTTGCATTCTCCAAATAGAAGAATCTCATAAGGCTGAATTGCAGATTAGGAAACCAACAGCTCAGGCCGAGCATGATACAGGAGGTCAGATTTGGGAGATGTTCTTTGATGGAGCTTGTACCAAGGAGACTGCAGGAGCAGGGGTGGTGCTAGTATCTCCACAACAAGAAACAGTTCAGTTATCTCTAAAGCTGGTTTTTCAGGTGACAAACAACATAGCAGAATATGAAGCACTGCTGTTGGGCCTTCATGAAGCCAAAGATAGAGGAATAAAAAATCTGAAGGTATTTGGAGATGCTGATCTGATAATTCAGCAAGTAAACAAAACGTTCCAAGCAAAGCATCCAAGGCTGAAAGCTTATAGAGATGAGGTATGGAGAGTCAAAGAGTTCTTTGATTTTTTCTGCATTTCATATATTCCTAGAGCCCAAAATCAGCTTGCTGATTCCCTTGCTGTCTCTGCTAGTTTGTTCATCCCTCCATCGCCTCCCAAACTAGTTTATGAGGTACAAATGAAATATAGACCCTTTGTGCCTAATAATGTCCACCATTGGAAGGTTTTTGATGATGATGATGAGTTAAATAGGTTGCTTCAAGTCATTGATGAGTTCTCTGAAATGCATATTGACCAAAATAATGATGCTTTGCTAGAGGATCCCAAGGCCCAACTTAGAAATAAAATTGGCAAGAATAACATAGTCCAGCTTCCTAGTAACCATATTCCTAAGGGTCTAATTCCTCTTGAGAGGTTGTTTGACCACAATGATGTGCCTTACAAAGCTGCCAAAAAAGCAGATCAGTCTGAAGTTTGCAAGCATGATATAGGAGGTCTAGGTCAGCCCAGAGTCATAAATTTGTCCACTAATCTATCTGCTGATCAGAATGATGAATATTGCAAACTAATGAGGCAATTTGCTGATGTGTTTGCTTGGGAGTACAATGATCTGAAAACATATGACAGGAATATAATTCAGCACAAAATTCCACTCGAGAAAGGCACTACTCCTTTCAAACAGAAGCTGAGGCCAATGAATCCTGTGCTCCTTCCTCTGGTTGAGAAAGAAATTAAAAAGTTGATGGCTGCTAAGATTATAGTGCCTCTCAGATATTCTAAATGGGTGGCCAATCTGATTGTTGTGAGGAAGAAGAATGGAGAAATCAGACTGTGCGTTGATTTCAGAAATCTGAATAAATGCTCTAAAAAGGACAATTATCCCCTGCCAAAAATGGAGCATTTGTTGCAGCAAGTCTCAGGTGCCAAAGTAATGTCTTTTATAGACGGATTTTCAGGCTTTAATCAAATCGTTGTGCACCCAGATGATCAAGAGAAGACAACATTCACCACGCCTTGGGGCACGTTCATGTATGCAAAAATGCCATTTGGGCTCATGAATGCTGGAGCCACCTTTCAGTGCACTATGGATATTGCTTTTGTGGGAGAAAAGGATAAATTCGTGCTGACATATCTTGATGACATAACTGTTTATTCTGGCAGCCATCATGATCATCTACAGCATTTGAAAAGAGTGTTTTTAAAATGCAGGAAATTTGGAATTTCACTCAATCCCAAAAAATCCCAATTTGCTTTGGAAAAAGGGAAACTGTTGGGGCATGTAGTGTCTGCTGCAGGTGTTCAGATTGACCCAGAAAGAGTCAAAGCGATTCAGGCCTTGACTCTTCCAAGATCAAAGAAGGATATACAGTCTTTTCTTGGCAAAATTAACTTTGGGAGGAGGTTTATTCCTAATTTTGCTGAGCTGGTTAAGCACATAACCTCCATGTTAAAAAAGGGAGCAGAGGTAAAGTGGACTAATGCGGCCAGAAAATATTTTGAGTCCATTAAGATGGCTATTATGGAAGATCCTACTTTAATAAGCCCTGATTATAGCAAGGAGTTTCATCTGTTCTCATTTGCCTCTAAGGATACCATTGCAGCCGTCCTGTTGCAGCAAGATGAAACAGGCCAAGAGCATCCAGTGGCCTTTTTCAGCAAGAATTTGAGGGATGCTGAACTAAGGTATGATATTATTGAAAAGCAGGCTTATGCTCTTATCAAATCTTTGAAAGCTTTCAGAGTATACATCTTGCATTCCAAAATAGTTGCATATGTGCCCTCTGCTGCAATAAAGGATGTCTTAACGCAGCCTGATGCTGATGGAAAAAGGGCGAAATGGATTGCAAAAATGATAGAATTCAACATAGAGCTGAAGCCCACCAAGCTGGTAAAAGGTCAGGGGCTTGCTAAATTGTTGGATAAGGAAAATTGCATGTCTTTGGACATTGATTTCTTGTTTAATGTAGCAGAAAATGGTCAAATGGAAGAGCATGAAACAGCTGAAACGCAAAGAGGACAGTCGGTGGCTGAGAACCTAGCTTCATGTAGCTGGTATGTCACAATAATTAATTTCCTGCTAAAGCTAGAAGTTCCTTCAGAATTTTCTCAAAGTCAAGCAAGAACGTTAAAACTCAAGGCAATGAAATATTGCATCAATGGTGGCTTGCTTTATTGGAGGGATCCATCTGGGGTGCTTTTAAGATGCCTGGACAAAGAACAGTCAATAGAAGTTATGCAGCAATTTCATAACAGCGTGTGTGGAGGACATCATTATTGGAGAACTACAGCCCAAAAGATTCTCAGAGCTGGGTACTATTGGCCCTCTTTATTTTCTGATGTATTTGCTTTTGTTAAATCTTGTGACAGGTGCCAGAGATTTGAAGGTAAGCAATAGTTGAAATCCCTGCCCCTAAATCCAATAATTGCAAAAGGACCTTTTCAGCAGTGGGGCTTGGATTTCATTGGTGAAATCAACCCGCACTCCAGTGGCCAGCACAGGTGGATATTAGTTGCCACTGATTATTTTACAAAATGGATTGAAGCAATCCCAACAAGGAAGGTTGATCATAATGTGGTAATGAAATTTTTATCAGAAAACATTTTCAGCAGATTTGGTTGCCCACATAAGCTTATAACAGATAATGCAGCAGCCTTCAAGGCAAAAGAGTTGGTGGAAATGTGTGATTCAATGGGCATTAAGCTTGTTCATTCCACCACCTATTACCCCCAAGGGAATGGTCTAGCAGAATCCTCTAATAAAAGTCTGATCAGGATTATTAAGAAGCTGCTAGAGGATAATAAGAAGAATTGGGATGCCAAGCTGAAGTATGCACTTTGGGCAGACAGAGTGACCATTAAGAGATCTACAGGCTGCTCTCCCTTCAAGCTGGTATATGGTACTGATGCTATTTTTCCCATTCAACTTACCCTCCCTGTGGTAAAGCTGCTCCAAACAGCGCAGAATGAAGAAGATGATATGGCCAACAGAATCACTGATTTAACAGAATTATATCAGACCAGAGAACAGCTGATTGAAAAAGCTACAACACATCAACAAAAGGTCAAGGAAGCCTTTGACAAGAAGACAAAAAGAAACAATTTTCAGGTTGGGGATTTGGTCATGAAATGGGATGCTTTTAAAGAAAAGAAAGGCAATCATGGGAAGTTCGATGCTCTCTGGACAGGCCCTTTCATCATTTCACAGACTCGAGGGAACAATACCTTCATACTGAAAAGTATGGGAGGAGAACCAGTCTTTGATGGCCCAGTTAATGGGTGGTTTCTGAAGAACTATGTGATTTAAGGTCTTTTGGCCTTAAAAGCTGTAAATATTATGCTTTCATTAGTTTTTAGTGTAGCCGTAATAAACTCCATGCCCAATGGAACACTAGGAATTTTGGCTAATTTGTTTGTTGCTGGAAAGGCATTGATCTGCAGGTTCTTGAGACCTCACAGGGAGGATCTCATCCCCAGAAGGAGCCAGTGTTAGCGCTGCTATGCAAAAGCATAAAAAATGGATTCAAAATGCTCTCAAAGGCTGCAAAAATGCTTATAATTATGCTAAAGGATTCATTGATGCTGTTCAAGTTCTCAAATCATGGCTAAAAGTCTTCCACCGATTGAAAAAATTGCAAGGGGAAAGCCCTTTGGAAGGCGGAAATAATCTATCGGGAGGCCTAAAACACTCCAAAACAATCAAAAATCAAAAGCGCAGGCCTAGCAGTTCAAATGAGCGACAGTCATTCGATCTGGCCGATCAACAGTCCAGATCGCATCGGCGGAGGAAGATCGGCGGGTCATATCGCATTGGCAGGGAGGCAGTGGCAGCGACAAGACTTCGCCGATGAAGCGATCGCCGAGGGGCCGGACCCGACGGCGGTATTAATTCCTTCTTATAAATATATTTCGGGTCCGATGGTGTTTCGGCGATTCTATGTGGACGCTCCCATATCCCCGCCGATAGCGAAATGCGACTTAGCGCCAGTCGTCGGATCGGACCCCCAGATCAATGGCCCTGATTTAATCGCTGCACTCCCCATGTATCGCTCCGACTGGCGGAGCCGAAATAATGAAAAACGCGGCACAATAAGCATTTCGGGTCCGCAAACCAAATTTTTGTAAGTCCGCCGATATGACATCGCCGATGGGCCGGACCCGATGGATGTACAGAGCTCCATTTTATAAAATTTCAAGTCCGCGCCCTTCGCGTTTTCAGTGTTTTGTGCGTATTTTCTTTGTATAAAGGAAATACAAGGGATGCCTGGGCAGATGCCAATTGCGATGGGTTTTGGATCCGAAAGGGTTCAGAAACAAAATATATATATGATTCAAATCCACCAAAGCCATTTTTCGTGGTTTTGTGGCAGTTTTGCATGTATTTGTCAAAGGTTAAGAAACAAAGGAGGGCCTGTTTAAACGTGCATCGCAAGCCAAAGGCGGACCCGATAGTAAATAAAACTATGCCTGAAACCTTTAAAAAGTCAACATGGAAGCAATGATGGGCGGGAATGAATGGTTTGGGGCAGCATTACTCTGTTTAAAAGCCAAAGCAGTCATATTTAAGCCATTAAATGATCCAGCAGCAACATTTAATTAACAGTATGGCCGAGGGGAAGCAGGACACCGCCGATCAAATCAGAGCATTCAACGGTTATGGGTTTCACCCATATTTCATTCCACCTGCCCAAAGAAGGACCGCAGAGAGCCAGAGGGAGGCAAATCCATTTACAACACAGCCAGATTCGTATCAAAGGCCCATTCCTGAATGTAAATGTTGTTGGCCCTCATTTATTGATTCCTTCACGCATAACCAACAGAGCAATTTTGTAAACAAACTCTATATATACCCAGAACAGAGATGTAATGGATTGATGAATTTTTTGATGAATGAGAGCTTATTGTAGCCTTTTGACTTCTGGAGACTGTTAATACTATGAGACCTGCAGCTTCTGGTCTTGATTTCCATTAATACAAGCTTCTTTTGCTGTCACCTACTCACTTTCCACTTCTTCTTCTTGTTCTAGGCTATGCCTGCATGCATTTATTTGATGTGCTGTGAATGTTTGATATCAGAGGGGCTGTCATCCCACCTCTGTATTATAATTTAGTGGCTCATTGAAATTGCTTGCAGATTGCTGCTGTTTAATATCAGGGAGCTTTCATTTTGTCTGTATATTAAATGATAGTTCTACAGATCTTCTGTCTGGTTGCAGTTGGCCATCACAGGGTCCTGTGCATCTGCTGGTGCAATTAGTTTTCTCCATCATCACCTTTATCTTAAATTGTGAGTAGTTGGTGGTTGAAAGTCGTGTAGTTTGGGGGTTTTCACCCATGCCTGGGGATAGTCATAGTAGGAGTGGTTATCTTGCTTAAATGTGCAGCGTATCTTCATTTATCCATCATCTTATCCAACATAATTGTTGAATTTTTAATGTTCCTGAGCATCAATGATTTACAACCTAGGTGAGTTTCTTGGGGTGATAACAGGTCCTATTATAAAAATTAAAGGAAGTTGGTATGGCCAAAGTGTTGGAAAATTTGAAAAAAAATTCAATTAAAAGATGAGGCTAATACATGGTGGCAATTGCTTAATCATGACAAGATGATGTCCATTTTAGATGAATCCCATGAACAAGTATTTTTCAACAGGTTCTCTCATGTTGTAAATACGGATACTAAAATTTGTAAGGGCTCATTCTCATGTGACAACTTCTTGTTATAGGTTCATGAGTGTATTCAAAATGAAAGGTCATTGTTTCTATATACAATTAAAATTTCATTAATGTTAATGTGCTTAAAATATTTAAGGTCCGAGTGACACATATCTAAAGCACACAGGTTAAGGGTGAGAATGTGTAATTTTTTAAAGATTTGAATGTTACTATGAATAAATATGTTTTTCATTCTAATTTCATGCTATAAATATGGATGTCGTGGATATTATTCTTGGAATTCCTTGGACGGGCTCAATTGGTATAATTAATATTAATGTGCAAAATAAGTTTATGAAGCTTTGGTAGAAGAAAAAAAAATCACACTATAGGGCAACATAAATAAGCCCTGAAGCTCATTGTAATATCTACTCATGAGATAAAGACTTTGAGGTTGAATAGAAAAGCCTACAAAATCACATGAATAAAATCCATAAGAAAGGCATAAAAAGTAAGAAAAATCTCACTAGCTACATAACTCAAAGGAAGCAAATGTTTAAGAATCAAATACCAAATATCCAATAGCTAAGGTTGTTGTATATTCCCATCCTTGCCACACAAATATACAAAAGTAATCAATGCAAGGCTGTGACCATTAGTAAATTTACTGTGTACCAACACATAACAAAAAATGTAACCAATATGTAAGTAGATGGAACCCTCAAAACAATGCATGAATACATTAAACTTACATAATAATAATTTGGAACCAAAGAAGAAACTAGAATCAAGATTAAGGTGGAAAGGTAGTAGTTTGACCCCATGTCCACATTTCAATATGATGGATGGATGCCCATGCTCAGTACCAATTGACTACATTTCCTTGTATATCATATTATATGACTTCCACTCATGTTTATATGATGAAACATGTGAAGGGTAATAATTTATGTAATATAATAATAAATCTTGGAAGCCCCCTTGCTAATTGCTAGGTAATAAATAGGCTCAATAGGTAGTTAGAGGGATAATATAATAAGGTGTGGTTAACATAGACCCCCAAGGTATACTCATGAGAAAGTATAAATATACATGAGAACCATTGCATTGATATATGTTGGATATGTAGTATTATATTTTACAAACAAGGATTGAGGAGTGATTATTTCCACAAGGAGTATTTGATGGAGGGTTCTTTCCATATTCTTGTGTTTATTATTATGTGATTGCATATTATTATTTTTTCAAGTAAAGTATTTCATATCCTTTATCTATAAACTTTTATCACAATAAGGCTCACATATGTTTAGGATTGTTATCTCCTTAGTTCTTGGGAATGTAAGAGTTTATTTCCAAAAATTCTTATAGCAATATAAAACAATGTCCAAACCTAATTCAAAAGATAATATGTTAGAGTAAGATAATCTACATTCCTCTACCCATAAATTCGAATCCCCAAGAAACCTCTTGCACCAATAAAATTAAATTCCCATCCACCAAGCAATCGCTTGAAATCATAAACAAATTTTTTTATCTTCACCCACAATCTCTCACAACAAAATATTATTAGGATCAAGGACACCCAATAGCCTTCTTAGGGCCTATTTTTATGAGTTACTACCTAGCTATGGACAATTAAAATATGGGTATATCATGAGTCGTCCTCAATGAAGGTGTAATTTTATTTAAGAATCTCTAATAAAGAATATTGTTAATTATCTCCTAGCACTTCATTTCCATCCTTTTCATGAGTGAGAATCATATTTGAATTTTGGACCCTACCATCTCACTTCATCTCCTCTCCTTCGTGCATACCCAATTCTCCTTCTACTTCACCACATAGAAAACCAATTGTATCTTTCCTAGCTCTAATATTATACCTTGATAAACCAATCGAGTTATTGTCAACTTACTTAGACACTTTTGTTTCCCCCAATAAATTATGTTTCTCCTTCTATGATTCAAAGCCCTCATTTGTAACATCTCCCCCACTTGCAAACAATTCTCTAAAGAAAATTGAGAAGGCTCCCAGGCTCTAGGACCCAATTTGGATATATCATACTTTCCCAACGCCTCTTTAATACTAGCCCAAATACCCTTATGTACCCAATTATTTATAGAATAAGACAAACCACATGAACAATATCTTTTACACAATCGCCAATATCCTCCATTGGTGCATCCAAATTGGAGAAAACTTTTGGATCATTCTCTAGAGAAATTGGAGGAGGCTAAATAATTTATTTTCAACAGAGGTATTAGAAGTAAACCTTTTCCTCATAATTAATGTCTCCTCATGAACACGATTAACCTTTTATGTTTTTTCTACAATATCCAAAACATCTAGCTAAGCCATTCTTGGTGGTGGCATTTTTTTGTATTGAAACCCAAACTAAATCCTTTTGCTCACTCATATTTAAATCCTTCTAACCTAGAACTTATTTTTGAATATAAATTCATAGCTCACCACCACATGATTATATCCATGGCACCTTACACACCTAATAGTGTTGAAGGAAAGAGTGTGATCCCTTCTAGATAGTTATTTCAACAGTCAATCCATCTCGCAAGTCTAGCCCTACAGAAATCCTAGAAATCAACATGTTTTGTGATTCCAAAAATATTATATCAACCTCATAAAACTAATGTAAATAATTTACCATTTCTCCAAAGACTTCCAAAGATAAAAAATCAATTAGGAAATCTAGAAGCTTCACCTCAATTGTCATGATTTCCATCCTTTCTAACCCATGGTTGAATAATAGAGACTATTTCTTAAGGGTAAATAGTGTAGAGTCCTATTTATAGTAAATAGACAATATCTTCTTGGCATTCATAGCATAATAAAGAGAATGTCATCCAACCCCTTATTATGATGAAAATGATGGAGCATTACCTATGAAAGGCTCCCATTCATCATGCATGCACTCCCAAATTGTCTTATCATACATCCTCCTTCCATGAAATATCCCCACTAAATATTGCAATGCCATACTAATCATTCAATGAATCCTTAAGCACTAGTTTCACTAGATATCTTCTTTACTTTATGCACTTTTTCTCACTTGTTTCACTCAAAGTTTATACTTTCATCTCACTTAGGACTATTTTCTTCTTCTTCCGTCATCTAAGACTTGTCCTAGCCCTTCTCAACAACCTCTTTACCTACAAACACTTCACTCATGTTTCCTTTGCTTATCCCACTTCACCCTTTCCACCCCAATATGATAGGTGAATTCCCTCAAATTCCCAATCAGATACCCAATTCCTCATTGAACTAACGCTAGCATTGTTAGGGCTAGAATGAAAATCCATATCCACACACTTCACTCATGTTCCCTTTGCTTATCCCACTTCACCCTTGCCACCCCACTATGATAGGTGAATTCCCTCAAACTCCCAATTAGATACCCAATTCCTCATTGAACTAACCCTAGCATTGTTAGGACTAGAATGACAATCCATATCCACGCACTTCACAATGGTACACCATGCATAACATTCCTGGTTATAGTGAGAGGAGATATCAATACCAAAAAATTATCCGATTGTAATATTTGTTGAAAATTGTTGTCATTGATGTCAAAGGGCTTATATAATTTATTATATATATGTATCCAATATGTTAAAAAAAGTGTTCATGTGAAAAAGGCAAGTCAACAAGTGAAATGGTGGTTTCAAATCCATGGTATTTTCCCAATGTATTTGGAAAAGTGGATTAAAAAGGAGAATCATTTATTTGATTAATGATTTGACATGAATTTTGAATTAACATGTATTTTTATGACGAGTCATGATAATGTATAAAAGGAGAGAGCATTGGATGTAAAGGGTGTGTGAGCAAAAATGTAATTTGTGGAGTGAATGTGCCATCTTGGCATTTTCGCTATAACTATTTTTTAGGCTACTTTTAATGGTGAAATTTTGAGCATATTGAGGATAGATTGAGGGGAACATATGATTAGATCTTTATATATTGGTTCACTATATGTTGTGTAAGTTAGGGTTTGTGATTGGTCCTTAACTCTTCTTCAAATGAGTCATCTCTAAATCTTTTCTATAACTTGTTTTCAACGATGTTTCAGATCTTAAAATTTTGAGGAGAGAAAGATGAGATCTCCAGGTACATGTGATAGAAATTTTAGACATTGTTTCATTCAAATTTTTAATATATGCCCTGTGGAATTTAGGTTTTATAAATTCTACTGAAATCATTCTCAAATAGGTTAGTTTGGCATTTTTTCTATAACATATTTTTGGGATGCTTCAGATTGTGTAATTTTGAGGAGAGAGAGGTGATATCTCTGGGAACATGTGCTCAAAACTTTAGACACTGGTTAGTTATACTTTATGAGATATTCCTTATGGAATCTAGGGTTCCTTAATGCTCCTAAAATCAATTTCAAACATGTCAGTTTGGCATATATTTCTATAAAATATTTTCTAAGACATTTTAGACTATGATTTTTTTTTTGTAAGCTTGGCAGGACTACATATTCATCATGTCCAGTATATCACCCCGATCGGGGCAGGTAATTGAACTGGTGACTTCACATCAAGGAGTGACTTAACAAGCACCTGATCACTATCTATCCAAGACCCCATGGACCTGCCTATGAAATTTTGAAGAGAGAGAGAGAGAGAGAGAGAGAGAGAGAGAGAAATTTTGTGGAGAGAGAGAGAGAGAGAGAGAGAGAGAGAGAGAGAGAGAGAGAGAGAGAGAGAGAGAGAGAGAGGAAATATGTTTAGGTACTTATGTTCAACATCATAGACTTTGGTTCACTACATTTTCAGAGATATGTGCTGAGGAAGTTAGGGCTCATGAATGCGAACCATTTTCAGAGATATGCGCTGAGGAAGTTAGGGCTCATGAATGCTCCTGAAATTAGTTTCAAATATGTCAGTTTGACATTTTCATTATAATTTATTTTTTTAGATGTTTCAAACTGTGAAATTTTGAGGAGACAAGCAAATCTATAGGTACTTGTGGTCAAAATTTTAGAATTTGTTTCACTATACTTTTGGAGATATACCCTGTGGAAGTTAGGGTTTCCAAATGGTATTTAAATAATTTTCAAATAGGTCATGTTGGAATTTTCTCTGTAACTTCTTTACTGAGACTTTTTAGATTGTGAACTTTTCAAAGATATGAGGAGAGATAAAGAAGATCCTATAGTAAAAATTTCAATATCAAACTTGAAAAAATTGACATGAGGCATGCTATAAAAGTTCGTTCTTTGGAAGAAGAAAAAACAACAAGCTTTGGGAGAGTTAGAATAAATTTCAATGGAGATTCAAATTTTGGTCAAACTTGGTGGAGGCAGAATTATTGAGTAGACCTAGTGGATGCATATGTAGGGATCAAACCTGGTGAAGGTAGAAGTAGTGAGAAAACCTACTGAAGGCCAAAGTAGCTAACAAACTTGGTAAAGGTAATGTGAATGTTATTATCTTTTGAAGTTATATGCACTAAATAAGAGTTTTAATTGAGGGTTGTTTCTCAATCAAAGGGATTAGTGTCTCTTACTAATTTAGTGTATAACATTAGATATCAATGTTTCCAATAGGCTGGCACCAACAAATATTTACAAAAACAATGTTTTATAGTTTTCTCCTAAAAGGAATTCCACTTAGATCTTGTGTTCCATGTTCTACATTTGAGATATCTCATATGTGATTGTTTTCTTATGCTTCATGAATGTTTAGATAAGTAAAATTTGTCTTGTATTGATTCACTTTCCCCCCTCTTAGTATAACTATGTGCTCAATAATTGGTATCAAATAAGTTTCATTCAAAAATGTTCTAACCACTAGAAGGTAGATATCATAAGAAAAAATGGATAGTCAAGAAGATTTCTACACAAGAAAAACTCTATTGTTTGATGAAACAACCCATGCTTTATGGAGTATAAGGATGCAAACTTATCTAATGGATCTTGTCTTTGATATTTTACAATGTATTGTGAATAGTATAAAGTTCCTACAATTCCACCAATGGATTAGGCTGGAAAGCAGGCTAGTGAACATAATGCAAAATCCATTAACGATATCTTGTGTGGTCTATCAAAATCAAAGTTGGTAAAGGTGATGCATTGTGAATCGAAAAGTAAATTTGGGACACTATTTATAATATAAATGAAGACGATGGAAAGGTTAATAAGGCAAAGCTCCAAACTCATAGAATAAAGTTTGAGACTTTGAAAATGAAACATGAAGAAAATGTTGAAACCTATCTCCTTCATATGGATGAAATTACCAACACCATCAAAGGACTTAGTGAAAAGGTTGAAGAATCGATGATTGTACAAAAGGTGTTAAGGTCACTCCCCTTAAGATTTGATGCAAAAGTTTTCTTTATTGAAGAAATGAATGAATTTGATAAATTAATAATTGATGAATCACATGGGATTCTCATGACATATGAAATGATGACTAAGAAAGAGAACCCATCAAAGAAAGAAGCAACATTTGAAGCTTCAAATAAGTAGAAGAACATATAACATGAATCAAGTGAGCTATAGTAGTGAATTACATGTAGAGGAAGATATTTTGTGAGTAAAATCAAAAGGGGTCATGGAAAATACAAAGGTAAGTTTTGCTTTAAATGCTTTAACTATGGGAAAGTAAGACATTTTGTAGCTAAGTGCCCATACACAAATAATGAAAATAGTGATGATGAAGAAGACCATAAAGTAACGAAAGGAAGTAAACATCATTAAAACAAAAAGAAACACAACCAAGACAAACATGAAAATAAGAATAACTCTTATATGTAGAAGAAGGGCCTCTGCTCAAAAGGGGGTACTGACTTGTCTGAAGAAAGCAATGAAATCAATTTTGATAATGATTGAGAAGAAACTTTATTTATGGAAATTAAAACCAATATTGATGAAGACAAAGGGGAAGAAATGATGGATTGATAAGAAGAAAATTCCAAAACAGATGGGGAAGTGGATCTTGAAGAAGAACTCATTTGTGCCTTAAGAAAATAAATATGCTTAATTAAGAATTTGAAAGAAAATGAGTAATTGCAGAAACATGAAGAGGAGGATAATGACGCAAAATAAAAAAATGTCACATAGCCTTGAAGAAATAGAGAATACTATTATTGGCCTAAATATTGAACTAGAAGAGGCAGCAAGGGCAAAAGGAGTGGTGAAAATCTAGTTAAGGGAAAAGGAAGAAAATTGCAAGAAGATGGAAGCTAAAATTGCTTCCTTAAGAAAGGAATTAGAGTAGAAAACTACTCCTTTGATTATAAGCTTGAAGTTTGAAATGAATGTTGAAACTGATGATTGATGACCACCATTCACCAGCTAGAAGTGGCCATTTTGTAGTTGAATAATGAGGTTTCCTATTTTCAGGTCACCATTGATGAGCTTCGCCAAGAAGCCTCTCCACTTCAAGCAGACAAATAATTGTAGGTTTGGTGCATATCAGGATTTGAAGGAAGATCATGATTTCTTACTACTATAATGCACAAAGAAGGATGAAACCATTTATCGACTACTACATGTTGAGAAGAAGGTTGTTGATGAGATGCTAGACTCCCCTATTTACAATACAATTGTCTATGAGACAGGTGATGTATGCCCTATTGGTTCGTCTAAGGAATTACTAGTCACTAATGATGTTCCTCCAAAATTTGAAAAATACACAACAATAATTGGATTCATACTTCCAAGCATAATTATTATACTGGTGGCAAACTTGGAAATAACGGATAGGGAATTGTTTCTCCTATGGATACCAAGATATAGGCATCTAGAGTAGGATTTGGATATAATGCTATTATTTACTCATTGTCTACACCTAGCCTTATTAAACCCATGGAAGTGATATTTAATATAGATATCATTCAGATTGAAGAGAAACCCCCTTCTAATTCTGATAAACATATTGATGAGTTGTCTATTCCAGCAGTTAAGAATGCCGTTGATGATATTACTAATATGCCAAGTTGTTTGGCTCTTTTTCATAAACCAAACCTTGTTGCTACTCCAATAGAACAAATCCTTACTACTCTCCTCATCATAATAATCAGATACATTTTACCAGGAATTAAATTTCTTGAAATACTGGTGATCATGATTTTATATCTTTGTAAAAGCACTGTGAAAATATGAATCATTAACTAGTGCAAACTATTGAAATCAACTGTGTATGGATTGATGGATAGTCATGGAATTCTTTAAAAAATTAATTGAGGAATTCATATAGATGTGTCCCCTCAACTTTACAATCATACAACACTAATTTTCCTTGTAACTAAAAAATGTAGAAATTCCCATTGTAGATCACCTGGTAATGCAATGTACTAAAGCAAAACACTTGATTTACTTCTACAAACAATTTAGCGGAAGCTTTTAAATCGAACATGAGCAACGTCAATAAGAACACATATAACTGATAAGAAGGAATCAATCACACATAACACAAAATAATTTAATCGGGGAAAGCCTCAGCTTAAAACCCAAACTCTATATTGTCATACAAGTGGAAATATAGCAAGTATTACAAAAAGAATCAACTCAAAAGCTATCCTGCTCTCTCTGCAATATCTCTGCTACTCATAGATAGTCAAAGGCCTATATCTAACCTCTGGTCTTCCCTCCAAGCCTCCTATTTCTTTGCGCAATTCTGATTGGGGCCAGTGCATGCACTTGTGTGAATTGGCCTCTTCACACACTCACTAACCTCTGATCCAACTATGCAGTCTTGAAGGAGATAAATCCTCATCATGGATGAGCTTCCTTTATAGGAAAAATATTCATCCAACTGATAGTACACTATCGCTTCTTTGATCTCAACTGGGTCTCTATCTGAATTGACATGCATGAGTTATTCATGAGAGAATCTTCAGTTATCTGAAGTACAACAGTTATATGCTAGCATGCATTAACTAACTGAACTTACTTAATTTAAACAAATTGTTTAAATCAAATATAGCTGGACTTGACTCAGTTAACTGAGCCAACTAATTACTACTCAAATTAGAACTCATCCTTATCTCTTTAACTGATGGATAAATTCCTCAATTAATATAGAAACCGTTGCATGTCCTCACATAGACTTCATGTTTGATTTTTCACAACTAATTAACTCATGGTGAATTAATTAATTTATTTTCAAACAACCGTTAAGTTCAAATTCGAATTTTACTTCCTATATTTAGTCCAAGGACTGACTAAAATAGGAATCCATCCTGAACTACTAAAAATGGCAATTCTATTTTTAGCACTTCCATTTTTCATTCCCTGTTGCTCAATCCAGCACTGATACCCAAAATACTATTTTAGCACTTTTATTTTTAGCATTTCTTGTTGCCATTTTCAACATTCCCTTTCAACAAGAAAGGCTTCAACTCGAACTCAATCCTGTACCTATGGAATGTTCTACATCCAACACTCCTACCAAGTGTGGTTGCTCTAGCAACTCTCGGAACAAAAAAAACTCCCAACTGACCTGTCTGTTTGGCTAGAAACATACTCTGATGTTGAAGCTATACCTGTTGCTGACAAGTGCTCCCTCTCTAACCTCTGAGCTGCTGCAACACTCCATGCATCTCGCATTGTTGCACACCTCTCTGTGCCATCCTGCACTGGTGCAACACTCCTGTGCCTCTCGCATTGCTGCAACCTGCTAGCTCTACACAGTCCTGGGACTCCTGCACTGTAGCTCTCTCTGCCGCTCCATCCACATTAGTCTCTACCCACTCAGCCAATCCTACTACTCCTCTTCAGGGCTCTTGTAGCAAAGTCGAATCGAAGAGGTTGGGTACCTCAAGGATCCTGCCCCTATTCCAGCCTTCTTGGGACGATCACTCCACATCACCCCACCTCCTACCTAGAGGTATGGATGCATGTGATCCCTCTGCCCACCTGTCTTGAAATTTCCCCCTACTGGAGGTCTTTGTATGAGTAGATGTCTCTACTCGATCTCCTCTCAGCTTCTCTAGTTGTGCCTACTCCACAACCTCCTGAAGCTTCTTCACCAACCGTGGCTCCTCCACAATCGTCTGAGACTTCTTCTGGCACTGCATGTTGAGAGTTAATTTACTCTCCCTCTCAACCACCAAGTATTAAACCTTTACCTTGCTCCTCAAGGCTTTGCATACATCTTGTACCTCAAGTGCATACAGGTTCTTGGCTAGCACACGAGTCTGTTTCCACTTCTATTTCTCGCCGTCACGAAATTTTCTGGAAAAAGAGCTGATTTTAAATCAACGATATCTCCCTCATCTGAACTCCAATTCAGCCATTTTTTTTTTTGATTTTGGGTATTTTTCCGCAAGGAATCCAAATATGCTATTTGTTTCTGAAAATTTTGCACAAAATTTTTTAGATCTACTCTAAAAACGCGCGGCCCAAAACTCGAAAATTCGAAATCTCCTGTAGTATATTGTTCTCCGCTTTGATCACCTTTGCTCTGATACCATGTAGAAATTTTTATACAAAACCTCATTTCGATACCATGTAGAAATTCCCACTGTAGATCACTTGGTAATGCAATGTACTAAAGCAAAACACTTGATCTACTTCTACAAAAA
The DNA here is from genome assembly GCA_031772625.1 of Pinus tabuliformis. NCBI lineage: Eukaryota > Viridiplantae > Streptophyta > Pinopsida > Pinales > Pinaceae > Pinus > Pinus tabuliformis. The sequence goes on along the minus strand of CM062816.1, from coordinate 1,258,427,676 downwards.
ATTTAGCGAAAGCTTAATTGAACATGTGCAACATCAATAAGAACACTTATAACTGATAATAAGGAATCAATCACACATAACGCAGAAGAATTTACTTGGGGAAAGCTTCAGCTTAAAAACCTAAATCTGTATTATCATATAAGTGGAAATATAGCCAGTATTACAAAAAGAATCAACTCAAAAGCTATCCTGATCTCTCAGCAATACCTCTGCTACTCATAGACAGTCAAAGTCCTCTATCTAACCTCTGGTCTACCCTCCAAGCCTCCTATTTCTTTGCGCAATTCTAATTGGGGTCCAGTGCAGCCACTTGTGTGAATTGGCCTTCACACACTCACTAACCTCTGATCCAACTACGTAGTCCTGAAGGAGATAAATCCTCATCATGGATGAGCTTCCTTTATAGAAAAAATATTCATCCAACTGATAATACACTGTCCCTTCTTTGATCTCAACTGGGTCTCTGTTTGAACTGACATGCATGAGTTATTCATGAGAGAATCTTCAGTTATCTGAAGTACAACAGTTATATGCTAGCATGCATTAACTAACCAAACTTACTTAATTTAAACAAACTGTTTAAATCAAATATAACTGGACTTGACTCAGTTAACTGAGCCAACTAATTACTACTCAAATTAGAACTCATCCTTATCTCTTTATTTGATGGAAAAATTCCTCAATTAATAAAGAAACTGTTACATGTCCTCACATAGACTTCATGTTTGATTTTTCACAACTAATTAACTCATGGTGAATTAATTAATTTATTTTCAAATAGTTGTTAAGTTCAAATTCGAATTTTACTTCCTATTTTTAGTCCAGGGACTGACTAAAATAGGAATCCATCCTGAACTACTAAAAATAGTAATTCTATTTTTATCACTTCCATTTTTCATTCCCTGTTGCTTAATCCAGCACTGATACCCAAAATGCTATTTTTAGCACTTCTATTTTTAGCATTTCTTGTTGTCATTTTCAACAAAAAATTGACAATGTTGATTGAGGATCGACTGAAGGTACCGATTGACTAAGTTTTGGCTGGGTGGTTTGTCAATTGTGCTTTAATTATTCCCTCAGTTATGGGGTTGGGGGGGGGGGGTTATTGAAATTGACACTAAAAACACCATTTCTTTCCAAGGGGTGAGTGTTATTGAAGTACTGATTTGAATATATTATTATAGATTGGTTAGTGGGTAAACTAGCATTTGTGTCACTAACCGCCTTATGTTGTTGACAAATTTGATTGTGTACTACTATGAGTGACAAAGACTATTGATGTAACAGAGGCTGTTGGATTAACAAATAGTTGAATGGTCGATTGGGACTTTTCTTTGGACAATAATTAGGCTAATCATAAGTTAAAGGGAAGCATCCCTTTATCATTGACGTCAAAGGGGGAGAGTGGTATATAATGGAAGTATGGAAACACAAGGGATAATTATTTCATTACAGATAAGTGGAATATTATAGCAAGGGGGAGATTTATTTCTTTTCCTGGTGGATTATGTCTTTCATTGTAGGATTTCCATCATTGGAAAAGGGGGAGATTATTGACATTGATGTCAAAGGAATTATATCATTGATTTTATATATAAGTATCAAAGTATATTAAAAAGGGGTTCTTACAAAAAAGGATAAGTCAAAAAGTAAATTGGTGGTTTCAAACCCATGGTATCTGTGTATGGTTTTTGAAAAAGCAAAATAAAAAGGGGAATTCATTATTTAATTAATGACTTGAAGTGACCTTTTGAATTAACATATATTTTCATTAAGGGTTACAATATTGTCTAAAAGGATAAATCATTGGAAGGAAATGACGTGTGAGAAAAAATGTAATTTGCGAAGTGAATGAGTCATCTTGGCATTTCTGCTGTAATTTTTTTGTTGGGTCTGCTTCAAATGGTGATATTTTGAGCATATTAAGGATAGATCGAGGGGAACCTTTCACTAAAATTTTAGATATTTTTATGATATAGTTTCAGAATATATGCTATGGAAGTTAGGGTTTGTGATAGGTCCTAAAATCTATTTCAAACAAGTCATCTTAAGATTTTTGCTACAACTTATTTTCTAGGATGTTTTAGATTGTAAAATTTTTAGGAGATGGAGGCAAGATATCTAGGTACGTGTGGTAAATTTTTTAGATATTTATTCATTATACTTTCTGATATATGCCCTGTAGAAGTTAGGGTTCTTGAATGCTCATGAAGTCACTCTCAAAGTTAGTTTGGAATTTTCATTATAAAATATTTTTTGACATGTTTATGTTCATGAAATTTTGAGGAGATAGAGGGTAGGTTTCTAGGTACATATGTTCAAAAATTTTACATTAGTTTTTTATAGTTTATGAGATATTCCATATGGAAGTTAGGGTTCCTGAATGCTCTTGAAATCAGTTTCAAAGAAGTCAGTTTGGCATTTTAGCTGTAACACATTTTATGGGCATTTTAGATTGTGAAATTTTAAGGAGATAGAGGCAAGATATTTATGGCCTATTATCAAAATTCTAAACTTTATTTCACTATACTTTTGGATATATGCTCTGAGGAGTTAGAGTTATTGAATACTCCTAAAATTAGACTCAAATATGTTAGTTTGGAATTTTCGCTATAACTTATTTTCTTGAATGTTTCAAAATGTGAAAAATTGAGTAGACAAAGGCGATATCTCTAGTTACATCTGGTAGAAATTGTAGAATTTGGTTCACTATAATTTTGGATATATACCCTGTAGAAGTTAGGGTTTTTGAATGGTCTTCAAACCCGTTTCAAATAGGTCATCTTGGAATTTTTTCTATAACTTCTTTTTTGGGACTTTTTAGATTATGAAATTTTCAATTTAAGGAGACATGCAAAATTTCCTCAGGTAAAAATTGCAAAATCATATTTGCAAAGTTTGAAATGTGGCATGTTATACAAGCTCATTATTGGGAAGAGGCCAAAACCAACTAAATTTGGGAGAGTTACCATAAATTTTATTTGGAGATTCAAATTTTGGTTAGACTTGGTGAAGGTAAACGTAGTAAGCATACCTAGTGAAGGAAAATGCAATGAGTAGAAATTATGAAGGCAGAAGGAGTGAGAAGAACTAGTGAACATAGAAGTAGCAACCAATTTTGATGAAGGTAATGTTAATGTTATTAGATTTTGAAGAACTTATATGCATTAAAGATGACTTGTTATTGAGGGATTTTGCTCAATAAAAGGGATTGAGTCTCTTACTAATTAACAGTAGGTATTAGTGTCTCCAGTATGTTGGTGCCTATGAATATTCACAACAATGGGTATTGGTGTCTCCATATGTTTAGTGCTTACAAATATTTGTAGCAGTGGGGATTGGTGCCTCTAATAGGTTGGTCCCTATGAATATTTGTAGCAATGGGTATAGATGTCTCCAATAAGTTGTCCCCTACAAATATCTGTAGCAGTGGGGATTGGTGTCTATAACAACCTATAAGAGAAGGCTGGTTCTTACCAAGATTTTTCCTAGTGGGATTGGTATATTTAGTAAGTTGGTGCCTACAAAGAATTATGAAAAGAAGTTTTATTCTTTTATCCGAAAAGTGTTTCCACAAAAGTATAATGTTTCGTGTTCTACAACTAATAAATATCATAGGTTGTTGTCTTCTTATGGTTCATGAATATTTAAATAAGTAAAAATTGATTTATAATAAATTTCCCCACAACCCCCCCTCCTAATATAAGTGTGTGCTTAAGAATATTTCCGAAGAAACAAGCCTACACCTAAACATAGATCATCCCAACCCCTTTTAATTTCCACCATTGAATAAAAAAGGCTCAATACTTCAACCAACAAAGCATGAACAACCCACCCTCTCCATTGAATGTAAATAATGATCCAAAATGACTCAAATATCATGTTTAATACCTTGATCCTAAGTATATGACTTACTAACTCTACCATGAGGAATAAAATGTGAGACAAACAAGAGAATTTACAAGGAAATATCACCCATATCAGCCTTGTACATTCCCCTTGATTAGGTTGATAGAAAGTCACCCAAATATTCACCATATTAATATTATTCCTTAAAGTCACTACCTAAAATTGACATCAATAAACCAACATCCAACACATCCATTTTACCATTTGATCATAATTTTTTTTTGGAAAAATTTGGACCAAGTCAAGTTCTTCAAACCTTCATCTCTTAGTGAGTCAACGATGCTCAAGGTCTTATCCACATGCATTGAACTTTGATTTTATTATTTACACACAAAGACACCACCTTGGATTTCCAAAACATGTAATCGAGACTCAAAATTGGACGTTCAGGATTTGAAGAAATGAAAGTTTTTCTTGCTTTCAAAATATATTCATAATTCATCCAAGAGTTTCTCATATCTTTTCATTACAAACTTTCAATAGATTTCATTTCCTAAATCTAGTTGTATTATAGATTGGGAGGAAAATATTATAAAATTCTACTTTCTTTGATAAGTTGTAAAATTTCCTTTGTGTGTAAATCCCTATAACATGTGTATTGTGCAAACTTATACACTTCTACAAATAAAACTTAGTGCAAAATACACAAAAAAAAAATAACAATATGATAAATTGATACTATAGAATCAAGAAGTGTACCATGAAGGGGTTTAAGTTCCTAATTTGGGGATTTAGTGTCATATCATATCACTTTATGATGTTGGGAAGGGTCATTTAGACATACCAACATAATGATGAGGCTAAGATGAACTTTTTCTTCAATAACACTTCCAAAATTATGGTTGTGAATGAAAAACAATTATCTTTTTAAAGATGTTTATATGTGGAGTTGTTTGTCCCTAAGAACACTCATCTTGGTATATAGTGCATATTGAATTCATATGTCAATTTAATTTCCATCTCTACACATTGTGTTTATAATCTACACAATATCCTACAATAAAAATAGTTGCATTTAGTGCCTTATGGTTGTCATGCTTATCTTATTGATACTAAATTTTTCTATGGATCTTTGTTTCATCATTAAATTGATTGAGAAGTATATGTAAAGTAGTAGCTAGTGAATTCAAATAAAGAAATAATGAAATATTTTCTCATATAGGATGTGAAACATAATTTCCCCTTTCTATACTATAGTGGTGAGAACTTTTATCATTATATTATATATCACTAGTGATTTCAAATTTTTAAGCATTCTTCATCACCTTTTTAAGTTCTTATAAGACAACACACCAACCAACATATGACATGATATGCCTTTAGTAATTCAAATTATCCTTTTATGAGTATGAACCTTTTAGTATGGCTATGCCTTTTTTCCTAGGAACAAATTGTAATTTTTTCAACTAGAAACAAAGAACAAAATTACATTATGTAGATGCTAAAAGTAGTTGGTTATATAAGCCTTTTGGCTAACGAGAAATAAAAAGGAAAACTGTAATATATATATATATATATATATATATATATATATATATATATATATATATATATATATATATATATATATATATATATATATACATATCTATATAAATTATGCCAAAGTTAAGTGTGATAAAAAATCACTTAACTTCTCTTTTTGCCTTTCTTTTTTTGAACCTTTTTCCAAACCCCTGGTTTGGGATCAACCATTACCATCTCTAATTCATTTTCAGCTGTTTGCAGGGGGACTTCTTTGTCTACATCTGAGCTCTCAGAGACATGAGTTCTCTTTATACTCCCCATACCTTTTTCATTGCATGTTTCCTATTTCTACTGCTTTGATGCTTGGATCTCTACTAATTTGGTACCCTTATGTATGTAGGCTGCAGTTCCAGTCTGATCCACAACTCCCTCAACTATTTGGTGCACATGTTGGGCCTATACATATGTATTTGGATGGTTCTCCATGGTTTCTTCTCCCCCTTCTTCATAAAGGTGAGGGCTGAAATGCTGCCATGGCTTATGGGCCTATTTTTTCTTTTTCTTTTTGGTATCTTGTTTTCCTATGGGCATGTGTTTTGCAAGTGCCCTATTTGAAAACCAATTCAATATTTGAATATTGTATTCTCATAGTCTAATACTAGGGTCCACTGAAAGTTTTTATGTTTCAGATGAATGTGATTAGGTAGACTTGTGTTGAATTCTATCTCTAAAAAAAAAGTGAAGATAACTTTTTTTTGTTGTGTCAAAATCCATCTTTTTGAATTTTCCATGGGTATGTCTTATTATGTGGGTAATGAATTTAATAATCATTTATTTCCGACCACTATCTTTATCATTTAAAATGTTTATATATATATATATAATGAGAATAAGATTGTTGGTATTTTATCAAATCTATTTAATAATTAACTCACAAAAATTCAAATTGTTGATCATATTCCAAAACCTTTCCATATTGCAAACCAATATACCAATAATTTCTATGATATCTTGACCTCCCTATTATCATAATGGACTCTGATGATTATTATGTGGCCAACAAATTCAATTATTCATTTAGTTTATATCACCATGTATAGTGAAGGATGTTTCATACTAATATTATATTTTTATATGTTCTTAGTCATTTTATGGATATTGTGTGGGTACTTAATAGGTTATTTGAATGGTTAAGGACAAATTCCAATTTGTGTCATTATAATTTTTTATATCTCCAAAGCACTATTATCTTGTATTATTTTCTTCATATTGTTAGAATTTGTGGTTGAAATCCAATTTTTGAACGATAATTAGTATATTCCAAGACTAGTTAGTGGGTCAACTGAGTAGTGAACTAGTCAATTGAGGTTCACTACTTAATGGAGGGATTTCTACTTATTCGGGTTGTAATTATTGAGTGGTCCCAACCAGTGAATAATAAATGATTGGGTGTAGTAAGGGTTCAAAAATATAGATTATATAATCACTCTTAGGTTGCTTTTTGTAGCATAATTCACATAAAATACAATGCAAAAACCAAGAACACAACATAAAAGAGAGATAAACCCTAAACAATTCTATTTGATAAAGATAAATAAAGAGTGATGTTCACTTTCCTCTTCAAGGGGGAAACCTAATACTTGTTCCAAACATAATAATTATTCTTGACAACACATTACATAACATTGCATAAAAGAGAGGTAAACCCTAAAAAATTATATTTGATAATGCAAAATAAAGAGTTATGTTCACTTGCCTCTTCAAGGGGGAAACCTAAAAATTTCTCCAAACTTAATACTTGTTCTTAACAAAACTTTACATAACCTTATACTCTTTATATAGCTATAGACCTAGAACCTTAACTACCTATGGGTCCATCTATAATCTATTAACTATTTTGGGCCTTATCGACAAAGAGGACCCTCTTTACAACGAGTCACTATTTAATGGGCCTTTTTTAATGAAGGTGGAATCATACATTAATAAAATTTCTAAATAAGGGGGGTTAGGGTAGGACCCTAACACTTTTTGTGATCAAATGTTACCAAATTAAGCCTTGTTTAAGAGAGATAGGTTACACATTCAAGTATTAATATATGGTTTTTGGTTCAATGTAATAGAGTAAGAATCTATGTGTATAATGCTCTTGTGTTTCATAATGGCTTAACAATGTTTCTAAATATGGAATTATTGCATAAGTTTTGAATATCTTAGTTTGGTTTTAGTTGTCGCAAGGTGTTTTACGGTTGTGGCATCACATGAAGACTATGGATGTATTTATGCTCATAGGAAGTCAAATTTCTATAATAATTGACTTGAATTAACTTGTAGGTTTTGAATCAAGGTTTTGTGAAAATGATATGGATTTGAAGAAAAGAGATATGATTCTCAATGGGCACAAATGTGGCATGTGAGCACAAGACATGGAGACAATATTGACCAACAAACCATCATGGAAATTCATAAAGACTATATTTTTGGGATGCAAAGATAAACAATAGAAGTTATATAATTAATGCAAAGAAGGACAATGTTGCAGGTGACTTGACAACCTACATATCAAGGGAGGTTCAATTCATAATAGTTAAATTGACTACATGAATGACGTGGGGAAGAAATTGTTTGACAAGGTTGATTAAAGGTATGTTACATAACTTGAGAAGAGATAATCTCTCTTATAACTCTCTCATTTAGTGGGAATGCAGATTATTTGACTTGTGTGAAGGAGTTGCAGTCGAAGCTATGCAAATGAGGAAAAGACTTCTTGGACAAGGAAGGGTATGTAACATAATATAATGTTTTATGTTCTGAATTTTGGGAAAATTAGGCTTCAAGGAAAGAGGATGGAAATGACTATACCTTTGAATCCTTTTTCTCATTGTTCATTAGAGCACACAAAAAAATGCATGATGATGGAAAGATTAGAAATAAGTAGGAGAAGCATTTAATTATGGGAGAATGCTTACATCATTATAAAGAAAGAGGTTGACATAGATATAAATAAATTCACCATGGTACAAATTGTGATAAGGATTATTAATGATTAGGTCAACATAAGGCAAAATTTATGTGGCAATTAATGTAATGTGAGATAAAGATCCAACTACCACACATAATATATGAGTAGGAACAAAATACCACCTTGCTACAACAACATCACAATCAAGAGGTTGGAGAGAGTGAATTTGACACTCAACTTTAGGGAAAATATGAGAAATAGTAGGCCAATGGAAAAGATAGACAAATAAGAGATACATGCCACTAAATTAATTAGGGTCTAAATCTCTATTAGTTATTTAGGGTCATAAGTTAATGGTACTTAGATTATGGTATACAATAAGTAGGTTATAGAGAAAATTAACAAAAAAACTAAACTAACTTACAGTTAATTCCTAATTTGCTTTATTGAGCTAATTAACCTAGGTGCTTGAAACAAAAGAGAGGATTCATGGAAAGAACTCACTTGAACAAATTTTTGAGTGTTGTAGCTTCTAAGGCTAAAGAAGAGAGTTGTATAGAATTTAAGAGAATGTTCCACCTCCTAAATATTCCTCCATGCTTAACTCTTTCTTCTGGAACAACAAACTATATAAATTTAAGGAATTAGGGCAATTAATGCAACTTCTTAAATTTCATCTCATTTACTTGAGGTTTCCCATATCTATTTGTCATCAAATTTTATCCTTAGGAATGACTTGAAGTATTCAACAAAAATAAGAAATAGTTATTTTTGATTCATCAGAAATCACCTAGCAACTTGGAGAATAAAATACCATTCATGTTTACTTTAATACCAATAAGGTACAACCATTAAGGAACACTTTTCCATGCATATATCATATTTTTTTTGTTTTCTAGGTTATGAGAGCCTTGAGATGATTACATGACTAACTTGTGAATTGAGTAGTCATAACCCAGGGGCATTTAAGCTGTCAAAATCACATGTAGATAGCACTTGGGTTAGGCCATGCCAACCCTTAGCATTGTTTGGTTTTTTCCTGCGGAGTTTAGAACTAGTGAGAATAGAACACCCTGTCACTATTTTCTCTACGCCGTGTGGGCATGCATATATCAGATTTAAAAATTATATATTTATATGTGTGTGTGTGTGTGTGTTTGTATTAACAACAACATTGTATTTATATTAGAAAAATGTGCCTAAGAACTTGGGATATATATCAATTTTTTCCTAACATATAGAGAGGTAGAATATTTGGAGGCTAATATGAGATGGCCTTTCAAATATCTACTTTTTTCATGAACTCTATAACAACTGTGTTAAAATGGATATAATTGAAAAAAACTATCCATAAAATAACCACACCTTGAAGGAATAAGCTAACAAAAAACATATGAAATTAACTCTTTTTTTTGTAATGCAACATTTTTCTATTAATTCAAGAGAAAGATACATTGTGGGAAAAGAAGGATCATGAAAATAAGGTCTCACTCCTGCCAGATTTGTTGGTTTTTAGATACATACAAAAAAGAACTGAAAGTTTTTGAGAAAAACTAGAGGACTTCATATCAAGAGCCCATCAAGCACAAAACTGAGAAAAAAATAGAAAATATACCACTTGCTTCATTGCATATTGTCTTCATTTGGGGCTTGAGCACCATTACCTCCATTAGCTGGGTGATGAAAGACATCATGGATGTGTGATTCCATGTGAGCCATGTGCCCTTCAAAACCATCAATTTGATCTTGCAAGCTTTGTTGATTGCAACAAAGTGATGCTTGACGATCCAGAACACGACCTTGCTTGTGTAAAATATTAGAATAGTGTCATTTCAGTCTACTTGGAAGTCTTGAGTTAATTGGTCCATTGCGGCTTAGACAAGGAAAATTTGGGCTTCAATGGAGTCAAAAGGAGGTGGAAAATCAACATGCCCAAGTGAGCCTCCATGCGGCATGTCAAGCTCACCATCGTCCACCGAATAAATTCATTGTCATCATTCTCCCCTACCTTGTTGGCCACCCCCCCCCCGACGGGGATGACCATGTTGTTTCAACATTGGAAGCTCGTGAGTGACACAACTCTGGCTTGACAGGGTTGAGCCCTCTAAACAAGAGTTGATAGTAACACTTGAATAGTTCCACCAAGTCTTGCCAAAAGGATTGAAGGTCCCTATGCCTTTCTAAAGGTGACTAATAGGATGATTCTACCGCTAGGCTCACTTCTCAGGCACTGCGGGAGTTGGGGAAAGAATCTCTTGGATACTAGTGAAAGAAACAATTGAAAACTCGACGTTCCTAACAAACCCACTGTCTTCCAGGAGAAAACTATAATTATCCCAAAGTAGAAAAACAATAGAGTGGATAACCACCCAATAACTTAGAATACATGCACACTAGAATAATTCAACTATCCTCGAGGGAGGAGTGACCCATGCAACAAAAAAAACATACATATCTTCTATGGAATTCAAATGGGAAGAGCATTACCTGTGAACAAGCAGATGAAAACCAAGCGACTACCCAGACATACAAAATACTTATAACCCAGAAGAGATTGTGCAAGGGAATGGACTTAGTAGGTGAAAGGATGCCTTTCGCCCAATGATTTTGCAAGAAATTTGTGCCTAGTCCCAAATTTTTATGTAACCAAATGACAAAACAAAACAAAATATAGATCAATGACTTAAAAATAAGCCTCTTCGAGGGGGGAACCTCCTTTACATCATATAAATGAATAATTCTTGGATGATAGAAATGACAATACCTCCTTGGTATATATAGAAGTCTAAGGGGTCACGATATAATCAAAGCCTACATAACAATAATAATGTAAGGAAACAAAAATAATAATAGTGGGTTTATATGGGGCACAACAATAAAAATATGGGGGCTACATGGGCACAACAATAAAAATAAGCGGGCTACACTAACAATAACAATAAGGGGGCTACAGAGATCGAGTTTGCGGAAGACCAAGGCGGAAAGCTTCTGCATGGGGGTTTCTCCATGGATGGTAGCAGAGGAGGGAGCTCCACTCCCTCCTTCAGAGAGGTAGTGGCTAACAAGGGCAAGACACCCCTGGAATTAGGCAGAGGTAACTCGATGGTAGAAGGAGAAAACAGGGACAAGGAAACAGTAAGTAACAAGGAGAAGAAAAATGATGGCACAAAAGACAAGGAGGAAAATGACAAAAAACAGGGAACAACAAACAAGAACCAAAAGGGACCGTGCAAGCCCAAAGCTGAAATCACTCCCAGAGTAATCTTAAATAACCCAGAGTTGCAGGCCCACAGGGAGCACATGCAGACTTATGCTATCATATGCAAATTCATGGGACTATGGCCCACTGAAAAGGCTTTACAAACATGGATTAGAAACCACTGGAAGCCTAAAGGAAGCATTGATCTTCATCTAGGATCCAAGGGTTTTTTCACTGTGGTGTTTGCAAACATTGAGGACAAAGATAGAGTGTTTGAAGGTGGGCCCTACTTCTTTGCAGCAGCAGGGCTCTATATGCGGTCGTGGATGATGAACTTCGTGCCGGAGCGGGAAACCTTTACCTCCGTCCTGGTTTGGGTAAGACTCTATTCGCTACCTCTGGATTATTGGCAAATAGAATCACTAACAGCTATAGGCAATAAATTAGGGAGGTATGTCAAAACTTCTGAAGCCACAAGAAGGGGAAAATATACCTCCTTTGCCAGGATTTGTGTAGAGATGGACCTATCTGGAGCACTTCCGGACGAGGTGATATTGGAGGTTTATGATGAGGAATGGGTGCAGAAGGTTGACTACGAGCATATTCCTTTTAGAGACTGCCCTCTCAGTAAGGTAGAGAGCAAAAAAAATCCCAACACAATGAACATGGGCACCTTCTTAGAGACTGCCCTCTCAGTAAGGTAGAGAGCAAAAACAATCCCAACATAATGAAAGAAACATAGGGCTTTCACAAAGTTTCTCATAAAGGTAGAAATGGCAAAAAAGGGCCAAAACAACACCAAAGCGGAGATAAAAAAGTGAGGCCGAACTAGTTCCAAGTTCTTGAAGAGGAGGAAGACACAGTAGTTGAAAATCAAGTAATGAAGGATGGATATGTTAAGCAAGAAAAGGAAGAAGAACAGGATCAAGAAAAGGTAAAGGAAAAGCAGAAAGAGATCATGATGAGTGAATCAGAGATGGATATGGATCAGGAGATGACTCAGAGCGAGATGGAAATGGAGGACAATGAGTTGCAAGAGATTCTTGACAGAGAAAACCTAGATCTAGGAGGGTTCTTGAGTAAGGGAACAACGGGTGGGGTAGAATCTCTACCAAAAGAAGAATGCAACCGAATAAGGTAGTTATTCTTATGGAAAACTTAGGCAAAGGACTTGGGCAAAGATAACAGCATGGAAAGACATGCCAACCATTGAATAGAAGCAGTAAAATCGACTCCAGGATTAGCTCCAAGCATCCCGGGGAAAAAAGGGGCAGAAAAAAGCAGAACGAGTTATTAATGGAATGTGGCAAGCTCATGATAGACTCAGGTAAGATGAAAGATCTAACCAGTTACTCCTTTACCAATCTGTAACTATGAAGTTTACAACTTGGAACATCAGGGGTCTAGGAAGAAAAAGAAAGCAGAGAATATTGAATAATAGAATGAAGCAGGTAGCTCCGGATATAATTTTTGTCCAAGAAATGAAATGCTCTGTCCAAAAGATAAGACAAATACATAGTAAATGGCTCAATAGATATGAGTACATAGAAGTAAAAGCAGAAAATATAGTAGGGGGTATCCTTATCCTCTGGAATCCCCAAAAAATAGGTATTATTGATGCGGAGGCATCAAGGAATTATTTATCATTTGTTATTCAGCCTGTAGGTGACAGGGACACTTATCTTGGTAACGAATGTTTATGGCCCTCAAAGGTTAGATGACAAAATCAGGTTTATTGATTCCTTAGTGGACCTCTGAAACAGATTTGCAGGGCTACCATGGGTTATAGGAGGAGATCTCAACATGATCAAATCTCTCTCGGAGAAAAAAGGGGGTACAAGAGCACTAAACAAAGATTCCTCAGCTTTCCAATGTTTTTCAGAAAACATGAAGCTGGTGGACATTGAGACAAACAATGGCCTTTGCACATGGAACAACAAAAGAGGAGGAGATTCTCAGGTAGCTTCCAAGCTAGACAGATTCATGATCTCTGAAGAGCTCATGCTTCTAGACAAGGAAATAATAGTGGATATTCTTCCTTTTGGAGGCTCAGATCACTGGCCGATTCAGATGGAGATCATGGGCATTGGCACCCCAAGAAACAAACCGTTCAGGTTTGAAAATATATGGCTGTCACACCCGGATTTCTATAGCAACATTGAAAAATGGTGGGCTGAAGACCTGCAAATTCAGGGATCTTCTATGTTCCTGCTGCATAAAAGACTAAAGCACATCAAGCAGAAGCTAAAGGAATGGAACCAGAAGGAATTTGGTAATATTTTCACAAGTAAAAAAATTGTAGAAAACAAAATTCTAGCACTCAATCAAGATTTGATCAGAAATGGCTTTGATAAAGACAAAAATGATCTAGTAGAGAAATACCAACAAGAATGGGAAATGTTGTGCAAACAGGAAGAAATTTTTTGGAAACAAAAATCTAGGGTTCTATGGCTAAAAGAAGGAGAACATAATACCAAATTTTTTCATTGCGAACAGAACTCACAACAGAATCTCTTTGATCAAGGATAAAAATGGCCAAATTCATCAATCCCATGCGGAGATAGATGCAGTTTTAGTAAAGCATTTTCGGGACATTGCCAAAGAAAACGTCTCAGAAAGAGAACCTTTCATCAAGGACATAATTAAACATATACCTAAACTGGTCTCTAGAGAGGATAACTGTAATCTCAATAGACCTATAACTGAAAAGGAGATTAGTGAGGTCCTCAAGGAAATGAAAAATGGCAAGGCACCAGGGCCGGATGGTTTTAATGTGGATTTCTTTAAAACCTGCTGGAATATCGTTAAAAGGGATATAGTGGAGATTGTGGAAGACTCCAGGAGGAACAAGACCATTTTGAAAGCTCTCAATACCTCCTTTATTGCCCTTATTCCAAAACAAGATAATGCTCAAACTCCAGAGAGATATAGGCCCATCGCCTTATGCAATGTTGTCTACAAGATAATTTCCAAAGTTGTGGCTAACAGACTCAAACCCCTGCTGCCCAGGCTTATCTCCGGGGAACAAACAGGGTATGTAGAAGGAAGACAAATTCTGGACAACATAATTCAAGCTCACGAGGTGGTTCACTCGTTAACATGCAACAAGAGAGCGGGCATGATCATGCAACTGGACATAGCCAAAGCATATGACAAAGTAAATTGGATATATATAAAAAAAGTGCTCACAACGTTTGGTTTTGATCATAATTGGGTCAGATGGGTCATGGCCCTGGTGACCTCTTCCAGCTTTTCAATTTTGGTGAATGGCTCTCCTTCTAAACTTTTTCTCCCTTCCAGGGGTCTTAGACAGGGAGATCCGCTATCTCCTTTTCTCTTCATCCTCATGATGGAAGGGCTGGGGCGATCTATCAAACATGCAAGAGCAATAGGAAGAATTCAAGGACTCCAACTTTCGGAGAATGGGTAGGTTCTGACGCATCAACAGTTTGTAGATGATACCATGTTACAAGGAATTCCCATAGTTAAAGAAGCACAGGCTTACAAACAAATTTTGAAGGACTTTGTGAAGGCTACAGGTATGGAAGTTAACCTTACCAAATCAAAAGTCTTTTTCTTTAACACTCATATCGCCATCCAGAGAAATATCTCCAGAATTTTAGGCTTTCAAAGAGAATCCCTTCCTTCTAAGTATTTGGGAGTTCCTCTTATAGCTAAACCCAGACACAAGAGCATTTGGGATCCACTAGTAACTAAAATGCAAGACAAGGTCAGGAAATGGACAAACAGATCTCTAAATTTAGCTGGCAGACTAGTGCTTACTAAAGCAGTTCTCCAAGCCATCCCAATATTTATGCTATCAGTACTCTGAGTTCCATTAGGAGTCTTACAACATTTTCGGAATATTCAATGAGATTTTCTATGGGGAAAAGAGGAAACAAGGAAAAAATGGGCTTTGGTCTCATGGGAAAAGATCTGCAAACCCAAAAACCAAGGAGGCCTGGGTTTGGACAATCTAGAGATTCTTAGCAAGGCTCTAGGAGCAAAACTTTGGTGGAGGTGGGTCAAGGATCCTAAAGCTCAATGGGCAAGCATCTAGAATGAAAAATATGCCAATGCCTGGCCGGCTTCTGATATAATACGTATGATAGGAACAACGAAAGGCTCCCCCATATGGAACAAGGCTTGGGAGAACAGGGAAGTGGTTCAAAAAAATAGTTTCTGCGAAATCAGAGAGGGAGATCTAGCACTTTTCTGGGAGGACAAATGGCAACAAGAACCTAATCTTCTAAGGGAATAATTTTTAGGCCTCAAGCAAGAGATTGACAATCAAGGATTAGTTAAGGTGAAAGACTTTTGGGAAATTCCACATAATGCAGGAAAGTGGAAAATTTGGAAAAACGTAGAGAGCAGAGAGGATAGGACCCTCAACAGTAAAGCTGAGTCCCTTAAGAGAATGCTGGATCAGAGAATAATTCTAGTAATGAAAGGGCAGGATCAACTGAGATGGGGCAACAACAAAGAGGGCAACTTCAATATCAAGGAAGCTAAAGGTCTTCTCCTTGATCCGGAACCACAAGCTCCAAATAATACTTGGCAGAAGCTTTGGAAGCACAAAGGCTGGATGAAAATCAAACTCTTCATGTGGTTAGTTAACCACCAGAAAATCTTAACCTGGGACAACCTCAAAAAAAGGGGCATGCTGGGACCCTCCAGATGCCATCTCTGTGAAACCCAAGAGGAGACCATCGAGCATCTTCTCAATAGCTGCATTTTCACAGATAGGATTTGGGATTTCTTTACCAACATCTTCAAACAGTCTGATAGAGACAAAGAATGTATTGGTAACACCCTAAACAATTAGAGGAATAAGTTTTCTGATAATGAAGTTCTCAATTCTGCCTGGGATCTCTTGCCGGGTTTCATTATATGGAATGTGTGGAAAGAAAGGAACAAAAGAATATTCAAAGAGGTAAAGAATGACTCTCTCAGCCTGGTGAAGCTGATTGTAAAACAACTTAAGGAGACAGTTGGCACCACCATTAGGAATCTCCCCCAAAAAAATCCTCCCTCAGTTGAAGAGTTGAGAATCCTTCAGCTGTTAGACATGCAAGGGTTTATTCCTCAGGACCTAGGCAAGAACGCAAGCATGAGAGAGGCGATTGAGGAATTCTGGCATCCTCCCCCTGAAGGTTTTTTAAAGTAAAATATAGATGGAGCTTTCAAAGGCAACCCGGGGGAGGCTGGCGTTGGGGGAGTCCTAAGGGATGAAACAGGTAGAATAATTACCCTCTTCCATGGGTACCTAGGAAAAGCCACCAACAACATGGCAGAACTAATGGCTTTGGAACAATGCTTAGAATTTTTGATACAGAAAAATTTCCAAAACGTCATAATAGAGGTAGATTCAGAGTTAGTCATCAATGCAGCCAGGAGAATTAGCAATGGATCAGGGCCGAAAAAGGTCACAAAACACTGGAGGTTAACGCGAGTTCTTCAGAGAATTCAATTTTATCTATAGAAGCTTTGCACCCTCAGATTTATACATGTGAAAAGAAGGGCCAACAAGTTGGTATACATTCTTGCCAACCACGGAGTCGGTTGCAAGAACAATGCAATCTTATGGAGGTGGAACACAATGGTGCAAAGTAACCTGAAAAAACTCTGTCACAACTAGGCAAAGGAAGATATTGAAGGGTACAGAAGCAAAATGACAGAAACCAACGAGTAGTGATCAGAGGACAGAGGGTTGCTCAATGTTGGATAAAAAGGTTTAGGAGGGAAGATATGCCAAGGTTAGTGATTAAGTTGACAACGTGCAGGGATATTCTCCATGTTGGGCGTCAGAGTTACCCTGAACAAAGAAAGCAGCATCTCATACTGCATCATCACCTCAAGTGTTTGCCTGTCAACTGGTTCAGAGTCATCCCTGGCTAGCTCTTCGACAGGTGTCTCCTTTTTCTTTTGGTTTCGGAGGTTTGGGTGCATCATCTGGTTCTCTCGGCGGTTGCACCACCTGAAGTTTCCTGTCCGAAAGCCGCTTACCGGCGTGGTAGTGGTATTCTGGCGATCGCAAGCCCCAAAGGTGGATTCCGGTTTTCCCGTTTTGGTAGCGAACACATTCAAAAGTTGACACGTGGCGATGGGGTCGGTTGGAATACCACCCTCATCGCACACTATCGTCCGAGGTTGTTGGGGGGTGTGATATGTTCCAAGACCGTCCGATCATATGATATGAAGTGACGGCTAGGATGGATCATGCAGTTTGGTGTATGGACTAGTTAAGTGTCGAGCTTCTTTCCATTGCGATGTTAACTGCTGCCATCGGATTGGGTTAGAATATTCAACGGTGAGGATTAATAAGATAGGTTGTCCGTAGGCTGCGTTTCATCATACTTTTTGGGCACGTACTCATCCTCTTGTACGGGGTGTGATTCTCTCGCGACGGTTGTGATTAAAGCAGTTGGTTAGGTTTTTGATAGGAGTAGTCTGTCTTTATTACTCTTAGTGGGTTGCAAATAGTTCTTTGTGGAAAGCAACATTCCTTTACCATCCACAATTACTAAGGTGGGGTGTTAAGTGGCGTTGTCTACTTTTCTGATTGGTTCTTCGGCTCTCTTTTGAGAGTTTTGAGGTTTTGTCATTGGGATCGAGGCCAGTTCCTCACGCCCGTTAATAGTTTTTGCAGGCTTTCTCCTTGGTCCAAAATTCACTGAGGATAGTTGTATTTTATGTATTTTAATTGCTGATTAATGAAATAGAAGGTCTGACTCTTGCTTTAGCAAAAAAAAAATAAGGGGGCTACACTAGTATTATAAGGACCTAACATGCCCCTCTCCTTCAAAAAAAGTGTTGTCCTCAATGCTTGAGTAGTTCTAGATGCTTCTGTATAAAATTCTTATCCTCCCATTTGGAATCTTCAATGGGTAAGTTCTTTCACTTAATGGGATACTTGAAAATTGATCGATTCCGCAGCTGTCAGATTCTTGTTTCCATAACTACTTTTGGATCCAATATGATTTTTCCTTCCTTGTCTTGTTTTGGCAATATTTTTTGAATTGGGAGCTTGTCATCGATAACCTTCTTTAATCATGAATCATGGAAATCTAGATGTACTTAGGAATATGTAGGCAACATCAATTTGTATGCCAAAGTACCAATCTTTTGCAACATCTTGTAAGGACCATACTACTTGGGTGATAATTTATTATCTTTCTTAGCTTGCTTGAGAGACATTTTTTTGTATGGTTGTAGCTATAAAAATACCCAGTCACCTATGTTAAAAATTCTTTCACTACGATTTTGATCTTCCTGTTATTTTATTCGATTCTGTGCTAGAGTGAGTTTATCCTTTAAGAGTTGGAGAACTTGTTGTTGATGCTCGATATGATATTCCACTAATTGAACCTTATAATTTTCTCTTAAAGATGATGTCATCCATGGTGGATGATATCCATAAAGTGGCATAAATGGGCTCATTTTTGTTGTAGTATGGAAGGAAGTGTTATACCACCATTCAAATAGAGGTAACCACTTGACCCATTGGGATTATTTATTAGACACAAAGCAACGAATATATTCTTCCAAATATTTGTTCATTATCTCTGTTTGTCATTAGATTGAGGATAATAAGATGAGCAATGAGATATTTGAGTACCAAGGAAAAAAAGAATTCTGTCCAAATATTTCCAGTGAAAATGGGATCTCTTTCAGTTACAATAATATTTGGGTTTCAATATAGCTTTTGAATTGTTTCCATAAATGCAATAGCAACTGTACTAGCTTTAAAATGATGAGATAATACACAAAAGTGTGCATACTTGGTAGGTCTATCAAATACCACCATGATGAAACTCTTTCCTTTAAACATGGGTAAACCTGTGACGAAATCCATTGAGATCTCCTCCCAATGCTGACTTGGAATGGCTAAAGGTTGTAACAGACCCGGGGTCTTAATTGTCTCAACTTTTTCTTGTTGGTAAACCAAACATTCTACCAAAAAATTCTGAATATCATATTTAAGGCCATCCCAAAAAAATTCCTTCTTGACCCTGTGGTATGTTTTTGAAAATCCTAATCGCCTCCCTAAAGGAGAGGTGTACAATTCCAAAAGAATATTTTGTTTGAGTCGAGAATTCTTACATAGATATAAGCATTTTTATATCCTAATGAGTCATTTTTCCAGATAAATGTATCATATGTACCAAGATCTTGTTGCAAATTTTGGATAAGTGTCCACACCTCCATCATTCTTCCATTCCTCCCTTGTTTCAGTTATCTAGTTAGATTAGATAATAGAAATGACATAGAGTAATGCTTCCACATCCTCATCCTTTCTTAAGAGTGCATTTGTAACAACATTTTTCTTCCATTTTTTGTGGATGATTTCAAAGTCATAACCCAACATCTTAGTGACCCATTTTTGCTTCTCTTCTGAAGATAATCTTTGTTCCAAAAAGTATTTAAGACTATGATGATCTATTTTTACCTTGAAGTGTCTTCCCATTAGGTAAGGAAACCATTGCTTCCGGGTATATAGTATTGCCAACATTTCCTTCTCATAAATAGGTATGTGTAAATACTTTCCCTTGATTGGATGAATTTCAAAAGAAATGGGTCTTCCTTCTTGGATTAAAACAACACCAATTCCATTTCCTAAGGCATCACATTCCACCATAAAAGTTTTTGTGAAGTCTAGAGTAGTTAAAACTAGAGCTTGGCACATTGCCTCTTTAAGATGTTCAAAGGACTTAGTTGCTTTTGGAGTCCAAAAAAATTCATCTTTCTTCAGTAATGTTGTTAGAGGTGATGCTATTTTCCCAATGATTCTTAAAAAACTTGTGATAATACCATGTCAAGTTGAAAAATCCTCGAATAATCTTTAGGGTTTTGGTGATTTTCAATTCCTTGATGGATTTTTTTTTTTAGGATATATCTTAACACCCTCATGAGATACAATATGACCCAAATATTCCACCTCCTATACCCCAAAGAAACATTTGGAGGTTTTTGCATACAATTGTTTCTCCTCCAATAGTTTGAGCACCCTGTCAACATGTTGAATATGATCCTTCCAAGACTTGTTGTAGATTAGTATATTGTAAACAAATACTAACACAAATTTTCTAAGGAAGGGTTTGAAAAAAAAAATCATCAAACCTTGTGTTAGCGCTTGGAATTCACCTAGGCTGAGATAGACAAACTCTCAAGGCTACATCAAACCATTTCACCTCGTAGCTAGCCCTACGAGGTATGAGAAGGCTCTCTCGGGTCAGATTTGATAGATCTTATAATATAATTAGGCTGACCAATTAGAATCAAAGATATTAGGCTAGTAAATTGATAGGGGGTTTGGATTTGATGATTTTTTTTTTTTGGGGTTTTTTAATGGAATGACGGGGCTTTTCTGGGCTACATGGGCAAAATCACAGTTTCAAACAGAGAAATATAATGACTACACAGGTTGTCAACTGAGGCAAGGTAGGCATGCAATTTAACACCAAATCTGGTTTCAAACGGGATGGCAAGACTGGTGAGGAGTTAAGGAGGGCAGACAATAACTCTGAATCCCCCTTAAACAGTAGAAAACATTGAATGCGAACAAACTTATAGGAGGAGCATATAATACTATGAATTCCTACCTAATCACTTCATTTGTTCAGCTTGAAAGGGTCATGAAATGAAATGGAATATAACTGATTACATATGAGACAAAGGGAAAAACTTATGCTAAATCAACATACCACATGAATCTCAGCAAACAGAGCTGTGAAATTCCATTAAATTCTCTGCAGAAAACTGTACATTACAAAGCTCTATGCTTCTCCAGCAGCTCCCAGCGCTCAGAAAAAAACTCTCCACCCTTCACTCACTAAAAAAAAAAACTCCCCTACAAATGAATTTTTAATACATTAAATACCTCTGCTGCCCAAAACAGGGGCGCTGTTTTAACTAACACTACAAAAATATCAAACAAACTACAGCTGGGGAAAAAAAAAATCGACCCCAAGATGAGGGAATGTTTTATTATTAACAAAATAAACTAAAAATAATCAGCGCTTTCCTGAAGGGAGAATGGCGCTCTTTCCACTGAATTCTGTTGAATCTGGTGAATAGGTGGCATTACAGGTGTCACTTCCTTTGCTGAAGACAAATGTAGGCAATCGAATCTTGTTCCCTGCCACTGTGCAACTGCAGTGAAAAAAAAACTTATCGGTTCCTGTTTTCCTGCTAGGATGGATATCTTAGTTTTAATATAGGCTTTTAATCTATGACTGTTCGCTCTTCCCGTTGCATGAAACCAATTTTTTCCAACAAAGCTGATCCTTGAAGCGCATTTAGATCGGAGAAAATCACTGCATCATTAGTAAATCACTGAAACATCGTGATGGTTTGAATGCCTCTTTACAGAAGAGGTCCCAAATCTGGAAATGCATTGGCCATTTTAATGAAATTAGGAGAAGATTTTGATAATCTGGAATAAATCCACCGCATATATCGGATGGAAATCGACCCCCCTACAATCTTTCTTATCCGATACTAATGGGCATATCTGTTGAGCACTGCAAATGAGAATCCCGCAGATGGAAATCTGACTGCAGAAACTAAACGAAATATACTTCATTGGAAACGGTCTTTCCTATTTCCTTTTCCTTGGGATTGATCTATATCTACACAGTGACACAATATGCTTTGGAATATTTCTTTATGGTACAGGTATCAGGAATAACTATTTTCTATTTATCACAATCAAATATCCCTATAACTGAATCTGATTCATGCATCTCCATCACCAATCTGTAGTTTGTTTTTGTCCTCATGACCTGAGAAGAAAAACGCTGAGCTGCTGCCCGGTGCTCCCATCGGGATTGATCATATGAAAGGACTCTGAATCTGAAGACCCAACAACTCGTTCATAAGTTGCTCTCATATACATGAGCTCGCCTTCTCTCCCTTAGTCATAGTGGGCAAAACTCCAGCCCCAACCGATATGGACTGCATCATCTTCAATACGGCTTACGGGTTGGTCGTTCTCTGTAACATTGCGTTTTATGGCAAAACCCACCTTGAGCCCATTGCAATACATGGTCCATACAGGAACAGAAAACAAAGACCCATCGTGGGTGCTGTCCTCCTCATCGCTTTCTTTAACCACATTTTCATCAATATTTATCTTTGTCTTCTGGTTTCGAGTTAGCTGAGCTGTTTGGCCCATATTTGATGCTTTTTAATGCGCAAAAACATGAGTACCAGCAAGAATCAATTGCCCACGACAGATAAAAGCAATGGGCTTGTTTGAATCAGAAGACCGCTTGACCAATTTAAGAACAGATTCATTTAGAGCTAGGTGCTCGGATGCCCTTCCTCCAGGAACTATCAACCCATCATAACCACTTGCTTCCATCCCCTGCCTGTCCTGTGAAAATGTCCATGTCACTAGGAATATCTAGACCACGACGCAGTGCATTGATCAAACTAGACTTCCCTACTCCACTAGGACCGACCACTACAGATGTGCAGTTCTCTAAAACTTCAGCAATAGCTGTCAATCCAGCGTTTGTAATGGAAATGCAAAAGAGAGTCTCATAACCCCAAGTCCTTACTCTGTCTCTCCATTTATGCAAAACCAAGATGGTGCTGACTTGCCGCCAGATGAACAACCGGAGAAGATGTTGGCAGTAATTTTGCTGCTCGGAATTCTGAGCACTTTGCTTTGTCAAAGCCTATTACTTCTCTTCATCAAAAGTATTCATAAATATCCACATTACCAGCTGAAGCAAGACGAGCAGCAACTAGAAGACGAGGTGGTGAGGATATCTGCCCAAAGTGACATCCTATATCCATAAACCTGGCCACGTGGGTGACAATTCTTCTAAGCCCATGTATGATGCAGTTGATAGGAACCCATAGCAATCTCCGTATCTCTTGAACCATCTAGAGAGCGTTGGTTGATATTTGCAGAGCCCAGAATCGCATATTCATCATCTACAATCATGCCCTGAAAAACCAAATCCTTCAAAACAGTTTGTGTTTCCAACAACAATATCTGCATAAGAGAAGTCTCGACCTTGGCGAAGCGCAAGCCTTATGGCGGAAGCATGAGCTATGATATTTCCTCCGAGATAAATATTTTCAATAATTGCTTTCACAAGTAGCCTTTGCAACATCCTCCATCGACGTTCAGGATTGGAGAAATTTGGATCTGGACATTGTATAGAAACAGGCCATAATACTCCAGGGTAACTAGCAATGATGGAATGAAATGACGATGATGCATCAGTGGAAACAAAATACGCATTCATCAATTCCATTTCTAGCATCCCTTTTCTCAAGAATCTTGGCTCCACCCATTATAACAATGAATGGATGCTTGGGTTTCTGTAAAGTTTCTGCAAACAAAGATAGCACCTCTGTAAGGTGGAAACCTGCAATTCTGGCATAAGTAAAGCGTGCAACTCCAACAGTAGATGCAAGAACTCTGTGAGACTCAGAAAATGAATCATTAACAAGAATATCAATTTTTGCTGAGAGATTCCTTGCAAAATCCATACAATTAGCAGCTTCCTCTCTATACAGTGATAGGTTCCCTAAAAGAAGAATGTCCCCGTTTTCTAGTTTGCTTATACTGCATTCCACCTTATGTCCAGTAACACCCTCTGCTGCTACCACTTTCTTTTCCAGGCAGACTGAAAGGTAATCTGCAACAAGCTGTGTGTACTGATCCTTTGATGAGTTTTTTAAAGAAACCGAATGAGTCACAACCACCACCTTGGCTCCAGCGTTGCAAAGATACTTGAGGGTATTAATTGCATTTTTATTAGGATATTGAATACCAAATTGATCATCCCTGGGACACAGTCTGGAGTCAAATCGCACCATAATGACCTTACCATGAAGTTCATTCCTAGGAAATGTCTTTAGTGTTTGAAAAGGTAAGCAGTGTACCATTTCTCTATCAGAACAAAATCCAACAAGGGTATATGAGGCTATGAATATTTGATCAAGATCTGGATCAAGGGTGCCACTGTAGAGAACCTCTATGCCATGATAGTTGAAACCATATGAAGATGAAACTTGACCAAATTCATCAACAGTAGAGTCTGATGTATGCTTTGTTTTCTTTGTGCTTTTACAGAGGTAAGATCTTGAAGTCGCTGCCAGTTGAAGAGCTGAAGAACAAATTACATAATCTAAAAAGCAACATTTTAATGATTTCTTCTTCAAAACAGGGTTTTGAAGAAGAATCAGTCTCTGACATGAGACGGAGTCTAACACCTTGAAATGTGGAAGGTGCATTAGTAAGGCCAAAAGGCATGACTGAAAATTCATAATGAACTTCATGAGTTCTGAATGTTGTTTTTGGAATGTCTTCAGCCTTCAATCTAATTTGATGATATCCTGAATGAATATCCAACTTGGTGAAGTAAATTTTCTCATGTAATTCATCCAATAATTCATCAATGACATGAATGGAAAATTTATCTTTAATAGTGAGCTTGTTGATCTCCCTATAATCCAGACACATACACCATGATCCATCCTTCTTTTGTACCAATACTACTAGAGCAGAGAAAGAAATTTAGCTAGGTTGAATTATACCTACCTCTAGAATTTTTGCAACCATACGTTCAATTTCACTCTTTTAGGCATAGGGATATCGGTAATGTCTAATGTTTGGAGGAAAACTTCTTGGAATTAAGTGAATAACATGATCAAGGCCTTTGGGAGTCTTAAATACCTTGGAATGATTGTCCAATATTCTTTGGATATTTGGAGAAATAAATGATTTCGATGTTTGAACATCTAGTGAGCATAATTTTGTAATTATGCCTCATTATTTCTTCAAAAGATTTTTCATGCCATTCGAGTTGATTATATTCCCTAGTTTCCTAATGATTCCCCTTAATTCAATTTCGTTTCCTTCCTAGGAAAATTTCAAGAAAAGTTCTTGAAAATTAAAAGCTATCGTCCCCAAATATTATAACCATTGGACTCCTAATAGGAAATCAACACCACCCATTGGAATGGAAAGAATGTTAGAAAATTATTTATTACAGAGCAATGGAACACATAAAATATTGCAGAAATATAAACACAGAAAATGCATAAAACAAGAGAGACACAGATATACGTGGTTCACCTAGTTTGGGCTACGTCCACGGAGAAACAACCAGTCCTTCCTTTTATATTTTCTAGCAAACTGAAGAGACACAACCTACAACAGATCCACTGTAACACCCTCTTTGCTCTCAATCTCCTCTCTCTTCCTCACTCAGAATACAGATATGCATAGATGCAATACAATTTCCTCATATATAGTGAGGGGTTGCCTTCTAGGGAAAAAAACCCTAAATTAAACATAATTTCTACCGTCAGATCATCCGCCTAATGAACAGCTTAGATTGACTAGAAATTACTAAACTTTTACAAGGCAATTTTACATCTATTTTTTTAGCTTCGGGGGCGTTGCCCCCGAACCCCCGCGAGGGGGACATGTTCCCCCCACACCCCCTCACATGGAGGGGTTTATAGTCTTCCTGGGGTATACATCCGGCTGAAACCTTTGAATATAGAAGATAATCAGGCTCCACACACAACAAAGAATTGGACTATTCAAGATATTCCCCCATAGTTAGATTGATATTATGACACTTCCATAAGAACTTTATAGTTACTCCATTTGAAACCATCACTTGATACTCTGTTGCTGGATATAGAAAATATTTCAATTCCTTTTCTATCTTACAATGAATAAAATTATTGGTACTGCTAGAATCGATCAACACTATTACCTTTTTTTTATTGATATATCCTTTTATATTGAGAGTTTGAGGAGTGTCAATTCCTGCCAATGCATTACAAGATATATTCAGATTCACTTCTTCTTTATCTAGGGTTGGTTCTTGGTGTATATCCTCTTCTTTTGATGTTTCTTGTTTACTTTATTCCTCCTCTTCACAATCTATGTAAAATAATTTCTCCTTGGCACACTTATGACCAATAGTGTATTTTATATCAAAATTGTAACAAATCCCTTTTGATCTTTTTTCCTCCAGTTGTTGTGGTGTCAACCTTGTAGATTACGGGAGGCTAGGAGCAACAACACTTCCATATTTATAGTTGTGAGTGGTAGAATTCCTTGTTTCCATAATTTTTCTTTCGATTTTTCTTGCCACCTTCAATACCTTCTCCAATAAATTAGGTTCTCAAAGGTGAACCTCATGTTGGATGTTATCCTTTAAAGTCCCTATGAATACATCAATCCTATGCCCCTCTGCAATATCATTTACCTTGACATTTAATCTTTGGAAGTCCTTAATGTGCTCTGCCATTGAACCCTTTTGTTTGATATTTATCAATTGGCTAAAGAAGGTATTTATCTTTGTAACCTCATAATATGCTATCAATTATTCCATAAAAATTTTCCAAGTGACAATTGATTTATGAGAACAAAGCCATCTATACCACCCAAACTTATTTTGCTCTAAATATAAATATGTAATGCATACCTTTTGTGTGTGTGGCACATCATGTAGATCAAAGAATTGCTCCACCTGTAGTATCCATGTTACTAGACCCTTGTAACCAAACTTCCTCATATCTATCTTTGGAATGTGGTGGGTCTTAAACCCAACATTGGATTCTATAAAATCATAATTCACATTCCTTTTTCCCCATCCTAATTTTTATGGATTACCTTGTCACCACTGGGAAGCCTTTCTTGTAGCAACTTTGTTAACCCTTCCAACTTGACATTCTTTGCGTCCATGTCTACTTTAAAAACTCCCATGTTTTCTTTTAAAAAATCCTTTAAACCTTAAATTTTGCCTTTTATTTTTTTCTAAACCATCCATATTAGCTTCCAGTTCATTTTTGGTTACTCTTTGCGAGAGCGGAATTTTTAGCACTTGGTCTTGTAATTTTGATATATCATGTTGCATTTCTTCTTATTCTTCAAGCATCATAATAGAGATTTATGGTTTCTTAATAGGTGTATTAATTTTTTTGTTTTGATGCATTTTGGAATCAAAGAATGATATCTATGCTTCACTACTCCCTTTGAATCACTTCAAATTGATTTTTCAAACAAAAGTTATGCAAAATTAAAAAAAATTACACACATTTTTCTTGCTTTTAGAAGGTCAACATTGAAACTATTGTATCTCTATAATGTCAGCGTCCCAAGGTTTTAGATTCTTTCCTATGGTATCCATTTGAGTCTTCTTTCCAATGCCACAAGTCAGACCAATATTGGATTCTTCAAGGTAAAGTTATGCCAAATATCCCACGATGACTTGGTTATGGACTGGTTCAATAGATTGAACTTGTATGGGATTCCACGTGTCACTATTTCAGAATTCGACCCTAAAATCGATACATGAGAAACCACATTCTGTGCAATTTTGGTCAATTTTTACGAAATTCAAATCAGAGGTTCGAAGAGAAATTTATGACAATTATCCCTAGGTCACCTGTTTGAGACTGAATTCTGGAGAATGTGGAAACCCTAACTTCTTTGGACCATATCTTAGAAAACATAGTGAACCAAGATCTAAAATTTTTACACAAGGTTCAACAAGATTTTGGCTCCAAGTGGTAAAAATTTAATTTTTTGAAGCCTCTTAGGAAAAAACGTTATATCAAAAATTCAAATATGACCTATTCGAAGCAGCGAAACCCTAGAATCCAAAGCTCTGATATGAAACGTTAGGTAACCAAATGATAAAACAGAAGAAAACACAGATCAATGACTTAAAAATAAGCCTCTTTGAGGGGGGAAACCTAATTTACATTACATAAATGAACAATTGTTGGATGATACAAATGACAATATCTCCTTGGTATATATAGTAGTCTAAGGGGTCATAATATAATCAAAGCCTACATAACAATAATAATGTAAGGTCACAACAATAACAATAGTGGGCTTCTATGGGGCACAAAAATAACAATATGGGGGATACATGGGCATAGAAATAATAATAAGGGGGCTACACTAACAATAAAAATAAGGGGTCTACATTAGTATCATAGAGAGCTAACACAAACTGTAAACTCAGCTTCAACTAGCTCCTGCTCATTGCCATTCTCTAGCCTTCGGGTTGCTATATGTGCCCCCCTCCCACCATAGATATGGATCAGGGTTCCATAGAGAATACAGGCATAGTCAAAACCAACACCTCCCTCCACTACACCTAGTTTCATTTCCCTATAGTTACAACTACGTGTCCAAACCATCTCCATCCCTATTATACCAAGAGTAAGCCCTAGAAAGTTCACTGGGAAGCTTCCCAACGTCTGCATTATACCATGTTTAAACATAACTGATGCTCCATGGGAGAGTAATAATCCCGCTTACTCTTATACAAACTTCAATTCTCACCCAGCGGGGAATATGAAATTAACTCTTATTCATCTATGATTATAAAATTACATTATGGGACTACCCAATTGATATTAGGGTGTTGTTGTTGATCAAGATTGATAGAATTGATGGAAGTAGTTTTATTCCATGTATCATGAAATTCTCCTTGTTTTGCCTCCATAATGGTTTAAAGCTGAGTGTGAAAACATTAGAGGTCAAGTTTGAGATCATGCAACTATTTATGTTGAGAGGAGAGAATGTTTTTTAATGTGCATATATGAACTACGAGCCTATCCACCTTCCTATTTGTCAAAGCTATATCCAATTTGATTGCTTCCTCAAGTCTCTGAATCTCTGAGATACTACCCTGTTTCTTCCCTTTATTATCAATTTCACTAGTTGATTCTAATCTTACTTCCCACCAAATTACTCTACTAATTCTATAGGTCTTGCTAATGTGGCTCCTTAAATTCTTGCTTCCATGAAACTGCCCTATGCCTGTTATATCTATTTTGATATTCCTATGCCTTATTTTTCCCTTGCTCTCCCATTTACTAATACCATGGATAATGCACTCAAGGCCTCTTTTAATGCGCCATTTCATCCCTTGTCGACTTCCCTTAGAAACTCATTGATCCATGATTATTCCATACAAAGTGTGCACGGGTGTGACAACTTGGTTAATCTTTGGTGGGAGTTCCATAATCGTTCGGTTGGGGAGAGAATGAGTGGGCTCCTTTAGACTTGATATGGGTCTATTGGTATCTTGTGGGCCCAACATCACCTGAGTTGTTGTAGGGAATGATGATATGATTACTTACCTTATCTAGTGACTTCTCCAATCACTATAAAAAAAAAACATATTTTTCTTACCACAGTTTTAATTTGCATTTATGTTGATTATGGAATTGGAGCTTCCCTTTTAGTTCCATTTGTTGATAAGGTTCTATGGGGTAGTTGAATAACTTGATTTTCTAATTTGTCTAAGGCACAATTTAGATCTCCGAAAACATGTTTGACTTGGAAGTTTGAGAGTGAAACTAGTAGATTTGTGATTCTCATATACAAATGTGAGAGTTTCCCTTCCATAAGACTAGTGCCAAGAATAAGGTGCTCGCCTGTATTAATCAAGTCTCTTGTTATAATGAGGGATCTAACTGAAATTGGCACAACTAACATTATACCTTTAAGAATAGCATACATCTTAATTGTTATATGCATCACCCAAAGTCCACGTCTACTCATATTCTATTTGTCCCCTAAGCCTGTAGAGAACTCCTCACAACTCCTACCACACAAGGTTATTTTTATTTTTATTTTTTGATTTCCCATCAAAGCAAAGGATGCAATATTTTTTATTATAAATACATTCTTGAAATTAACTCTTTGATATTTATAAGTGCCAAAACTGCTTCTTCGTAGGTAACATACTAAGATTTCATTGGAGATTAAACTATGTATGCCAACAGTCTTCATATCTATCTAGAGCTTAGGGTGGAGAGGTGTATGCCCCTAAATTTCAAGTTTTCAACGAAAATAGTTATTTCTCTTTCTTCTACCACCTCTGAAGTTTGAAATAATCCTAAAAAATTGCCTCATTTCTTGTGAACCATATTTTCTAAACTACAAATTTAGGGAGATATATCCATACTCTTTTGAGAATCCATTTCCCATAGAAAGAGGTTTTGTAGTGACTGTGCCTAGCTTAAAAGGAATTAACTGTTGAATTGGGAAATTTTAGATGATGATTAATTCCTTGCAACGCATGCCCCCAAACTTTCTTTGTAAATGTTCATTCAAAGAATAGGCGGTCAACGAATTCAACGTCAAACCTATAGAGATAACATGTTGATGGGCTATAGATTCATCTCGTAGATATTATCTGATTTCAAGATGTTTTTGTGAGCAAGTGGCTAAAAATATATATTTATTTTTTGGTGACAATCTGAGTTCCAAATGTTTACCCAGATGTTGGAGCTTGGAGATGATGAGGTTATTTGCGATTCATATCCTAGTCTCACTATATAGGTGGACTTCCCCCATCCTATTTTATCTCTTTCATGAAGAGAATATGGATATTTATTTCTTAACCTCACATGATAGATGAGTTAAATAAGTTGGGATGAAGAAGAGATGTCAACCACTCCATTTTTCCTACTTGATTCCAAACATAAATTTCATAGAGAGCAAGCATATTTACTTGTCTTAAACAAGATTTTAGAGGAGAAAGGGGTGGAATGGATTCCAGAGGAGTGTTAACCATTATTATATAATTCCAAACTAAGATTCTCTTCCCATTTCCTACTCTCTAGGTAAGATTCTCCTTTAATACAAGGATTGCAACTGTCACTAGCTTCCAACTTGATAACTTCCTCTAGAATAGTTTACCTGGTCTAAGCATCTTCCTCTACCCTCTAGTAGGTATTTCTAATGTCTTTCCTTCTTCCACTAGCTATAATAATTGGTAATAAATATCCATAGTAATTTCCCCACCATTGCCAAATTTATAAGAGTTAGATATTTCACACTCAATCCACCATGCTTTATAGGATTTTTAACTATTGTCCAATCGAATAGATGAAATATTTTGGAATTTGTCTTTCTTCTATGCTAGAGAAAGTTCCTTAACTCTTGAACGATTTTATTTCTTACTCCATTAGGATCCCAGGATGTTGAGAATTGAAATATAGTCAGGGTAGACAAGTCTGCTTTTAAAAGGGATACTCTCCCTGCATGATTCAACCAATGGGCACCCCATTTGAGAAACATTGTTTTTATTTCCTCTATGCTTGACGACCAACTATGTGGGATAGGTTTCAAATTGATTAGAAATAATAGATATTTGAATGATGTCCACTTCTCTTGGATAGGGATTTGTAACTTTCCTTGGATAATTACTTTTCTAGAGTGGGATCCATTTTAAGAGAGAAGAAGACTCTTCCTCTTATTTATCAAGCCCCCAAAAGCTTGAACAAATTGCTATAGAATGGAGTTGAACTTGCCAACTATTATTATTGAAGCACCTTACAATAGAAGGATGTCATTAGAAAATTGAGTATGGTTTACTTCCTTGACACCTCTAACTGTTTTGATTCTTGGAAGAAAGTCATTTCTTCTTTCATTTTCAAGATTTATGCTTAAGACTCGACCATCAAAATATAAAGAAGTGGAGATAAAGGGTATCCTGAACTAAGACCTCAATATTATTTGAATAAACCTTCCAAATGAACATTTATTAATAGTGAGATCTAAGGGGAGCTGATACAAGATGCCATCCAAGCTAGGAACTCAACACAAAAGCCAAACTTGTCTAGAACATAAAAAAGAGAGTTGTGCATGAAGCTGTTGGCTATATCTAGCTTGATTAACATTCATTTTTTCCCCTCTCAACTTACTATAATGGATTTCCTCTAGACCAATATAATATTGTCAATGTTTCTATTTTATGGATAAATCCTCCTTGGTTTTATGAAATCAACTTGGGGAGAAGGGGATTTATTATATTTGCAATGATTTTAGATGTGATTTTGTAAGAGACATTGCATAAAGAGATGGGTTGAAATCTGTCAAAGAAGGAGGGATTAAATTCCTTTGGGATTAGAGCTAGAAATGTTGGGTTTATTCTACCTCCATTATTTGAGTATTTTTTAATATAAGTTATCAATGTTACTAAATCCTTCTTAATGATATGCTAAAAAAACTTGTAGAAATTTGCCAAGTATCAATCTAATCGAGTTTCTTTATCTAAGTCAAATGAATTCAGACCCTCCCAAACTTCATTCTCTATAATTTGGCTTGTTTAATTTCTCATTTTATTCATGGATAAATAGATTAGGAATATGTTCTAGCATATTATTTTTGTATCTATGCCCCATTAGGTTTTCTCTTGATATAGGTTGGTGTAATGATTGATGAATGCCTCTTTTATTTGTTTGGTAGTGGTTATTTTTTTGAAATTGTTTCTCCATAATCTTTACTTAGCTTTCCTATCGAAGAATTTTGTATTTCTCTTTCCTTATTTCAATCAAATGCTTCTTCATTTAAGCCTCCACAATTCCTCTTCATTTTTGAGTTCTATTTGTAGTTTTTGATTATAAGTTTTTCCTATAATAATGTTCTCTGGATGATTGATTGTTGTTCCATAATTTCTTCGTTCTCTTTTAATTTTCCTTATAATGATTTAATGAATTCCTTAACTTTCCTATGATTTTATTTTGCCTAGATTTTAAGGGTTTATTTTACCTTTTTGATATTATTTTCCCAAATATAGATTGGTGTTCCTACTATCCATTGGTTCCAGGTTATAGATATTGGGTTTAGGAAATCAAGGTTTTGCATCCATAAAGGGTTGTATTGGAAATAAAGGGGGCCATAGTTCTTAGGAGGAGTGAGGGATAAGAAAATAAGCGAATGATTAGACCCTGATCACATAACGAGTTAGGAGAGAGTGGAGATGTTTTATTCTATAAGAGAGCTATGCACATGAAATCTATCTAATATAGCCATCGCCTAGGGCCTATTATTCTATTTTACCAAGTATATTTTCCTTTTATAGGCTTAAGGTTGACTAAATCACAGGCATAAATGGGATCTTCTAGGTTCTCCATAAAATGATCTCTAACCAAAGAGACCACTTTTTCCCAACTGTGGATTGTAGTGTTAAAATCTTCCCCCAAAAATACTATTGGTTAGCCATATTGAGCCCTTTAATTTTGAAATAGTGCCCCAACAAGTGATTTTTTCATGATATTTGTTTAGCATATAAATGTTAACAAAATTGATTGTCTTACTTGACTGAATATGGAGTATGTAAATTGTTGTCCAATGATTTGATGCTAACTCTTGAAAAAGTTGAAAATGGGTTGATGACCATATTGTAAAAATTCCTAATGATTCTCCTCTAAACTTGATTGTTTCTGCTTCACTATTATTCCATACAGTTCAATAATTTCGAAGGATTGATTTCTCCATCTTGGTCTCTTATAGTAGGATAATTTGGGGCTTTTCTTCTCTTGGTAAAATTTTAACTAGTTTCCACTTTTCTTCATTCCCCAAACCCCTGGAATTCTAAGAGATGGATTTTATCATTTACTGGTTGTTTTTGGGGCTCCCCACATCGCAGGAATTGCATTTCCTTTTGAATTTCTGGTGCTTTTGTTGTAGTATCCTTCTATTGTGTGCTGGGTTACCATTCCTTTTCTTGATTTGCTTGTTCTTGCCTCTTTTCTTTATTTTGTTTTCTCCCTTGTTTTATGATTGATTTACTAACTACAAAGTCCTTAATAAATTTGTGCTATGATTGTTATTCTGTTCGGTCAGCATTTTGTAGTACTACCCCTATGCTAGCTCTAGGGGCCTCTATGTTTTTGGAAGTTGTTGGACTTGTTTCCTGAGTGGGGGGGAATAAAATATTTTGAAGTTTGGAGGGGGGGATTTTCCATAATTGGAATTTCTTCTATTTTTCTACCCTTAATATTCTATGGGAATCCTCTTCATGAGATTCATGTTGATATAGGATTTCATATTTGTTGTTGAGAAGAAAGGGAGGTGGAATGTTGATGAGGCAGGTAGAGGAGATGGTTTTGGGGGATTTTACAAGATTTCTTGGCTTTTCCTACTCACTTTTATTTTTTTCCATTGATCTCTTTGTTTTGTTTGTATCTCTTCTAAGTCTTCTTTGGAAAATATCTAGATAAATGGACGTATTCATGGTCAGTCTTACATTTGAAGGGAATTTGATCATAGTCCACTTGTTGTATGAAATACCAATTGTATAGAGTGAGTTGAATAGCTTTAAGTAAACCTTTTTCTAAGTCTATTTCGATGTTGATTCTTGCACATGGAAATATTCCATCTCTATGCTTATCTCTATCTATGTAATTTCCAAGGGTGTTCCCTATATGTTTGAAAGTATCTTCATTCCAATAGTGGAGAGGAAACTGAGGGAGTTTCACCTAGATTGGGACTATCAAGGGTATGCCATTCATTGGATTAAATACTAGAATCTACCTATTCAGATATAAAAAGCCCCCCCATGAAGCATGGGCCACTTCTAAATATGAGATCCCTATCCTTTTTTTCTTTGAATAAGAAGGAAAAAAATCATTTCTCGTGGAAGGATAATGAAATTTTCCCATTGATCAAAGGTTTCTAATTATTATCTACCCAAAATGCTAATGAGAAAGGGGATGGCCAAATACCTGTAAATTGTCCCACTGATCCCCTTTCGGTGAGACATAGGGCCATCATACATGACTAAGAGGGAATAACAACTTTTGGTTTTTCATCCAGTTTGTTCACGAACTTGGAAGGAGTGGGTTTTTCAAGCCTTGAATAAGACACAACAACAACGTTAGACAGTACTATATCTCGAGGAGGGGGCAGAGGAGGTGGATTTCCACCAAAGAAAAGACTCATCTTCGATTCTAAGAACTCAAGAGAGGGTTCATTGGGATGAACCTAAGATAGGGTTTACCTCTTCATCAAATTTAAAATAAATTCACTACAATATATTTTCTAGCACAATATGTTCTTTTATCTTCTGATTAGCATGAATAATAAGTTTTAGAATCCACCCAATCAAGAAAATAAGAAAGGTTGATAAAATCGAGAAAATAAAACCTACATGTACAATCCTCTCTCTCTCTCTCCCTCTCTCTCTCTGTTTCTCTCTCCTCTTTATCTCTCCGTCTCTCTCTCTAGAAGTATCTCATTCTTGAGAAGTTACAACTAAGGTGTTCCAACTCACTTCTTTCCTAATTTGAGGGTCCCATTGATTAGGTTCTCAAAATTATGTTCAAAAATTAGAATTGTCAGAATGGTGTGGAACTTGAATGACCGTGTAGTGCTCATCATCATGAATTTGGTGCAACTTGTTTCACATGAAACAGACACCGTATGCTCCCAGAAACACGATTTTTTCACTTTTTCAAATATCTATCTATATATATATATATATATATGGTAGAGGAAATGACATGGTAGAGTCTTCAGTGAATGGGAAAGTGCCAAGTGGTAGGCTTGCATTGGCCCCACATTTTGCAGATCATAGAAGGAAGGGGTCTGCGGTTAAGGAAATCTTCCCCCAGCACTACCAGGTTGCGATTTGCGATATTGCAATTGCAGATCAGAGATGGGTAAGTGGTAAAGAATCGACCCCAGAGCAAAGCCAAAGTGCGACATGATAAATCACAATCACACATTGCATGGATCAAGTGCATTTATAGAATCGACCTCGGCATAGTCAGGTTGCGATTGTCGTATCACAATCACATATCACACAAGAAATTGACATGTTATGGAGAATCACCCCTGCTCCGGCTGATTGCGATTTGCGATGGAACTATTGGCGCTGATAGTTTATGGCTGCCACATGTCCTTCTAATGGTTGGATAAAAATTTGGTTGGCAAGATAGGTCGGAGGCCAGGTTCGAACCCGTGACCTCCCATACAACAATGCCAAGGTTTACCATTGAGCCCACAACATGTGACTTAACAAACTATGGTCGCGGATTATATTTTAAATTATGTTAACCGTCAGGTTGGGGGGAGATCGCTAGCATAACCACCGATGACCCTCCCATGTGAACACCTTATCTACAGCCCGTAGTAGTTATGTTGCTGCCATGGTAACCGGACCACCAACTGCCAACCCAAACACCAATGTGGCCACCTTATCTGCAGGCTGTGACATTTTTTTTATAACCGTCGATGGGGTTATGGGCAGAATTAGTCCTCCTACAATTTTGCCTGCTGCACGGTGAAATATTCATCCAGTTAGCACTTTTTGTGGTGAAATAGGAGGATCATGCAGGATTTGGAGCAATTTGTGGAGCGAATAGTGGGCTAACTAGGAAAGGTCATAACTTCTTCAGTTTTTGAACAAATTGGATGCAAAAAGAGGTTAGATAGCCATTTTTTGATATTCTGGACTCATTGGAGTAGGTTTCAGAAGCATTTGAGCATTATAAATACATATTTTTACACTTTTTTTTACATAATAGAGAGGCCCAAGCCATTGGAAGTTGGACCAAGGAGACGTAGCCCAGGAGGGGTGAACTCCTTTATCATGTTCTCGTTGTTATGTGTTTTTGATGATGTTCTGTACATGTTTATGCTTCTATTCAGTCTCTTATTTATGTTAATTTCTCATAAAATTAACATAAAAAAACATCATTTCATTTGCAAAAATTCATGAATCCTTAAGCACAATGAAAGCATTTTGTTTCTAATTTGAGGAGGATCTTAGCACAACAATCTAATATTATAAATTAGATCATTTTGGTATCAGAGCACTAGGTTTTCTTTGTGAAAGAAGGATTTAATTGTTTTCAAGTTTATGTCATGCTTACAAGGTTAAAACTCAAAATAGGAGAAGGGAAGCTGGTTTGAATCCCTGAAGTTGGGTCAAGGGGAAGGAGAGTAAGGTTGCCACAATCTCCAACACCAATTCAGCCTCAAGTTGCCGTTGAGACTCCAAAGATCATGTCTCATGAAGGAGAACCTACAAACATGAAAAAAGATGAGAAGACCTTGTTGGGAAAAATACTGGGGAGGGTGAATCAATATTTTAAACTTTCATAATAATAATTTTCTTTTTCAAACTTTATATGTGATTTTACAGAAACCAAACAGCATGTGTCCATGACTATAATGAATGAAACCAATGTATAGATAATAAAATTGTAAAACAACTAATTCATTGAATGTTGAACTTAAATTAGAGTGTGATGCATTTACTAAGAAGTAAACAAATGTAGTAAGAACAGAATAAATCAACACACATAAGCAGCACACATGAACACCGAGATTTTTTAGCTGGAAACCCAATGTGGGAAAAAACCACCACTACTGTCGTCTTACTATTCATATTATTATAAAAAGTGTTTACAAGTTTTGTACTGGTGCAGACTCTTTCCATTACGCAAGCATCTACCTGCTAAAGGCTACAACCTTCACTTGTTTTCCAGCTTCTGGTGGAAGGGAGCTCCAACCCCCTAGCTCTTGTACTGCTTGATATGATTACAAGTATATAGGCGCCGACCTATAGAAGGCTACCAGATTCACTCATTCTACAGGGACCACATTTCATAAATTTTGATATTGGATACTCTTGGTACACATCAACACAATATGTAGGCCACATTTCATCAAATTTTCAGACTGGACCCATCAGTGACATTGAAGCTCAAAATCAATGACCACTGCAATACAACCATCAAATACAACTATATCAA
This sequence comes from Pinus tabuliformis, assembly GCA_031772625.1. Classification (NCBI taxonomy): domain Eukaryota; kingdom Viridiplantae; phylum Streptophyta; class Pinopsida; order Pinales; family Pinaceae; genus Pinus; species Pinus tabuliformis. The sequence goes on along the minus strand of CM062816.1, from coordinate 1,258,389,580 downwards.
CCAATCACTAAAACCCATCAACTCTAAAGAAAAACAAAATTAATCAATCTAAACAGTCAGATCACTGTCACCAAAACATAGAGCTGAAACCAGAACATTGCATCAACAACTAGAACCAACTGAAACCTCAAAAACCATATGTCAAAATGTATACACTACTTCAATGAGGACAACCTGCATGTATACGCTACTTTCTGTAACACAACCTACATATACCTCTAAGGATACTGAATCATAAAACTTCTAAACCAAAAACTATATTAACCAAAGACATTCTGAAGATCTACTGTCATATTACAGAGTTCTAAACAGATAACAGCAAATATCACCCCTCTTACTCAATCAATTAGTGAACTAGACTCAATCTCCTTATACAATCAATTTAATTTCAGACCTAGTGAATATATAATTGACAAAAAACAGTAGAACAATAGTACTGATGGTGGGCTCCAGTATTGTAGCAATAATGCTACAACTCTTGGAACTCCCTTCTTTACTTTTATCAACCCGGTAGTTCGTAACAAACTTGGAAGCGACGGTGCTATATGCACAAGTACTAGCTCTTGTCGCAGGCTGTCACTTGATCAGCTGGCACAAGTCCGCTAGGAGCTTAAGCCAACTTCTATGAGCTCTCAGAAGAAGCTTTTAACTGTGATGGACGAAAAATAACTCAAACCCTAGCAAACCCTAGCAAACCCTAGCAAACCCTAGCAAACCCTAGTTGTACCGACTAACCCTACTGGTGCAAGTAAAAGGATGAAAGCTATAGAAATGGATGCCATTGACTTCTAAAAAGGTAAAATGCATGTGAATAAGCTACTTCTGAAGAGAAATATGAAGAAAACATCTTTTTGCATTTTTGAGTAATTTGTCAGAATTATTTTGCATGTGCTTTAACTGCTTTTTACTGTGCAGAGGTTGACTGACGAAAGGAAATGGAGTGGGTGCTTGCAGGAGTTTGGGAAGGTTAGAAGAGGGCCTAAGGGGTCCCTAGCACCCTTCCAGAGAGTCTCACAGTGTTCGGATCCCAAGAAACCACTTTCGTGAGCTTCTATAGGAAGTTTGCAGGGGTTCTACAGGATGTTCTGTGGCTTCTACAGGATGTTCCGAAAGGGAATTTTGAAGGGTTGATGGTGGAAGAGAGGTGAAGAAGTGGGTAGAGAGGTTGGATGATGATGTGGAGGGGTCCATGACCTGGCGAACGAAGCGGGTGAGTGATAAGGATGGTTGGATTTGTTCAAGGAGGGGTAGAGCAATGTTGCACAAAAATATGGAAATTAGGTCAAAGTGAGGGAACGTGGAAAATGTGAGGCAAGAATCAGAGTTGGGGGATGGAGCAGGCAGCATTGATGGAGTAGGGGTAGGCAAAGAGGTATCATAGGTGCTCTTCAAGTTATTTTCCAAACTATTCAAACAAAGACTCAGAAAACCAAAGACCTAGCTACTTTAAACTAATATGACCTGAATATCAGCAAAGAAAATGAACAGAAGTTTATTGCAACGAAATCATGTGAAATAGCTATGAAAAATAAGAAATCATGAACCTGAACATGTAACCACAACTAGTATCAACTTTTGCAAATGAGAATTTAACACTAACAATTGCATGATGAAGCAAAGACAGTGTTTTTGGTGGTGGCAAGGACACCTTGGTCTCAGCTCATGGTCCCACAGAGGGAGAGGTGAGATCAGGGGTGCTTGATGGCATTTTTCTGAAGATCTTCTCTGTTATTAACCTATCAAAACAATCTGAACATGAAAATCCTTTTTAATCATCAACAATGACCTAGGTAATGAAGCAAGACTGTAATCTACTTAACAGAAATTATTTTGCAAAGACATTAAAAGCATATAACAATACACGAAGGAGGCCTTGGCACTTGGGTTGGGCCCAAACCCAAGAGCTACAGGCTCCTAAGAAAAGCTCAGAACTAATGCCAAATGAAGCTCCTTTCCATTATTCAAAAATAACCATGTCACAAAGAAAGTTGTACAACAGAAGCTACAAAATGAGATGAAAAACTAATAGCACTATAGTGCAAAATACAATTGCTTAAAAAAGTAACCTATGAAGGCTAGAAGCCTTCCTATTTATGCACTACGAGGGTCTCCAACAGCCCTCCTTAACTCGAGGGTCTCGGCTGCTCTAACTTCCAGTGATCAATCACTTTACACAAAACTGCTCGGCTGCCCTTGGGAATCCTTTTCGGTGGCCTACTAAAATCCGAGCTGAGGGTGGAGAATTTGAGGAAGGGGCCATTTAGTGCTGGAGACACCCTTCCTACGAATCCTCACCCTTGTTCCTTCATGCTTGGCTGTCATCTGGCTCATAAATGCTTGGCCTTGGTCCAAAATTTGTCCAAAAAATCTGAAATAACCATGTGTTAGCCTTCTTGGTCAAGTGACTATTCTCATTCATTCAACTAACATAAATATACTCAAAAAACATGCATAAACTATGAAAAATGGTGGATTGATGAAGAACAATAGGCAAAATGAGCCCAATAAGTTACCCATTTTTGGGGCTCATCATCACCCCCCTACTAAATGGGTTGCTCATCCTCTGAGCAACTAATCTAGCTTATCATCCTTGATAGCTTTTACTACCTCTCTCATGTCCCAGGCCTCCGAGGTGATGTCTTCTTCCCAGTCATGAAATCCTGCTTTTATTTCCACTTCCTCCCACTTCCTGTTTCCTCTTCTTCCTAAACTCCTTCCAGCAATCCCAAAAGCAAGGGAGGACTGAACTTTAGGCCAATCCAATTGGCCTGCAGATTTTGCATTGACTGTTTATAGAGGGGTACCCTTGCCAAGGCCTCCCTCATCCTGGTTGGAGAGTGGTATTCTCTTATCTTCAAACTGTGGGGCAGTGTGTTCCACCTCCTTGTGCAAGCATGAAGGCAGTTATCCCCCAACAGTCTCTCCATGTCCTCAAAGTGGGCAATAGCTTGAGCTTGTCATTCAATGTAATCTAGTAGATCCTGAGGGTTGTTGGCCAAGTGTTGGTGGGCACTTATCAATGCTGAGGGATCCTCCATATCTGCTCTGATCATTAGTGGCTCACTGAGTTCCCTGATCATAATATTTCAAACCTCTGCTGCCCTTTTTTCCTCATGGTTCATCCAAGAGGCCATGGCCATAAGTTGCACATCTCCTACCACAGCGTTGGGATCCCACGAATTCATATTTGGAAGGGCCAAGTTGTGCAAATAAAACTCTGATAATTTAGCCTTGTCCTTTGATGAGCTACTATCACATAAAGCCATAAATTGATGATAGTTTTGAAATGGAGTAGTGCCCCTTTGGGCCAAGGTGTTAATCTGGAACTACAACCATTGATCTTTAAGGTACAAAGCATATGACTTGGCAGGTTGCCTACACTGTACGACCTCTATTGCCTAGCTGGCCATGCAGGCCAGTTGGGCTTCCTTCTCATGTACCTATTGCCTTAGAGACTGTATCTCCTCCGCTGCTTGTAACTCCTTCTCCTGTAGCTGTTTTGTTATTGCCTCGATCTCAGCCTACAGCCCACCCTTTCTTTGTTGTTCACCCAAGGTTTCTTTGTCTGTTGGAGGCTTTTCCCATTACTATTGTTCTCCTAGAATGGAGGTCCTACCTTCTTGATGGATTCCATGTAGCTGTAGCTGCTATTTCAGCAGCTCATTTTCTTCCTATAGTTTGGCCCTCTGAATGCTTTCCACATGCTTCACCATGGCCAATTCTTTCCTTGACTCCCTGAGTTGTTCTTCTAGGGGGCCTATGTCTGCCACACCCTTGGACTTGGCAATCCTCATCCAAGTATGAGTCCTAATTCTTTCTTCCTCCAGTGCAAAGAATAGTGGCACCGCAAACTTCTGGGGAATTATTTTCCCAGCTTCTAACATGTTATAGTATGAGCCCAAACTGGGCTGAGGGCTTGGTTCCAATATTTCCTCTGTCCTTTCTTCTTCTTGTGGTTGTTTGGCCGCCTTTTCCTCCAATTTCTCGGTCTCTTTTAGCTTAGCCCAAGTTTCCTGTAGAGCTTTCTCAGCTTCCTATAGAACTATCTTCAAGTCCATTGTCTTCAGTCTTTCTCTCCAAGTGGAAGTTTTTGGGCTTCCTCGTTCATAGGTGATGGACATTTTTGAAGGAGACCCTTCCTTTGGTTTAGGGGTTGTGTCTTTAATGATAATTGGCTCCTTTGACTGTGGCTGGGGTCTGCCTACTTTGATCTGTGTGCTCCTTCTCCTTCTTGCCTTAAGGTACATGGAGGTTCGCCTATTTCGCTTCCCTTTTTGTTTTGGAGGTGTTTTTAGGGCGGCAAGCACAGCTGCTGCCTCTCTTGCCAATATTTCCAGTGATTTCCCTCTTTGTTGTTTTGTTTCCATGCTTCCTGTAGAAGCCTCTGTGTCAACTGTTTTTGCCTGTATTGTGGCCATTTCAGGATCTGTCTTTGCCTTTTGTTTTGGTTTGACTGATGTGGCTATGCTAGCCTTTACTTGGGATATTTCTGCCTTCTCTGCTCTCCTCTGCAGTCTCTTTTCCCTTGGTGTTTGTGCTGTTGTTCCTTGCTCTATTTTAGGCTCAGCAATTTGGCCCTTTCCCTCTTTCTCCTTTTGTCCTGCTTGTGCTTGTTTGTCCTGTGTTTCTTTACCACTGGTTTTCTCTCCTGCTTCAGTGTGTTCCCCTTCTTCACTGCTAGATGAGGTGATCTCCTCGGCCAGAATTCTAATATCGTCATCTCTGGACATGTTTCGGAAAATTTCCCAATAGAGTGGGACAATGTAGGTGTGGAGGGCATCTTCCACTAAAAGTTTGATGAGCCCATGATGGGCTAACTGATCCGTTGTCCCTTCATTCAATTTTGTGCCACATTCACTTAATGACTTCAGAAGAAAATAGGGGATGCTCAACTTCTCTTCTGGAGGTAAATCCATTCCATGTCTTAGTTCATTCAACAACCTGAAATGATAGCCGTAGACAATGCTAAACCTCCCTTCACAGGTAATGTATTTCATGATTTGGAAATTGACTTCGCTCCAAAGAGGAGGTAAGCTGGTTCTCTGGACCTCATTTTTGTATTCTACAGGATGTTCCTCAGGCAGGAAGAATGCTTTCTTAGCTTCCTGACCCAATGACCTTTCTTCTTTGCTCCAAGGGAGCCCTAATGGGAGACCAGTAACACGACTGATGAGCTCAGGGGTAACTTCTAGGGTCAAACCCCTAAAATTCACTGTGGCCTGTGTCTTTGATTCATGTTTTAGGGACATTAAGAATTCCTCCGTTATCTCATCGTCATGACCCTGAATTTTGTCACAAAAGGACATCCAATTGGCACGGGTGAAGAGGTCCACCACCTCCAGATGCTCACGCAACTTGCTGGGATCCGAAGGTTCTTTCCTGATAAACCCTCCTGGCATGGTGAGAGTGCCCTGTTTTATGCTCTGATCAGAAAAAGGAAATGTTGTTTATGGATTTCTCCCCTGAACTCTAAGAAGGGATTTCAACTATCAATTAGCACCAATTTCCTGGCTTTAAGGCTATTTCTACCTAGAACTCGGTTGTCCGATTATGAAGGAAGAAATTGGGTTTCCATAGACAAAGTACAGAACTCAATGTTTATTCCCAGCATACATACAAACATGCAAATTCAAATTCTTCATACACAAGCTAGCCCTCACAGTTGCGTATCTTTCCTACAGGAGAATTTTCTTTTTTTTTTTAACAGGAACTGTGGAGGAGAATTTTGACGCAAAAACAACTAAGAAATATCGTGCAACACATAAGCAAATTGTTATTTCCAACTCACAGGCAGATTTTTCTCGGACTCCCTAATTTGAGACAGTTCAATTCACCATCTTTTTGAAACATACCATGCATGGAAGAGTGTTTTCGAGCCTACCTCTCTCGGAACTCCAAATTCAACGAAGAAAAGTCTAGGCTCCTCTGCTCCGGAAAGCTGTGCCGGACTTCCTGTAGAGCTGCTTCTTGTAGAACTCTTGCCGGCTTCTGTAGGATGTCGCCGCGCCTCTGAACGAGCTTGGTACGTGAGAGATTTTTTTGAAACAAGTCGAAAAAATCGGTGGAGGATGACGGGTTAACAGATTTTAGAAGCAGAGGATGTGTACTTCGGCCAAGGACGTTGCAAGTGCAAATGAACAACGGGTGGTGAGAGTCTTTAGCTGAGTATCTTTTAACTGCAGCGCAATTCATGGCGAGGGAATGAGGTGGCTAGACTGAACCATCAATCCAATCATCACGGCCATCATTTTTCTGCGTGTCTCTGACCGCCATCACCTCCCCTCTGCCATTAACCGCCGCCACCACTACCAGTCCCGACGATTTTCCCCGACTGGACACTCCACACATGTCGGCTGCACGTCTCATCGGTAAATTTGAACGTAACTGAGCTTGTTCGGATCCCACGAAGCTATGTAACTGGCTAAGGGTGGCCAATTGGCTGGCCACCGATCCCGTTCAATCCGAACCATTTTCACAGTCATGCAGTTTTCGAAATATAGTTTATGCAATTGATGAATGAGTTTAGACACTTACCTGCATGGCTGTGGATGCGTTATGTAGACTTCGGGTCTTGGAACCACTGCTTCGCTTGTTGCTGCCTCGTGCACGGGTGTTAGAACCCATTCCTTCATTTGTTGATGCTGTATGCACGGGTTTTGGAACCCGATCCTTTGGTTGTCAACGCTGCATGCACAGGTTCTGTTGGGTTTCGGCTGCCGAGGATGTTTTCACGTCCAAGAGGAGCCTTTTGCATGTTCCCTTTGTTGATCTCGGCTGTCCCTGCCTCCAGAGTATGTCTTCCAGAGGGATCAACTGCTACAGGATTCCTGTAGGATGTCTTGTAGCTGCTTCTCCTCCTGGGATGCAGGCTAAACGAGCAGGGCTATATTGCGGACGAGGGATTTGTTGATGAAGAGTCTAGATGGAGTTTGGATAGGTAGGGTGAGCGAGACTTTGTTACTTGACTTGTCACTAAAAAATTCTTGCTGTCAATCTGAGGAAAACAGGGTTTCTTGTATGACTGTGCAAGAACACATAACCAGGTGGGTGACGGAGCTGTAAAGAGATGGAACAGGGTGCCATATGGTGATGGGTGGAAATAGGATTGGCTGCAGGCCTAACAAATAGATTCCAACCTTCAGATTCCCCTCGAAGATTGATTTTCGCTTGCCCGAAGGTTCTACAAGATGTTTCCTGTAGAAGACATAAACTCCCTGTAGAATAGGCAGAACTTCCTATAGAAGGTGAAATCTGGCCCCGAATGTGATCAAATCCTAGGAGAGGTGAGTGGTCATGGAGGAAGTGTCCGTGAGGGTGTCCTGTAGCCTGGTGTGGACCCCTGTCCTTGTTTTGCGCGACCTTCCTAACCTGCAATATATTCCCTGCAACTTGAAATTATTCCATAGAGATTAGGCATGTTTTTCTTTAATTTTTTTTTTATTTTTTTTTTTGAGAGAGAGAGACAGCTGGGGCGCCTCCATGAGGTTTTCACCCTCACTGTCTGCCAGGGGCGCCTCTAAGAAGTTTCACCCAAGGATCTTTTTATTTCATTTCTCTGTTTTTTTTTTTTTATGCTCAAGGTGTGGGTGGAGTAGAGACAGGGCCTTGCTCCACTACCAGCACTGATTTATCCAAAGTTTCAATGAACTGCTGCCTCGAAAGGGGTTTCCTGTAGATTTTCAATCGGTGCCCATTGACGAGCATGGGGATGGCTTCTTCATCAATGGTCCTGATAAGGACTGAACCATTGTCATTGCATTTCTCTACTATATATGGTCCTAACCACCTTGTCCTCAGTTCCCTTTGAAATCCTTGTATCTTGAGTCATATAGTAGCACCCAATCTCCTGGCTGGAATTGCTTTTCATTAAGGTTTCGGTCATGCCATATCTTCCTCTGGAGTTGAACTACTTCTGAGTGGAGGAGGGCCTGCATTCTCTATTCATCTAATCCATTCAGCTGTAGTAATCTTTCTCATTGTGCATGTCTGAGATCTAGGTCCAGTTGAGCTGCCACCCTCAATGTGTTGTACTTGAATTCTATGGACAACAGAGCCTTCTTCCCGTAGACCAGCTCATAAGGTGTGAAACTTGTTGTAGTTTTCCAAGTGGTGTTGTAGGCCCAGGTGGCCTCAACCAAGCGATCTGCCCAATCCTTCCTGCTGCTGCTCACCACTTTAGTCAAAATCTCTTCCAGCGATCTATTAGTAACTTCCACCTGCCCATTAGCTTGCGGATGATAAGGGGTGGAAGTTCTGTGCTTGATTTTGTGATGAGCGAGCAGGTCTTCAATCAAGTTAGAGGTGAACTGACTTCCTTGATCGGTGACCAGCTCTCTTGGGTAGCCAAATTTGTAGAAGATATTTTCCCTTAAGAACTCAGCCACTTTTCCTTCTGTCGCTGCCTTGATTGCCTTGGTTTCTGCCCACTTTGTCAAGTAGTCTGTGCACACAATGATGTAAGACCTTTGCTTTGAAGGAGGGTTGATAGGACCCATAAAATCCATGCCCCACTTCTCAAATGGCTCGAAGGCCACTTGAGGTTCGAGGGGCATTTCATCCCTTGGAGTCGGTTTCCCCATCCTTTGACATTGGTCACATTGGCTGATGTATCTTCTGACATGTTGATGAAGAGTGGGCCAATAGTAGCCTGCCTGTAGACTTTTGAAGGCAGTCCTTTTCACTGCAAAGTGACCTCCACAGGGCCCATAGTGACAGGTTAGGAGGATGTCGAAAACTTCCTCCTCCCTAACACAATGCCTCAAGATCTGATCTGGGCCAAGTTTAAACAGGTTGCCCCCGATCCAAGTGAATGGGGCACTTTTCCTTACAATTTTTCTCTTCTCTCTCGAGGATAGGTGTGGAGGGAACTGAGCTGAGACCAAGTAATTTTCTATATCAGCAAACCATGGAGAGAGTACTGAAATAACAAACAGGTGTTCGTCTAGCATCTAGTCATCCACTGTCCCTTCTTCACCTGCAGGCAAATCCAATCTAGACAGAAAGTCAGCAACAACATTTTCCTTACCTGGCTTGTCCATAATGGTCAAATCAAATTGTTGCAACAAGAGTAACCATCTAATGATATGAGCATTTACATCAGGCTTATTCATTAAATATCTAATCGCAGCATGATTAGTGTGTATGAATGTTTGATAACCAGTGATGTAGTGTCTGAACTTGTTTAGGGAATGGACTACAGCCAGGAACTCTTTTTCGGTTACAGTATAGTTCATCTCTGCCTTGGATAGGTTTTTGCTGACAAAGTATATGGCATATGGTAGTTTCTCCTCAACTTGTCCTAAGGCTGCCCCTATGGCTCTGTTCGAGGCATCGGTGTGGATGTGGAAAGGTAGGGCCCAGTTTGGACCTCTCAAGATCGGGGCGGACACCAACTTATCTTTCAACTCATCCAGAGCCCCTTGACAGTCGTTAGTCCATTTAAACTCAACATCTTTCCCTAAGAGGCCAAACAATGGCGAGGCTAGCTTACTGAAATCTTTAATGAATCTTCTATAATATCCTACTAAGCCTAGAAAACTCCAAACATCCCTTACCTTTTGAGGAGGTGGAACCTTTTGGATGATGGCAATTTTGTTAGGATCCACCTGTAATCCTTGTTGAGAAATGGTATGACCTAACACGGTCCCTTCAGTCATCAGGAATTCACATTTTTTAGGACTGAGGGACAGGTTCATCTCAATAAACTTGGTTAAAACTTTTCCCAGGTTAGACAATGCGTCTTGGAAGTTAGACCCATAAGGAGTAAAGTCATCCATATAGATTTCCATTGAATCGTGAACCAACTCAGCAAATATTCTCAATACTTCTCTCTGGAAAGTGGCAAGAGCGTTGCATAGCCCAAAGGGAAGGACCCGATAGGAAAAGGTTCCCCAAGGACAAGTGAAGGTGGTCTTATCTTGGTCTTTCGGACTGATTTGGATTTGATTATACTCGCTGAACCCATCTAGGAAAGAAAAGAACTTCTTCCCTGCCAGCCCATCTAGCACTTGATCTATGAATGGCAAAGGGAAATGGTCCTTCTTGGTGGCTTTGTTAAGTTCTCGATAATCTACACAGATTCTCCACTTCCCATTTTTCTTGGGTACAAGCACCATAGGAGAAACCCATTCGTTGTCCGAGATGGGGTAGATGAATCCTGCATCCAACAACTTTTGCAATTCTTCTTTAATGATGTCCTTAAGGGCTGGATTCATTCTCCTCTGAGGCTGCCTGACTGGTTTACAATCCTCTTTAATGTAAATGTGATGGGTACAGACCAAAGGATGGACTCCTTTCATTTCCTTATAGCTCCAGGCAAAAGCCTCCAAATGGCGGTTCAATAGGCTATATAGCTCCTTCTCCTGAGAGGAAGATAGGGATGAGCTGATCTTTAAGGTTCTTTTAGGGCCAAATTCCACATTTTTAACTCTGGGTGAGGTCGGATCGACCACATAGAGGTCCACTAAAGCACTGGCTTGGGTACCTTCCACTAACTCCTCTAACGATAGTGCACTAGGAGGTAGATTTTGAATCAAATTCTCGATCAAGTCATCCTTGGTTAGAGGACCTCCCCTGGCAGCTTCTACTGTGCACAATGGTGCCGAGTATAATTCACCCTCATCTTCCTCCTCCAACTAGAGTGGTAAGTCATGTTCTAACAGAGGTTGGGCAGAAGGGTATAGGACTAGCTGTTTGGACATAGGCCCATTCTTGATGGTCATGCTTCCAGCTCGACAACTGATGTAAGCATCCGCAGTAGCTAACCAAGGCCTTCCCAAAATGAGGGGGTATCTAGTGAGTTTTGCCTTTGGTTGAAGGACCAAGAAGTCCGCAGGGTACTCCCAAGAATCAACAGAGACTAGGACATCCTCCACAATCCCTTCGGGAGTCACGGTGGAGCGGTCTACCAACTACAGTACTGTCGAGGTCTTTCTTAAGGAACTCTGAAGGTTAAGTTTAAGCATAGTGTCCCTGGTCATCACATTAATGGCAGCCCCTAGATCAATCAAGGTGTGGGGGATTATGGTGCCATTAATGTGGACATCAACTACAAGACTCCCAGGGTCCAAATATTTTGGACAGATTACTTGTCTCAACATCAGATCGGACAATTGTCCTATGACATTGATAGTCGAGGCATCTCTCTTGTGCCTGCCTGGGTGCCTGAAACACTTCTCCTTGATCAATTTGTTGTAGATTGGTACATCTTTTATGGCCTGGAGAAGTGGGATTTTCACACAAAACTGTTTAAGTTCTCCCAGAAGTTCAGTCTCCTCTAGGTTTGGTTGCGTGGCTACTGTTAGTCTCTCAGGAAAGGGTGGAATGGCTTTGGGTTCACTTTCCTGATTCTCTTCCTCTTCCTTTGGGGGAGGAGGCTAGCGATCTGGAAGGACCTTTCCAGATCGTAGTTTGATCTCCTGAATCTCCATAGGTAGGGCATGTTGTCTCTCCAGTGTATACCTGTTGGGCCTATCTATTTTTGGGGTTCGAGTTCGGTTGAGCAGGCATCTGGGGTTGTCTTGGAGGAGCAGGAGGTAATGGTTGTGGTTGAGTAGGAGGTGGAGGCAAAATAGCGGGAGGAGAGTTGTATTGGGGCCTCCACCCCGGTTGAGGTGCATTCCACTGAGGTTGTGGCTGGGCATGAGAGTGAAACGAATGAGCAACACGTTGAGTATGGTATTGAGATGGATAAGACCAAGGAGGAGGTGTGGACCAGGAAGGATGGGTAAGGGCCCCCCAAGAAGGCATGTGAGTCGACTGGTTGGGGTTGTAATAAGTTTGGGATGTTCCTTGCATCCCCCACTGGTAAGGTCTAGACCCATGCGGCTTCCTTTGGTTAAGGAAGTAGAGTGGCTCAGTGGCCCCTTCAGCCCCTTGGTACATGGCTTTAAGTCTAGGTAAGGTTGGGCACTGGTTTGTGGGGTGGTCTTCCTCACAAACAAAACATACCTCCACTGAGTGCAATGGACACTCGTTCTTAGGATGCTTCCTTGTACATCTGGGACAAAAAATGGCCAAAGCTCTCTCAGCTTCCTCTTTCCTCTGTTGGATTTGGAAAGTATCCAGTTGCATGGAAATGGTCTGTCTCATCTCACTTTTGAGGTCTTCCATCTGATTAGCAAACTCATGCTTGGAGAAGGTGGTACTAGCTGAGAGTGGATTCCTCGTACCTCGTTTCTGGGCTGCCCTAGAGTGGTTTCTAAACATAGTATTTATGTCCTCATAAGGTAGTTGGTAGATGTCTCCTTCGGCTAGCAGATGGAGGGTATCTAGAAGGTCTTCGAGGACTACTCAGAGCAGAACCAACTTTAGAGATTCAGGGTCAAGCGTGCACTTGGCCCGTTTATAGCTAAGTTGGAACCTTTCCTCGTAGTCTTCTAAAGACTCATCACTTCCCATGGTCATCCAAAATATCTCTCCCTTTGATTCCTTTGACCTATAGTAGTCTCGGTATTTGTTGTTAAAGGCTTGCTGCATTTGAGCCCAAGTTGTGATACTGTTTCCAGGTAACCTCATGAACTAGCGTAGTGCTGCATCCTTGAGGGTAGAGGGAAAGAGTTTCAACTTTTGCTCGTCTTCTGCATAGTCATAAGTTTGACAAAGGACAACAAACCCAAACAGGAAGGTATCGGGGTCTTCAGTGGTCAATCCATGGAAATGAGGTAAGGTTGAGGGACTTATGTTTTTCATCTTCATGTCCCCGTTGGTCTCTCGGATGGGAAAGGCACCTTCTATTCTCTCCTCATCTTCTCTACCGTTTCTGTTTTCAGCCATGGTCTCAAAAGGAATGTTTTCTTGCTCTTCTTCTGTTATAGGATCTTCATATATCTCAGGAGGTTCACCTATAGGTTCTTCTGGATCATTGCCACCAAAGAAGAGAGAAGGGTGACTCAGTGATGTGGTGGGGGTGTTGGGTAGGAATTTTCCAGTATTGTCTCTGTTCCTACGAGGCATGAAATGAAATATTTTTGTTTGCTTTTGTAATTTTCTGCTTGTACCTGCAAAACTGAAATAGATTGAATTGCAACTAACTAAAATCTATCTTGCTGAAAAGAAAATGCAGAATTGAAATGCTAATCTATGAAAGCAGGAAAGGTCTAATCTACTTTTGCAGAAATGAAATTGCAGAATGGAAATGAAATGAACTACTTAGTAGAAGGTTGTAGTAGAAAATAGAAGAAAAGCAGCAATCACAAATACTCTGACACTTCCCTAGCAATAGTGCCAAAAAGAATGGTGGGCTCCAGTACTACAGCAATAATGCTGCAACTCCTGGGACTCCCTTCTTTACTTTTATCAACCCGGAAGTTCGTAACAAACTTGGAAGCGACGGTGTTATATGCACAAGTACTAGCTCTTGCCGCAGGCTATCACTTGATCAACTGGCACAAGTCCACTAGGAGCTTAAGCCAACTTCTATGAGCTCTCAGAAGAAGGTTTTAACTATGATGGACGAAAACTAACTGAACCAGAGGCTAATCTACTTGCAGAAAGAAGTTCAAAGCTAGAAAGGAACACAAATACTAGAAAACCATAGTTGTACTGACTAACCCTACTGGTGCAAGTAAAAGGATGAAAGCTACAGAAATGGATGTCATTGACTTCTATAAAGGTAAAATGCATGTCACTAAGCTACTTCTGAAGAGAAATATGAAGAAAACATCTTTTTGCATTTTTGAGTAATTTGTCAGAATTATTTTGCATGTGCTTTAACTGTTTTTGACTGTGCAGAGGTTGACTGATGAAAGGAAATGGAGTGGGTGCTTGTAGGAGGTTGGGAAGGTTAGAAGAGGGCCTAAGGGGTCCCTAGCACCCTTCCAGAGAGTCTCACAGTGTTCGTATCCCAAGAAACCACTTTCGTGAGCTTCTACAGGAAGTTTGCGGGGGTTCTATAGGATGTTTTGTGGCTTCTACAGGATGTTCCGAAAGGGAATTTTGAAGGGTTGATGGTGGAAGAGAGGTGAAGAAGTGGGTACAAAGGTTGGATGATGATGTGGAGGGGTCTAGGACCTGGCGAATGAAGCGGGTGAGTGATAACGATGGTTGGATTTGTTCAAGGAGGGGTAGAGCAATGTTGCACAAAAATATGGAAATTAGGTCAAAGTGAGGGAACGTGGCAAATGTGAGGCAAGAATTAGAGTTGGGGGATGGAGCAGGTGGTATTGATGGAGTAGGGGTAGGCAAAGAGGTATCACAGGTGCTCTGCAAGTTATTTTCCAAACTATTCAAACAAAGACTCGAAAAACCAAAGACCTAGCTACTTTAACCTAATCTGACCTGAATATCAGCAAAGAAAATGAACAGAAGTTTATTGCAACGAAATCATGTGAAATAGCTATGCAAACTAAGCAATCATGAACCTGAACATGTAACCACAACTGGTATCAACTTCTGCAAATGAGAATTTAACACTAACAATTGCATGATGAAGCAAAGACAGTGTTTTTGGTGGCAGCAAGGACACCTTGGTCTCAGCTCATGGTCCCACAGAGGGAGAGGTGAGATCAGGGGTGCTTGATGGCCTTTTTCTAAAGATATTCTCTATTATTAACCTATCAAAACAATCTGAACATGAAAATCCTTTTTAATCATCAACAATGACCTAGGTAACCAAGCAAGACTGTAATCTACTTAACAGAAATTATTTTGCAAAGACATTAAAAGCATATAACAGTACACGAAGGAGGCCTTGGCACTTGGGTTGGGCCCAACCCCAAGAGCTACAGGCTCCTAAGAAAAGCTTAGAACTGATGCCAAATGAAGCTCCTTTCCATTATTAAAAAATAACCATGTCACAAAGAAAGTTGTACAGCAAAAGCTACAAAATGAGCTGAAAAACTAACAACACTATAGTGCAAAATACAACTGCTAAAAAAGTAACCTATGAAGGCAGGAAGCCTTCCTATTTATGCACTACGAGGGTCTTCAACAACCCTCCTTAACTCGAGGGGCTCGACTGCTCTAACTGCCAGTGATTAGTCACTTTACACAAAACTGCTCGGTTGCCCTTGGGAATCCTTTTTGGTGGCCTGCTAAACTCCGAGCTGAGGGTGGAGAATTCGAGGAAGGGGCCATTTAGTGCAAGAGACACCCTTCCTACGAATCCTCACCCTTGTTCCTTCATGCTTGGATTTCATCTAGCTCATAAATGATTGGCCTTGGTCCAAAATTTGTCCAAAAAATCTACAATAACCACGTGTTAGCCTTCTTGGTCAAGTGACTATTCTCATTCGTTCAACTAACATAAATATACTCAAAAAACATGCATAAACTATGAAAAATGGTGGATTGATGAAGAACAATAGGCAAAAGGAGCCCAATAAGTTACCCATTTTTGGGGCTCATTAACTGATCAGATAGATCAGTCATTTCTGAATAAGAAGCCCTTCGTTTGCATACGAGAATTGGGAGTGTCGAATCTGCATGTATACGCACCTTCACCGAGGCGAACCTACATATGGATATGCAAATAATGACTTATAACCTCACAGCTTTTCAAGACTTTAGATATACCCGGACCATAACATTTAAAGGATAAAACATGCATTAGCACTCAGGTCTAGCCTATCCATTATCAGATCATACAATGATAAGTCATTTCAGGTCTCATCATCCTGATCCAACACTGTATCCAAGGGTGCACAAGATATTTCAGATCTATATCATAACCATAGCCCTTACAACACAAAATATACTTTAGATAGAAGTATTCATGAAAAACCCTTTCACTTGCACACATAGCCCTTTGATCTTCTCCTCCTTATATACTTAGAGCATTAGACAATACCATGCACCAAAAAAACTTAGAACCTATGGTATTCTTAGACGGGATCAAGTAACCATTATTCCGCTCAATATTGTGGGCTAATACCATGGTATGGACCCTTGGTATATTTAACCTTAATTTTTCGTCACATACACGCTTTTCTTTCTATGAAACTGCATGCATACATATACACGCCTTTTATTTTGTGTACCCACATGTATACACTACTTATACTAGGTTAAAAAATGTATACAACTTAAAACATTCTCTTTCCTCAATTTCTTGATTCTGATTTGTAATCCTTTGTCCCATCATCCTGTTTTTCTGTGCCATTACTCTGTTACCTCTGAATTGACTTGTTACAATGTGATTTTCTGAACTAACCTGTGAATACATTTGGTTATCATATATGTGAGTTTCCATCAAGTACACCACATGTACCATAATGCCAAGAGACATTCAAAAATACTTTCTTTGACATGACAAATATGGTGAAGGTCCTCTATGAAGATAGGAATACTAGGTTGCGAGGGGAAAGTTCCAAACCTCCCAAAGGAGAAGTCTCTTCAAGAAGAGGTAATGGAAAAGGACATAATGGAAATGGAGACAAACCTCCACCCTATCCACCATATTCTTCATCTTCTTCTTCACAAGCATCTTCACCCTCTTCCACTAACACAACCCTTACTCATACTCATCATCATACTTTAAAAGGAATTGGTAAATCATCTTTTCTAAAACTTGATGTTAAATTTCAGTTGCCCATGTATAATGGTGAAGTGAATGTAGAGAAGCTTGATAATTGGATTCGTCAGTTGGAGGTCTATTGCAGGATTCAAAACCTTCAAGAGGATGACATAAAGATTCAGTTAGCTTCCTTGGGAATGGAGGGTGAAACACTAGTATGGCGGGAATCAAAGACCCAAGAGGAGATTAAAAAACATGATAAGATCTCAATTTCTTGGATTGATTTCATTGCTGCAATCAAAAGACAATTCTACCCTCTAGCTTATATGTAGAAAGCCACCATGAATTGGCAGAACTTTAGACATCTTAAAGGTCAAAATGTGCAAGATTACACCCAAGAATTCAGAAAAATTTCTTTGGTGTTAGGTGTAGATTTACAATCACAGGACACGTTGCTGAAGTACATAGGGGGTTTACACAGTTACCTTAGGCATACTATCTTAATGTTTAATCCCAATAATCTAGATGATCTATTCGTGCAAGCCACCCATCTTGAGGCAAGAGGGAAAAACACTCTAGAAGAAGGTAGTAAAAATCCATTTAAGGGTAAAGAGAAAGAAAAGGGTTTCAAGGGAAAGGAAAATGCATCCATTAAAAAGGAAGGAGAGAAAACAATATGTAGATATTGTTCCAGAGAGGGTCACGATGAAACTCATTGTTGGAAGCTTCATTCCGAAATGAAACCAAAGAAATTCAACAACAAAGGAAAAGAAAAGAAAACTTCCTTCATTCAAGAGGATTTGGGATCTGATTTGGGTGATGAAACTAAAATTACAACCATGGGTATAAAAGGAAAATAATCCATTACTAGCACTAGTATGTCAAATTATCACACTAGCACTCCAAATGAAGAAACAAGGATTGAATTATTTCATGTGAGGGTTATCTCAAAACATACAAAAATCGACACACTTTTTGAAAGTGGGTCTCAAGCTAATTTTATATTTGATGACTTAGTCAAGAAACTTAATATTGAAACCATTTTACATCCCAATCCATATCCATTTGGTTGGATATGCAAGGACACAAACTTATAGGTTACAAGAAAATTTATTCTTCGGTTTGCAATCACAACAAACTTCATTGACGAAGTTGAATTAGATGTTGTACCACTTGATATATCAGGAATTGTTTTGGGTAGTCCTTACCTTTATGGTAAGAAAGAAATCTTCTATTGTCATGAAAACAAGTACCACTTGTTCAAGGATGGTGTGGAATATATTGTGCGAGCTCATTGTAAGAAACTAAATCTTTCATTAGTTAATGCGGGGCAAATGAAATGGCTAGTGAATTCAAGCAAGAATTTAGTGCTTCTTATGATCAAACCCAATGTTGATATTGATTATGAAGCGTTTGATGGTTGTAATTCAAAATTGAAAACTGATTTGGTTGATGTAGTTAACCATGATGATGAGTTGTTTCAGAAAGCAAAAGGATTTCCTTCCAAGAGGAGAATCCAACATGAAATACCATTGCAACAAAAGTATCTTCTTCCTAACATTGTCATGCACAAGATGTTAAGAATGGAAAGTTCAGAAATAACAAAACAAATCCAAGGATTTCTCAATGAAAGGATCATTCGACCTTCTCCTTTACCATGTGGTGCACCCCTTGTTTTAATGCCCAAGAAGAATGGTAAGCATTTCATTGAATGGGATTCAAGAAATGGTTTTCATCAAAGTAGAGTTGTTGAAGGAAACATATGGAAGACAATATTCAAAACCAAGAAAGGTTTTTCTGAATGGCTTGTTATTCTTTTTTTATCTTTGCCATGCTCCTACTACTTTCATGCATATGAAGCAAGATGTATTGTATCCATTTCTAGACATGATAGTTTACTTGGATGATATTTTCATTTTCAGAAAATTTCATTATGAACATTTCATGTATGAGAAAGCAATACTTGATGTCATATGTCAAGGACATTTGTTATTGAAGATGTCAAAGTATATTTTGGATAAAACTTCTTTGATATACTTGGTCCATGATATTGGAGAATATGAGATGAAGTTAGACTTCTCCAAGATTGATGCCATTATGGATTGGTTAATGCTCAAGATAGTCATTTGGATAAGAGGTTTTTTGGGAGAAGGCCAATGTTGGAGGAAAGATTTTGTTAATTTTTCTTCTATTGTAGCTCATTTGCATTCTTTGGCAGTTGTGCAAAAGGTTTTCCAGTGGGGAGGCAAACAACAAGAGGCATTTGATGCTTTAAGACAAAATATCAGTTCAACCTTTATACTTGTTCTTCTAAACTTGAAAAAGTGATTTGAGTTTTAGGTTGATGTATGTGACTATGCCATGGGCACAATCTTTATGCAATATGGTAAGCCCATTTCATTTCATTCAGAAATTTTCAATGTTGCAGTGTTTAAGTTGTAGCGACACGAGCACTTTCATTGGATGGGTTTTCTTCTACTATTCCACTTGGTCAAAAGGTATAAGAAAGGTATAAGTGACAAGTTTGTTGATGTACTTTCTAGGCATATAGTTTGTGTAATTAATATATTCAAGCATAATTTTGTTTTATATGAAAGTTATGTTAAAAAAAATGCATACTTTCAAGATGTATATTCAAGCTTGAGTCAAAGGAATCAAGTAGAAGAATTTGATTACCATTTGCATCATAATGTATTGTATCATCTTGGTAAGAAGGATGTTGCTACTGATAGTAACATGGACAAAGCCAAATGGATAGAGGTTGGAAAGGTGAGGGAACTGTACCCTCACATGCTAGACAACTAAAAGTGATATTTTGGATTCCAAAAGGCTTCCAGTGGGGAGGAGTGATTAGATGCTCAAAATTATGTTCAAAAATAAAAATTGTCAGAATGGTGTGGAACTTGAATAACTGCGTAGTGCTCGTCATCCTGAATTCAGCACAACTTGTTTCGTGCAAAACAGACACCGTATGCTCCCAGAAACGCGATCTGTTCACTTTGTCAAGCAGGTAATATATATATATATATATATATATATATATATATATATATCTATATATCTATATATATATATATATATATATATATATATATATAGATATATATATATATATGGTAGAAGAAATGAC
This sequence comes from Pinus tabuliformis, assembly GCA_031772625.1. Taxonomy (NCBI): domain Eukaryota; kingdom Viridiplantae; phylum Streptophyta; class Pinopsida; order Pinales; family Pinaceae; genus Pinus; species Pinus tabuliformis. Next base: position 1,258,369,997 of record CM062816.1, on the reverse strand, counting down.
ATGGCAGAGTCTTTAGCAAATGGGAAAGCGCCAAGTGGCATGCTACCATTGGCCCTGTATTTCGCAGATCACAAAAGGAAGAGGTCCGTGGTTAAGGAAATCGCCTCCCAGCACTATTGGGTTGCGATTTGTGATATCACAACGATAGATTGGAGGCATGTCGACGGTAAAGAATTGGCCCCAAAACGAAGCTGAAGTATGACGTAATAAATCACAATCACACATCACATGGATCAAGTGCGTTTACAGAATTGACCCCGACAGAGTCAGGGTGCGATTGTGATATCACAATCACGTATCACACAACACAACGACCCGTTATGGAGAATCACCCCTGCTTCAGCCAATTGCAATTGAATTACTAGCACTGATAGTTTATGGCCACGACGTGTCCTCCTAATGGTCAGTTAAAAATTTGGCTGGCAAGATAGGTCAAAGGCTAGGGTCGAACCCGTGACCTCTCATACAACAACGCCAAGGTTTATTGTTGAGCCCATAGCATGTGACTACGGTCGCGGATTATATTTTAAATTATGTTGACTGTCAGGTTGGGGGGAGACCACCAACATAACCGTCGAGGGACCTCCCATGTGAACACCTCGTCTGCAGCCCGCAACAGTTATGTTTCTGCCATGATAACCGCACCACCAATGGCTAGTCCAAACACCCATGTGACCACCTTATCTGCAGGCCGGGACATTTTTTTTTATAACCGTCGATGGGATTATGGGTAGAATTAGCCATCCTACAATTTTTCCCACCGCGTGGTGAAATCTTCACCCAGTTAGCACTTTTTGGGGCGAAATTGGAGGATCATGTTGGATTTGGAGCAATTTGTGGAGTGAATAGTGGGCTAACTAGGAGAGGTCATAACTTCTTTAGTTTTCAATAAAATTGGATGCAAAAAGAGGCTATATAGCCATTTTTGGATATTATGGACTCATTGGACTAGGTTTCAGAAGAATTTGAGCATCATAAACACATATTTGTACACTTTTGAGAATAATAGAGAGGCCCAAGCCATTGTAAGCTAGACCAAGGAGACGTAGCCTAGGAGGGGTGAACTCCTTTATCATGTTCCTGTTGTAATTTATTTTTGATGATGTTTTGTACATGTTTATGTTGTTGTTCAATATCTTATTTATGTTAAATTGCTCATAAAATTAACATAAAAACTCTTCATTTCACTTGCAAAAATTCATGAATCCTTTAGCACAATGAAAGCATTTTGTTTCTAATCTGAGGAGGATCTTAACACAACAATCTAATATTCTAAATCATATCACACATTAAAAAATTACAAGACCAACCCTTCTAACCTATATTTGCAATTCAATGAAAGTTTTGACTCGATTAGATATAAGGGTAATTATGAGAAGTATTGGATATTGCAATATGCCCCCTTCTAACAATGGGTGCATAAATTTTTGCACACCTTGGAGTCATTGTTGGGAATCGGAATCTACATGTGGAAATGAAAATACAAATTTGTATAAAAACATGGGAAAGGATTTAAGTTAATTTCAAACTTTGTATGAAGGATACACCATACACATGGGTATTTTAGTGCATTAAGTGTTACTTGTAGATTGAACACCTACACTACTTGATTTTAGGTTCTAGTGGGGGAGCCTATAGATTTCCATGCTATGGAGGGGGCTCTCTAACTCTCTCTCTCTCTCTCACAAAGTATCACATTGTTTCACATTCTTGGGAAGTTATGATGTAGGTGTTCCAAACTCACTTCTTTCCTAATCTGAGGATCCCATTAACAAATTACCAGTCCAAACCTTCTAACCTATATTTGCAATTCGATGAGACTTTTTACTTGCTCATATATAAGGGTAATTATGAGAAGAATTAGAGATTGCAATATGCCCACCTCCAATAATGGGTGCATAAATTTTTTCACACCTTGGAGCCATTGTTGGGAACTAGTATTTATAAGTGGAAATGAAATTTTTTGTTGATGTTGTCTAAAACTATGGGAAAGGTTTTAATTTACTTTCCAAATTTGTATGAATGATATACCATATATTTGGAGCATTAGGTGTTTCTTGTATATGGAGCACCTACACTACTTGATTTTAGGTTCTAGTGAGGGAGCCTGCAAATGTCCATGCTATGAGGGGAACTCCATAAGAGCTAATATCATGGAGGAAGATGTGATTAATGTTGATCCCATAGAGGACCTTCAACATTATATTTGAAGAAAAAAGGTCACCACATAGTTTAGGATACCAGGGATATTGAAAATATGATGAATTATCATGAGCCAATGTGGACTATGAAGGTTGATATTGGGATTGAAGTTGATATAAAATTTATAGTGATAGGATATTACTAGGATGGGGATACAACCACAAAAATGGTAGCTATTCCCCATGAATATGTAGTTATATTTTCATATATTTTTACTCAAATTAAAGGCATCATGGGTGAACTTGTTGAGATGGAGATTTAACTGAAGATACATGCATCAAAGATAGAGAAAAGGCTATGGAAGATTGATCCACACTATAAGGAGTAGGTGCTATAGGAGATTAATAAGATGTTGGATGCACAATTAATGTTTTTGGTAGATTAATTTGATCATGATATAGGGAAATATAAAGGTGGAATATGAAAATGTATTGAATTTTGTAGATTCAACAAGGCCTATATGCATGACCCATGTTTGGCTCTATTTAGTGATGAAATATTCTAAAGATGGTACGACACGAAGTGTACTCATTTACAAATGGATACTTCCCAAGTTACCATCAAATTCAAATAATAGATGAGGATTAAAAGAAGATTGGATTTTCTGTAGAGTGGGGTTGTATGCTTATAATTTCGATCCCTTTGGATTAAAAAATGTCACTGAGATGTTTTATAAGGTCGTAATTACAACATTTTGGAATTATGTTCACAAGTTTATCTGGGTATATTTGGATGATTGGATGGTATACAACTTGCTAAAGGATGATGATGTGAACCTACAACCCATGTTGGATATGTGTTGATAGATGTTATTGTTGTTGAATATAAAGAAGTTCATCTTAGTATCATGTTCGACATTATATTAGGTCATATATTATGGAAGGAAGGTTGTTGGTGAATCCTTCCAAGATTGTGGAAATTGTCAATGTGCATACACTTGGGACCATATCATCACTATGATGTGTTTTTGACACATTGGGTATTATAATAGTTTATTAGAGGCTACACAAAGTTAACAGCCTTGATGTAAGACTTTTTATTTCTATTTTTATTTTTTATTTTTATTTTATTTTATTTATTTTTCGCAGAAAAAATCCAACTTTTTATTAAGTAAAGAAAAAGTTACAAAGTAGATGCATTGAAGCATTCATGTACAGTCTGTGAATTCAACATACACAGTAAGTGAAAACAACAACATAATGAGGAAGAGTGGATAACACTCTTGCTCAAAATAGATATACCACCATATGTAACCATGTAAAGCAAAGTATATGAAAGTAAATGGGCCTCTCCGAACAATCGAAGAAAACAACCCAAACCAATATCCAAAAACCAACATGCCCAGGACAAGTCTAGAAACCAAAATTATACATAATCAACACCATGTCTATAAGCCATAACCAACCCCCAAAGAGGCTGATAGAGAAAAAAAACAAACTGAGAAACCATAAGAAGATTTTATAAATAAGGATCTCGATCAAAAATCATGACCCGCCTATTGTCTGATTCAGTTATGTTCTAGGAGTCCAAAACTTGTTGTAAACATTTTTTAGAGAGATAATCTACCGCCATATCCCTCTCCTTGTAAATGTGAAAAAATGATAAATCATCCAAAGCTGTTTTAAGAAATAAAACTTCATCTAATATAGGCATTAGAGTAAGATTTTGACAACACTGCACTTTATTTCCCCAGTTGATCACATTTAGAGAGTCACAAAAAACCTGAGTAGAAAGTACCCCCATGTGCCTTAACCAACATAAAAGAATTTTCAAGGTAAACAATTCAACAAAGTTATTCGAACTAGGCCCAATACCCACAAAAGCCTTAATGATTTTATGTTCATTCAATTATATAACGATCCCTACCCCACAACGATTGTGGGCATCAAAAGCCCCATCAAAATAAGACCATAGTATATCAGTTTTGATGGTTTCAACTTGAATATTTCGAGAAGGAATAACATGAATGTTGTGAGGGATAAACTCATAAATGGAAGCACATTGAACAGCTATAACATATGGGTTCGATGTATGATCCATGAAAATGCTTTTGTTTCAAGCCACCCAAATTCCCCAGATGATAATCAGAGGAATATTTCAATAATGAGGATTAAAAGTATGAGCCCACCAGTTTTGCGAAGAAGTCTCCATAGATTTCCCAGAATAATTTGAGGCAATACCAACTGCCTTTAAGAAATGTTCCCAAGTTTTAGAGGCAAAAGAAAAGGACAAGAAAAGATGATAAGAGCTTTCTTCAGAGGATTTTCACAGGGCACACCAACTAGGACCATGTTTTTTTCCTTTTTTGTAGGTTATCCTAGGTTGGGATTTTGTTCCTGAGAATGCACCAGAAAAAGAGTCCAGATTTAGGAGGACTACTGAGCTTCCATAGAGACTTGGACCACTAGTGCCGAGCATCCCCCAACCTTCTTGCCATTTGATAAATGTAACCATATTTCAAAGCATATAGACCACTAGGAGAGTTTACCCACCGAAGATCATCAACCCTATCCTTTAGTTGAACATTTGATCTCTGAAGTTCCTTTGTGTAATCCCTCCAAACCCCCATCCACTGAGGCTCAAGCTCTAAAGCCTCCACAGACTTCCAACCCTAATTCCAAAAAGTAGTAGACTCTTCATGTGAGATATGGTTGAGTGAAAAAATCCCCTTAACAACAAGTGACTCAACCAGGCCCCTAGGAAGAATGAAAGCCTCATTACAACCAACCCAAGGATCAATTCCCACACGAACACTAGTACCATTGCCAACCAACCATGATAACCCATCAATAATAATATCAAAGGAGTTGATCATAGCCTTCCAAATGACAGAAGAATTTCTATGAGACTTCTCCGGAGCTCTCAAGCAAGCCATCAAATCAATGGGATCAATGTACTTTCTTTTTATCACTGAAGTCCATAAATTGTTATTCGTTAGAAGACTCCATCCTGATTTTGCTACCAGTGAGTGAGAAAAACAGGGAAGGTCCTTTATGCCCCACCCTCCTTTCTCTTTAGGATAGGAATTTTTGTCCCAAGCCACCTAAGGAAGTACATCCTCCACTTTTGATCATGCCCAGAGAAACTGACCATAGATCTTCTAGATTTGTGAAATGATACCTTTTGGAACCCATGAAAGAGAAATCCAGTAAACTGGAATAGCCTGTAAAACTAATTTAATGAGGACCAAGCGCCCAACCTGAGAAATCCAATTGAAACTCCAGTGCTTGACTCTTTTTTTCAATTTTTGTAACTAACCATTTCAAGTTCGATTTTTTGTAGGACTCCAACTTCAAGAGAAACCCCATATATTTAAGGCTTTGCATCAGTGGCATGACAACAAAGGGAAAAAAGGATATTGATCTAGTTAGCTCATCCTCAGAAAGACCATTGTGAGTAATAAAAGATTTTTGTACGTTTATACTCACTCTTGTAGCTTTTAGGAATAAATACATAATTGAATGAAGCTTAGAAATTCCCCCCTTGGAGACATCACAAAAAAGTAAGATGTCGTCCACAAAGAGTAGATGTGTGATGAAAAGGTTTATGGCGATTTCAATGCCTTTATATTTCCCCATCTAATGTCAAGGTGAATCAAACGGCTCAAACCCTCCGTAGCTAAAAGGAACAGGAGAGGAGATAAAGAGAATCCTTGTCGAAGGCCTCTCTGACTATGAAAAAAAGGGGAAGCCACCCCATTAATAAGAACAAAAAATATCACATTGGTAATACATCCCATGACCCAATTAATAAAACCAATATTGAAACCCAGGTGAGTCACCAAAAGACGTAAACACATCTAGCTACTATTATCATATGCCTTTGAGAGATTGATCTTGACAATCATTCCTTTTTTGTTATTTATTTTGACACTGTGCAGGGATTCCTGGGCCACACCAATAGCTTCATGAATTTTCCTTCCTTCAAGGAAACCAAACTGTTCCATGGATTTTTTTTTTGAAAGAATAGGTTTTAGTCGACAAGCAATGGTTTTTGCAATAATTTTGTAGCTGAAATTGCATAAGGAGATGGGTATGAAATCATTGAAACATTGGGGATCATCAAACTTTGGGATCAAAGCCAGAAAAGTATAGTTAATAGGATCATGGAAAAAACCCCTATGCCTGGATTCCTCCACCAATCTAGCTAGATCGCCCCTAATGATATAAAAAAGTGTTGGAAGAATTCCACCGTCCAGCCATTAGGACCCAGGCTCTTCTATTTCTGCATAGTGCGAAGGGCCCCCTCCACTTCACCTTTTGTGATTGGGCCCATCAGGGTCTCATTATCCTCTTCATCCACAAACCTAGGGAAAACTTGAGCAACCTGGATGACTTCAACAATAGTGGCCCCAGGGGGAGCTTTGAAAAAGTTTTTAAAATGCTTGACCCCCCTAAATGATAACTCACTAAAAGAAGAAGCTAGCTCCCCTTCTTCATTTTTCAATTCCCATATTGAATTAGAGTTTTTCCTTCCCTTGGAATAGTTATGGAAAATTTTGAGTTTTCATATCCTGCCTTAAGCGAAATGGATCTACTTTTCAACCTCCATTTTTCTTCATTTTTTTCAAGATCTTGTGCCTTTCAACCTCCATAGATTATATCTTTCTCTTTTTTTCCTCCATCTCATACCCATCTCCCTCCAAGTTTTCAAGAACCTCGAGTTCAGATTCAATAGATTTTAGAGCAGCCTCATCCCTAATAGATTTTTCCTTTGCCCAAGATATTGAAGCACGCTTCATTTTTATAAGTTTCTCTATAAAGGACTATGTAAGGGATAAAGTAAAGGAGCCATCCTGAGTACTTCAAATCTCACAAACTAATTTATTGAAAGACAAATATTTTAATCACGTAGAATTGAATTTAAAAGGCAATCTAGGCTTTGTATTGGCCCCTTTTAGTTCCATATAAATAGGGAAGTGGTCTGAGTCACCCCCAGAGGAAACCCATTGGAGAACATAAGGAATATAAACAACCAAATCATATTTTATCAGAAAACGATCTAATTTCTTGGCAACCCTTGCCTCACCAACCCTACTTTTCCTCTAGGTGGGAGTTTCTTTGATAATATCAACATCAATGAGACGCCCCATTCGTACTTTTCTTAGGAATAAATATGCCAAAGAATCCACTTGTGCATTGGGTCCCCATGACTTCGAGATCCCTAGTGTGACATTTAGATCCCCTCCAATCACAAGGTTTGGACAGTTTAGCAGATATTTTGAAAACATATTATTCCAAAAGGAAATGCGATCCTGACAGGGGCCATATAAGTTAAGAAGAGTTAAATTTGTACAAAGTTCAGATGAGTATACCTCTACTCCCAACTGTTATCAGGAAATCTAGTGTCTATGCAGAGCTGCTAGTCCCACTAAGGCTGGTAGCTACCTTAGAAACAAACAAACTAAAACCACTTCCGTTTTCCTTTATGAGAAATAGATGAGAGGGGAATAAAGGAGACCAACCTCTGTCTTGCGCTTGGTTCCTTGCTTGATTCCTCTCCCTTCTGATAGTTCTTTGCCGCTAGCTTCCTCGTCTACCTAGCTTCAAAGAGCACCTGTAGAATCAAAGCAGCATAACACTATCCAAGAGCATAGATCTATTATCATAAACAATATAGGACCAGATATATATTGACCACACAAATGCATATATCATCAATCATACAAGAATGTGGAGGAAAACTTGAATAGATTTATTAATAATCAAGAATAGCAAAGAGGATTACAACCAATTGTTCTGACCCAGCATCATCCTCTCAGCAAGAAAGCCCTTCTTCACCTCATGAAAAGCTTAGATCACCCAACACTATGATGTTGCACCAAGAAACCAGCAGCACTTCCTTACAAGATACAAAATTCCAGCCTCCGGATCTCTGGGATGAGGGATCCATATATAGATGTTTGAAAGGGGGGTGAGTCATCTTTTGAGATTTGATTAGTGTCCCCTCTCTGATAGTTCTTGATTCCACTTGGAGATTGATGATCTCTTACTCATCCCTGGGCGAATGCAGAGAGGCAAGTGTCACAGGAGAAGTTTCTGGAAGATTCCATGATCCCCCACCTTGCAGATTGACCCTGCCATTTGTCCACTCTCACCCATCGCACCCCATAGAAGGGCGTTTCAAGATGCATCGCACCTCCCGTGTGTATTTAGGTGGGATGCAGCGCACTTTAACCATGGAGTAAGTGAGATGCTCCAGTTTTGACCAGTTCTGAGCAATTTTTCATGGAGAACTTCTGGGAGAAGATGTAATCAGTTGACCTTGTTCTTTTAGAGGTTGGAACAACACTTTTAGGGAATTAAGAGCCCTTGGTTTATGGACATTTATGATTGGGGTTGCAGTGCCCAAAAATGTCTATAACAGTTTCCCCCTAAAGCATGAGGTCGTTAATCTGTTGATGTCGTGTGAAATGCTTTATCATGAGGATCTGAAGTTTTTTCAAGCTGGAAGGCAACCTGTAATAAGATACAATACAATACATTATCTTCATAATATTTTCATGATCTAGCTGAGGCGGGCATTCCCATGCTCAGCTTTATAAATTCATTTTCATGTACATAAGACAGACAATCGTTTGAGTGTAGACTGATGATTCTGGTAGAGACATCATCCCTTAGGTTGGATGATTATCTGTGCAGTAATGATGTACATTTGATGTCTTTATTTTCCTGAATATATATCGCAGCCCGGATGGATGAAACTAGATCCGAGGTCTTCAATCTCATTCGATCTTCACTCAAAGCACAAGTCGATCTATGTGAGAGATGTTCTGGAGTCAAACATGGAAAGACATTGCCTGATTACCAGCCAATGATGTAAGTTGTTAACAGGCGTGAGAGGAATCACCGATAATGATGATGACCCTCAAGGTACTACAGTAAAATTCACGTGGTGTGAATAAGGGACTTGGCATCGAACACCACGCAAAATCTTTCGGTCGAAGGCCATTGATGTAAACCTGTTGCTGGAAGTGAGAAACTTGCCATTGAGGCATGCAAGCTTCAAAGTACTGAAAGGGTTGTTCCTAGATCGACTTCTTGGATAATGAGCTGATGTCGACAAGAAGCGATCCATCATAGGAGGGCCTTAGTGAATCCCACATCAATGACACGGAACGGAGAAAATGATTTTAATGGAGGTGAAAACGATCTGGTGATATAAGGTTCAGTGTGGCGGTCACGAAAGAACGAAGCGTAAATGTATTGCAGTGGGTGAGACACAGGTGAATTCTCTGAGCGACTTCTCTTGAACATATCGGCAACACTGACATGATGGATTAGTAGCGTTAATCCAAAATATGGATGGTGTGATGGACCCATGGTGATATGACCAGTGAACGAAACAACCCAACCCGGCTCGGATGCGGAGTGAAAGTGTCATGTTCAAGAGCGACTTGCTACCAATAAAGTTTTTTCAAGTTTTCTTCCCAATTTTTCCCCAATCATTGCTGACCAGTACCTCTTTATTTTTGTCAAGCTTGAGGAGGATAACATATGCTTGTTCTATAATTTTCCCTTCGGGCAAACCCATTGCTATGTTTTAACGAGCCTAGCGATAGTGAAACTTGTTCTTGTCTGTATGGACAAGTTTGTCGCTATTAAGTTTTAACGAGTTTAACGACAAGGATAACTCGGTCCTTTTCAATTTTAGAGAGTCTGAAAAAGGGACGTAAAGAAAACTCCAATAATCCTTTTTCGTCATATAATCCCTTGAGTCCAAAAAAGTATAAAACAATACAAAAGGGATGAATTTTCGTTACTTTTAACGAGAAGAACAAAACAAGCGCTCGATATTTTTGTGTAATAATCCCTCAAGTCCAAAAAGATTAATATCTAAAGGAGGGATAGCACTTCCGGACCCTTTAACGCACTGGAGAGGCCAATTGCTCGGCAATCTTTTCATATTTTACAAGTCAGTTGAAAAGAGCTTAAAGGAGACTCGTTTTTTGAGGAACGAGTGATAAATTCGGGTAGCAGCTAATTCCAGGTAAGGTTTGGAATTTTCTCATCACGGTAGTGTCACAAGGATGGCTAACAGGATCACTCTTCGCAACTGTTCCTCAAAAAGGGTAAACAATCAAATGGGGGTGAATGATCGACCAATACAGAGTGGAGGTGATGATGAGAACACGACCAAGGCTTCAAAGGCTGATGATAATACATTCACGAAGGTTATTTACCGGAAAATGGTTCATTTTTTAATGAGCTTAAACTCTAGGGGAACATTTGCTCATTTCTTATGTTTATTTTTTAACGAGCTTGAATTCCGCGTTAAAATTGCTCGATCCAGTCATATAATAAGGATGTCTCATATAATAATGACATTTTTTCAAAGCTTTGCCCCACATCCTTTCTTTATGCAAGTTAGGAAATGACCAATCCTATGAGTTTAAAGGGTTAGAGGACCTATAAATTTAAAAAAATAAATGGTCGCTCTTCGCTTGCATGCCAAAAGGTTTGCATGCCCCCAGGTATAGCGAAGCAGAGTTTCCAGGTTACCCCTCAATTTGCAGACAAAACATTTGTTTTATCGGGAAAGGCCTACCTTTTCCAGGTTACCCTTCAATTTGCAGACAAAACATTTGTTCTATCGGGAAAGGCCTACCTTCTAACGGAGGTATCTTATTCCGGTTTAACCCCATTTTCCTAAACGGACGGGTATGTCAACCAGTCATATATCCTTCGTGGAAACCTACCCTATACCCAAGGTTTTCCTGTCGAAACAGGCTAGGGTGCATGCCCCCTGGGTTTCAGTCATATCCTTCGAATCACTCGCGCTCATTAGGAGGACAGACTGGGGATTGATGAGACATTCCTTGTGTGAAAAGACCATTCAGGGATGGTATATGACTATTTGTTATGTTTGAACCAGGGAATGAAAGCTGGTCTACGAGCTTGACCACTCTTCCTTCATGCGGAAAACACATTACTCTAAAGAGTGAGGAGAGAATGGCTCCCATGCAATAAATATAGTCACGTCCAAGGAGTAGATTATAATCCAGGGGTCCTTGGACTACCATTACATTCATGTGAACGGTTTTCCTTCTCAATGTTATCGGCACATTGGGAAGGATCCCTAACGGTCGACTGGTTCCTTTGTTAAAGCCTGTTAGATTTCTCATCTCAGGTAAAAGCGATGGCGAACCAAGCGCTTTCCAAGCAGTTGAGGAAAGGATACTCACAGAAGCCCCTTCATCTATGATGGTACCGGCCATGACCATTCTACGTATTTGAGCAATGATTCGAAATGGTACACTAGCCAGTAAACGGGGTCTGCCTAGTAGATTCTGATTGAAGGAAACAACCAGGTTGCTTGGAGGTGGGACCGAATAGATGGCCGGATATGACTCCGACGAACTTCCTTCCTGCAGTAAAGGAATGGGTAGACTGCCCACATGTTCATCAGAGTCTGTGCTTACGAAGAGAATTCGAACGGTGTTGTTCTTGTTCTCTTCGGTGACTATATCATCTGAAGATGGATCCTCTGAAGGCAAGACTGGGTCAACTGCCGCCTCGACCTTTTGACTTTTGTCTGGTGTGGATTTAGATGGTTTATCTTCAATGATAGACGCTTCGGCCGACCACAAGGGCGTGTCAGTCGAATTTTCAACTAGTGACGGACTCGGCAAGAGCTTCTTATATCCAGGAGGAAGCCGTAACAGTGAAACCGGACAGTCGTCCAAAACTCTTTTAGCCTCGTCTAAGAAGGGACAACGGTGGACGGCGTGATTTCCTTCACACAGTTTACAAGGAAATTTACATCTTCCTTTTTGTCCAGGGGCTTCACTTTCACTAGTTGACGGTGTACTTTCAACATGATCATCAGAGGTTGATGACACCGGATTGTGCAAACGAGGAGACCAGTCCCTTAAGATCCAAGGGATGCAAGGACAATCTCGATGATAGTGGTCTCCTTTGCAAATGACACATGGTGATTTAGGCCTGGATGGTGCAGTGTGTGGATTTTCGCTAGACGATGCCTGGTCGCCCCTTTTTGCCTTTGGCTCCTTCTTCTTCTTCTCTTTCTTCTTCTTCTCCTTCTTCTTCTCAGTTACTTGATTTTTGGCTTTACCAGCTTCATCAAGCGAAGAGGAAGGAGGAGAGGAATAATTGGACGAAGTAGAGGGTTGGGGGCTAACTCTGGTATCGTTTAGTTGCTGACTTGATTGTTCAGGAATCACGATGTTCTGAACGACAAAAGTTGAGAAGAGCCATATGGGCAAGCCGATTGTCAATCTTGGAAGCGACAATGTGGCCATATGGGGTGCGCCAACATCTCCCCAAGAGGAGAAAGGACTAGGATTTCCCCCAAGGGGAAATCCTTGGTTGGTGGACTCCATTTTTCTCAACCTAAGACCAACGTAGGAAAGGTGATATTTATTCCGATTAAAATAAATTTTAGACGCTTTGACACAACTTGCTTTTTCAATTTTTAAGAGTCGAGAAAAAACAAAAGATAACTCTAGTTGCCTTCGATTTTTAATGAGCATGAAGTGACAAGTGCTCAAATGGACCTTTTCCTTTAAGGAGTCTGAAAAGGAACGAAAGAGACTGCTCTGGAAATCTAGACAGAGGGATTACCAAACCAATCGCAAAACTGCAGAATACTTTTAATGGTACAACAGTCAGTCTTCCCGAATGCTGTGTTCAGTGCATTGCGATTGATAGGGTGGCAGACACGGCTTCCTATGGATAAAGGATAAAGCCTATTGTGGTCTCCCAATATATACTCGACGGTACATGGGAGCACAAGTCCGTACTGGCACTTATCGTCTCAAAGTGGAGGAATCACCCAACCATCAATGAAAACAAAAGTTACCAGGCTTTACGACGCCAAAATACGTCTCTAGCCTAGACTTCTAAATGTTGTGCGTTAGGTTCCAAAGTGTTTTTAGATTCATTAAATTTATTTTACAGTTGATATTGGTTAAGAAATTTTCCTTTCAGGTTCACCGCGTGATGTAGATGTGCAATTCCTAAAATGCAATCTAAGATGATAAACAATCATTTAATCTTCTTTTTGCAATGAAAATCCTAGCTACTAAGGAAAGAGAGATGACATTCTTTCAACATAGAGCAGAGAGCACACACTATATGCACTGTCCTAAAGCAAACCAACAAACAGTCTATATGCAAATGCACATGCATGTATTTGTTTTCAGCCTTCTTAATGTGTGAATGATAAAAAGAAAGCTAAGCACAAATCTGAATTATTTTTCAAAGCGACATTACTAACAAGTTTCTTTTCAAGGCAAAATGAAGACAATGACGACACTTTGCGATTTGGAATTGAAAACTTGCTTTCGACACTTGAAAAACTACTAATTCAAATCAAATACAAGAGTAACAGTGTAATCGACTATCAAGAACAATTGGATTCTCTTCTATGACTGAAAACGACACTTGCGACACTTTCAAATCAAGAAACGACAGTTCAATTACGCTACTTCTTTGTAAAAGAGAACTGAAAATGGCTCAAAATACATAAAAACATTTATAGTTCTTTGCACAATGGAGGCAGAATAATGGCAAGGAAGGGGGTTTCAATAGAGGTGTACTGACTACAAACAGCAAAACTCCTTAATAGAGCTGAAAAGAGTGAAAACAGAAACCAAAATCTAAGAGCAGAAGAGACCTTGTCTGATCAGCGCACCTGTAACACAAGGAAAAAGAGATGCAGCACACCTACTACACTCGGGAAGTGCGATGCATCCAAAATCCAAAGAAGAGACAGTGCGATGGTCCAGGGACGAGACTTCAAATGGGTTCCGGGTCATAGTTTGTAGCTCAGTTCAGGGATTTAGGCGGAGCAAGAGGTAATCAATAAATCAATCACAGGGGTAGATCTAAGGAGGTTACTAGAGCCACCACAAGGGAAATTAGAGAGCTTGTAAATCGATTGTTCAATTCATAAACAAAACCCGGAGATAGACTGAAGCAACATTGATCTACTTTTCACTTTCATAGCAAATTCAGTTCGAAGGCTAGCTGGCTTGACTTCAGGCTCCATCTGTAAGTTTATAAAGTAAACAAATGTAGACAAACAAACAATCTATTCGCTCCCTAGCAGAGTCGCCATTTTTTTATCGAGAAATCTAGTGTCTATGCAGAGCTGCTAGTCCCACTAAGGCTGGTAGCTACCTTAGAAACAAACAAACTAAAACCACTTTCGTTTTCCTTTATGAGAAATAGATGAGAGGGGAATAAAGGAGACCAACCTCTATCTTGTGCTTGGTTCCTTGCTTGATTCCTCTCCCTTCTGATAGATCTTTGCCGCTAGCTTCCTCATCTACCCAGCTTCAAAGAGCACCTGTAGAATCAAAGCAGAATAACACTATCCAAGAACATAGATCTTTTATCATAAACAATATAGGACCAGATATATATTGACCACACAAATGCATATATCATCAATCATACAAGAATGTGGAGGAAAACTTGAATAGCTTTATTAATAATTAAGAATATCAAAGAGGATTACAACCAATTGTTCTGACCCAGCATCATCCTCTCAGCAAGAAAGCCCTTCTTCACCTCATGAAAAGCTTAGATCACCCAACACTATGATGTTGCACCAAGAAACCAGCAGCACTTCCTTACAAGATACAAAATTCCAGCCTCCGAATCTCTGGGATGAGGGATCCATATATAGATGTTTGCAAGGGGGGTGAGTCAACTTTTGAGATTTTATTAGTGTCCTCTCTCTGATAGTTCTTGATTCCACTTGGAGATTGATGATCTCTTACTCATCCCTGGGCGAATGTAGAGAGGCAAGTGTCACAGGAGAAGTTTTTGGAAGATTCCATGATCCTCCACCTTGCAGATTGACCCTGCCATTTGTCCACTCTTGTCCATCGCACCCCATAGAAGAGCTTTTCAAGATGCATCGCACCTCCTGTGTGTATTTAGGTGGGATGAAGTGCACTTTGACCATGGAGCAGGTGAGATGGTCCAGTTTTGACCAGTTCTGAGCAGTTTTTCATGGAGAACTTCTGGGAGAAGATGTAATCAGTTGACCTTGTTCTTTTAGAGGTTGGAACAACACTTTTAGGGACTTAAGAGCCCTTGGTTTATGGACATTTATGATTGGGTTTGCAGTGCCCAAAAATGTTTATAACAACAACATCAAATCCAATCCCCAGGAGTTTAAGAGTTTTAAGCTGCTGTCTTTTGTGCATAAAGCCAAACCCCCTAAATGACCATTTGCATCCATGGCCACAAATGACCACCTAGGAAACATATTTCTCAAAATATTTATAACGGACTCCCCTGAACCCAGGGTCTCTTGGATCATAATCACATCACACTTCACATTCATAAACAAGTGTTTTAATGCCAACTTCTTCTGGGGACTAGCAATCGCTTTGCAATTGAAGGACAATAGGTTCATTTGGAAACCACCAATTGGGTCATCGTTGCTTTAAGCAACCCTTTTAGGGATAATTGTTTGCTATTAGCAATATCAAGTTTGGATTTAAGCTGGGCTTTTGAAAGGTTTGATTTCCTACCCCGAGATTTTGGGGGGCTAATAGAGTCCTGTAGGAGACCAAGGCCTCCCACCAGATCATTTAGATGAAGTATTATTTCTCAGGGCCTAAGATTGTAATAAGGTTTATCAGGGCTCAAAACAATGGAAGAAGTAAAAACAGAGCCCCCCATCGATGGACCATAAAGATTTAGAGTCAGAATGGACGTAATAATGCTATCAAGGGCCAAAGAGATATTGCTATGTGAAGAGAGAAAACCAATAGAAGGCTCGGAGGGACCAGGCCTATTATAAGGATCCATAGAGGGCGAGACCAAAAATGAAATAGAGGAAGGGAGAGAAAGGGCAGTACTTGCAGGGAGAGATGCCTCCTCCACTGTCATCTCATCCACCATGTGTACAATAGCACTCCCTTCAACCACTTCAACTTCAACTTGTTGGTTTTCATTGATTTCATTTTGTAAAAGGACCTCTGCCCTATGGTCCCCCGACTGGACACCTTGTTCCATATCATCTTCCACTAACATTTCCTATATTTCTCGAACTCGTTCCACCTTATTCTTCCTCCTGTGCCTGAAACCCAATGGGAAATCCCTTTCCAAGTGGTCATGTTATGACAACGGTGGAAATGATATTCATAATCCAGGGTCTATGTCATGGTGTAGCCCATCACTTGTGTCTCCATCATATCCGCCAACCCTTCCCTTAGGTCCAAATAAACTAGAATACAAGCCACTTTCCTTTCATTGTTAGTTGGAAGGACATATCTGCTTCCAAAAAAGTTCCCAGGATGTTCCTGATAGCCTTAAAAACATTTAGGGACCAAATTTGGGGAGAAAATGAAGGGAGGCGAACCCACACTAGAATATCACCCAATCTTTCTCTCTGTGAATCAAACAGGGGGTGCCATCTATTTGAGAAAATAGGGAATTTCCCAAAATCCCAATTCCGTTCCAAAACCCAATCAACAACTTCCATATTTGAGAAGTGGACCATAAACCACCCCCTTTCCAAGATGATTACCTCTGTTTGAGAATCTGGCCCCGATTCCCATTCCTTATTAATCCATTCCTTAATATAATTAATAGAAAAATGTTTACCTTTTACCCTACCCACAAGAATTCGCTCAGTTGCATTCATTGCCTCATCAATCTGGATACCCACCCCTAAAATTAATTTAGGTTTTCCCTCCTTCTTCCTTATTACCTTTCCTTTTTTCCTCTTCTGCCCAGAGGACAAAACCTTCACCGACAGAGTGACAAAGGCATTTTCTTCATCCACTTTGTTTCTCAAGCCGTGTTCTCCACCCACTAGGTTATCTAGAGAAAAAAGAGAGTTTTGCAGACCTCCTAGAACCAAATCCTGCCCACCATTTCCACTAGTGAGGGGTAGTTCGCCTTCCCTCATCCCCAGAGACCCCAACTTTGGATAACCACCTTGGTCCAAAGCTTTACTTGGGAAATCATAGAACCCTAACCCAAAATTCCCAACCTCACCAAAATAATTACCTCCGAAAATCCATTAAAGGTTTTCAAACCTGCAACCCCAAGCTCCACCTCTAGCTGAAAATACTTTGAGAGATTAATCGCACAATTCATAACTGGGATTTTGCAATTCAGAGTTTTTTAAAGACCAGATCCCCTGACTGGATTCCTAGCCCCTAGAAACTCATTAAGGCAAGAATGAAACCATTGCTCCTAACAATATCTTCCAATCCACCCATTAAAACCACAGAAATAGAGTCAACAGAAGGGGATGTGGAACTTACCATTAAACCTACCGACAACTCGTCAGAAAGACATGCCAAAATTGCCCCTTTCATACCTTCATGAATTCTAGAGTCCGGAAACCTGCAAACCTCTTTTGTGGAGGGGGTTTTGGACTCTTCCAACAAGCTTATACCATTGCCATAATTCGATGCCATCTTTGTACATAAAATTTTTCCAAGTGGAGACTTAGCTGACATAAACCCCTTCATTATCGCCAGGTACTTCGTTGTCGGTTCCAACACCCACATCGACAAGATTTTCTCTAGGGTCGGGTCCAAGTTGACAGAGTCAAACAGAATCACCATCACTTAGAAGAGTGAATAGAAAATGCAGAAACAATGAAATAAAACCTGGTTTGTCCGATAAAAGGCATAGTCAGAACAGGCAGGGAAGAACCTCGAGACAATGGGAAAAATGCCTCACCATACAAGCCCTGGTTACCAACTTCCCCAGAAGTGAAGCCCCAAGATAAAAGAAATGACAAAGGGAAAATAGTAGAGTGAAACTGGAGCAGATAGTCTCAGAAAACCATAGAACCTATGGTCAACCAAAACGGCAGAAACCTCAAGGAAACCAAACCAGGAGAAGGGAAAATACATTCATATATATCCCGCCTAGAGTGGAGCACCTTCAAACACTCCTCCCTACTCCATTCTATCCCATCCTCCACGTGTCTACACCTTACCAATGTCAAGCAGTAAGTGTCGGCAAGGTCTTCCGACACCGCCATCTTAGGTTTGCCATTAACGAGGAACTAGAGCTCTCCCTAGGGTTTTCCATGTGGTCAAGCAAACAAGTTCACCTGATTCCATATTGTGTTATACACAACAATATTCCATGCCTTTCCATTCAATTCATCTCAAATCTCTACCTTGCTATCAGTCACCAATTGACACTCATAGTACACTGCCTTGATGTGAGACTTACTATGTAAGGGGGTATCATTTATTTGTATAAAAACCTATGAGTTAGTGTTAGAAAAGTTGAAGTAACAAATCATGGGATGTAGATAGTACTTGTCAAGGATTTAGGTTAGACATGCATGATTGTGTGGAAGATCAAATGGTTAGGATTGTGCATACGCCCGATGATGTTGATTTTGGAAAAATAAGTTTAAGTAGGAATTTGTGGTATGTATTTTGAAAATAATTTATATCATTTGAATGAAAAACATTGGAACATCATCATAATTTTAGAGCTAAGGTTTGCACCAAGGAAAAATATTGGTTGATGAAGGAAAACCATTACAGGGAACTACATTGAATGATTGTAGATAACATTTAACATTTGAGAAATTTTAGATGAAGGGAAATAGTAGTTGAAGGTGATTTCTAGAACCTAAGGGTATATGACTATAAGGAGAATGCCATAATGGATAGTACCATTAGAAAGAAAGGGCACAACCAGGAACAAGGCTTGAAATAATAAGCCAAAAAGGGAGAAGGCCCCATATTAGAGGTGAAAATCCTAGTTTTCTAGGAAGATAGACTTGATGCACATGTTTATGTGTATATGGATGAAAATTTTAAAGGTTAAGTTAAGTGTATCACATCAATTCACATTTCTCTTAGTTACAATAGATTATTACATTAAAATGGAGGCAAGGCAAGACAGTTTCTAATTTTTTTTAATTCATTTTTTTATTTTATCATTATGAGCTTGTTGCATGTTCCATGTTTTAGAAAATTTTAGCAAACAAGAAATCTGTAAGGCTATTGCCATCATGGAATCGCTATGGAGGGATTTGTATAGATAGGAAAATCCCCATCAATGTTAATACAATACATGCCATTACAAAGTCCCCAAAGGATCAATGCGATGTTAGTGATTTTGTAATTTCTTGACCTACCCTCTTGAATATTTTGTAGTTAATCACATTGAAATGCTTTGTTTTTAGCATAAATATTTTACTACCATGATCTATTTAACATCATGAGGTAGATATACCATGGTGGCCTTAACATTTTGAACACTTGCAAATATATTTATTTGATAGAATGGATAAAATTAAAGGTTTGAGCAAGGAAAGAGCACCTAAAAGCGGCTATGATACCACAAGTGGGGAGAGGTGAGGGGTCATAAGGGAATCCTACATGTCTAAAACCCTATGTTACATTTCTATTAAACTTGTTATTAACCCTTATGCTTTTAGAGTCCCCTTTATAGTCAAACTTTCAAATTTTCAATATTGGATAAAACCCTATCCTAAACATATGCCATCATCTACTATATTATTGGAAACATAATCCCTATATTTGTCAAGGCTTATTTCTTACCTTCTTGGAACCTAATTTGAATATGGAGAAAGAATTATGGGACTGTTTTTTTTATTATTCATTAATTTATTCATGGAAAATAATTCAAATGGGAAAAGAGAACTAATTTTCGGATCAAGGAGAAAAAGGGAAAATGAAATTTCTTGCTAATAAAAGAAGCTTTTCATAGTATGTGATAGAGGAGCCATGAAAATAAGTTATATGAACCTTAATAAGAGACAAGAACTGAGAAAAATATTCTATAGTTGAGGGCCTAATCCTACACCTTTCTACGTACAGACTTGATATGTAAGCTGCCATGGATATTCCAATGGACAATTCTTCACAATAGTTATGATAAAACTATACTTAAAAATCCAAAAATATCTACACTATTGGGGTTTATTCCTCTTTAGATTTTTGGATATGTAGATCAATGTTTATTGTGCACGCATGCAAATTAAGTTTTATGTAGAAAATAGAGAACAATGAAATAAAAACTCACAAACCAAGTTTGACAGAAGATATACTCATGAAACCCTTTGGAGAGAAAATCTATCTAGAAGGTGAGGTTTCTCAACTCTTTTTCTCTTAATAGAAAATGGTTGTGGGTACAAAGTTGTAAGGCCTGTGTCCCCTTGGCTACTACAATAAATAATTCCTCTCTATGTTCCCTCTCCCTATCTCTCTCAATTGCACTGCTCATATGTGGAATAAGTGCACTCGAAAAGAATGGAACTCGTTTTCCTCCTAATGGCCCGATTATAACACAACCCAATAGCCTACTAGTGGTTAGGTTTGACTCCCTCAACTCTTAACAAACATTACAATATGGAATTTTCTAAAGTTCTATTCATCATAATCATGTGGCTAGCCCCTTTTCCATTTATTATGGGGGTTGACATGACATCCTCTCGAAATATGGTGGTGAAAATAGGAAGGCCAACTTATGAGTGGCATAAATTTTGTGTACATACTCTATTAAGGTTTTTTTTTGTTTTTTGTTTTTTGTTTTTTTTTTGCTTTTGTTTTTGTTTTTGTTTTTGTTTTGTTTTGTTTTTTTGTTTTTTTGTTTTTGTTTTGTTTTGTTTTGTTTTTTTGTTGTTGTTGTTGTTTGTTTGTTTGTTTTGTTTTGTTTTGTTTTTTGTTTTTTGTTTTGTTTTTTTTTTTTTTTGGAAAGGTCCCTATGTGTAGAATATGAAAAAAGGGTGCAATGATAAAGCAACAAAGTTTTACTACCAAAAAAACTTCGTTTAATGCCTCAAAATGCTCTGAGAAGGTTTCAGACCCGAATTTGCCAAACTAGGTCTTGCTAGTAAAAATGGTCCTACTCGTTGATTCCTCTACTTTTTCCACTTTGAAAGCATCGAGATGGATGAAAAAAAATATAATGATCCAACCCAAACCAAACCTCCCCATTTTGGGAGGATTTTACATTCACTATTCTATCTTCAATTACTATTGTTAATGGAAATATTAATTGTTATTGAAAATATTGCTAATTGAAGAAGTAAATTGGGCTAAAAGTAATTGAAACAACATAGAGTAGTGTGAAAATTAACATGGGATCAGAGCTAAGGTGAAGGAAAAGCCCAAAAGGAGACAAGCATTGAAGCAATCATCTTTGGAAAGTTGAAGGAGCCTATCTAAACAAGTGAAGATGTCTTCCTCTTTCTTCAAGGAACATGAGAAGTTGGGTGACTCATCTAACTTTTCTACATGGAAGATCAGGTTGGAGATCATAGATGAAAACAATGATGTTTTGGAATAAATTCAACGAAAATTACCTCAGCCTTTGGAGAATGCTTCCACTGCTGCCAAGAACAGGCACACGAAAGGCAAGTTAAAAACAAAATAAATTATAGCTGGCGGTTTACAAGATAATTTACTTGCATATGTTGGAAATTTGAGGAAGTGTAAGGACATGTATGGTAAGATATATGGCATGTATGAAGTCAAAAATTTGAATAAAATCATATACTTGAAAGATCAATTCAAAGACACAAAGATGAAAAAGGGAGATTCTGTGTAATCCTACATTATGAGGATATCTCATCTTAGAGATCAATTACAAAGAGTTTGGGAAACTATACCTGATAGGGAATTCATGATCGTGACTTTTAGAGGTCTCACTCCCATTTGGGAAATATTCATTACTACTATAAGCAACAACAATTCCTTCCCATCATTTGATGATATTGTTGGAAAGCTAACTCAAGAAGAATCAAGGATGATATCTAGATGAAGGATTCAAAATCATGAAGAGGGAGAGCTTGTTGCATTTGTCACTCAAAACAAGAAGAAGAAAGGAAAAGGAGGTCCATCAAATTCAAGAAAGCCTCCACCTCTAAATTCAAAGAAAATGGATGATAGAACATCATATGATATTGAATAGTTAAATTGTCACAAGAAGGGTCATTTTGCGTGATATTTCTCTGAGAATAAGAATGGTCCACGCTACAACAATAGAAGCAACAAAAACAAGTTTGATGATTGAAGAAGAAGAGATGACCGAAGAAATTATCACAGTGGAAGAGATGAAAGAAGAAGAGATACTCCAAGTGATAATGAAGAAGATCGTCATCCTAAAAAGAAGTTAAGATACTCCAGGTATGAAAGTAATGTTGGCAAACAATATGAATATATTCTTATTTCTACCCTTACTATTTCCTCTTCCCCAGATTCATGGGATAGTTGGTTGGTTGATAGTGGGGCCACTCATCATTTATATAGGTACAAAGAATTTATCTCTAATTTGGTAGAGAGGGAGTCAAATTTGTAAATCATTCTTAGAGACAACTCCACTCATCCCATTAAAGGATTTGGGTCCATCAAATTCCATTTGTAGTCTGGGGAATCTATTGTGCTCCATGATGTGATGTATGTACCATGGTTGAAGAAGAATTTGGTATCAATATCTGCTTTGGAAGACAAAGGGATGAGGGTTGCCTTCATCAGGGGAAAGGTTCTTACTTGCCCTATTGGCTCACCTATGAAAGATGCATTCACATTGGGATCAAGATTTGAAGGACTCTACAGGGTTACCGGAAGACCTCTTCTAGCATTAGTCCATCATCCAAATTGTCTAAGAGAGCTATGACACCAAATATTTTCCCATTTACATTATGATGCTATTTCGAAATTGAAGAATTTGGTTTCTAGCATTCCTAATGTTCAAGCCCAACATGGTGGACTACGTCCAATTTGTGTCAGTGGAAAGAAGACAAGGGGACCATCCTCCTCTAGCGAGAACAAGACAAATGACATCCTCCATCTCATTCATTCTGACTTATGTGGTTCAATGCTTGTACATTCTATTGGTGGTCATCTCTATTACATCACCTTCATTGATGACTTCTCATGAAAGATGTGGATATATTATTTGAAACACAAGGATGAAGCCTTCAAAATTTTCAAGGAATTCAAAGCTTTGGTCTAAAATCAAACAGGGAAGAAAATCAAGATATTAATGTCTGACAATGGTGGAGAGTACATTTCAAATGAGTTCATTGATTTTGACAAGAAGGAAGGTATCAAGAAGGAGACGATTCTACCCTATACTCCTCAATATAATTGAGTAGCTAAAATAAAGAACATGTATATTATAGAAGCTCCCTGTGGCATGCTCCAAGATCAAAAGTTGCCAAAATTACTTTGGGGAGAAGTAATGAATGTTGTCGTATATGTTCAAAATAGGGTGCCTCATCAAGAGTTGGACAAAAAGACCCCCAAAGAAGTGTTCACATGTGTCAAGCCCGATGTTATACCACCTCCACATCTTTGAATACCCTGTATATTTCCATGTGCCAAAGGACAAAAGAAACAAGTTGGAATCCATGGGAGGAAAAGATACATTTGTTGGATATTGTAAAAATTCTAATTATTTTAGAATATATATTCCTAGTCAAAGGAAGGTTGATATTAGTAGGGATGTAACATTTGATGAATATGTTTCCCCTGGAAAAGAAAGGGACTGTCCTCTGCCTCTTCCCCCTGAGAAGAAGAATGATGATATGGATATTTTAGATGGTCCTTTCGTACCTGAATTCGAGACACATATTGTGGATGATCCCATGGAGCCCATGGATCCCTTATATCCTCCTTCAAGTGATCCTCCTACTAGGAAGAGGCCATTTTGGCTTCATGACAGATTGCAGGATGATGAGAGACATGTTCCCGTTTGAAGATCATTTAGAGAAATAAAGAAGACATGCAGGGACTAGGGATATATTTCAGCCATGAGCACTATGATACAAGCCGAACTTCCCACCCTCGAAGAAGACATAAAATATCAAGTTTGGAAGGATGTTATGGCTGAAGAATATAAATCAATTATAAATAATAACATATGGGATGTTGTGCCGAGATTGAAGGGGAAATCTATGGTGACTTCAAAGTGGCTATTCAAGATCAAACATGGAGTTGATGATAGAATTGATAAATATAAAGAAAGGATCATGGCCCGAGGATTCTCCTAGAAAGAGGGAAAATATTATGACGATATATTTTCACCTATGGATCGATATATAACCATTCATTCGATAATTACTCTTTCCGCAATTCAAGGATGGACTCTACATCAGATGGACGTGAAGACAAAATTCCTCCATGGCATGTTACAGGAAGAAGTGTACTTTGAGAAACCATAGGGATTTGAATTAAAGGATCAAAAGACACATTTTTGCAAGTTGAAGAAGGAATTATATGGTTTGAAGAAAACTCATGGAGCATCGTAAACCTACATAGATATTTATTTTGTGAATCTAGCATTCACAAGAAGCAATGTTGATACCAACATCTACTTCAAGGTAGTCCAAGGTATGCCATTGATTTTAGTTTTATATTTCACGATCTATTATTGACAGGTAGGGAGCCCCTAATGATTGAATGTAAGAGGGATTTAGCCTCTGAATTTTAGATGAAGGACCTTGGACTCATGCACTACTTTCTAGGCCTTGGGTGTGGCAAAGGCAAAGGTGGAGATATTTGGAATGACATAATGCAAGTTGTTGCCCACACTGATGGAAATTAATTTCAATAAGTTATGAGGAGAAGCTGCAGAGCCCAATTTGTCAAATCCATCCAAGTATAGACAATTGATTGGGGCTCTGATGTTATTATTGAAAACCAATAGAGACATATGCTATGAAGTGAACAAATTAAGTTAATTCATGATTGATCCTCTCCATGCAAATTGGATCGCTTCCAAACACATTTTGAGATATTTTCATGGGGCGATCACCCTTGGTCTGAGATATACTATCGGAGATGTTTGAATTAATTAATATACCTAAGTTGATTGGGCAGGAAACATTATTGACAGGAACAATGCACATGGATGTTGCTTTAATCTTGGATCTGCCAAGATATCTTGAATGAGTAGGAAGCAGAAGTCCATAACATTGAGTATCGCCGAGGAAAAGTATATTGCTGCTAGCATGGCTAGCTGCGACATGGTTTGGTTGAGGAAGCTCTTTGGTGAGATATTTGAGCAGGTCTTAGACACTATAGTGATATATTACAAAAACAAGAGTGGGATATGTCTAGCAGAGAATCCCGTCTTTCATGACAATTCTAAGCACATTGAGATTCAATATCATTACATTCGAGACATGGTGTAGAGAGGATCCATTAGAATCCATCACATATCGATAGATGCGAATATTGCAGGTATTCTCACCAAGGCTTTTCTGAAAGGGATGTTCTTAGTCTTTAAGCATTAGCTTGGAATGATGGATGTGACCCCTCTTGATAAGAGGCATCAATGATCGAGAACACTAAGCCAACTCTTTCGCCCTGTTCGAGCTCCCAGGGTGAGGAATTGAGATGGAGGGCTCCCGAGGTTGAAGGATATCTTGACAATAGTGTTATAGATGTTTCTCCCTATCTGTTACCCATAGGGTTGGAGATGTTTCTCCCATATATTGGTCTTGCATAGTATACTCCAGTTGGAATCATACCCACTCCCTAGGCTTATTGGGATTACTGCTCCCCATCTAGCCAACATGTTGAGAGTGTGCTTGAGGTGTACAACCCAAGTTGATTATGATGTAGGTGTTCTACCATATGACCCTTGAGGGTCATTTTTAGGAAGATCAGTGTGCAATACGATAGGTTGATATGTGCTCCCCCATGAGATTCCAAGTTAAGATGTGCTCCCCGATGTAGTTTCAGGTTTAGATATGCTCCCTGATATTATTTTGGATTTATATTTGATCTTCGACATTATAGAGGTTGGTATCTAATTCTCCCCAATTATTCTTCTTTAGATTCGAGAATGTTTTATCAGATAGAGTTGAGCAGAGATGGGACATCATATGAAGGTAGGATACACATGATATGATGCAGTTGAAATTTCTCCCTAGATGAGAGGGAGTGCTGATTTTGGAAGCTCAGTGACAAATTCAAACCATGGGACTAGGTTTCTCTTTCCAAGAGGACCAATTTTGAATATTGAAGTGCTCAATTTGGATAAGGGGAAGTGTACTTATGAAGAATAGTCCACATATGCACATTTGGATAGGTCGACCCTAACAAGAAATTGGTCACCCTTGGAAGCCTATAAATACAAGTAACCTCAAGCCCATTTTTACATCACCAAGAATATTCTTCCCCTCTTATTCATTTATTGGTTCACATAGGTCTGAGGCAAGGTTGAGAAAATAGGTTCGCACAGGTATGAAAATACAAGGTTCGAAGCTCGCACTAGTTTTAGCGTTTTGGGTCTCAGTAGTAGGCTCACCAAAGGAGATTTTCAGCTATAACCATAGGATAGTAAGATCAAGGGTGTGGTTGGAAGGTTTTATCCACAAGAAAAACTTCTCCATGCGGTTGGGAATTAGGGAAAATTTTTGAATTCTTACTATAATTGACCAAAGGCAAGAAACTTTGTTTTTGATATTTATTGATGCTGGGAACATATTTATGAATGTTTTTGAGTTAATTATGTTGGATGATTTTGTATTGGGCTCATTTTAATCTCTTCTGAACATTTTATGACAATATAATAGAAGAAAATTTGTTAAAAGGTTTTCCCCCTTATGGGGGTTTTCCTTGCTCTTTGACCAAACCTAGTGTCTCTTGTTGATGTGTTGATTGTCTCCTTTATCATTGCATTTACTGTTGTATCTTCAATTATTGTTGATAATTGGAAATATTAATTGTTATTGAAAATATTTCTAATTGAAGAAGTAAATTGGGTTAAATTAATTGAAACAACATAGAGCAGTGTGAAAATTAACAGATACACCAAATATTGCTGTGAAAACTCACACTTCTTGGGATTTTCTAGCAGTTGGTGCTTGTTTAATGTATCCAACACCTACATTTAAAGTGAGATGTGTTACTCCCAAGTAGCACTATATACCAGTATATCATCAAAATATACAAATAAAAATGAATCTATAAAATGGAACAATATATTATTCATTAATCTCATAAATGTAACTGGTGCATTGTATAGGATGAATGTCATGACTAACCACTCATACAAACCTTGTCTAGTTCTGAAAACTGTATACCAAGTATCTTCTGCACTGCCTGGAACCTAGTGATATCTAGACTTTAAGTCCATCTTGGTGAATTATTTCCCTTATTGCAACTGATTTAGTAGATCATCTATCTTGGAAGGGAGTACCTATTCTTGAGTGTAATTTTATTCAGTGCCCTGTAATCAATACACATTTTCATTAGGGGAATTTTGAGGTCTAAAATGTGCCTCCTAAGAAAAATGTACAACCAAAATAAACTTTATAAGAACCAATAGGACTTAAGATGCTGATGTCAACCATGGGGGATGATTCACCATTTTTTGGGTAAAAAAGTAAAAAGATTAAAAATAATAAAACTACATTTTCAACTTATCTCCCTAAGGTTTTACTCAAATTTCAAGTGAGAGTACTCGTTGGATGAAAAATTTAATTCCTAATCCAAAGAGTACCCATGTTGCATACTTTCGAAGGACTCTACTACAAAAAAATGAGAAATACATGAAAAAGTGTGATTGTAATCACGTTTTTCATGTATTTCTCATTTTTTGTCTAGTAGGGTCCATTGAAAGTATGCAACATGGGTACTCCTTGGACGAGGAATCAAATTCTGCATCCAACGAGTGTTCCCGCTTAAAATTTGAATAAACCCATAGGGAGATAAACTGAAAATACGAGTTGAAAAAGTAGTTTTTATTTTTCCCTCTAAAATTTGATGATGTAATTTAACCTTATTTTATTATTTCCACTATTAGCTTATAATTTCCTTAGGAGGCCCATTTTAGACCTTAAAATTCCCCTAATCCAAGTCCCATCCTTCTTTGGTACAATGATGATGGGTGACCCACATGGTGATGAAGTCAATCTAATGAGAGCCTATTCCAATACCTGCGGCAATTGTTTCTTCACCTCACTTGCTTTTATAATAGACTGCATGTACAACCCACTATTTTTCAAATGCTTACTGACTCTTTTATAGACTGAATCTCTCTTAAAATAATAAAACATACTTCTTGGTGGAACTGACCAGTTTGTTGGCTTGGTTGGCACTTAGTAGTGAATTTTTTGACTTTTCTTTATGCACATTGATGGTGAACTATTTTATATCCTTGACGAGGCAGTATTGGTTGGCCCTCCACATGAATATTACATATTTCATGTACATATAGGGGCTTCCAAACACCACTCTACATACATCAAACTGAACTACGTCTATTTCTACTTCATCAATAAAATCAACACTGATAGAAAATCTAATTTTACATTGTTTTGTTACCTTTAACTCTACATCCTTATCAGTGGATATGATATTGAATAATCACGAACTTCTAATCCAATTTTTTTTTACTAGCTCTCTTGCAAATATATTTTCCTATGATCCTGAGTCAAATAAAACATCAATATTTGTCTTCTTGACCTATATCTTTATGTGAAAGATTTTGGTACTTCCCTTCTCTTCCTATTACCGAAGGCTACTCGAATTCACCTCTTTCTGCACTAATGGTCATACAATATTCTAATCCATGTTCGAGTTTCTTTCAACATGGCTTCTTGAATGAGTAGCCATGAGATTCCTCTTCTTATTGTCTTTGTTTTTGTTCTTTGGGTTAAGCTCTATATGCAATTTATAACACTTCTCCCCTGTATGACTATTAATATTACAATGGTTGTAGTGGTTGTTAGGATCATTGGATTGGTATGTTGTGGTTACTATATTTTTATCTTTCCCCACTTTCCAGTTCTTCTTCCCCTCCTTAGAAGCATCCTGGTGCTCCTTCTGGTTTGATCCACTTAATTTCCCTTTCTTCTAGCCTATTTTCTCTAGGTAATGTGCCTATACACAAGCCTTTCCCACTAATCTAGGCTTAAACAACATCACATGCTTCTACAAATGGTTATGTACACCCCTTAAATACTTGATGAGTACATCTGGGTTCTTTTGGAGACACCCAAAATTATGGCCATCTTTTTGAATTCTGTGATGTACTCTTGTACATTATGCCCCTACTTATGCTTGAAGTAGTGCCACCAAATAGGGTAAAATTGTGACATTATGAGGGTTTTGAAGTCCTCCCAATTAATAAGTGGAGTATCCCCCTCCAACCTCAAGTTCTCTGTGTGGCCTTCCATTAGGTCACGACATGACCCTCTAATTTCAACCACGCAAAGGAAATATTTTTTTTCTTCCTCAATACCATGAACATTGAAATAAACTTCTAATTTGTGCAACCGATGATTTAGCTTCAGATCATCGATCTCATCTTGATACTTCTTGATATCTACCTTCACTTTCATTTTGAATAGGGACTACAAATGGTTTATGAAACTTGAACTAGGTTGATGTTTCTCAGGTCCTTTCTTTGTCTCATCCTTTGTTTCTTTCCAGTCTCTTGATCTCTGCTCTCATTTTTCCTCTACATTAAAACCCACACCTTCTCCAAATAACCTGAGCATATTTCTGAAGGTTTATGTGAGGAGATTGAAATTACAACTTATATCTACAACTTGCACTTCTAGCCGCGAAAAAGTCTCCTCTACATGATTAGGATGGTTCACATATTCATAAGCCATGACTAAGGTTTTTTGACTTTTGGCTTACACGATCTAGATCTCTTGCACATCTCCAAAATATACCCAAAGAAACCTGATTTGGTAGCAATATTATCCATAAATTTATGTGGATATTCCACTTAAAAATCTATCACAACAAATTTGATAAAGCTAAGCTTAAAAATACAATAAAATCTACGCTATTAGGTTTTATTCCTCTTTAGATTTTTGGATTTGTAGATCACTGTTTATTTTGTATGCATGCAAATTAAAATTTATGCAGAAAATAGAGAATAGAAAAATAAAAAAATCACAAAACACAATTGACACAAGATATACTCTATGAAACCCT
The DNA here is from genome assembly GCA_031772625.1 of Pinus tabuliformis. Classification (NCBI taxonomy): domain Eukaryota; kingdom Viridiplantae; phylum Streptophyta; class Pinopsida; order Pinales; family Pinaceae; genus Pinus; species Pinus tabuliformis. The sequence continues at coordinate 1,258,339,894 of CM062816.1, read as the reverse complement.
TTTGGGAGAGACCCAACTAGAAGGTGAGGCCGTTCTGCTTTCTTTCTCTTAATAGAAAATGGTTGTGAGTACAAAGAAGAAAGGCTTGTGACTCATGGGCTAATAAAATGGAAAAATACTCTCTATGTTTTCTCTCCCTATCCCTCATGACTGCTTTTCTCATCTATGGAACAAGTGCACTTGAAAAGAATGGTGTTGAAGAACCTAGGGCACATGAAGTTAATGAGATTCTTCTTGACTTGATAATTATTTGTGAGGCATTTTTAATTTTTATTATTAGCACAATATTCTCTTTGACATTATTAGAATGTAGTTTCTTATTTCTTCAAATAGCTACAAAGAACAAAGAGACAAGAACACAGGATGTTGGCATTTTGCTAGGGCCAAAACCTCTCCCTCTTGGAGAGGAAAACCCACACATAATTCTTCTTATGGAGATTCCAATTGACGAACAACAAGTCCATGACCCTTGACTTACTATGCCACTCCAAGACCAAGACACCAATCCTCCTCTTCGTCATTGATGAGTTCATCATCACTGCATTACAAAGATCTTCCTTCATGCTGTCATCACTGAGAACATTATTGTGCTTCTACTGAGATACTTATTATGAGAATGAGATCATTTCTTCTACACCATTACTCCATATTCATGTCATCTCAACTACACCATCATTACAGTATCATCTTGCTGCACTACTATAGAGACCTGAGCTCATAGTTGTGACTATACTTAGATCATTACTGTGTCTTGATTTTATGCCAAGACTATATGATCCTCTCCATTGTAGATACATCAAGATTGTGACTGTGTATATATGCAAGCTGAGATAGAGTATGACTAAGGTTCTTTATATGCATTCTGAGACTGTAACATTCGAGATAGTAGTCATTGAAAACTATAAGAGATCATGGTCATGAGACTTATATACTTTAATGTATTAATCACTAAGCATAACATAGGTATCCAAAGTCCTTTTTCCCACAAAACATTATAGAGAGGCCCGAGATTATGTATTACTGTGCTTGCCACCGATATCCTGTCACTGTGCTTGCCTGAGATTATGTGTCACCAAAATTTCAGAGTGATCCGAAGTCTTTTGATCTGCAGTTCTGTGATCCACACTTCTGTAATTCACACTTTTGTAATCTGTAGTTATGTGATGACCCTAGCCACCTATTTATAGGTGTTGTGCCTCCATAATAAGAAGACATTACCAGGTGAACCAACATGACATTAAATTCATTTTTGTTGGCAGACGTGACTGTGTTTTACAAAATTTTTCTTGCTTGTCATCAAGGGGATTGTGCTGGTCTTGGAGGGATATTCTTAGATATTCTGTTGACCCATATATATTACATGAAGGACCAAGAAGAGCTCATTACATATGACTTTGACTCTTTGACTTTTCTAGACATATGAAATGAGCAAGAAACTCATTCATTTAATTTACAAAAAATATATTTCTTTTTCTTGTCAAAGTTACATTTGTAAATATCAAACCTAGCTATACTTTCTTCAACACTCCCTCTTAACTAAGGAGGTATTTATAATGGTACTTGGTCATTCTCAATCTAAGGAATTTCTCATAAGATGAATTAGATTGGTAACCCATCTGTATAGCATCATAGTAACCAACATTGTTTCCACAACAATGCCTTGACTAACATCTCTATCTCTCATTAGATCAGAGCACAATGTTGGCGAGACCAATGACTATAGACACCTTTATCATTGTCTCTCAAGGTACATACCCACCCAGGTGTTCACTGAGTATGACCTTCTAGGACTATTCTTATCTTTGGTTCTCAACCCTCAAAGAATATCGGTCCTCTTGCCTACTCTTGTCTTGGATGCCATACACATCCTCAAAGAGCATCAGATGCTAGGTGACTACCCAATCCTCCATTATTTCTTCAAAAGTGAAGACAAGAATGTTGTGTCTATCTCTCCCTCTCAACATGGGAGGCTATTGTGTGTCTTCATTTCTCTTCATGGCCTTCACCTAGAATTATGGTTGTTAGTCCTAGTCTAGTGCATGACACATGAAATAGAAAAACACAACTGTCACTCCTTTGTAATTAGGGGTGATCTAGTTCAAACTCCCTCTTGATCAAGAACTTGTTAGAGCTACCTCTTAGCTAGGGACTCTTTTTTACATCAAAAGATTCTTCTTCATGGGTTCTTCAGCTGCTTGATCAAATTTTCTCTTTGATGTCATGAAATTTAGTTGAGCTTCTTACTTGTAGGGAAACAACCATCGATCACTTTCCTTCTTATTCCTGTTGCGTGGAATGAGTCGATCTTGCGGACAAGATAGACCTTCCTAGAATCTAAAGAAGACCTAACGACAAGCAAACCAACCAGACATTATCTTTCTCTAAATATGCTTCAATTAACAATAGCAAACAAAGGTTTTTAGGTCCTACCTTTGGTCCAACGCAAGCTTGTGGATGCCCTCGCTCCTTTGATCCAAATGAGATCCTTTTCGCGAATATGCAAACACAAACAAGGCAAACACATTAAATAGCACCTGAAAAACCAATTGCATAAAACATATTTAACATGAAAGTCAAGGAGTCCATGAAACAAATAACATAAGATACTTGTTGAGAAAAATGAGTTTGATTGTATTAATTCAAAAGAAGAAGAACCTTACAACCTTTGCCTTGACGCTGTACAAGCTCCTCCCAGGGTCCAACAAGATGTCTCCTCTACTTTGACAAGTTTCACTCACTCTCCAATGGAACCAAGAGGTATGTGATCTCTCCTCTCAAGCTCAACCAAAGAGTCTCAATTTCACCAGCATTTACCCTCAAAATGTTCAGCTTCTAACCTCTCTAGTCCTCACCCCAATGCCTGTATTTATAGTGCAATGGAGGGAAGTTACTAGGTCCTCCTTCAAAGGGATAAAGCCCTCCTTCAAAGGGATAGCTCCTTTAGTCAAGGGATTAGCTCCTTCTCTTTTGGGATGCATGAACCACCTCAGAGCGAACAATCCACGTCAAAATTCCTTCTAGAAAACTCTAGAATTAACCCAAAGTGAGTTTTTTAAGATAAAAATTGCGCCTTTTGACTTTCATAGGGGTCCGCACCTACACCGTTAGGAACAGAGCGGGTAGGTACGCAGCTTTTGTACACAGAAGGTGCGGGACCGCAGGTGACCATGAGAGAAAGTGCGGAACCAGAGTTACATTGATTTTTAATGTCTTTCTCCCACTTCCAAAGCTTGATTTGAAGAGCTGAGGTCTCAAACTTGCTTAGGAGGATAGTAAAAGTGATGATAGACCCATACTGACTACAAATAATCATGGTGACGATATTTTTGTGTAACAGATTGCCCCCTAAAGTGCGAAGTCTGTAGTAGATGAGGATTTCATTTATCATATAGGAAGAGTGAAGTACTTTATCATTTCGAGGATTATCTTGTGGAGAGCCCGGTCGGAACCTATAAAAAAATTCAATGCAAGATATATATATATATATGAGATCATATCATCGCTGAGATAGGCATTCCCATACTCAGATCAAAACTAACTAGAAAACTATCTACTACTCTGATATAGGAGTGATCTTGTAAAACATCATAAGTATAGACTCGTGTGAACACAGTATGGACGCAGCCATCTGTTTATGAATAGTCCACAACATAATGAATACAAAATTCCTCGCAGCCTGGATGGTGGAAACTAGATCCAGGGTCTTCATTTCTATATCCCGAAATAGTATGATTCTATCCATGCGAATAAATGTGTTGATGTCGAACATGGTAGAAACCACTTGATTACCAATCAATGATGTAAACTGTTAACAAGTTTGAGAGAAACCACCAGTGATGTCAATGGCTCTCAAAGTACCCAGTACAATCCACGAGATGTGAGTAAATGTGTTGATGTCGAACATGTCACGGAATCCTTCGATCGAAAGTCAATGATGTAAACTGTCGTCAAAGGCGAGAAACCTGCCATTGAGGCATGCAAATTTCAAGGTACTGACGATTTCTAGATCATCTTTCTAGATAATGAGCTGATGTCGATAGAAAGCGATCCGTCGTAGGCAAGCCCACAACACGAAATCATAGATCAAGTTGAAGAAATTTAGTTGCAAGGACTGACTCAGGGATGGTCAAGATGGATAACAGATATTTTGCAGATGAATGGCTTATTGGCAGTGACCTCTTGAACACATAACGACACAACAGATGGCTTGGTGACAATTGACCCAAAGTTAATACCCAGAAACCGGCTGAAGACTTTCAATGTGGTTTGATCAACTGTTAGGCAAAGGATTTCCCAACCCAGGTGAATAAAAGTGTCGTGTTCAAGAGTGGTTACAAAGTATGACAAACAGACTCATTTTCCTCTCTTTTCCCCCACCATTTCTGGCAAGTACCTCTTTATTTTTAACAAGCTTGAGGAGGATAACATTTGCTTGATTATAAGCTCATCCTTTGGATGAGTCCAACTTAGTTTAAATTCGAACCCTAAGAAGGAGTGGTTCGTTCCTATTTGTAATTGAACAGGTCCTTTACTGTGAAATTTTAACGAGTCCAGTATAGGAGAAACTCGGTGTTTTTCAATTTTAGAGAGTCTGAAAAAACTTAAGAAGACTCCAGGGTTGACCTTTTTCGTAAATTTGTGTCTCCCAAGTCCGAAAAAGTATAAAATAATACTTGAGAGAACCGCTTGATCTTTTACGACCAAGGATTACTTTTCGTTATTAGTGTCACTGACCCGAAAAAGTAAAAAAGTGATCAATGACAGGTCGTTTTATAACCAATATCGAATTTGAAACGACAAAAATCCAGCAATCTTTTCATGTTTTTATGGTCGGAAAAGAGCTGTAAGTGGACCATCTTTTAATTCCGTTTTAACAAGTGTAAAGAAACGCTCGGCAATCTTTTCATGTTTTAGGAGTCAGAAAAGGGCTTAAAGATGACTCTACTTGTTTTTTCGTTGAAAATGATAGATTTCGCCTGAATAATCCTGTATTCTGCACAAAGACACAAACATTACTCATACCTGTTTGAAATGGATAAAAGTGTTGCAAAATACCTTTTCAAAGTGAAACATAAACAAATTTGCGATTTATTTACTCAAAAAACTTATAAAAAGGGCCTTTGTCAATTCATTTTTACTGTTCGAGTTTGGGTGAGAAAATAGTGCTTTTGCTTAGAAAACTTCCCGTGAAGATTGTGGAAAATCCAACCGTCGGAATCGAGCGCCGTCTTCTCCAGGTAATCCACATCACCTTACTCTTCATTTTCAACCGTTTAGTTTTTTGATTTAGCCCCTCATTTTGTTTTTTGGGAGGGTTTTTAGGCGCAAAACCCGCGCGCGGGGGTCCGCAGGTTTACCATTGCGGACCCGCGGACCCCGACTTTTTCTCCATTGGGAAAAAACTCGGGGTCCGCACCTTCCGTGTAGACAAAGTGCGGACCCATGCACTGTGTCTAACGTGGAGGGTGCGTACCCCGCAGCAAGGGTTTTGAACCCAAAATTCCTCAAAAATGGACCAATCAAAATGTTTTCTAGCAATCTAATTAATCTTTATACTTGATGCAGAGAGTATATCATGCTAGATTGGCATGAATGGGAGCATGAGGACGTGGATACCACCGCATGGAATCATCAGCCTTCACTTGATGCTTTGAGGGCGTGCGGATTGTACAAGTTCTGGACCATTCCTGGCATGAGGGCTCAGGTAGATTTCTTACAGTGGCTGGTTGACAGGTGGAGTGTACAGGACCAGTGTTTCTTCATTGGCGGGCACCGGCTCGAAATCGAGCCGGAGGACACTTATTTCTTGACTGGTTTGCCTAAGAGAGGCGAGGACTTGACTCTATACGGGACTAGGCCAGGTGGCCAGTCTGTCGATAGCCTCCGGCTAGAGTACTGCAACAGCCAGGCTAAAGACAAAGGGATAGACATAAAAACCATATCCCATCCTGAGCTCATGGTGATTGCGTTTACTGTCGCCAGACTTTGCGGAGCTGCCGCATTACATGTTGCCACCAGATCCCAGATGTGTATGGCAGTTGATTGCTTTCAAGGCACCATCTTCAACTGGTGCAATGCTATGCTGGCCAATGTGAAAGGCCAACTGACCAGGGCCAAGAGCGGACGACTAAAGACCTTTGGTTATGAGGCTTTGGTCATGAGTTTTGGCCTGGAGAGGGTTCCTATGCTGATCCCACAGCATCTTACTATTGGAGCTGGGCTTCCTCGAGAGCCCAAACTGATGCGATGGGTCGTAGTCATGGCCCGTCACCCGGACGAGAGGACAGAGGTTTCTCGGTTCAAACCTGAGTATTTCCAATGGTTGGAAAACCAGGTTTTTGCCATTCAGGACTTCCCTTATGCTGGGATAGATTTCCGTGGTGACCCAGACATGGCTCTTCCACCAAGAGAGCAGTGGGACGAGTCAGGTAAAATCCTTTTCAACTTTTCTATTTAAATTTTTTATTTTATTTTTGCATCGTCTCAAATTGATAGTAAAAATTTCAAATGCAGATGTGGGTCCACAGCGACCAGCCGCTCTCCGGCCTTTCGAGAGAAGGCAACCAGTTGCACCCGCACTAGCCCCACAGGATGAATCAGCAGAGGTTTTGGCTGAGTTGGAGGGCCATCTTGAGCACTTGACAGGGGATATTCCTGACACCACTATAGACGACATTCCTCGTCGACTTCACCACTATGTGATTGGAGTCCCAGGACCTTTTAGGAGGTTCCTTTTCAAGGTGGCCTGGGCAGTGGTTTCTTATAGAGATCATCACCAGTGATAGGATGATCGCCTATTGTGGGCACATGTGACATTTTTGTTTTTTGTACTTATCATTTTTGCCGATCATAAGGTGTTTTTCAACCTATGATCGAGGACGATGTATTTTTTGACACACTCCTATATATATATATATATATATATATATATATATATATATATATATATATATATATATATATATATATATATATATATATATATATCACTCTTACCGGATTATCTTGTAAATCATGTTATGGAATGGTTTTAAATTTACATGTATGATTATTGCAAATGTCTATTTAACATTCGAGAAGCAATTGCATCTGCTAAACTATTTAAAGACCTTGGAATATGCTGATATTCAATGTAATCAAACTCACGTTCCAAGAGACGCACTCTCAAAAATAATCTTAATAACACTGGATTTCTAATGGCATACACTCTATTAAGCTGTAATACAATGAGTTCAGAATCTAACCTCACTATCAAACTCTGAATCCCAAATGAAATAGATTCAGATAATAACTCAATCACTGCACTATACTCGGCAATGTTGTTTGTCGTTTGACCGAGGCTTACCCCATGCATAGAAACTAACTCGTCAGAGGGCGAATAGATAACCCAAGCTGCGGAAGAAATGTTCCGTGTACTACGATAAGCACCATCAGCAAATCCAATGTATGTTTGGAGAGGCATCGACATCTGCAATATCAAGAGTAAAACCAAGATAAGTAGGAATAATGACGAAAAGCACTCTCTAAGCTAAGCACATTTTTTCAACTAAAACACACTTGCTAAAAAGAAAAACTAACCTAACTAAAAATCTCCATACCCATTCTTTTAAGCATAATACCTCTTCAAGTAAAGACCATTTCTGGGTTTACCTAAAGAGTCCCCGTCAAAGTCTACCAACTCATAGGCCCCTTTTTCTAGCTTTCGCTTGACAATATAGGGCCCATGCCACATAGGAACGAATTTTCCAGCACCTAATTTATCATTAGCTTGATCATACAATAACACTAGGTCTCCTTCCGAAAAATTTCGAGGGGTCACATTCCGATCATATTGAGCTTTCATACGTTTTGCGTGACTCTCGATCGCCAATGCAGCATCACGTCGATTCTCATCTAATTGAGCTAAGTATAACAAACACTTTTCCTCTTTAGAAGTAGCTGGAAGTAACTCGATGGCCATTTGCAGTGACGGGATTTCGCACTCAATGGGTAACACGGCTTCCAAACCATAAACTAGTTGGAAAGGAGTGAACCCTATTGATGTTTTTACTGAAGTTCGGTACGCCCAAAGCGCTGAAAATAGCATGTTGTGCCAATTCGACTGATGAATCCCAATGATTCGTCGGATCATGATAACTAAAACTTTGTTGATGGACTCAACCAGACCATTCGCTTGTGGATAAAAAGGAGTTGAACTATCGTGACGTAAACCAAGCTGGCCTGTAAGTTCGGTCATCATAACGTTTCGAAAATGACGTCCATGATCAGTGATTATCGCTCGTGGGACACCAAACCTAGTAATTATATGATTGAACACGAAAATTGCAGCTGTCTTGCCGTCTGCCTCGAATGTAGGCATCGCTTCAGCCCACTTAGTAAAATAATCTACCGCAAGGATGATATATGCATGCCCCCCGGCCGAGTGAGGGTTACAAGTAATAAAATCGATACCCCATTTGGAAAAAGGACCAACGGCAATTATAGGGTGGAGAGGAACGGGTGGAGCACGCATCTTATGATCAAAATGTTGGCATTATGATGCATGTATTGTACTTGATGGCAACCCACTCATAGAAGAACATCTCACTTATATACATTCAGATGAATCTACAGAAGAGATATCAGATGTGACATGATTCATGGATGCATGACAGTTCAAAGGAATCAAATGACAAGTTCTTAGTATGACAAGTAAGCTTTGCCATCAAGTCCAAAGGGGGAGATTGTTGGCATTCTGGCTAAAGTGTTGTCCTTGATGGCAACTCATACAGGTGATGGATCACTGTACAACAGGTCAGTAGCAGAGATTGATGATTAGCTCACAAATAATGAAGAAAATAAGAGGTACGCAGGTACATCGTACAAAAGCTGTGGACCCGTAGGCATGTCATAGATAAAGTGCGCACATACCCGCAGGTACACCATGTAAAAGGTGCGGACCCTAGTTCACGCACTTTAAAGCAGTGAAAAAGTATTCTCACATGGGAATCCAATGGTGGACCATAGTATTTAGCCCGACGTATTTGATCCTATGGTTTGGTCAGTGGTATTGTTTTATATTATTATTATTATTATTGAGCCCCATGTTTTTGGGTCCCTTGTATTGGTTATCTATGGTATTGATTCATGGTTTTAGCAAGAGCTTGCCTATATAAAGCAAAGGAGATCATTTGGCTAGACACTTGTGAAATCAGAAGATCTTAAGAGAAGCTAGATCTGAAATTCTTGTAATCGGTTTGTGAAGAGATAGCTGAATCTAAGTCAAGGAGAAACATGAGGATTACAAGTCGGATCTACTAATTGTTGAGATTTTCTGTTTGGGATGAAATAGGAAAAATCTCAGCTAGTGACAACAATAGGAATTCAGGTCCTAGATTAACTCCAGGTTGTTGGGAGGGAGTTAATGACTCCTATATTTGATGTGAGGGAATTAATGAGGCTGTTAGATTCTCTAGGCTATATAACAGGCAACCATTCGGATGTTTGCTAAGAGAGTGTGAGGATTTCATGATGTAATCTCCTAATTTGATTAATAAACTCCTGATGCCTATGTTTGGTGGACGTAGCCCAGATTGGTTGGGTGAACCACGTTAAAAATTGTCTCCTATGTGCTTGATTGTTCTGCTGTGTTAATTCTGTGTTTATTTAATTTTGTTGTGCACCTGATCCAACAAATGGTATCAGAGCAAGTTGGAGGTGCTGGTGAGTGGATTGCTGGCAGTTTTTTCTGCGTGAAGAGCTGGAGCGCTGAGGGAGCGTGGTGCTGGAGGTGCTGCGTAAAGGTTATTTGTTTTGTTGCTGCGTGTGCGCACTGAGCACTGTAAGCCTGATTGCTGCGTGGAAGCCTGAAAGGTATGATAAGAATGCGTGGAAGCCTGATTGCTGCGTGGATCGCTGTTTTTTACATATGGCTGGTGCATATTTAAATTGCTGGTGCGTATTTTTTGGTTAAATCGCTGGTGCATGTTTTATAACACTGCTGGTGCGCTATCTGATTGCGCTGTTTATTATTGCTGGAGCCTGTTTATTATTGCCGGATCTGAAACTGTGTTAAGAACAGTTTGAATGTGCCTCTAATCTTATACCTGAGATGATTTAATTTTTTATAAGAATCCAAGGCGCTCTCGATACAGGTGGAACTTGACTTAATTTCAAAGTTCTGAATCCATGTTTTTTTTATCGTATCGAAACGTCCTGCATTCGCTGGTTAGTTAAATATGTTTATAAACACTCTCAGCCATTGGAAAATGAGTAGAGGGAAATGAAGAAGCTGCTAATCGCATGACTCATGATTGTTGTCATCATATATTTGACTGTAGTGTGATTAAAGGAGCAATGAATTTTATTTGGAACAGCCATATTAAAGCCAATGATCTATGTGTAGGAGCCTATCCGCATTGAATTATTTAGAGATAATTCGTGGTATCTAGCCTGAAACGTCCGTTTCACAGAACGCTTTTTCATTTTTTAAATGTATTCGACAGCTAGAAAAAAAAATATTGCAAGTAACGAATGCATCTGGTGTTGAGATTTTCTGCGAAACTATTTGTGGGGCAGAATTTTGCACAAATAAAAGGAAAGTTTTGTTTTAAAAGAAAAGTAAAATAAGTGCAAAGGGCAGTTTTTTTTTTGTAAAGGCATAGCCAGTTTTTTTGTTATGTAAAAACAAAGGCATAGGCAATTTTTTAAATTGCTGGTTGGATTTTTGGAGATTACTGTGTTTTTTTGCTGATATCAAATGGCGAAAACTCAAAGTGCCCGTTTTGAAATTGAGAAATTTAATGGCAAGAATAATTTTGAGATCTGGAAGGTGAAGATGCACGATCTGCTGGTTCAACAAGGTGTGGCGAAAGCACTGTTGGGGAAAAACAAAAGACCTCCTTCCATGATGGAGGATGAATGGGATGAGATGGATGATAGAGCTCTAAGCGCAATTCGGTTATGTCTGGCGGATGATGTTCTGTTCAACATTGTGTCAGAGAAAACCGCCACAGGCTTGTGGTCGAAGCTTGAGAAGCTCTATATGATGAAATCTTTGACAAATCGGATTCTTCTGAAACGACAGCTTTACAGTTTGCGGATGAAAGAAGGTACCTCAATTGCTGATCACCTGAATGTTTTTAATACCTTGTTGGTGCAATTAAACAGTCTAGATGTGAAATTTGATTCAGAGGATAAGGCAATAACTCTATTATGTTCTTTGCCTGAATCCTGGGATCACTTTGTTACTTCCATAAGCTTTAGTACATCAGAAATCCTTGAGTTTGACGATGTTGTTGGAGCCTTGTTGGCTGAGGAGACGAGGAAGAGGTCGAATGTAGACACCTCTACATCAGAGGTAATGATGGCCAGAGGTCGCTCACGAGAGAGACACTCCGGGGGAAAGCATAGCGACTCTCGTTCAAAATCCAAAGGAAAGAAGCCCAAGGTGAAGTGCTGGTATTGTGGCAAGGCTGGACATCTGAAAAAGGATTGCTGGAAGCGAAAGCAGGCTGCTAAAGAAGGCTCTTCGACAGAAAAGAAGGAAGCCAACACCACAGATACAGGTTCAGTATCAGGTTCAGGTATGAGTGATGAGGTATTGTCAGTTAATATTTCAAAACATGATCAACATTGGTTGTTAGATTCCGGGGCATCTAACCACATGTGTATTCATAAAGATTGGTTTAAAACATATAAATCAACTGATGATGGTGTTGTGTACATGGGTAATGATGTAACATGTAATATTGTTGGGATTGGAAGCATACAACTACAAATGTTTGATGGCACAACCAAAATATTAACTGATGTGAGGCATGTACCAGATTTAAGAAAAAATTTGATTTCATTAGGAGCACTTGATTCAAATGGATATAAAACTGTAATTCAAGGTGGAGTTATGAAAATCTATAAAGGTATCATACTAGTGATGAAGGCTAAGAAAGTAGGAAATCTATTTCAGTTAGAAGGTAGAACTGGGTCAGATCATGTGTCTGTGTCTGAACATGATGGTAGTTCCATTCACTTATGGCATCAAAGATTGGGGCATATGAGTGAAAGAGGATTGAAAATTTTGGCTGACCGAAAGTTACTTCCTAATCTAAGATCTGGAAAATTGGATTTCTGTAAACATTGTCTATTTGGTAAACAAAGTAAACAAAAATTTAAAACAGGCAAACATACTAGTAAAGGCATACTTGATTATATCCATTCAGATGTGTGGGGTCCAGCTCCTACAGCTTCATATGGTGGTTCGTCATATTTTGTGTCATTTATTGATGACTTTTCTCGGAAAGTGTGGGTCTACATGTTGAAACGGAAGTCTGATGTTTTTTCAGTTTTCAAGCAGTTTAGAGCATTGGTAGAAAACAACACTGGTAGAACTATAAGATGTTTAAGAACTGACAATGGTGGTGAGTTTTCCTCCAAGGAGTTTGACAGCTATTGCAAGGATGCAGGGATCGAAAGACATAAGACCACGGTTTATACTCCTCAGCAGAATGGAGTTGCTGAACACATGAACAGGACTCTTCTAGAGAGAGCAAGGTGTATGTTGAGTAATGCTGGGTTGCAAAAGGAGTTGTGGACGGAAGCAGTGGCAACAGCTTGTTATGTGATAAACCGATCTCCATCAACGACAATAGGCTGCAAGGTTCCGCAAGAGGTATGGACAGGACACCCTTGTGACTATTCTAAACTCAGAGTGTTTGGTTGTGATGCATATGCTCTAGTGCCTAAACATCAGCGAACTAAATTAGATCCAAAGTCTAAAAGGTATATCTTTGTTGGGTATGGTGATGGAACAAAGGGATTTAGATTGTGGGATCCTACTACCCGCAAAATCATCATCAACAGAGATGTAAAGTTTAATGAATCCTCTCTTGTACAGTTAGATGTAGATAGAATATTGAAACAGGATGATGTATCTGATTTCCAGCATATTCAGTTTGACAGCATTTCTAATGATAGTCATAACGACCATAGTTCAGATTCTAGTCATGAACAGGTTTCAGAATCAGATTATGAACAGGGTTCAGATGGAGGACATGAACAGGTCTCAGATGGCGATCATGAAGAAGTTTCTATAGATGATAGACAGCGAATTGTGGAAGCACCAGAAACATTCTTAAGGAGATCTACAAGAATCAAACGTCGTCCGAGAAGGTATGATGATCATGCTACTTCAGTTGCTTTGATCGCTAATGATGATGAACCTTTGTGTTATCGGGAAGCTGTAGAAGGTTCAAATAGTGACAAATGGAAAGAAGCCATGAAGGAAGAAATGATGGCCTTAGGTAAGAATGGTACGTTGGATCTGGTTGAACTTCCCAAAGGCAGGAAAACTGTGGGATGCAAATGGGTCTTCAAGCTGAAACGCGGTGTGAATGATACGGAAGACAGGTACAAAGCTCGGCTAGTTGCAAAAGGGTTTTCTCAGAAAGCTGGTATTGACTTTCATGAGATTTTTTCGCCAGTGGTTAAAATTGTTTCAATTAGAATTGTGTTAGCATTAGTGGCTTTGTTTGATTTGGAGTTGCAGCAGTTAGATGTTAAGACTGCATTTCTACATGGCGATTTAGATGAGGAAATATATATGGAACAACCGGAAGGGTTTGTTCAGCATCGCAATGAGAAATTTGTCTGCAGGCTCAAGAAGTCATTATATGGCCTGAAGCAGTCGCCTCGGCAGTGGTATAAGAAGTTTGATTCTTTCATGTTGAGTCAGAAATATGTTAGAAGTGAATATGATCATTGTGTTTATTTCAAAGGGTTGAATAATGGCATATTCATTATCTTGGTATTGTATGTTGACGATATGCTTTTAGCAAGCAAAAGCATTGAAGAAATCAATAGGTTGAAGACTCAGATGGCAAGGACGTTTGATATGAAAGATCTAGGAGCGGCAAGACAGATTTTGGGCATGGAGATTTTCAGAGACAGGGGCAATGGTAAGCTGTGGCTATCACAACAGAAGTATGTTGAGAAAATACTTTTGAGGTTTGGTATGAACAATGTGAAGCCTGTGTCGATCCCTTTAGCTTCCCATTTTAAGCTTTCTTCGAGTTTATGTCCTAATACAGATGAAGAAAAGGATTATATGTCTCGAATTCCTTATGCCAATGTAGTAGGATGTTTGATGTATGCGATGGTGTGTACGCGACCAGATATTTCACATGCAGTTGGGGTTGTTAGCAGGTACATGGCAAATCCGGGTAAAGAACACTGGTCAGCAGTAAAATGGGTGCTTCGGTACTTGAGAGGCACAAGTAGTTATTGTATTTCTTACAATAAGAGTAGTGAATTTGTTTGTGGATATGTTGATTCCAATTTTGCAGGTGATTTGGATAAGAGAAGATCAACTTCAGGGTACGTCTTTACTCTTGCAGGTGGAGCTATAAGCTGGATGTCAAAGCTACAGAACATTGTTGCTTTATCCACTACTGAAGCAGAATACATTGCTGCTTCTCATGCTTGCAAAGAGGCGGTTTGGTTGAAAGGTTTGCTTGGTGAGTTTGGTAGGTTACAGGACAACATCAGGTTACTTTTTGACAGTCAAAGTGCAATACATTTGGCTAAGAATCCGGCCTATCATAGTAAATCAAAGCATATTCCAATCAAATATCATTTTGTAAGACAGGTTATCACTGAAAGGGGAGTTTCTCTTGAAAAGGTGCATACAAAGGAGAACTGTGCAGACATGTTCACGAAACCAGTTTTGTTGGAGAAGCTACACTGGTGTTTGGCTTCTCTTGGCTTGCAGAAAAGATAAAATAATAATAACAGGGCATCAGGTGAATTGTTGTCAAGGTGGAGATTGTTGAGATTTTCTGTTTGGGATGAAATAGGAAAAATCTCACCTGGTGACAACAATAGGAATTCAGGTCCTAGATTAACTCCAGGTTGTTGGGAGGGAGTTAATGCCTCCTATATTTGATGTGAGGGAATTAATGAGGCTGTTAGATTCTCTAGGCCATATAACAGGCAACCATTCGGATGTTTGCTAAGAGAGTGTGAGGATTTCATGATGTAATCTCCTAATTTGATTAATAAACACCTGATGCCTATGTTTGGTGGACGTAGCCCAGATTGGTTGGGTGAACCACATTAAAAATTGTCTCCTATGTGCTTGATTGTTCTACTGTGTTAATTCTGTGTTTATTTAATTTTGCTGTGCACCTGATCCAACACTAATGGGTTGAGATCTCCTCGGCGCATGATCAGGTCGGTAGATCTGACAGTCTGGGTTATCTTTGAAGACTGAAAATTATCTATACGCACAGGACCGCAAGTACAGTGAAGGAACAGTGCGGAGGTACGCAGGCACAGAAGCGCTGAAGGTGCGGAGGTTCGCAGGCGCAGAAGCGCTGAAGGTGCGGAGGTTTGCAGGCTCAGAAGTGTAGAAGATGCGAAGGTGCGCAGGCAGTACATCAGACACAGTGCGGAGGTGCGCAGGCAGACCATAAGGTACAGTGTGGGGGTACGCAGGCAAGCAGCAGGAGAAGGTGCGGATGTACGCAGGTGTTCTATGGGTGAAGCTGCGGACTTTTCATGAAAGCTATTTAACTGCCCCTGTTTATTATTTCTGTGTTTTGGGTTTTGAAGTGATGTCTGGTTTCTGGTATTAAGTTCTGATTCTGAGAAGTGATAGATTATGTTTAGCTTCAGTTTTGATAGATGAATGGATCGGGTTCATAATGACTTATCCTTATATGATCTGATAGACTAGACACACATGCTATACTTGTATATGGTGATTCGGTGATTCAGAAGATTGATTGATTATGAGCTTCAATGTTATTTATGGGTCCAGTATGAAAATGTATGAAACGTGGTACCTGGAGGAGAGAAGATTGTAGGCCGGTGCCTACATACTAGTATCTTAGCTAGTACAAGAGCTAAAGGGGTGGCAGCTCCTTTCCAGTAGCAGTTGAAAACTTTGGAGCATTGTAGCAGGTAGCAGCTTGCGTACTAGTAAATGGATCAGCTAGTACAAGAACTATGGGGGTTGTAGCTCCCTTCCAGGAAAGACTGGAGAACGAGAGAGGGTTGTAGCTCTCTGCAGGTAGAAGCCTACGTACCGGTATAAGACTGCACCAGTACAGAAATATTGTAAAAGGATTTTCTTATTAAGAAGAAGATTGAGATGACTTGCAGCAGGTGGTTTTCTCCCACATTGGGTTTCCACCTTATATCATGGTGTTCATGTGTGTGGCTTATGTGTGATGATTTGTTCTATTTTACTGCACCTGTTTACTGTTAATATGATTGATAATGTTCTAATGCACTCATTAAGGATCAACTAACTAAATCATAAGAAGTTGTGGAAGTAGCATATATAAATCTGAATATGGAAATGAAAAAGTTTTATTGATGTGATAATACTGATTCACCCCCCCCCCCCCTCTCAGTATTATTTCCAACAATTGGTATCAGAGTAGGTCCTTTGGTAGAATCTTGATCGCTTGAAGGAGATCTGTGGAACAATGGGAAAGAAGCTTAAGAAGAAAGCTCATAAGAAGAAGAAGACATCTCAGAAGAACTATGACAGTGGGAGAATCGATTGGGGATTAGGTATAAGAAGCTCTTCAGATTCAGATTCAAATTCGGAATCATTTCAGAATGAAGATGAACTATCAGGTATGAATTTTCTATCCTCTGATGTTCTAGCTATCTATCCATTTGGAAAAGATGGAAGTGATAACGAAACAACTGAATGTGCTCTTATGGGTGAGGAAGAAGGATATCAAATAGAAGAAGAATTTAACAGGCTGACAAACAAAATTAGTGAACAAGAAAGACTTCTGAACATAAAGAGTGGTGCTCTCAAAGAAGCTGTTACTAGACAAAAGGCTCAACGAGAGTTATTCAAGGAGAAATATCAAAAGTTGCAGGTTGAAGCAACATCTCTAAGAAATAAAGTCAATGAAAAGAACACAACCATCAAGAAACTCAGAGATAGATCCAATTACTATGAAAATCTTGAAGCCACGATCCGCTCTCTAAAGGAAGATCTTGAAGAATCAAAGAAGCAGAATAAAGATCTAGTCCAAGATATTGAAAAACAGGGAAACAAAGTTATCAACTTAAAATCTCAGTTGGAATGTGCCTTCAGAATTCGTCAAATGCAGCAGGATATGAATGAAGAACAAGAAAAGGAGATACTCAAACTAAGGGAACAAATGGATGAAGGAAGGAAAGCTGAAGAAGATTTGAAGAAGCAATCTCTTGAAAAGGAAGAATAGCTTCAGGTTGAGGTAAATATCTTGAAAAGTAAATTAGAAGAAAAGGATAATCTTTTACGATTTCAAGATAGTTCTAAAGTCTTGGATGATATTCTTAATAGTCAAAGGTCTCCTGCTATCAAAACTGGTCTTGGCTTTCATGAAAATGTTGAAGGTGAATCTAGTTCACAAGGTGAGGCAAGGAACTCTAAAGAGAAATCTAAAATGATCAACGAAGAGACGAAAGGTCAATCTCATCATCTATCAAGGAAAGAGATTCTTCAAAGAAAATCTTTTAATCCTCCTATGAATAATGTTGAATGTTATGTATGTCATAACCTTGGACATGTTGCAGCTAGATGTAGAAGAAGAAGGGTTCAAGACCATCATGTAGGAAGATCATCACATTCAAGGTACTTTAATGGATATTGCTTTGTTGGCAATATGTATGGTCACAAAGCTGATGACTGTTACAGGAGGAATATGAAACATGTAAGATGTTATGCATGTAACAAGCTTGGACATATAGCAAAGGAATGTAGGAACAAAGCCCGGACATCACACCAAAGGAAGAAAACGTCATCACACTTGAAGATATGGGTGAAAAAGGAAGTACAGTCAGAAAGAAGCGGCACAGCACAACATACAGACTCAGAGGGAGCTGAAAGTATAAAACTTCAGTGTCCTGAATCTCATATGCAAACTCCATAAAGGGAAGTCGCGTATATACGTGAGTTGGATACTGCACAGTCACGTATATGATTGTTTGAAGAAAGGTAGTAGGGATAGGTTCAAGAAAAGGATCAGTTTTGCTCTAGTTAATAATGGTTTCATTTTGCTGATGATGGATATGATGGTTAGAAGTGTTCTGGTTCTAACTTGATACTGATGATGTCTTGATACTTCTTATTGATATGCATGATCAGATCTGACAGATGGCACAGGTTTAGGGGGAGCATATGCTCTTAATGCATTGTTGGCATTATGGTTAATAGTCCTTGGTGATGATGCTTATATGGATAAATGATTCATCTTGCTATGATTATGAGTTGTTCACATGGTTCTTGGATCAGATTTGTGGTTGATTCTCTAATGGTGCTTGCATGGTAATCTTCATAAGGATAAGGAGAAGCACTTAGCTTGAATTCACATCTTCTTGATGATGGGTCACTCATATGCTGCTGTCGTCATATGCATAAAGATCATATATTACAGTTATGATGCAGGATTCCTATTATTCTTGGCACATATGGATGAGGATTGTTGGCTGGATACATGGATGATTATTCAAAGTTGCATTGCTGGAGACATGATGATAATGAACTCTTATCTATATGATGATAGGAGTGTTTCATTCATATGTTGATTGATGCAGATATTCCCAATTGATGATACTTGGTTCATGAAGATCTGGATGGCTATGGTGTTTCTCTCATAGAATGTGAAATTCTGTTGATACGGACATACCTTGATGATTCATGCACTAATGCAAGTTGCTGATCTAGTTGCTGTTGACAAATACTATGGAGCAGATCATACAATGTTGTTGCTGATGTTTATCTTATTTAGGTGATTGGTCTCTGTTATAAATGTCATGTAAATGTCATATCAAGACTCATGATGTAATAGTGTGTCTCTATCTATTGTAGTCATCTCTTCAGGTCATGTAACGGCCTATGTTGGTTTCCCCACTATGCCTGGGATGAAGATGTAATGTATTTGGTTTTCATATTTCTGATGTATCCCCACTTGGTTGGGTGATGGATGTATGTATTGAGTCTTTTGGTGATAGGAAGGTCATTTATGATGTATAGAGTCATGTTCTTCTTGTAGAAATTTTTTTTTGCAGACCTTGCTTACAGTCAGGGGGAGCTTGAGCATGATCAGCACTATATAGCAGAGCAGACATTTCAGCATGTTCTCAGAAAGAGCATGATCAGATTGGTGCACCATGGCATATACAAAGGGGGAGCTCATTCAGAGACTTCAGCAGATCTGGTTTATACTCAGGGGGAGCATAACCCCTTTGCCCTTGATGTCAAAGGGGGAGAGTGATTCGGTGTTGTTGCCATCAAGTCCAAAGGGGGAGATTGTTGGCATTATGATGCATGTATTGTACTTGATGGCAACCCACTCATAGAAGAACATCTCACTTATATACATTCAGATGAATCTACAGAAGAGATATCAGATGTGACATAATTCATGGATGCATGACAGTTCAAAGGAATCAAATGACAAGTTCTTAGTATGACAAGTAAGCTTTGCCATCAAGTCCAAAGGGGGAGATTGTTGGCATTATGGCTAAAGTGTTGTCCTTGATGGCAACTCATACAGGTGATGGATCATTGTACAACAGTTCAGTAGCAGAGATTGATGATTAGCTCACAAATAATGAAGAAAATAAGAGGTACGCAGGTACACCGTACAAAAGCTCCGAACCCGTAGGCATGTCATAGATAAAGTGCGTACATACCCACAGGTACACCATGTAAAAGGTGCGGACCCTAGTTCACACACTTTCAAGCAGTGAAAAAGTATTCTCACATGGGAATCCAATGGTGGACCATAGTATTTAGCCCGACGTATTTGATCCTATGGTTTGGTCAGTGGTATTGTTTTATATTATTATTATTATTATTGAGCCCCATGTTTTTGGGTCCCTTGTATTGGTTATCTATGGTATTGATTCATGGTTTTAGCAAGAGCTTGCCTATATAAAGCAAAGGAGATCATTTGGCTAGACACTTGTGAAATCAGAAGATCTTAAGAGAAGCTAGATCTGAAATTCTTGTAATCGGTTTGTGAAGAGATAGCTGAATCTAAGTCAAGGAGAAACATGAGGATTACAAGTCGGATCTACTAATGGGTTGAGATCTCCTCGGTGCATGATCAGGTCGGTAGATCTGACAGTTTGGGTTATCTTTGAAGACTGAAAATTATCTATACCCACAGGACCGCAAGTACAGTGAAGGAACAGTGCGGAGGTACACAGGTGTAGAAGCGCTGAAGGTGCGGAGGTTCGCAGGCGCAGAAGCGCTGAAGGTGCGGAGGTTCGCAGGCTCAGAAGTGTAGAAGATGCGGAGGTGCGCAGGCAGTACATCAGACACAATGCGGAGGTGCGCAGGCAGACCATAAGGTACAGTGTGGGGGTACGCAGGCAAGCAGCAGGAGAAGGTGCGGATGTACGCAGGTGTTCTATGGGTGAAGCTGCGGACTTTTCATGAAAGCTATTTAACTGCCCCTGTTTATTATTTCTGTGTTTTGGGTTTTGAAGTGATGTCTGGTTTCTGGTATTAAGTTCTGATTCTGAGAAGTGATAGATTATGTTTAACTTCAGTTTTGATAGATGAATGGATCAGGTTCATAATGACTTATCCTTATATGATCTGATAGACTAGACACACATGCTATACTTGTATATGGTGATTCGGTGATTCAGAAGATTGATTGATTATGAGCTTCAATGTTATTTATGGGTCGAGTATGAAAATGTATGAAACGTGGTACCTGGAGGAGAGAAGATTGTAGGCCGGCGCCTACGTACTAGTATCTTAGCTAGTACAAGAGCTAAAGGGGTGGCAGCTCCTTTCCAGTAGCAGTTGAAAACTTTGGAGCATTGTAGCAGGTAGCAGCCTGCGTACTAGTAAATGGATCGGCTAGTACAAGAACTATGGGGGTTGTAGCTCCCTTCCAGGAAAGACTGGAGAACGAGAGAGGGTTGTAGCTTTCTGCAGGTAGAAGCCTGCGTACTGGTATAAGACTGCACCAGTACAGAAATATTGTAAAAGGATTTTCTTATTAAGAAGAAGATTGAGATGACTTACAGCAGGTGGTTTTCTCCCACGTTGGGTTTCCACCTTATATCATGGTGTTCATGTGTGTGGCTTATGTGTGATGATTTGTTCTATTTTACTGCACCTGTTTACTGTTAATATGATTGATAATGTTCTAATGCACTCATTAAGGATCAACTAACCGAATCATAAGAAGTTGTGGAAGTAGCATATATAAATCTGAATATGGAAATGAAAAAGTTTTATTGATGTGATAATACTGATTCACCCCCCCCTCTCAGTATTATTTCCAACACAAAAATCTGGCAGTTGTGGCATTTTTGGACCGCCGTAATACAATCTTTAAATAAAGACGGCGAGAAGTAGCCAGCGCGCAATATCTTTTGGGCTGTGGCATACCCAGACATATGACCACCACATGCTCCAGAGTGACAGTCATTTAGAACCCTTTCAGCCTCTTCGTGAGTTAAGCAACGTCGAAAAATAGAATCCGCCCCACGGCGATAAAGAGTATCTCCAATAATTTTGAATTGTTGGGGCTGGAAGCATATTTTCCGACGTTCCGACTTTGAAATTTATGAACGAAAGGATTGGGTCTGGAGATAGATGATGATATCCCCATACCACGGATCTAAAGTGCTGATTAGAAACAAAGATTCGTCCACAATGGGCTCCTCTGCCACAGTTTCCATGTCAGCACGCGGGAAGTCACACATTAACTCTGCAAAAACTAAAGATTTCTTAGACTTAGATTTCTCAAACTCCAAGTCGAACTCCTGCAGGATAACGATCCATTTAGAGTACTTGCCCCCTAGCAATTGTTTGGTCAAAATGTAGATCATAGGGTTGCAATCCGAAATGACTGTAGTTTTACGTAGTAAAATGTAGTGACGAAAATGTTGGACAGCTTGAACGACTGCCAATGCCAATTTCTCCACATGTGAGTATTTTAGCTCAGTTGGATTTAACGTTCGACTAAGGTAATATATCACATGTTCCGTTCCGAATTCATCTTCCTTAACTAAGACCATTCCAATGGTGGAATGGGAGGCGGCGAGATACAAAAAGTAATCCTAGTTGTAATTGGGAGGATGCAACAATGGTGCATGGGTCAACGCGTGTTTGAGTGCATCAAAAGATTTCTGAGCTATCTCATCCCAAGAGAATTGAGTATTTTGTTTCAACAACCGTGTAAAACCCTTTGTAACCACGGCGTAGTTAGGAATGAATCGTCGTAAAAAGTTTGCTTTCCCCTGCAAACTTTGGAGTTGGCGAAGACTCGAAGGAGGAGGCAAATTGATGATAGCTTCGACCTTCGAGGGATCAACGCGAATGCCGACTTTCGAAACTACAAACCCCAGCAATCGACCCGTTTCTATACAGAAGACACATTTGTGTGGGTGCAAACGAATCGGATAATGCCTACACCTCATAAAAATTTCACGTAAGTGGACGAGGTGATCAGCTCGATGTAATGAATGAGCAGGCAAATCATCGAGATACGGTTGCACAATGTGTTTGATGTCATGAAACGCATAAGACATCACCCTTTGAAAAGTTGCTCCGGCATTCTTGAGCCCAAAAGGTAATTTGCAATAAGCAAATGTCCCCCATGGACAAATGAAAGCCGTTTTCGGTTGATCGGCAGGTAGAATATTGATTTGATTGTATCCGGAAAAACCGTCCATAAGGGAAAATATTTCGCTGCCGGCACAATCATCAATGATTTGATCGATATAGGGAGTTGGGTAGTTGTCCTTTTGGACAAGCTTGATTAATATCCCTATAGTCGATGCATATTCTTATTGTTCCCTGTTTTTTGTTAACCGGAACAATATTCGATACCCAATCCGTTAACGGGATCGGATAAATGAAACCTGCTTTCAACAGTTTTTCAACTTCTGCTTTAATTGCAGCAGCTTTTCATGGGTGAATCTGACGCAAACGTTGCCGGACGGGTTTAGCATCCAGGTAAGTCTCGTTCTCATGAACAACAATCGCGGGATCAATTCCTGGCATTTCCTCATAGGACTAGGCAAACACGTCGCGGAATTCTTGAAATAGGGCCTTATATAATTGGATTTCGTCATCTGTACACGAGGCACCTATATGAATGTTCTCAACAATTCCGGGCTTAACCGAAATGTCAATGGGAATAGTTCGAGAGATGTTTCCCAAATTTAACTCTGAATCGGGATGTTTCATTGGATTCTGAGGTTCCTTGACATATTCAGTCGTAAAGATTGATGAGAAATAATTTTCAAAACGATCATCCTCAGGTAAAAACGAAGATCTGTGATGGAGATCTTCCCATGGTAAATCATCTACACATAGGATTTCACGAATTTGCTCATCAGAGTGAACAAGTTTAGAAAACGTAGTTAAATCCGAGGTAGATGTGAAAAGTGATTCCTCACGGACCACATTCATTAAGTCATTTTCGGTTGAACACGGGTCGACAAAAGACTGCACGGCTTCATAGGCAATTTCATATGGACTCAAAGGCATAGAATTACCAAATGAGTCTATTTCAGATTCAGAAGGAACGATCCAAGGATCGTCATAAAAAATAGTGTCTGATGTAATCATATGAATGGTTGCAAATGAAGATGATGCGTTGATTGGAGGAAAAGGAAAAGTTCCCAGTAAACCGACATCTTTAACTAATCCTACTCCAACATCCTTATATGGGATAGTCGTTTTACCGACATGCTGAATACTCTCCGAAGAGGTTGGGTCGGATGAAAAGTAAGCCAGCTGGTCTATTGTTATGATCTTTCCATTATGTGGAAACTTTATGACTCTAAAGACCGATGATTCTGGGTTCGATCCCCAACGGAGTTGCCATTTTGTCGCGCGGAATGAGTCGATCTTGCGGACAAGATAGACCTTCCGAGAATCTAAAGAAGACCTAACGACAAGCAAACCAACCAGACACTATCTTTCTCTAAATATTCTTCAATTAACAATAGAAAACAAAGGTTTTTAGGGCCTACCTTTGGTCCAACGAAAGCTTGTGGATGCCCTCGCTCCTTTGATCCAAATGAGCTCCTTTTCGCGAATCTGCAAACACAAACAAGGCAAACACATTAAATAGCACCTGAAAAACCAATTGCATAAAACATATTTAACATGAAAGTCAAGGAGTCCATGAAACAAATAACATAAGATACTTGTTGAGAAAAATGAGTTTGATTGTATTAATTCAAAAGAAGAAGAACCTTACAACCTTTGCCTTGACGCTGTACAAGCTCCTCCCAGGGTCCAACAAGATGTCTCCTCTACTTTGACAAGTTTCACTCACTCTCCAATGGAACCAAGAGGTATGTGATCTCTCCTCTCAAGCTCAACCAAAGAGTCTCAATTTCACCAGCATTTACCCTCAAAATGTTCAGCTTCTAACCTCTCTAGTCCTCACCCCAATGCCTGTATTTATAGTGCAATGGAGGGAAGTTACTAGGTCCTCCTTCAAAGGGATAAAGCCCTCCTTCAAAGGGATAGCTCCTTTAGTCAAGGGATTAGCTCCTTCTCTTTTGGGATGCATGAACCACCTCAGAGCGAACAATCCACGTCAAAATTCCTTCTAGAAAACTCTAGAATTAACCCAAAGTGAGTTTTTTAAGATAAAAATTGCGCCTTTTGACTTTCACAGGGGTCCACACATACACCGTTAGGAACAGAGCGGGTAGGTACGCAGCTT
Source organism: Pinus tabuliformis (assembly GCA_031772625.1). Taxonomy (NCBI): domain Eukaryota; kingdom Viridiplantae; phylum Streptophyta; class Pinopsida; order Pinales; family Pinaceae; genus Pinus; species Pinus tabuliformis. The sequence goes on along the minus strand of CM062816.1, from coordinate 1,258,315,193 downwards.
TTGTACACAGAAGGTGCGGGACTGCAGGTGACCATGAGAGAAAGTGCGGAACCAGAGTTACATTGATTTTTAATGTCTTTCTCCCACTTCCAAAGCTTGACTTGAAGAGCTGAGGTCTTAGACTTGCTTAGGAGGACAGTACAAGTGATGATAGACCCATACTGGCTGCAAATAATCATGGTGACGATATTTTTGTGTAACAATTCCGTCATGTCATTCCTTTCTTCATGGAAAATGGCCTTCTTGGTATACATCTAGAACTTTCTTCATATGGCTACTTATTTTCTCTCCATGCTTCTTTCAGGAGTTTCCATCCATCGCATGAATGATGGTTGTACTTGTACTTACAAGTCTTGTTCTAGTAGCCCTACATGAACTCATCCAAATATTATTCAAGAAATAAAAATACCTTATTAAATTAAATAATATCTTACGAGATGGCTCTTCATCAGGTCATTGATGCTTCTTCCAACAACTTCCTTGATTGAAGAGATCTTCAATCCCTTGATATGCTTCATGTCATCACATCATTATCCCATGAATTCCCTAAGTTGGAGTTCCTGATGAAACAATTGCTCCCTCTCTAGATTAGTGAACCCTCCATTGAGGATTCCTTTAGAGAATCTTAAGGATCTTGCAGATCCCTATCTGGCAGATGTTTCCTTTTTTTCTTAATGTATGATGAGCCTTGTCCTAGATGACATCTTTCTTTCCTTCAATGTTCAATGAGATTACCAAGAGCTATGTTTGACTGCCATGGAATTTTTCTTTCGTGGTTCCCATGGTGATGTTAGGAGCTCTTGTTTCTAATGCTTCCATGATGCCATGATGTATCTTATTATCATCTTCATATCTTATAGTACAAGATTTAGGAGTTTATGATGGGACCCTTTTTGTGAGGGATACTATCTTACTGATAGGAGAGATTTGTTACTCCCTCTTTCATTGGCCCTTTTCTTCATCTTCCTTCATCTTTCAATGATATGATCTTCCAAAATATTTCTATAGAATTGAGTCTTAGCTATACTTATTTTGTCTTGCTTTGCTTGAGGACCAAGATTTTATGTAGGTCTAAGTGATGTGACCTTCCTTACTATAATTTCAGACACGTGAGAACCTATGAGTGATTTCATATGATTCCTATGAGTCTCTTGATACATTCAAGTACATTTAGATCTCCACAGACCTTTCCATAGACATTAATGATTTCTCTTTTCTATGAGGAATATGACAATCCTCCTTATTTTATTCAAGGACATTTTTCATGAGGACTATGGCTATCCTTCAATATGTCTATTTTCTTGCAAAACAAAGTTATTAAAGAGAAAACAAGAAAGATACTTACTTGCCATGTGAAGAGGAGATATTCACCTTGATTCTTCTTTTTCTTAAGCTTCCCATCATGAACCACTAGTATCCTTTTACCAAAACTTCTTTGGAAACCTTCTAGCATCATGCCATTTGTGATCTTGACATCACCGAGACTTATTTATGATCTTGGGATCATCTTCACTCCCAATTCATCTTTAAGGTATTTGATCACATTGTTGACATGCTAGTGATACTGCTATCCCACAAGTGGACTTTATCACACTCAGTATTCCTTGGAGTGCATCAGCAAACACCTACATTGAGCATTATCCAAACCATGATAGTGATATTGTTAATTCATGGTATGTTCTATGCTTATAATAGTTTACTTATCTTTCTCATTATTATCCACAGATTAGAAATCACATGTACATAAAGTAAAGTGCAGATAGAACATTAAATGATCGATATAAAACAAGCCAAGACAAGAGACACAAGATGTGGTGGCTAGCCGGGGACAAACCCCAATGTGGGGAAACCCTTTGATCAAATCTTCCTTTATCTTCAATAATTCAGCAGAGAGAAATAGTACATAAATCTGATTTACATTAGCAGCGACAAACCCTAGATCAGCTAAACTAGGGCAGACAATATCTTACAAACCGCCCGTCAGGTCAGCTTGTTTCCACCACAAGAAAATGCGGCCTTCAGAGGAGATCCAAATGGACCTACAGTGCAGTTTTGAGGAGGGAGTCTTCTGGTCAAACTTTGGTTCTGCAGTTGCAACCCTCAATTCTACACCTTCCTTCCACATGTGTGAGAGAGAGCCTTTTCTGCGCAAGAGAGAGAAGAGACTCTTTTCTGCGCAGTTGAGAGAGAGATGTGATGAGATGAGTGTGTCCAAATGAGGAAAAGACCTCCTGTATTTATACACAACTATTGATGATTGAATAGATGCGACTGTTGGGCTTCTGAGCCTACATGAGTTGTAGGTTGGCTTGATAATTATTCCATAATCAAAATAAATTCATATCTCCATAAATAATTATCAGAATTGGATAATCTTTAGATCAATCCTACACCTCTCGACGAGAGGAATCTAATAAAAATATTATCAGCCATGAAGAAGATGACCCACATGGATTTTTCCCCTAGTTGCCAATTTTAACACTCCCTCTCAACTAGGGAGAAATCCATCTGCAATCTATCTGTCAGTCGCTACTAGTCATCCATCAAATGCACTTCCCTGTAAAACTTGAACCCTACTCTGCTATTCTCTATCCTACCTATTCTGTTTTTCCCTATTCTGATCTGCTCTGTTATGCTCTGCTCTACTTTGTCCGAATTATGAATAGGAAGAAATGATGGAGGATGTATCAAACTGACTCAAAGTTAGTCTCAGAGTATGTACCACTGGTCCCAGACCAATCTCAACCGACCTGAAGTTAGCGTCATAGTGGGTACAACTCCTACCACTGGTCCCAGACCAATATCATCCTCCACTAACTCAAATTCAGTCTCAGAGTGAGTACCACTGGTCCTAGACTAGTCTCAACCGACCCGAAGTCAGCGTCATAGTATGTACCAATCCTACCACTGGTCCTAGACTAGTCCTTTATTGACCTGAAGAGAGTCTCAGAGTATGTACCACTGGTCTCTGACCAGTCTCAACTGACCCAAAGTCAGTGTCATAGTGGGTACAACTCCTACCACTGGTCCTAGACTAGTATCATTGATCCCAGATCAATGAAGGTCATCCTAGCATGGGGAGTACGGTAGATACAACAATGCGTCCATCAGTACTACTATGGTCCCTATCGTCATTTCCCTACTCATTGATTAGATGAGAGGTACTTCCCATGAGTCCCAGACTGCATGGGTAGGATGCCTTGACAGGAGAACTTAATCAATCTTGTCCTCACAGGAGAACTAATCATCCTGCTACATAAACACCATGGAGAACACATTATCCAGGCCTCACAAGAGAACTAATCATCCTGCTACATAGTCATCATGGAGAACACATCATTCAGACCTCATAGGAGAACCAATCATCCTGCTACATAGTTGCCATGGGGTGTACATGTATACCGCCATGGGATGGTGAATCACCCTATGGTCATATGTCACTCCAAGAAGTACCCCGCACCCCCCTGGAGCTCCCAGAGCTCAATGCATCATACAGGACCCTCATCAAATGGTCTTTGAACAAGACCAATTTGTTCTCGAAAAGTCAAGAATTTGACTTTCCCTAGGGGCTTTGTCAGAATTTCAGTGACTTTTTCATCTGTACCAATATGTTAGAGCCTTATAGCTCCCCACTGCACCATATCTCGAATATAGTGGTACCTGATATCGATATGCTTGGAGTGATCATGGAATACAGGATTCTCTGACAAACGAATCCCACTCTGGTTGTCACATAGGATCACGGTGGTATTCAGTGTAAATCCAGACAGCTCACTGAAGAGATTCCGCAACCAGACTGCCTCACAGGAGGCCATGCTAGCAGCAATATACTTTGCTTCGGCAGTGCTCAAAGACACCAACTTCTGCTTCCTACTCATCTAGGATATTGAAGCAGATCCCAAGGAGAAACAACACCGAGAAGTGCTCTTACAATCCACCACACTGCCTGCCCAATCAACATCAGTGTATCCAAGTAGTCTCACATCTCGGGCAGTGTATCTTAGCCCATATGTGATTGTGCCACAAAGATATCTTAATAGATTCTTGGCACCAATCCAGTGTATGTGGTGAGGTTCAACCATATGTTGACTCAACGTGTTGACTGCAAAGCATATGTCTGGACGGGAGTTCACTAAGAACATTAATGCTCCGACAAGTTGACGATACTCCGTGGCATTTTGTAAAACAGGTCCAATAGCACTACAACTTAACTTCTTAAAGTCAAGCTCCATCGGGGTAGTTACAGGCTTGTAGTCCACCATATCGAATCTTTCCAATATTTTCATCACATATTTTCCTTGGGATAGAAAATTTTCCCTTGGCTTTTTCCAGACCTCAAGTCCTAGGAAATAGTGCATTAGTCTTGGGTCCTTCATTTCAAATTTAGAAGCCAATCCCCTCTTACATTTGTGAATGAGAGGGTCTACACCTGTTAGGAAGAGGTCGTCAACATACAGCAGCAGTATGAGAGGTTTTTCATGTTCAACCTTAAAGTAAAGGTTAGGATTGACTTCAATCCTAGTGAATCCTAGCTTCATCAAGTAGCTATCGATCCTCTCATACCATGCTCGGGGTGCTTGCTTAAGCCCATAGAGGGGCTTCTTCAACCTGCATACATGAGATTTTCGATCATAAATCTCAAATCCTTCGGGTTGCTCCATGTATACCTCTTCTTTGATCGAACCATGCAAGAACACGGTCTTGACATCCATCTGATGTAGGTTCCATCCTTGTGAAGCCACAAGGGCTATGATCGAGCAGATGGTGGTATATCTGGCAACAGGTGAAAATATCTCGTCATAGTCTATACCTTCCTTCTGGGAGAAGCCACGAGCGACAAAATGAGCCTTATATTTTTCCATACTTCCATCTGTTGCATGCTTTATCTTGTAAAGACATTTAGAAGTGACAATTTTCTTGTCCTGGGGTCTGGGAACTACTTCCCAGACATAATTATTCATAATAGACTCATATTCTTCAGTGATAGCATCCTTCCATACTTGATGCTTGACGACATCTGAGAATTATGAAGGCTTATTTTGTATGATTGTGCTCATGATGGTCAGGTATCCCTTATACCTGTTGGGTTTCTTACTTTCACAAAAGGTTCCTCAGGGTGCAGTGTGTCCTTCAACATCATCGAGTAGCCCCCTAACCCAAGAGGGCCTCTTCCTAGAAGAGGAAGGCTTAGGTGGATCAATAGGATCCATCAGTTCTTCCATATCAGGCATTGTTTCATCATCCTTTTCTTTCGGTTCCTTGGTGTCAGATTCTTGAGAGCTTCTCAAAGTCAGAAGATTGTCCACCTTTCTAAGGGCCATATCTTCGTTAAAGGTGACATCATGACTAATCACGAATTCCCTTTGACCAGCTACATAGATTCTATAGCCCTTAGTATTTTCACCATAGCCCACAAAGATTCCTTTCTTTCCAAATGCACCCAATTTATTTCTTTTCTCTTTCGGCACATGAAAATATACAGGGCTTCCAAAAATTCTAAAATGAGATACGTCAGGTTTCTTATCGGTGAACATTTCTTCAGGAGTCTGAGAACCCAATGCTTGATGAGGGCATCGGTTTTGTGCATATACGGCGGTGTTTGTAGCTTTGGCCCATAGAAACTTCGGAAGTCTTTGATCATGGAGCATGGCACGAACAACTTCCACAATCGTACGGTTCTTCCTTTCTTCCACACCATTATGTTCAGGAGTATATGGTGTAGTAGTCTCCCTCTTGATGCTAGCCTCTTTGCAAAAGTCATGAAGCTCGTTAGATTGATATTCAGTCCCATTATCAGTCCTTAAGATCTTGATCTTCTTTTAGGTTTGATTCTCGATCAAGGCTTGAGATGTGTCACAAGACATGACACTTAGCGAACTTCCTCTGACCTGATATAATGAATCAACTCGAAACCCAAGAGTGAAGGCATCTTTAATATTGTTTTTCCATGCACGTACCTTGCCATCGCTGAAAGCCACCTTGTAGGCTTTGTCTTCCATTGTCGAGATGGACACCAGGTTCTTTTTTTGAGGTCAGGTACATGTAATACATCTTGTAAGTGGATCGTATTACCTTGACTCAATTTGAGAGAGACATTGCCTACACCTTTCATGGGATATTTCATATTATTTCCAAGGACAATTTCCAGGATAGTTTCTTTCTCTATCATATTATGGAGAAATTGTTTGTAACAAGTGAAATGCCTTGAGGCACCACTATCAATGAGCCAAATTCCCATTGATTCTAAAGGAGCAGAGGTAGATAAAGCAGCTGGTAGATAACATTCATCCTGCTTATTTTTAACAATGTTGGATTCATACCTAGAATTTCTAGCCTTCTTGAATGGTTGTCCTCTTCCTTGATTTCCAACACTCCTTTTACCTTCGCTATTAAATTTTCCATTCCCTTGATTCCCATGAGAGGGATTTTAATCATCGTCCTGGTGTGAGTCCTTTCTATTAGGGCACTCCCTTGCATAGTGACCTGCGTTATTGCAAATGTAACATCGTCCTTTTCTTCCATCCTTAGGTCCAGCCTTTTTTTTTTTATTTAGTCCCAAAATTATTTCTTTTCTTAGCATGAGAAGAAAAGGTAGTAGGATGACCTTTAGGAATGGGCATTTCTTGCTCTTCTACCCTTGTTTCTTCTTGAATGCATCTAGCCATTAATTCCTCGAAACTAGGAATTACATTATTGTTTAGAAGAGTAGTCTTGAACATGTACCATTCGGATGGTCCATCCATGATAGTCAGCTTTCTCACGGAGCTTGTCTTCAGCAGGGAAGAGTGTTGAGGACCCTATAGTTCTTTTAGGATAGCCTTGCCAATCTTCTCTTCGGTGATTGCTCTTGCTCTTGCTCAAGCTTTGTCTTCACCTCAGCTCTGATACCATGTTAATTCATGGTATGTTCTATGCTTATAACAATTTACTTATCTTTCTTATTATTATCCACAGATTAGCAATTACATGTACATAAAGTAAATTGCAGATAGAACATTAAACGATTGACAGAAAACAAGCCAAGACAAGAGACACAAGATGTGGCGGCTAGCTAGGGACAAACCCTAATGTGGGGAAACCCTTTGATCAAATCTTCCTTTATCTTCAATAATTCAGCAGAGAGAAATAGTACATAAATCTGATTTACATCAGCAGCAGCAAACCCTAGATCAACCAAACTAGGGCAGACAATATCTTGCAAACCGACCGTTGGATCAACTTGATTCCACCACCAAAAAATGTTGCCTTCAGAGGAGATCCAGATGGACCTACAACACAGTTCTAAGGAGGGAGTCTTCTGGTCAACGCTGGTCAAACTTTGGTTCTACAGTTGCAGCCCTAAATTCTGCACCTTCCTTCCACATGTGTGAGAGAGAGCCTTTTCTGCGCAAGAGAGAGAAGAGACTCTTTTCTACGCAGTTGAGAGAGAGATGTGATGAGATGAGTGTGTCCAAATGAGGAAAATACCTCCTGTATTTATACACAACTATTGATGATTGAATAGATGCGACTGTTGGGCTTCAAAGCCTACATGAGTTGTAGGTCGGCTTGATAATTATTCCATAATCAAAATAAATTCATATCGGAATCGGATGATCTTTAGATCAATCCTACACCTCTCGATGAGAGGAATCTGATAAAAATATTATCAGCCATGAATAAGATGACCCACATGGAGTTTGGCCCTAGTTTCCAATTTTAATATATATAGAGAGGATTATGTTTTTATCTGAGAATCTTTCTGTTTAAGATCTGAGATGGTGACAAGTATTTTGTTATGACACTGTATCGAGACAGTGATGTCTTTGTGTAGAGAGGCATTGTATAGAGAGACTGCCTTATCACCGAAACTGCCTTCTTACAGTGACTATATTGAGACAGTGGTATATCATGGATTGTGAGAGGCACTCCTTGGATCAATTCTGCCATATATTCCAAGACTATAATTTATTTCATAGAGAAGGTTCAATGATCAAGAAGTGAAGATTCCAAGAGTGGTACTGATATATTCCATCAAGCTGAACATGAGTTGAGTGCATGACTATAATCACAGAAGTTTATATTCCATGTATTGTTGTAGATGTTGGGTTGTGTTATATTCTTTCCACGACTAGCCCACGTAGTTAACTGTGGGGTTAGAGGGAGGCTGGAGCCCCCGTTCATTGTGCCAATTGCATAGCAGGGGGGTCACAGGGGATTTGAGGGGTGCAGGTAACCCCACTTTATGGGGTTTGGGGCAGTTCCCTGGAAAATTTTGGTTTTGGAACCTATGTTAGGTAGGGTGGACACACCTATGGTTTTGTGCATGATTTTCGCACATGTTCTTGGACGCGATGGTTTTCGGTCCATGGTATCGGATGCTTCGGCATGTATAAATATGTATTATAACATTGAAAGGAACATAATGAAAAATCAAGATGGTAGTCCCATTTTTGGGATCCAGGGGAAAATCTCTGTGTATATGTGTTTTATGTGTTATGCTCTCGCATTGTTTATTTTCTGTGTTTTAGAATTCATATGCAGATAATTTCTGTACGGGGTTAAAACCTACATTTGGTATCATAGCTGTTTTGGCTTCAAGGGGATAGTTTTGTTGCTGTGGGGTTTCGCTAGGGCCTGTGGTAGACCCTCTTCAGTGGGAGATCTGCGAGATTGATTTTGGTGGTGAAAGAAGATGGCGAGTAGTGGAAAGATAGAGATTGAGAAATTTAATGGTCAGAGTTTTAAGTTGTGGAAACTCAAGTGGAGGATCTGTTGGTGGATAAATATCAGTGGATTGCGGTAGATTCGAGTACTAAACCAACGGGAGTGTCCGATGAATAATGGGGGAACTTGGATCGAAAGGCAAAGAGCACAATACGATTGTGTGTCTCAGATTCAGTATTGCTGAATGTATCAGGGGAAGCTACGATGAAGGATTTGTGGGACAAGTTAGGGATTTTGTACCAATCTAAGTCTCTGGTGAATAAACTGTTCCTGCGGAAAAAGCTGTATAACCTGAGGATGAAAGATGGAGACTCAGTGACAGAGCATTTGAATGCATTTAATATTGTGGTAAGTCAGTTAGCATCTGTTGATATTAAAATTTCAAATGAAGATAAGTGCATCAGTTTGTTGTGTTCTCTACCAGATTCGTGGGATAGTCTGGTTATTGCAATAGGTAGCAATGCAACTGCCTTGCAGTTTGATGAAATAGTCTCATCCTTGCTGACAGAGGATATGAGACGGAAAAAAATGGAGAGCCAGAATGGTGATGCCTTGTCTGTACAAGGACAATCCGAGAACAGAAACAAAAATAAGTCATCGAGTGGGAGATCTAAATCTAGAGGGAGATCTAAATCTCCAAGAAAACCTGTAAAGGTGGTGTGCTGGAAATGCGGAAAGGAAGGGCACTACAAAAGGGACTGTAAATCTAAAGCTCCTGATAAAGGAAAGGGATCTGATGATGCTCCTTTTGCAGAGGTGAAAACCACCTCAGATGAAGGTGGGGATGTGTACTTGGCTTCTTCAAGTACACATGTAGATCATGAGGCATGGTTGATTGACTCAGGTGCATCCTTTCACTTCACTCCCCATAGAGAGTGGTTCTGCGAGTATGAGAAATATGATGGTGGTGATGTCTTCTTAGGAGATGATAGGAAGGCTAGAATCATTGGTTGCAGAAAAGTAAAGTTGAAGTTGCAAGGTGGAAGGGTTAGAACACTTCCGGGTGTTTTGCATATTCCTGCATTGGTCAGAAATCTAATTTCTGTAGGCAAGTTGGATGATGCAGGTGTAAAAACAGTGTTCAAGAAGGATACCTGCAAGATGGTTTGGGGAGCACTCGTATTGATGTGGGGAGTTCAGATTGGAACTCTGTACAAGCCGCAAGGTAGCACGGTTGTTGATGGGTGCAATAATTCTGTGGTTTCTAAAAGTGGAGCAGAAAATCTAGTGGTCTCTGGAGAGAAGACCATGCTGTGGCATCAAAGGCTTGGACATATTGGAGAGAAAGGCCTCCGAATGCTTCATGGTAAAGGTATGGTAGAAAGTATGAGTAATAGCTCTCTGGATTTTGATTCCTGTGAAAATTGTGTATATGGGAAGCAGAATCAGGTGAGTTTCCCCTCTAGTGGTAAGAGGGCGAAACATATATTAGAGCTTGTGCATAGTGATGTGTTTGGACCTATGAAGGTTCCATCACTGGGTAAGTCTGTGTACTATGTATCATTTATAGATGACTTCTCAAGGAATACATGGATATATTTCCTTAAGAAGAAATCTGAAGTCTTTGACAAGTTTAAAGAATTCAAGGCTCTGGTGGAAAACTAGATAGAGAAGAAGATAAATGTGTTGAGGACAAATAATGGTGGAGAGTTTTGCAGTAAGGAATTTGAAGAATTGTGTAAGAAGTGTGGTATAGCACGACAGAAGACTACTCCATATACACCTCAGCGAAATGGAGTTGCAGAAAGAATGAACAAGACGTTGATGGAAAGGGCAAGAAGCATGCTTAGTGGTGCCGGGTTAGGATAGGAATTCTGGGAAGAGGTGGTGGAGATAGCATGTTACTTGGTCAACAGATCACCTTCATCAACGTTGGAGGATAAAACTCCACAAGAGGTGTGGACTAGTAAGAAACCCTCTCTTTCACATCTAAGGGTATTTGGATGTGATGCATATGTACATGTTCCAAAGGAGAAACGAACCAAGTTGGATAGTAAATATGAAAAGTGTATATTTATTGGGTATAAGGATGGTTTAAAGGGTTATAAGCTTTGGAACCCAGTAATAAGGAAGGTTCTATACAACCGAGATGTGGTGTTCAGAGAGGTGACAGATGTTATTAAACATGAAGTTCAACCAAAGGAACCTAAGAAGATAGAGTTTGAGTTAAAGGAGGAAGAATCAGACTCTACAATAGAGGAGGAATCAGAAGATGAAGAGCCAAAAACTCTAGGTGTGAGAAGATTAGTTCGAGAAAGAAGGCAGACAGAAAGGTATAGTCCATCTGCTTTCTGTTCAAATTTTTCTTTATCTATTACTGATGATGATCCCAGAACCGTGAAGGAAGTAGTAGATTCAGAGGATGGAAAACTTTGGAAAGAGGCCATGGTTGATGAAATGGCATCTTTGCACAAAAATGAGGCTTGGATCTGGTGGAGTTGCCGGCTGGAAGGAAACCCATTGGCAGCAAATGAGTGTTAAAGAAGAAGACAAATGCAGAAGGAAAGGTGGAGAAATATAAAGCTCGGTTGGTAGAAAAAGTTTATTCCCAGGTTCCGGGAATTGATTTTGGTGATATTTTTTCTCCTGTTGCCAAGGTAACCTCTATTAGATTACTTTTATCTGTTGCTACTACTTTTGATTTTGAGGTAGAACAGATGGATGTGAAGACAACATTTCTTCACGGGGATTTGGAAGAGGAAATTACATGAAGCAACCTAAAGTCTTTGTGGTGAAGGGTAAGAAAGAATTGGTATGCAAGTTAAAGAAGTCTTTGTATGGGTTAAAACAGTCACCAAGGATGTGGTATCAGAAATTTGATACATTTATATGGGGACTTGGCTTCACCAGAAGCAAAGCAAATCACTGTGTGTATTTTAAATTAATTGGTGACCGTGTTATTTATTTGGTCTTGTATGTGGATGATATGTTGCTGGTTGGAAATGACAAAGAAATTATCCAGGATTTGAAGACCCAATTGTCCTCCAAATTCAACATGAAGGATCTTGGTGCTGCAAACTATATTTTGGGCATAAATATTAAAAGAGATCGGGCAAAGAGGAAGCTCTGGTTAAACCAGAGGAAGTATGTCGAGACAATATTGCAAAAATTTAATATGCAGGATAGTAAACCGGTGAAGGTTCCTATTCCTGTAGGTGTAAAGTTATCTACTGAATAGTGTCCCAAGACACAAGAAGAGGAAGAGGACATGTCCCGTGTTCCATATGCAAGTGCAGTTGGTAGCTTGATGTATGCAATGGTCTATACTAGACCAGACATTGCACATGCAGTGGGAGTATTGAGAAAGTTTATGTCAAAACCGAGAAAGGAGCATTGGACAACAGTGAAGCGGGTTTTGAGGTATTTGCATGGCACCAGTGATTATGGTTTTTGCTACTAAGGAAGACCAGGATTGGACAGAGTGTTGGACATTCATGGCTTTGTTGAGGCAGACTGGGCTGGAGATCTAGATCAGAGAAGATCTACAAGTGGGTATGTGTTTAACCTATTTGGAGGTGCAGTCAGTTGGATGAGTAAGAAACAATCTATAGTGGCATTATCAACTACAGAGGCAGAATACATGGCAACCACTCATGCAAGCAAGGAAGCAGTTTGGTTGCAGAGATTGTGTTCAAGTATGGGGTTAGTATAGGGAGCTATAAGGATAGACTGTGACAGCCAAAGTGCAATTTTCTTGGAAAATAACCCTGCATATCATTCAAATACAAAGCACATTGATGTTTACTTTCACTTTGTGAGGGATATCATAGAAGAAAAAAAGGTGTTGCTGGTAAAGGTGGACACTTTGAAGAATACTGCAGATGCATTGACAAAATCTGTGAGCTCTGAGAAGTTCTCTTGGTGTAGAGAAACAATGGGCATTGCAAGGCTGGATAAATGACTAAGCTCTCTTGTGGCCCCCTGTGGAAAGAAAACAACAAGTGGGAGAATGTTGGGTTGTGTTATATTCTTTCCACGACTAGCCCACGTAGTTAACCGGGGGGTTAGAGGGGGGGTGGAGCCCCCCCTTCATTGCGCCGATTGCATAGCGGGGGGGGGTCACAGGGGGTTTGAGGGGTGCAGGTAACCCCCCTTTATGGGGTTTGGGGCAACGCCCTAGAAAATTTTGGTTTTGGAACCTATGTTAGGTTGGGCAGACCCACCTATGGTTTTGTGCATGATTTTCGGACATGTTTTTGGACGCGATGGTTTTCAATCCATGGTATTGGATGCTTCAGCATGTATAAATATGTATTATAACATTTAAAGGAACATAATGAAAAATCAAGCTGGTATTCCCGTTTTTTGGATCCAAAGGATAATCTCTGTGTATATGTGTTTTATGTGTTATGCTCTCGCATTGTTTATTTTCCGTGTTTTAGAATTTGTATGCAGGTAATTTCTGTACGGGGTTAAAACCTACAATATACTTGCTTGTTGTAGACTCGCTCCTTGAAACCTTCCAACTTGATTTGATGTCCTCGAAGACAGATATTTGTATGTATCTTTTTTACCCTTCCTTATACTGCAACCATAGCTATGATACCATGTTGAAGAATCTTGGGCACATGAAGTTAATGAGATTCTTATTGACTTGATAACTATTTGTGAGGCAATTTTAATTTTTATTATTAGCACAATATTCTCTTTGACATTATCAGAGTGTGTGTTTCTTATTTCTTAAAATATCTACCAAAAACAAAGAGACAAGAACATAGGATGTTGGCATTCTGCTAGGGCCAAAACCTCTCCCTCTTGGAGAGGAAAACCCACACATAATTCTTCTTATAGAGGTTCCAATTGATGAACACCAAGTCCATGACCCTTGAATTACTATGCCACTCCAAGACCAAGACACCAATCCTCTTCTTTGTCATTGCTGAGTTCATCATCACTGCATTATGGAGATATTTCTTGCTGTTGTCATCACTGAGAACATTATTGTGCTTCTACTGAGATACTTATTATGACAATGAGATAATTGCTTTTTCACCATTACTCCATCTTCACGTCATCTCAACTGCAACATAATTACTGTATCATCTTGCTACACTACTACAAAGTTATGAGATCATAGTTGTGACTATACTTAGATCATTATTGCATCTTGATGTTATGCCGAAACTGTATGATCCTCTCCATTGTAGATACTTCAAGACTGTGACTGCAGATATATACAAGCTGAGACAGAATATGATTGAGATTCTCTATATGCATTCTGAGATTGTAACATTTGAGACAATAGTCATTGAAAACTAGAAGAGATCATGGTCATGAGACTGATATACTTTACTGTGATCATCATTGAGGATAACAAAGGTATCCAAAGTCCTTTTTACCACAAAAAATTAAAGAGAGACCCAAGATTATGTATTACTATGCTTGCCACCGAGATCCTATCAATGTGCTTGCCCGAGATTATGTGTCACTAAAATTTCAGAGTGATCTGAAGTCTTTTGATCTGTAGTTCTGTGATCCACACTTCTGTAATTCACACTTTTGTAATCTACAGTTCTGTGATGACCCTAGCCACCTATTTATAGGTGTTGTGCCTCCATAATAAGCTGACATTACTAGGTGAACCGACATGACATTAAATTAATTTTTGTTGGCCGACGTGATTGTGTTTTTCAACTTTTTTCTTGCTTGTCGTCAAGAGGATTGTGCTGGTCTTAGAGGGCTACTCTTAGACATTCGGTTGACCCATATATATTACATGAAGGCTCAAGAAGAGCTCCTTACATATGAATTTGACTCTTTGACTTTTATAGACCTATGAAATGAGCAAGAAATTCATTCAATTAATTTACAAAAAATATTTTTCTTTTTCTTGATAAGTACAAAGGTCAAAGTTACATTTGTAAATACTGAGCCTAGTTATACTTTCTTCAACAAATGGAACCCCTTTTCCTCGCAGTGGCCCAGTTATAACAACCCGATAGCCTAATAGTGGTCCAAATTGGATCAACACCAAATAATACTGGAGGGAGGATACTTTTACGGGACTAAGGAAGCATACTTATGAGGGCCTATTGAGAAGAGAAGGAAGGCATCCTTATATTTTGGGTGATAAGAGCTACTTTTTCTTTAAAAAATAGCAATGAAACAATGTTTTAGTAATCTTCTTACTTTGTGAATAAAATGTTGTACAAATATTTCCGTAGCGACATCATAGCATGGATAGGGCCCCTAGCCTGCTTTAGAAATACCAAGTGAAACATAGCCTAAAATTGGTTGGAAAATCACCCCACCTTAGTGTTGATTTTCTTAGTGCAATAGAGACTGGCACAATATTTCTGAAAAATGATAATTACTTCTAATGATCTTGATCTTCTTTTAATTATTCTCATATATCATTAAGAAATTATAATTTATAAATTCAACCATACAAGAATAGTAGAACAATAGAGTCACAGTGCAAAAAGAGAACAAACGCTTCCCCTAGGAAAACCCACTAAGGGGAAAAACCTAACAACCTTTTCAATAGAAAAATTATTTTGTTCAACAAGAGACACACCTAGACCTTCTAATCATTAAATAGGCCACACCTAGTCAAATCATATAAGTTAAGCCTCCAAATATGATCCAACACTTTGCGTTGCTTGATCTGACCTAGAATTTTGGTCCTTCTGCAACTGCCAAAATCCTAAAATATTGACCCCCTACGATTTCCCAGAAATTTCAGCCCCTACAACAAAACTTCCCATAAATATGTGAACTATAGAGAGAGTCTTTCCACACATGCGAGATTCAGAGAGAGAGAAAGACACACAATTCATCCTTCTTTTCATCCTCCTTTTCCTTCTTAATCTATGCTAGGATGCCCATAAACTGTCTTCTTCAGAGAGTGCCAATGGGTGCCATTAGGAGGAGGTTGAGATGCCTTTATATAGTGACCTTCCTGGGTTGAAGGGATGTGAATTTTCCTGGGTCAAGTTGACTTGGAGGGAGGCCGACTTAACAAACATAGAGCTAAAAATTTCAAATTTCAAATTTTCTTCTTTTAAATGCCCAAATGGGACTTGACCCACAATATAATTTTCTTTTTCTCTAGCATTTAAAATACGCTTTACAATAATCAATATAAATACATCAAGGGACAATATACATTATGAATAGCAAACATAGTTACAAAATTCAACACTTAGTTAGTTGGGTGATTTGCACCATTCAATAGATACGTTTATCATCTTTGTTTTGAAATTCTATATATATATATATATATATATATATATATATATATATATACACATATATTTTGTTTCTATAATTTATATGGATGAAGACATCAAGAATTGCTTTATCTTTGAATTTTTGAAACTTATTGTGTGTTTCTTGTGTGATCAAGAAGCAATCTTGATTAAAATAATTTTATGGATACATTTTTTGTGTTAACTCTTCCTTGGAGGCTCAATGTGTATCCTAGGTTCTTTTACAATGTAATCTTTGATAAAAGAATCATATTAACGCCTTTCTAAACTTCCTGTGTGAATTAAGGGTTTTTCATCATTAAAGAATCAAATTTATTTTTTACTTCCTAGGTTTCATTTCAACTAAAATTTGTTAGGGAAGAGTTAAGATGGTTCTTGAGACCAACAAGTGAATTCAATTCTTAGTTTCACACAATAAAGAACATTTCAATACTATGAAAATATAAACATTGAATATGATTATTTAAGCATGCCTATTAGAGTTGGTTACTCCATTGATACACATCTTCATACCTATATGTTGGTCTATATGGCTACACTAAAATGTATGCTGGAAAAGCGTTTACAGAAAGGTGTTAATGGCTGCAATAAAATATACGCCTACAATGTTTATAAAAATGTGCCAATAGTTGTAATAAATGTATGCCTACAAAGTGTTTGTAGAAAGGTGTTAATGGCTGTAATAAATAACATGCCTCCAAAGTGTTTGGAGAAAGGTGTCAATGGATGTAATAAATGGTATGCATGCAACATGTTTGTATAAAAATGTAATTGGCTGTAATAAATGTATGCTTGCACGTGCTCACAGAATTATGTGAATGGTTGAAAAGAAATGTTGGGCATGCAAAATAAAGTGTTGAGTGTTTTGGGTTGAATTCTTGATTTGATTGGATATAAATACAACGTTTCTGTCATTGTTGGGAAAATGGTCTATGGTAAGTTCTTATATAAAGAAGAGAATTTTCCAATGGCAAATTGTTAATATTGTTGGGAAATTTTTCGAAGTCTGGTTCTAATATAGAGGGGGTGTTGCAATTGAAAAATTGTCCTTGTACATTCTGAAGCTAAATTTTGTATATATGGACAAGCAATGTATGTGCCCCACACTCATACATCACACTCATACATCCTACATAATAGTAATTGGTTCAATAATTTTTCATATATGGGACAATAATGTTTGATGGTAAATAGTTGTTGTTGTGTAACTTTTGAATGTAATTTTTCTTGTATGTGCATTTGTTTATGTAATTCCTAAGTTGAAATGTCTATGCAGGAAAGAGAAAATTGGAAAATGCAAATTTATAACCTCCTTGGGTGAATCTCTCTACATGGAAAACTGTTTTGCAAGAAGAAAATTGCAGCCCTCTTGAACATAAACACAAAGCTAAGATGTTTATGGAACAAATTGAATTTGGTATTGTGCATATAATAACCTTTGTGCACAATTCTTATTTTGAAATATTCCATAGATAAAACAAAGGTATAATCATATTTTTAAGATCTTGTGGGAATAATATCCAAGATTGGATTGTTATGATTAATGGAGAAAATGAGTTGTGTCACTAGATATCTCTTGAATGGACATTATGATTGCAATAATATCTTTGATAATAAGAAAATGAAATTTTAATAATTGAGTGAGCATCTCTAAATTCCTATAGTTCACAATGAAATTTGTGATATGGGAATGCATTGGGGATATTTGTGTGGTTGTAGATAGAAATTATGGAATGCATAAAAACATGTGTATTTAGGAATTCATTTGACTATAATTCAACACTTGAACATTTGGTTAAATGATGATCGGAAAATATTAGGGAGGATTGGTTAGGAATCTAGAAGGTTGATTCATGTGAATTTACCATTAAATGTCCTTGTATAGTTTTAAAGGGATTGGAAGTCACTTTCACAAACATGCAATATGATTCAACAAATGTTGGTAATCAAACCAAGCATACATTTTGTTATTTATAAAAAAATTTAACAAAATTGTGTACTATTTAGTTAAATCATCAAATAAGATTATATGTGTGTGTGTGTGTGTGTGTGATAACACATAAAATAAGGAGTCAATGTTCAAAAAGATGCAACTAAAATTAATGAGAAAACAAGCCTATGCTTGAAATATGGTGGAAACATAAGAACCAAGGCTTTGAAATTTTATGCATTATCTATTTTTATATTATCATGGAAGCATAACTGCCTACAACGATGTTGTAAATCTATTGGAAAAGTCAATGTCCAAAATGGGTCATCAATGTGGCCAACATCTGTGTGAATGATGTATGGCTAAATTGGGTAGGATATCTCACCAATGGGATATTAAAGAATGTAGAAAATGTGTAGAATAAGAAACTGTGACTTTTGTTTCAAGAATACTTAGTAAACTTTCTTAAAGGGCATAACATTAGGTGTTTAACTACCATAGTGAGATTTGTGGGATATCTTTGTTGCACCAGGTAGGAATCTCTTGCTAACTTCCCAAACAATGCTACTTAGTTTGTATTAATAATATTTTATATTATTACTAGGAATGCATGGAGTCTCACATAGACCACTAGGATTCATATAAAGATTATTAATATATATTGTCAACAATATTGATTTGAGGTGACAGAACATTATTATGTAATGAAAGTGTCACTACCAAATGGTATCATGAATTTGCAAGAGGGAGTTGAGGCATTAGAGTTCATGTTGACACCAAGGCTTATGGAGTATAACATAAAGAGATGGGATCATATAACAAAAGAGAAGCAGGACTAGCAATGCAAGTGACCATGGTTGATTAGATTGGTGGAGGAAGGAGAAGATGTAAAGTAACCCTAGCTCAGTGTAGGGGATGGAAACTCATCAAATCAATTGGTTTGGCTCACTTAGAGGTGTTATGGAAGAGATGCTTTCTTCTAATACATGGAAGAACATATGACCAAATGATAGGGTTGGATCTACAACCCCCTCTTCCCATTATGGGTGTGTCCAATGTTGCTTGTTGGATAACATTTCAATATCCCCTTAAGCAAGATGTACTTGTAATATGACACATGAGCATGTGGTATTATTACAACAAAGTGGATAACTAAAGTCCTTGATATTATATATGTACCAGGCACTCTAGTCCCATATATCCAAAGAGGGCATTCCCTCCCCATTATGAAATTTGACTGCCACTAGGCCAACTTTGTTCACATTGGTTGGACTTGTTTTGGGTACCATACTACTCACATTATTGCATATATTCTTAGAGGGGTTAGACCTAGAAGGATTCAACCTTGGTACATAAGAGTCTAGGGGAGAAGTGCTACTCCTAGGAAACACAAGATTCATTGACCTATTTAAGGAGAAATCCCAACTACACATAGGTTATGGGGTGAGATTTGAGGAGATTCCCATTGAGACGCCATCATCATTATAGCCCAAAAGGAAAGTCAACACTTTTCAATTGGAAGCATAAATGACCTTTAGTTAGAAATGAATGCCAATAGAGAGAGAAAGGAACCAGTCAAGACTGTATGTCAACAATTTAGATGGGTGATTGTCTTGGGTAAAAAGGAACAAGATGATATCATTAATGAATATATGGAAGTTCATCTAGAACTTGGATAAGTAAAGGGGTTCATGCAACTTCACCCATAGTTCATCATCAATAAATCACCTCTATCATTAGATAACCCTCCTTAAATTACCACCCCATTGTTGTATCGCCCACCCAAAATACTATAAAATTTGTTGGCCATAGTACATACCATTGACTTAGGGTTTAATTTTGAGTTGTGGACTAGACATAAATATTTTATAGCAGAATATTTAAGTTATAGAAGTGGTAGAATTAAATCACTCAATATTTCTTTTGCTATACACACGGAGGAAGAAATATTGGGAGGAGATTGGGTTCATATGCCACATGTCATTGACCTTTAAAAAGGTGGACTTGCCTTGGTTCCCTAAATCCATTTTTGGATATACTACAAAGATGATGGGTAGGGCTAAGGAAAAGGATGAATGTATGAGGTAATTGTGGATTTAGAACCTATACTTAAAGGAAAAGGTTTAGTAGCAGGTAAAATAAAAATACATTTTTCTAGAAGAAGGTAAAGTAATGTAAAAAGCATGAGGTTAACTAGTGGAAGCAAGTAGAAGAGGCAACCACAACATTAAATAAATAGGTAGAGGACAAAATTTCCACAATAGAAGGATATATAAAGCAAGTTGTTGATGTGAGAAAGCACAAAGTAAAAGTTCATTAGGAAACATTAAAGGTGGCAGGAGGGATCTTTGCATATTTTGAGAGGATGCTCACACACCTACCTAAGGCTCTTGGGATCACTAAAGAAAAATCAACAAAAAATAAAAAGGTAACAAAGACCCTAATTATAATTGTAGAAAATATAAAAGTATTGTTGGATTCCACCATAAATGTAGATGAAAGGATAATGTGACAAGAAGGAAGAGCTATAAAGAAAATCACTAAGGTAGAGGCTCATGAAAAGATTTTTTTTGATAATTTACTCCATGGTAATTTAATCCCAAGTGCATATTGAGGAGTCACTTACTATTGAAATGCTAGAGTCTATGGAAGAAAATTCTAGAAGAACAAAGATATACTAGTAATAACTAAGTTGAAAATAAAACATGAGATAAAGCAAATGAAAGTGTAATATGAGAAGTTATACATTAAACCCATCATGTTGGACAATCTTAATGATAAAAGGGAATAAAATCAGTCCATATTGATTAGGTAAGATACTCTCAAACATGGGAAGACATTAAGAAATCTATTAAGGGAATTTATGAGGAAAAAAATCCTAGTTCATTGAAACCTAGAAGATGAGACAAAAAGTTTGATACTGAATTTGAGACATTAATGTAGGTAGTACCCATTGGAGAAGAATTGGTGGAATTAGCAACAATTGTGTGTGCCCCAAAAATTGAGGAAGTTATCTAGAGTTGGACCACAATTTTTGTTGAATTCACTAAATTCAAATATGTAGCCATAAGAGAGCTCCCAAACTTGGAGTCCATTTTTCTTAAATATAACATAAAATATAAATTATGGGTGAGTAGTAAGGTGTGTTTAGGGAGTTATTGTGAGATAAATTTGACTAAGTGTTGTTGTAGAGTAGAGCTTGATAAAACATAAATTTGTGGGATCCATGAGACCACACAAGCTTGAGTATAGGGTTCTATAAAAGTATAATTTATGCAAATGCTTGGGAGATAGCTCATATATCCTCTGCAATGAGTTACATTAATCCTCTATGAATGTCTCTAAAGATACAAACTCTTTTGTATGAGTGGGTTAAAGCTAACAAATTCCCTTGTGTATTCTAGAATATTCCATAACCACTTAAGTTTCTTATATATATGAGGATTTCAATATTGTATATAGTTATATGATGGTTATTAGTTATTTGTTGTGATTTGGTTGGTCTCATAAATGGATTATTAAGTTTGGTGCTTCATCATGTGTTCTTCCTCTAAGCTATGTTATATTCACCATTTTGTTAATACAATGAGATTGGTTCTACTTATGTGTTTTTATTCATGATATATCTTGATGAAATATATGTGATTGCAATTGATGTGTGTGTTGTTAGTTAACTTGGTTTAAGAATGTGATTGTAAGGTAAATAACATAATGTGAAACCTCAGTAATATTTTGAATAATTTTCACCTTAATCGCTTGGAAACTATTATGTGTGCCTTAGGTTAGATATCCTTCCTTTTAGAATATTGACTATGCCAACACAAGAAACTATATTGGACCTTTATTGGACACCTTCTACAAACCTCTAGTTTATCATATCGCTAGCATGATTGTATCATCTTCATCCCTTAGTCTAATATAGATTTTGTGAAGGCTTTCCACAGATGAATTTCATGTAACCCCATTTTCACTTTCTAACCCAAAATTTTAAGCATTCATATAGCCTTGTTTCCATGAGTTTGTTGATGTTTAGTTTTCCACTTGGTTTAGGGTATAGATTCATTTTTCGTGTAAAAATTGAATCAACTACTCTGGAAACATCACAACATTTTTACATCCTTAGCCTAAGGATATACATCTCTTGTGAATGGGTCCCCTGGGGTCAATTTTGGGTTTAAAAGCCCAAGTTTTGTGTAAATTCCCTGCATTTTGTGGTTGCGGAGCACGAAGATGTAAAGAGTTACTAAGGGTTTTTTGCCCTTCTTTTGTGTAAAAGCATGTCGACTTTAGAGATCTACCCATGGTTTGTGGACCATGGGATTGTATAAAAAGGGAGTCTTATAAGAGTCTAAGGAAATTCAGTTGAGTCTTGTTATGTTTTATGCATGGATCTGTGAGAGCTAAGAGTGAAGAGTATTAGTGTAGGAAGAGGCTCTACAGCTGAGTGTGCAAAGGCCTAGGATAGAAGTCCGCAACTAAGTGAATGAACCCCTGCAGCTATGTGCGTAGAGTAGTCAGAGTCTGTACTGGATATTTGAATCAATAATAAAGAGGAGTATTCGGAAATTACCTGTGTATTTTACTTATGTTCATTGCACGCAATTATGTTATGTTGAATATTAGGTTTATGTTTTAATACTATTCTGATGCGCGAATCTATATGTTTCTCTGTTTTATATGACCGCAAGTAGAGATATATGTTTACGCGAAGATAACCATAATTTCATGTTAAAGTAACCAATACTTAAGCGAATCTGAGTAGATACAGAAGTAAGAGTAATTACAGGAGCGTGCAAGTGTCTGATCTATCTATTTAGGGTCTGTGAAGGATGATCGAATGCTTTCGTGGAGGCCTCCAAGATGAATAAGAGAAATACTTTGACAAGCCCTAAAGGGCTTATTGATATGCACGAGGGAAGGTTAGGGCAAATAATCGACATCAAAACCATCTCAAGGTGCAGAAACTTGGTTCTTACACCCCCCCATACTTCTTTGGGTGAGACTTCAGTCCGCGCTCTGTGGATTGATGCTAAAAGGGCCAATAGTGTAGGGCTTTTCTTGGCTGATTAATGCTGAACCTGGGTCAGGGCCCATGAAGCCAAAAAATGGTTCCGTTGCTAGGACCGGGATCTGCATAATGAGATGTGTGATGTCATATCATTGGAATCCAACTAAGAAGGAGATTGAAGACTGGTTGGATAGAAAGATTCACGAATTCGCGGCACAAGAAAATAGGAATCCACGATTGACGAAAGAACAATGGTTGGAAATATATATGTACATAGAGATACACAAAATCTTCTTGTGTTCCTTCTCGGTTGAAATATACAAGTGGATCACGAAGTTGGCAGACGACCAAGGGAGGTGGAGGCTTAACAGTTCGATTTTCTAGACCCAGGAGTTAGTGCATAAATTGGAAGAATCTAAAGGTAAGATCGCACACGCTATCGTTCATTGGCTCGATCGTATCATAGGAAGGTTTGTGATAGAGTTCGTGGTTGATACTTCGATCAGTTACAATGAAGCAGAGCGCCGCTTCTTCAAGGGGCTGCGAGGTAAGTATTTGAAATCGTTAAATACTTGGATTAATATTCTCTTATGTGAAAATCGGGTTATGAAATTACCTTGATGTTTGGAGCTACGTGAAGTGGAAGGATTTTCAGGGACGAAGAAAGAAAAGACCCTGAATATAGCTTGCTGATTGAGCCTCCTCTAAGTGACGATGAAGGAGTAGCACAGGCTTCTCCATTGAGCACTATTTAGTTGTTAAGACGGGTGTTCTCGCGAATACCCACACCGCCTCCATCTTCACCTCATCCATCCACACCAACTCCATCCTCACCTCCACCTCTTACACCCTCACCCACTCTGCTGCCACCTCCACCACCATTCAACATGGTGAACTCTATAAAGCTACCTGTGTTCAAGGGCATAGATGAAGATTCGTACCAGTTTTGGTTCATCACGAAGGCTTTATGGGAAGCTCAGGGTATCACAAATGATAAATTGAAGAAATCAACGTTGGTTAGTGCTTTAAAGGACTGTGCACTAACTTGGTAAATTAAGTAATGCACTGATAATCCGAAGTCCACGTTGGCTGATATCCAAATTGCGTTGAATAAGGAATTTAGTAGACCTAAGTTTGAGGCACAATCAATTGTGGGATTCAAGGAGATCATGATGAAGCCTGGAGATACACCCTGGGATTTGGATCAAAGATTGAAGTGTACGATTCGTGAAGCCAACATGAATCTGACTAATGGACAACACCGCAAATGGTTTGTGGCCTCACTCTTGCCTCACCTAAGGGTTGCGCTATCACAATAGAAGATCGAGACCCAGGCAGAAGCTCTGGAAATCGTGATGAGATTGGATGAGACACTAATGCAGGATTCTAATTTGGGGGTTCAGTAGATTCACATGTTGTTTTAGAACCTTTTCCTCGAAATGCAAAGTCTAAAGAAAGACAAAACAGCTCGGCTAGAGGCGTGTGAAGAAGTGTGGTGCCTAAAGTGCAAAAGCCAAGGGCATCAAAGATCAATATCCTGTTTTCACAAATTATGTTGCAGCAGGGGGACCAATGCATCTGAGGCCAGAAGCTGCAGCAGGGCCAAGTACATGGTCTGCGCTATGGTGTGTTATCTATCAGGTAGCTGGGAAACACGTGACAGACAATTTCCATTTGCTGTAGAAATTCATACAGACACTATGACAACTCTTCTGCAACTTTTGTCAATCTGTGGGTCATGAAAGCGTAATTGCTGAAGTGATGAATTAATGATGGATAGGACACCTGAATATAGGGTATGGGCAGAAACGTGGCCTCTGGACCAAGGCGTTGGCGGAGCGTGAGGTGAGTATCAGGGGTGTGGACGAGGCCAAGGTGGAGGAGGACCTGGTAGAGGTCAACGGCAGATTATTTGTTACAATTGTGGAGGACCAGGACACTACACATGAGACTACCTGAATCTGACGCAACTGTCATGTCGCTATTGTACTCAGTTTGTCCATGCGATGGAGGATTTCCCTATATTGTTAGCTAAGGTACGTGAGAATGGGGCACAACCTCAGCAACCGACTCAAAACTTGCAGATGATGAGGGCTGAGCCTCGCGAGGAATAACCTAAGGTAAATATTGTGCTGTGTATTGGAGTGACGACTGGTGAGGATAAGGGGAAGTAGCCTGAAGAAGGCGAGTGGGATCACAAAGCACCAAAAAAGGAGACCGAGTTTGATCTAAAACATGCAAAAGAAACATTTATGGAAGGAAAGGAAAGTTTCACTGAGGTCTCTACCTTAGAGAGTCAAGAGAAACCGGTTGAAGAAATGGACCCATCCATGATTACCACGTTCTTGGAGACTTGCATGAAACAGCTTCGCGATAGTAAGGTTGTGAAGGGACTGCAGGAGTTGATCAATAGGTGCACTGGCAAGGAAACTACTATTGACGGACTGCGCATAGTTAGGAAGTTTGATAAGCATAAGGCATGAACTGGACATGAGATGAGACTCACTGCGTAGATAGGAGAATACGAAATGGACCAAGTTATCTTAGATCTAGGGTCGAACGTGAATGTTTTGTCGAAATAGATATGGGAAAGAATGAGGAGACCTATGCTACAATGGTCTCTAATTCAGTTAAGGATGGCGAAACAACATAAAATCATCCCAATGGGGAGGTTGTAGGGGGTAACAGTTAATATTGAAGGTGCGAGTGCACTAGCGGATTTTGGAGTGATAGAGATTGTGGATGCCAACAATCCCTACCCTATGCTCCTTGGGATCGATTGGGCCACTGACATGAATGGGGTAATCAATCCGAAGAAGTGAAAGATGATATTCGAGAAGAAATTGCTCTGCGTAGTGGTGCCACTCAACCCTGTAGAAGGACCGCGCTATATGCTACCAGTCTACGATTATGAAAGTGATGACAATTTGGACCAGATTTACAAGATAACGACATGAAATCAAGATTGGGTGAATCTGATAGAAAATGGACATATTGCATGGGACCGCACGAGCTCCTGCACATCAAATTCAGATGAAGAACTGGAACACTGGCAGAATTGACTGCATGAAGTATCTACGCTGCACTGTAATATGATGGCCAAGTCGTTGCACTGTGTATGATCCAGGTCCAGTGTCAATATGGTGTAGGCCACAACATTAAGTGTTGTCAATAGTGATGATGTACATAGAGATGATGTTGCTATCATACAAGGAAAATGCCCTCACGCAGGAGTGGCGCCAAGAGATGTTCCACTACAGGAACTCTCAGTCAAAGACTCCTATCAGTATGACACAAACTCATGCATGATGAGCATCCCGCCAACATGGCATAAAAGGGATCTCAATGAAAACATACCTGACGAAAATATGAGTATCCCATCAACATACAACAAAGGGATCTCAAAACATAACATGACGAATCATGAAGACAAGTACATCACATAGACGATTCCGCGTCACATCAAGCAAGAATCATGAAAAAAAGTAATAAACAAGATCCCTCATCAACATCAAATAGGGATCTGTGCAGCACAATGCATAGCAAAATAAGTACATGAACACACTGCATATACCTCACAACTAGGGGCCATCTAAAGAAGCGGATGTCAAACTACTGAAGTTGTTTGTGCCATCGATGTCACGACATCAATCACATGGAAATGGATGCTCGCACATAAATGCTGACACCTACATTCCACTTAGAAAAGTGGTTGGAAAATAAAATGAGAAAATGAAAAATTGAAATGCACCATCAGATTTGTGGCATCGAATAGTGCAAAATCGACTGTCAAATTTCAGAATTATGAAAAATTGAGAATCTGGAGCTCAAGGAATCTTTTAGATTCCCCCTAGATTCCTCAAAGATTTTGCTCCATGTCTATACTAGAAATCTGCAACTCAAAAGGTGAATCTATCCTCGCCATTGCGATCCCTGTGGAAAACCGTGAAAAACGACTATAAACCTGACTATATTCCGACATGGAGAAAAATTACCTATGGAAAATTTCAAGGATCATGGTTCCACTCCCTGTTTCTACAGCAGTGATGGTTCCACCTCCATACTGGAAAATGGCCCAAAAATGCAGAACTCTGATGGAGAGATGGACAATTCCATTATGTTTGTGGCATCGAGAAGTGCTGAAACCATATAAAATTTGTCAAAATCTGACAAAGTGAAAATTCGGCCCTCTTGCAAAAATCTGCCTCGGACTGTGTGCACTACCTCCTCCCTAGGTGCATTGACAAACTATTTTTAAATAAAATATTGGTGGTGGATTTTCCCAAGTTGTTCGTTAGCGGAGTTGGTTAAGGTTCTGGTTCATATGGAGGAGGTCAGGCAGTCAAACCCCGCCCCCTCCTTTTTTAATACATTGCAAACAAAAAAAAATTAAAATTAAGTTTCGGTTGGGCTGGGCCCCCCTTGGGTGGCTTGCTCACTATACCCACCTCCATGCTTTAAGTGGTTGTTTCTTTGTGCGTGGTTGGCACTTGTTGTTTTGGTGTGGTTGGGTTTGTGCCCCAAGGGCCAGCCCACCACCCAACTCCCAACTCCCGCCTTTTATGGTGGTCCGTTCATGAGGTTTCGCGAATCCATGGTAGGGGTCGGGGGTCATGGCCAGCCCCTCCACCAATGTTTTATTTATATATGTATGAGAGTTGGGAGAGGTGTGGGGTGGTGGGGATGGTGGCCCACCACCCCTTTATATATATATATATATATATATATAGAAGAATAATAATGCATTTTCAAAAATTTGGAATTTGGACCGAAGGAGTCATTTAAATGAGGTGAAAATTTTTCCTAGAATCTGGCTGGAGTTGGTCGGATTCCGTCCACCGGAAAAATTCCAAATTGTTGTCTCCTTAACCCTGCCCAGTTAGCAAAAGTCAACCGAACTTTGACTTCATCTGTCTTCCTCATCTGGACTCGGATTGATGAACTGTTCACACCACTGCAATCACAACGATGAGATCTTTAACATGAACCTAGTTTGAGCATAATCCAAACACTTTGATTTTTGAGCTTTCATAAGCCCTCTTTGTCCTATGTGTGTCTCTAGAGCCACCTGGATCAATCCTCCCCATTAAGGAGCTTTTGGTCCTCCAAAAGCATGAAAAATAATCTACAACTTCTTTGTACCTTGTCTGCATCACAAGCATCCTGAAAAAAGTCTCACTTCCATCACCTTCACCTTTGTTCTTCAGAGCCTTAAGCGATGAGCCAACACCTACAACCTCTGCAACCTGTAGTACATTGTTTCGCAAATTACATGCTTTACTTTCATGACCAACTAATGACCCAAGCATCCCATACTTGCCACAAGTTTATAACTCATACTCGGTGGTCAAGTTTACATCAAGAGGGACGCAATACTCCAGCTACGAAAACAAGGCCAACTTATCATTGTTGCTTCAACAAGTGATGGAAAACACTTCGTCACTGCAACACATGATTTACAAAGATAAGGCCAAATAGT
Organism: Pinus tabuliformis; assembly: GCA_031772625.1. Lineage (NCBI taxonomy): Eukaryota > Viridiplantae > Streptophyta > Pinopsida > Pinales > Pinaceae > Pinus > Pinus tabuliformis. The sequence goes on along the minus strand of CM062816.1, from coordinate 1,258,286,859 downwards.
ATTTGTTTTGACAAGTGATGGAAACACGACATCACTTTCACAGTTTATCATGCAACTCAAAATAAGACCAGACATCATTGTTGCTGAACAAGTGATGGAAACCACATCATCACTTTTACATTTTGAAATGCAACAAATGATTTACAAAAGCACGACCATGACAAGACAACATATCTAGAAACCATTTTTCACTTATCAATGTGAATGGGTCGCCTCCTTGTGGCAATTTTGCTTGTTGAACAATTGTTTCACCTGGTTGATGCACTGACACTTTGTCTTTAAGGCGATGCTTTGGATGGAGCCTCCAACAAGTGGCTCTTTGATGGCTACTTCTGTCACAATGACTGCAATACATATTCTTTCTCCAGATCTGTTTAACCTGCTGTTGAGAGGGTCTTTCATGCCTCATCCTTTTGTGTGCTGCCATTCTTTTCCAACATTTCAAAAATGTATGGTTATGTAATCCACAAAAGGTACATGTATTTTGATGCCATGTTTTACATTCATCATTAAAAACACGATCATAATTGAAATAAACATTCGAATGTCGAGAGTGGTTATACCTTTCCTTGCCATCTCTGGTGTAAGTATGGCGATGAGAGCTTGCCTCAGCTCTTTCCCTACAATGTAAACTACCATGGGATGATGGTGATGTGTTCCCATCAGTCTCTTTCCTTGACGATTTCAACGATGTCTCGGAAGAATCTGACATCTTCGAACATTCTCCTTTGGTGTATCTCGAGCCTGCAAATTGAGGTCTCTGCACAACCTCCAATGGTTGAGTTATGTCTTGGTTATTAACACTAATTTATTTTTCCTCCTCATGCCTTGTCCTTGTAAGGAGCCTCATGTTTGTCCCTGTAATTTGGATCTCCAAATCTCCAACAGATATCATACTATGTGAAGATGAAACTGAAAGGAAATCAACATCTTTTACCTCCTCTATCAATTTAGAAAGAACTGATGAGGGCTGCTCATCATTTGTTGCTGGTGGTTCGCTAGTTGTCTCAGCACATTCCCCAACTTCCTTTTTGACATACCCAAGTTCTACCTGATGGGGTAATTCTTCTACTTTGATGGGGTTGAAAATGCCTTGGCCATTGATGCCCAAGCCTTTTCCTTAATACCCCATTCTCTTCAACGGTTTGGAGCCAATTCCTGTGGTATGATTTTCGAAAATAGCGAAATCATCATCAGGACACATACATGAATTTAGAGAATTACATTTTACCTCACATGGGTCATGCTGCAGCTTTTCCAAGGCCTCGTCCTATACTTACAACTGGCGTAGCAAACTTTGTTTCTCCTCTTTCTCTTCTTGTAGACACATCATCAATTCAACATTCTATATTTGAAGATTCTTGTTGTTGTGCTTTAGTTCTTCCATGGCTTCTTTTGTGGCTTGCAACTAAAGCTGCAATCGCTCCTTTTCCTCTATCTCTTTCTGTAGCGTTTCATACATTATTTCCACCCATTTGGAAATTTTTAGCATGGTCTCATACATCACTTTTTCATCCTCCGTCACTGCAAGTTCCATTGTTCACACTTGCAATTCACATCCACGTAGAGACTGCTCGGTACCACTTGATCCAAGTCCTGGTGTGACAAAGAACCCTTCCAAGACCTTTTACTTTCGTGATGTGTTAAATTGAATTTTTAAAAGAAAAGAAGAGGAACATGTCAATCATCAACACATGAAAACATAAGCCATTGATAACGGAGTTCATCGAGGAGGGACTATGTCTCCAGGCCCTGGTGCCAAGATGGTGTAGGCCGCTGCATTAAGTGCTATCAATAGTGATGATGTACATAGAGATGATGTCGCTATCATACAAGGAAAATGCCTTCACACAGGAGTGGTGCCAAGAGATGTTCCACTACAAGAACTCCAAGTCAAAAGACTCCTATCAGTATGACAGAAACTCATGCATGATGAGCATCCCGCCAACATGGCATAAAAGGGATCTCAATGAAAACATACATGACAACAATATGAGTATCCCATCAACATACAACAAAGGGATCTCAAAACATAACATGACGAATCATGACAACAAGTACATCACATAGATGATTCCATGTCACATCAAGTAGGAATCATGAAAACAAGTAATAAACAAGATCCCTCATCAACATCAAATAGGGATCTGTGCAACACAATGCATAAAAAAGAAGTACATGAACACTTTGCATATAACTCACAACTAGGGGCCATTTGAAGAAGCGGATGTCAAACAACTGAAGTTGTTTATGCCATCGATCTCATGACATCAACCACATGGAAATGGCTGCTCGCACATAAATTCTGACACCTGCATTCCACTTAGAAATGTGGCTAGAAAATAAAATGAGAAAATGAAAAATCTAAACACACCATCAGATTTGTGGCGTCGAATAGTGCAAAATCGACTATCAAATTTCAGAATTCTGAGAAATTGAGAATCTGGAGCTCAAGGAATCTTTTAGATTCCTCCTAGATTCCTCAAAAATTTTGCTCCATGTGTGGACTAGAAATCTGCAACTCAAAAGGCGAATCCATCCTCGCCATTGCAATCCCTATAGAAAACCGTGAAAAATGACTATAAACTTGACTATATTATGACATGGATAAAAATTACCTCCTCGGGAAAATTTCAAGGATCATGGTTTTGCTCCCTGTTTCTACAACAGTCATGGTTCCACCTCCATACTGAAAAATGGCCAAAAAATTCAGAACTCTGATGGAGAGACGGACATCACCATTGTGTTCATGGTGTCGAGAAGTGCTGAAACCATATAAAATTTGTCAAAATCTGACAATGTGAAAATTCGGCCCTCCTGCAAAATTCTGCCTCAAACTGCGTGCACTGCCTCCTCCCTAGGCGAACTAAAAAACTGTGTTTAAATAAAATATTGGTGGTGGATTTTCCCAATTTGTCCATTGGCAGAGTTGGTTAAGGTTCCGGTTCATATGGAGGAGGTTGGGTGGTCAAACCTCGCCCCCTCCTTTTTTGATACATTGCAAAAAAAAAAAAATTAAAATTAAGTTTCGGTTGGGCCAGGCCCACCCACCGTACCCACCTCCGTGCTTTAAGTGGTTGTTTCTTTGTGCGTGGTTGGTGCTTGTTGTTTGGGCGTGGTTGGGTCCATGCCCCAAGGGTCGGCCCACCACCCAACTCCCAACTCCCGCCTTTTATGGTGGTCTGTTCATGAGGTTTCGTGGATCCGTGGGAGGGGCTGGGGGTCATGGCCCACCCCTCCACCAATGTTTTATTTATATAGGTATGAGAGTTGGGGAGAGGTGTGGGGTGGTGGGGATGGTGGCCCACCACCCCTTTAGATATATATATATATATATTATCTTTTTTTAAGAATAATAATGCATTTTCGAAAATTGGGAATTTGGACCGATGGAGTCATTTAAATGAGGCGAAATTTTTTCCCGGAATCTGGCCAGAGCTGGCCTGATTCCGTTTGCCAGAAAAACTCCAAATTGCTACCTCCTTAACCCTGCCCAGTCAACAAAAGTCAATCAAACTTTGACTGCCTCTTTCTTCCTCATACGAACTTAGATTGATGAACCATTCACACCACTATGATCACGATGATGAGATCTTTAACATGAACCTAGTTCGAGCATAATCCAAACACTTTGATTTTTGAGCTTTCATAAGCCCTCTTTGTCCTGTGTGTGTCTCTAGAGCCACCTTGATCAGCGTATCATTAGAGGTAAGAAAATTTCCTTACGATGATGGGTTAACTGATGTTGATCACTTTTTGGATGCATTTGAAAGGGAAGTACTAGAGAAGCATTGCTTCAAGGTATTGGATTAGGCACTACACGCTACGCTTGCAAGATGGTGGGGTGTGCACAAAGATAGTTTTGGTGATTGGCGCGAATATAGGAGGATGATGAGGGTATGCTTTGGTCATCCAAAGGTGTGATTAACAGAAAAATATGATGGGAGAAATGATCCATGTGACCATTTGGCCAAATGGACTGAAGTGTATGGAGCGAAGTCTCAACCAGAATGGGTCCATATGTTTTGTCATACCTTGGATGTTACACCAATGAATTGGTACTTGGAGACTGAAATCCACCATGACACTGAAGAATGGGATATTTTGCGCCAGGGATTTTTGATGACGTTTAGTTTTGAGGATGGATTTGAATATATTGACGAAGCATTGCAGGAGTTTAAGACGACAATTTTCAGGATACTGCAGGATCCTTTGGATTTGATTCAACCTGATTGGACCACCCAGCTAAGCCACGCACTGGAGTGCTACAATGTCACAGCGGAAGAAGAAGATGAAGACCCAAGGAAGATTAATATTCCAGAGACTAAAGGGCACCAAGAAGTTGAAGGACCAATGCTAGAGAACCAAACATAACTGAGATGTTCAAAACCAAGCAGGTGAACATTGGCACAGAAGCAGAGCTGAAGTTTCCAAAGATTGGGGAATACTGGGACGACGCGACAGTAGATAAGGTCACCGAACTACTCTACGAATATCAGGATCTATTTCCCACAAAGTTTTCAAATCTAAAAGGGATAATAGGGGACCTGTGTGTCATGAATATCACCCTAAAACCAGACGCGAAACTTGTGAAGCAACAACCTTACTGCCTCAACTCGAAGTATAAAGAAAGTGTCCGCTTAGAGTTAGACAAGATGCTTGCGGCAGGTATTATTGAAACGATGGAAGAATCTGATTGGGTAAGCCCAATAGTGGTCCAGGAAAATAAGAAGAAGGAAGAAATAAGGATATGCATAGATCTCAGGAAGTTGAATGATGCCTGCATGCATGATCCCTTCCTAACTATGTTCACTGATGAGGTCCTGGATAATGTATGCGGCTAGGAAGCATATTCATTCACTGATGGGTTCTCTGGGCACCATCATATCAAGATCGCGTTGGAGGGTAGAAGTAAGACGACCTTTGCGACTGGATGGGTATGCTTCCAGTATATGGTGATGCCTTTTGGGCTGAAGAATGCGTCGACGATCTTTTCGCACGTAGTCATCGTGACATTCAAGGATTTCATTCATAAATTTATGGAAGTATACTTTGACGATTAGACAGTGTTTGGGCTGGTGAAGCACCATGTGGCAAGTTTGTGCTTGATGTTAGATACATGTCGAAGGTACCAAATCACATTCAATCTGAAGAAATGTTTGTTTTGTGTCCCTTTTGGGATCTTGCTGGGCCATGTGGTATGTAGACAAGGCTTGATGATATACCCTGTGAAGATCGTGGTCATAATCAATTTGGAGGCACCAAGGAGTGTGAAACAGATGCAAGCAACATTGTGGCATATGAGATACTATGGGAAATTCATCAAGAGATATGCCCATATCACCACACCGATGGAAAAAATGTTAAAGAAGGATGTTACGTTCTGTTGGAATGAAGAATGCCAGAATATCTTGGATGTGTTAAAGGAGAAAATGGTCACCGCACTGACCTTAGTTTTCCTGGATTGGAAGAAGGAATTTCATGTGCATGTGGACGTGTCATGTATTGTGTTGGGAGCAGTACTGACACAAGCCTGTTATAGACATTTTTGTGCCTAACAGCATGAAGCATGAAATGTCAATAATCTGAGGGATCCGAAGTCCCTAAACATGTTGTTCTTACCCTTAGAGGAACAAGGTCTGCAAACCACAGCACTGAAAATCAGTTCTCCACCTGAAAACACTCAAAAACAGGCTATTTCTGGATCATGTCAGCTGCTCCACTGAGCATCTGCGCTGAATGTCAACTGCTCCTCCTTGTACCTGCGCTGAAGGTCAAAACTGATGAAGGCTACCTGCGCTGGGCGAGATTGGCCAAGTGGCACAGTCATTCTGCAAGGTGTCAACTGCCTAGGAAGCTTCCAAACTGACACTTGGGTCAAGGAATTCGCCTAGTGATGAGTAAGAGGGTCTTGATCTCCAAGTGGAAGCAAGATTCTCCAAGTGGACTCAAGAACTGAAGATTAACTAAAGTGGGAGAGGACACTAGTCAGCTTTATGCCAGTCTCAAGATGACTCATCCTTTCTCCAAAACCCTATATATAGATCTCTCCCATGAGGTCTAGGGAGGCTGGAATTTTGTGCAAGTAAGGAAATGCTGTTGGTTTGTGTATAGAGCTATTGGGTGTTTTGCTTGAAGGAGGTGAAGAGGAGATTTCTTTCAGCTGGGAGGTGTTGCTGGATTGGACCTACTGTGGTTGTAACTCTCTCAGAACTTTACTTCTATTATCAATAAAGTATTTGAGGTTCTTCTATATGCATGTATCTCGATGATGAATTGATGCTTGTATATTTGGTTTATGCTAATCCTTAGATCGATTATGGATGTATGCTTCTTGTAGTTTCCTTTTCTTGTGCTTTTACAGGATCTGTGTGTAGCTGGGCCGGTGAAAGGGCAAGGAGCTAGGAGCAAGCAGCAAGGAGTGAAGACTGGATCGACTATTAGCACAAGATAACGGTTAGTAGATCATCCTTTTCTTCCCTCTCTCATCTCATAAAGAAGAATTCTTGAATAACTTTGCATTCAGTTGTTGCTGAGGTACTATCACCCTTAGAGTGGGATAGAGGCATTCTGCATTAGATACTTTCCCCCCCAACAAATTGGCGACTCCACTGGGGATCGTATCTTGTTGGTTGTTTGTGTTTCTTGCTATTCATTTCATAAACAAAGGGAGTACCGAATCGAACTGTGTTTGAATCCATCAAACACAAAGTAGAGGGCAGCTACTCTAGCTCAGTTTCTGGGCAAGTTTATGATTTGAAGAGCTGATCCACAAGGACTCTAATAAGCTCTTAGTGATAGCTTTTCATCCTCCTTTACATCCCTTAGTGTGCCCTTGACTGATAGCTTCTAATTTGAGCAAAAACTGTGAATTTTTTAGCAATCTGTGACCCGGAAACCAAAACGGACGAAAGTCTCGTTCTTCATTGCAGGCTGTACAAAGGCTGTCTGCATTTCAGCGCAGTTCCCGAAGGGGCTACCTGCGCTAAAGGTCAAACAGGCAGTGTTACACCTGCGCTGGACCAGTCTTGGCTTGACCTACTGGGGTTTCCTGCTTTGTCTTGCCTTGTTTTCACTATTGTTTTTGCTGTTTGTTGCCAGTCAATGGGCCTATCTGAAACCATCTTCCTTTGTCATTATTCCGCCTCAGTTGTATAAAGAAACTGTATTTGTTCTTTTGTATTTCTTGTGTCATTTACAGTTTCCCATAATGAAAGTGAACCAGTCTTGCATTGACCTCTTAGATCTAGACCTGTGATTAAGTGTCGTTTTGATCTTAAGAGTTAGTTTATTTGCTGTTCATAGCTGATTGTGTTTGTCGCTTTCGTTATATGGTTTGAATTTATATATTTCTACGTGTCGAAACAAGTGAATCGTAAGGTGTCTTTCGATTTTGGACGAACTTGTTTGCTTTCGCTTGAAATTGAATTCAAAGTTATACAATAGCTTTCTTTTTGCATTTCATCAACATTAAGAAAGAGAAAAGAAATACTTGCATTGTGCATGTGCATTATGACAGTTTTCATGTTGATTTAGGAAAGTGCATTAGTGTGTGCTCTATGATCTGTGTGAAAAGGTGTTATCTTCCTTCTCCCTCAGTAGTTAAGGTTTTCAAAGTTGAAAGATTGAAAAGCTTGCTTATCATCTTAGAATGCATTCAGGAGTGTTACTATACATCTCGTGGTGATCCATAAAGGCAAACTGCTAAACAAGATCAACCTTAAAATAAATTGAATTTACATAACAACGCATTGAAACATAACGAAACATCTAGAGGTCTAAGCTAGAGACGTGTTCCGGCGTCGTTAAACGTGATATCTTAGCGTTGAGTGGTTGGGTGATTCCTCCACGGTGAAGCGATAAGTATCAATACGGACTTGTGCTCCCACGTACCATCGCTTATACATTGGGAGACCCCTATAGGATCAAAGCCTTTATCCATAGGAAACCGTGTCGGCCGCCCTACTGATCGCAATGCAGTGAACACAGCATTCACGAAGATCGACCACTCGTACCGTAAAATGTATTCTGTGGTTTTACGAAAAGTTTGGCACACCCTCTGCCTAGAACTCCAGAGCAGTTTCTTTTGGCCTTTTTCAAACTCTATAACTGAAAAAGTCCATCCGAGCATTTGTCACTTCGGGCTCGTTAAAACATCGAAGGAGACTAGAGTCATCTTTAGCTTTTTCTCGACTCTTAAAAAGTGAAAAAGCAAGTTGTGTCTAAGCGTCGTTATAAAATTTATTTTAAACGGAACATAATCACCTCCTATTCCCGTGTTGATATTTAAGTTGAGAACATGGAACGCCCCAACCAAGGAACTCCACATGATGGAAATCCTGGTCCTTTCTCCTCTTGGGGAGAAGTTGGTGCGCCCCACATGGCCACATTGTCGCTTCCAGGACTGACAATTGGCCTGCCTGTTTGGCTATTCTCAACTAGTGTAGTTCAGAACACCATGGTTCCTGAGCAGTCGAGTCAACAGTTAGATGAGTCTAGAGCCTCCCACCAGCCTTCTACTTCCTCTAACCCTTCCTCCAATCCTTCATCTTCAAAAGGTGGAGCCGGCAAAAGCCAAGCTCCCACGGAGAAGAAGGAAAAGAAGAAGAAAGAAAAGAAGAAGAAGGAGCCTAAGGCGACTGGGGGCAAGCAAAAGACATCTAACAAAAACCCACACACAGCACAGACCGGGCCTAAATCACCATGTGTCATATGTAGAGGGGACCACTTCCATAGAGATTGTCCCTGTATTCCCCAGATACTAAGGGACTGGTCCCCTCGGTTGCACAATTGGGGAGCATCAACCTCTGATAGCCATGTTGATTGCTTACCGTCAACCAGCGAAAGTGAAGGTTCAAGACAAAGAGGGGGAGCAAGATCCCCCTGCAAACTGTGTGAAGGCGGTCACGCCATCCACCGTTGTCCCTTCTTAGACGAAGCGAAGAGAGTTTTGGAAGATCGTCCGGTTTCTCCGGTAGTACTTCCTCCTGGATACAAAAAACTCGTGCCAAGTTCTTCGTTGGTTGAAAATACAGCTGGCCCGCTCAAGTGGTCAGCTGAAGCGTCAGTCATTGAAAATGAACCTACTGAATCCAGACCAGACGAAAGTCTAAAGGTCGATACGGCAGTTGACCCGGTTCTTCCTTCAGAGGTTTCATCCTCAAATGACACCGTCACTGAAGATTCATCTTCAAATGACACCCTCACGGAAGAGAATAAGGATGACACCATCCAGATTCTTTTCATCAACACAGATTCTGATGAGCATCAGGGCAATGCGCCCATTCCTTTATCGCAGGAAGGAACATCGTCAGGATCGTATCCGGCCGTGTATTCGGTCCCACCACCAAGCAACCTGGTTGTGTCCTTTGATTGGAACCAACTGGGCAGACCCCGGTTACCAGCCAGTATACCATTCAGAATCATAGTCCAAATTTGTAGAATGGTGATGGCTGGAACTATCATTGATGAAGGGGCATCTGTGAGTATCCTTTCCTCTGTTGCTTGGAAAGCACTGGGTTCCCCGGCGCTTTTTCCGGAGATAAGAAATCTCTCGGGCTTTGATAAAGGAACCAGTCGACCGTTAGGGATCCTCCCCAATGTGCCTGTTACATTGAAAGGGAAGACCGTTAATTTGAACGTGATGGTCGTTCAGGGACCCTTGGATTATAACCTACTCCTTGGACGTGACTATATATATTGCATGGGAGCTATAGTCTCCTCACTCTTTAGAGTAATGTGTTTTCCACACGAAGGAAGGGTGGTCAAGCTCGTAGACCAACTTTCATTTCCGGGATCACGCATCGCAAATAGTCAAATACCAACCCTCAATGGTCTATTCACCCAAGAAATGTCTCCACCCCCAGTCCTCCTTCCCGATGAATGCGAGTGATTCGGAAAGATAGAACTGGAACCCAGGGGGCATGCATCCTGGTCTGCTTCGGGCAGAGGAAACCTTGGGTATAAAGTAGAATTTCCGCGAAAGAATATGACTAGTCCGTACCCCGTCCGTGGATGGAAGAGGGGTTGTTCTAGAATAGGATTCTTTTGATAAGGTTACTTGTCTGACAAAGGTCATTCAACTTTGTCTAAACAGGTAGGCTACCAAGGAAAGAGATTTTATTGCGGCAGCAAATGCTAACCATCTTTGGGTAAAAGGCAAGCCTCACCCATTAAAACTAATGTTTTAAAGGATAAGTAGGGGTAGCCTCCAAAGAAAGGGATTCCTTTGCTGCAACAAGTAGTAACCATCTTTGGGTAACCTAATGATAGACATCGCCGAAGAAAGAGTTTCATTTGCGGCAGCAAATAAAACCATTCTTTGGGTAACCAGAAAGAGGCAAGCCTCACCCTTTAAAACAAATGTTTTATCGGATAAGTAGGGGCAGTTTTGAAATTGTACTTTATACCTGGGGGCATGCAAACCTTTTGGAGTGCAAGCTAGGAGCGGTTATTTATCTATTTTTGGGATTAGTCGTTTTCCAAACTTACATAAAGAAAGGATGTGGGGCAAAGGTCAAAATTTGCCAAATTAGGAGCATAGCTTCGTGAGATAAAGCTCCATAAAAAATAGCTATCCCACAAGAGACATTTCTTATCTTATGACTGGTATATCGAGCAGTTTTAGCATAAAGTTCATGCTCGTTAAAAAATAAACGCAAGTTCGAGCAGTTTTACCGCAGAATTTATGCTCGTTAAAAAATAGAAAAGCGTGAGCAAAGGTTCCACCAGAGTTCAAGCTCATTAAAAAATGAACCTATCCCGGTAAATAACCATTGTGATCGTAAATTTATTAGCCATAAAAGCCTTGGTCGTGTTTTGCACTTGCCACCTCCATTCCATTTGGCCTATCATTCACCTCCATATGATTGTTTACCCTTTTTGAGGAACAGCTGCGAAGAGTGATTTCACTTAGCCATCCTTGTGACACTGCCGTGATTGGAAAATTCCAACCTGTACCTGGAATCTGTTGCTATCCCTGTTTATCACTCGTTCCTCAAAAGACGAGTCTTCTTTGAGCTCTTTTCATCTGACTCGTAAAATATGAAAAGTTTGCCGAGTTTTGGCCTTCCAGCTCGTTAAAAGGACCGGAAGAGCTATCCCTCCTCTAGATTTTAATCTTTTTGGACCTGAGGGATTATTGCACAAAAAGGTCGAGCGCTTGTTTTATTCGGCTCGTTAAAGTTATCGAAAATTCATCCCTTTTGTATTGTTTTATACTTTTTCGGACTTAAGGGATTAGATGACGAAAAAGGAATTTTGGAGTTAACTTTCTGTACCTTTTCAGACTCTCTAAAAATGAAAAGGACCGAGTTGTCTTTGTCGCTAGACTCGTTAAAATGATTAAATAGCGACAAACTTGTCTTTAGACGAGAACGAGTTTCCCTATTGCTAGGCTCGTTAAAACATAGCGATGGGCTTGCCCGAAGGGCAGGTTATAGAACAAGCATATGTTATCCTCCTCAAGCTTGACAAAAATAAAGAGGTACTGGTCAGAAATGACTGGGGAAAAATTGGGAGAACCTCAAAGCTTTGATGGTAGCAAGTCGCTCTTGAACATGACACTTTGTCCTCCGTACCACATCGGGTTGGGTTGTTTCATTCACCGATCTCATCACCATGGTCCTCGCCAAACCATCCATATTCGGGGTAATGCTACCAATCCATCACATTAGTGTCGTTATATGTTCAAGAGATGTATTCAGAAAGAGTCAACCGTGTCCCATCCACTGCCATACATTATCCTTCATCCACCCATGATCGCCACCCTGAATCATATCTCACAGATTGTTTTCACCTCCACTAAAGTCATTAGCTCCGTTCCGTGTCACTGATGTGGGATTCATTAAGGCCCTCCTTTGACGGATCGCTTCTTGTCGACTTCAGCTCATTATCCAAGAAGTTGATCTAGGAACACCCCCCCCAGTACTTTGAAGCTTGCATGCCTCAATGGCAAGTTTCTCACTTCCGGCGACAGGTATACATCAATGACCTTCGACCAGAAGATTTTGCGTGGTGTTCGACGCCAAGTCCTTTATTCACACCATGTGAATTGTACTGCAGTACCTTGAGGGTCATTGTCATTATTGGTGACTCCTCTCGCGCTTGTTAACGGTTTACATTATTGACCGGTAATCAAGCGATGTCTTTCCATGTTCGACTTCAGCGCAATTCTCACATGGATCGACTTGTACTTAGAGTGAAGATCGAACGAGATTGAAGACCCCGGATCTAGTTTCATCCATCCGGGCTGCGATATATATTCAGAAAATATAAAGACATTTGATATGTACATTATTGCAGCAGATGATCATCCTACTCAAAGGATGATAATTTCAGCAGAGAATTATCAGTCTATCATCAGACGGTCGTCTGTTATATGTACCAAAATGAATTTATAAAGCTAAGCATGGGAATTCCCGCCTCAGCTAGATCACGAAAGCAGAATGAAAAATAATGTATTGTATTGTATTTTATTGCAGGGCACCTCTCAGCCGATTGAATGAACTTCGGATCCTCCTAATAAAGCATTTCACCCGATAAACGACCTCATACTTTAGGGGGCAACTGTTATAGACATTTTTGTGCCTAACAGCATGAAGCATGAAATGTCAATAATCTGAGGGATCCGAAGTCCCTAAACATGTTGTTCTTACCCTTAGAGGAACAAGGTCTGCAAACCACAGCACTGAAAATCAGTTCTCCACCTGAAAACACTCAAAAACAGGCTATTTCTGGATCATGTCAGCTGCTCCACTGAGCATCTGCGCTGAATGTCAACTGCTCCTCCTTGTACCTGCGCTGAAGGTCAAAACTGATGAAGGCTACCTGCGCTGGGCGAGATTGGCCAAGTGGCACAGTCATTCTGCAAGGTGTCAACTACCCAGGAAGCTTCCAAACTGACACTTGGGTCAAGGAATTCGCCTAGTGACGAGTAAGAGGGTCTTGATCTCCAAGTGGAAGCAAGATTCTCCAAGTGGACTCAAGAACTAAAGATTAACTAAAGTGGGAGAGGACACTAGTCAGCTTTATGCCAGTCTCAAGATAACTCATCCTTTCTCCAAAACCCTATATATAGATCTCTCCCATGAGGTCTAGGGAGGCTGGAATTTTGTGCAAGTAAGGAAGTGCTGTTGGTTTGTGTATAGAGCTATTGGGTGTTTTGCTTGAAGGAGGTGAAGAGGAGATTTCTTTCAGCTGGGAGGTGTTGCTGGATTGGACCTACTGTGGTTGTAACTCTCTCAGAACTTTACTTCTATTATCAATAAACTATTTGAGGTTCTTCTATATGCATGTATCTCGATGATGAATTGATGCTTGTATATTTGGTTTATGCTAATCCTTAGATCGATTATGGATGTATGCTTCTTGTAGTTTCCTTTTCTTGTGCTTTTACAGGATCTGTGTGTAGCTGGGCCGGTGAAAGGGCAAGGAGCTAGGAGCAAGCAGCAAGGAGTGAAGACTGGATCGACTATTAGCGCAAGATAACGGTTAGTAGATCATCCTTTTCTTCCCTCTCTCATCTCATAAAGAAGAATTCTTGAATAACTTTGCATTCAGTTGTTGCTGAGGTACTATCACCCTTAGAGTGGGATAGAGGCATTCTGCATTAGATACTTTTCCCCCCAACAAAGCCGATGAAGGGGACTTGGATCACCCTATAGTGTTTGCAAGTAGGAAGCTATCCAAAGCTGAGAAAACGTATTCCATGATCGAGCGCGAAGGACTATTTATGGTGTATGCGCTCCAGAAGTTCATGAATTATTTGTTGGGCAGACATTTTAAGATGTATACAAACCATTTGGCATTAAAATACTTGGTCAACAAGCCTATGTTTGGGGGGACTATATGTAGGTGGTTGTTGTTGTTCCAGGAGTATGATTTTGAAGTTATTGTGAACCTAGGATGCTTGAATGCTAGATCGAATCATTTTTCATGCATTGAAATAGGAGAGGAACATACAAATTTGGAGGAAGAACTAGCTAACGTGCAACTCTTTGCAATACGCGTCACGGACATCCACTTTGAAGATATTATACAATTCCTGACAATAGGTACATCACCGGAAGGATAAAGAAGTCAACAGAAGAAGGAACTGGTGGTCCGTGCGGCAGAATTTTCTGTCATTGCAGGGCACTTGTACAAAATTGGATAAGATGAAATATTGCAACGTTATGTGCCAGAGTTTGAACGAAACAACATCCTCGCCGAGGCTCATGGCAGAGCTGCGAGAGGTAATTATGCAGGAAAAGCAACAGCGCAGAAGATTCTACGCGCTAGGTTATGGTGGTTGACCTTGCGTAAGGATTCAAAAGCATATTGTAAGGCATGTGATGCATGCCAAAGGGTGGGTAGACCCTCACACAGGTATGAGCTACCGCTGAATCCGAAGATATCGCTACAACCCTTCGAGAAGTGGGCGATTGACTTTGTAAGACCACTTCAACCCCCAGGGAAGAAGACGTGCGCGATACATCATCATCGCGACTGAGTACTTAACCAGATGAGCGGAGGCGCAGCCTGTGAATGACTGTACAAGTGCGACAACTAAAAATTTATCTTTGAGTATGTACTAACAAGGTTTGGTTGTCCAAAAATTTTAATGAGCGATCGTAGTACACACTTTCTTAATGAGACGATTAGCACGATGACAGAGGAATTTTAGGTCTACCATTAGAAGAGCACGCCATATCATCTGCAGACTAATGCGATGGTGGAAGCATTTAATAAAATATTGGAGAGCACACTCATAAAGGTTTGCAATTCTCAAATAAATGACTGGGATGTTTGCGTGCGCGCAGTGTTATGGGCTTATAGAACGACTTGTAAGAAGTTGACTGGAAAAATGTCGTTCAGACTGGTTTATGGCGTTGAAGTTGTGATGCTGATGGAGTATATTGTACCTAGTCTGTGTATAGTAGCATTCACAGGAATGGAAGATCGTGGAGCCCTAGAAGAGAGGCTCGTGCAGGTAACAGAGATTGAAGAAGATAAATTTCTAACTGGATTCCATCAACAGGTTCAAAAGGAGCGCGAAAAGGCATGGCACGATCGACGCATCAAAGTGCGCACCTTCAAGGTAAATGATTTAGGTCAATTATATGCCAGCAAGTTTGATAAATTTCAGATGCCTTTGTTGGGGCTCGATGTCATTAAGGAGATTATCGATGGTGGAGAAGTTCAGTTGGTAAAGTTGAATGGGGAGCTATTCCTAGGGTGGGTGAATGGCAGCCGATTGAAGCCATATACCAGTGATATGGCTAGATGACTACATGGTGGAAGCACAGTCTTAGTGCTCTAGGCAACTGAAAGGAGGCGCGGACTATAAACTACACTGCCCAAGTTGGGGAGCTGCACGATTTGGGTACTGCGTGGAATGGAGGAATGTCATAGTGTCAGTATAAATGCGCGGGAAGCTGTGCTATCCAAGAACGGACCATGCAGGGCAGCCAGAAAGTGACTGTTATGGTCATTGTTCATGACTTGACAGTGGGAAAATGGCTAAATGGAGTGGGGGCGGGCAGCATTTAAGTCATAATTTAAGGGCAATATCTATGAAAATCTGCCGCCAATCCAGCATTTATGAATGAATTTTGGGGGGAACGGTCAGATTTGAATTTGAAAATCCCTATAAATTACAGGTGTCTTCCTAGCAAAAAAAACTTGGCATTTTGAGGATTGAGGTGTTGATCTCTTAGATGCGTATGAACCATGAGTACTTTGAAGCTTTGATAGCGAGTTCAATGTTTGAGATGTTGCCAAAACAGACGCAGGAGTTTTTGTCCAATATTATGTCGGCACCCGCAAAAATCATGAGTGCAGGAAAAGCAATGGCAGTTGAGGGAATTACCCCAGAAGTAGCAATGGGAGCTGAGGAAGTTTCCCCAGAGTTTGAGAGAATCAAAGTACCGACAGAAGTTCCTAAATCATCGAGGATTCCTAGGTCAAGGCCTACACCGATCTAAGAGGGTCTAAAATTAAAGAAAGATAAGTAGAAAGTGCCACAACCAGTGCACACACCACCTAGAAGGCACCCGCAGAAGGAAAATCCCACCATGCAAGAGAAGGGAAAGATAATTGACCTTGAACCTGAAGAGGATGTTGAGGAGATCCCTATGGATGAGGAAGACATTGACATGGGGGCAGAGTATGTTGACGTTGAGGGGTCTGATCCCATCTCTAAGCTACCTAAGTACGTTCCTTTGCGTAGAGGAAAGACAAAGGTTCCAAAGGACATTGATGAAAACAAGGTCATGCTACATACACCCTTGCTGCCAGACAAAATCGCCTTTGAAAGACTGTGCCTGGGGCGCATCACCCTATTAAAATTAGAGGATTAGGATTTCGTTGATACAAAGTGCTTTCCCCACTTAGCCACAGATCAACTCATGCACCACGTCTTCTACAAAGACTCTGGTGTGACCATGCTAGAGCTAAGAAAGTGGGTAAAAGGGGTGGATAAGGCTATTCTGTTAAACATGTTGTGGGTACTGCATTACAACCGCACAACCATAACCATTATAGTGATCAAGCAGCTGCTGTGCTTGGTGCACAATAGGTGCCTGCGGCTAGAGGAGTCGATACCAATGACTGACATGCTGATCGATAGGATCACTTAGCTACTGCACGCAGGAGAAAATCTGGCCATGGCGTTTGGAGGAAAGGCGGGTGAGTGCGACCTCGCCGAAGCAATGAAGGATAAATTTAAGCTTGCAAAGAAGCTGCGCAGTTATTCCATTACTAGCACAACCAACCCCGCAGTCAAGGTAGTCGCTCAGATCCTCGAAGGAAAGATTATGCAGAAGTGTAATGTAGATGAAGTGTTGGCACCAATAGTGTCGTCAGTAGCCTAGTGCACAGAGGGCATACAGTTCAATTGGGCATGCTACCTCTGAAACGAATTTCTTGCTAACTGTAGAGAGGCGCGAGATCAAAGTAAGATCTTTCACTCATGGCTACTGCTATCCATAGTGCTGGTCACATGGGAGTTACTAGAGGATAGTCATTTTCCTTCGGTCATGCAGGACCTACTGGAAGCGGCAAAGTTCGCTTCATTTTGGGCTACGAGGGACCCCCAAAGGGTCAAGGACAATAAGGTATTTGGGATCTTGATGGAGATGAATACCACATGGCCATCAACCATAAACTACGGTTGTCGCCGACCGTGTATGACTAGCTGGAAGAGTATGTGGAGTTCAAAGCAGACTTGCACTAGGTCTCCATGCGTGCTCGGAAGGATCCTGAACAAAAGTGGTATGACCTTCGATACTTGGTCACATACGATGTGATCACAATGGTCCCTGAACACTGGCTGGCAGATTAGCGCACACTTCAGACTTGACATCTGGGTCTAGCAAGTCTATAGCGCAGCGAAAGAAGGAAGAGGCCAAGCGGAAGATGGAACAACTAGCAGAAAAGAGGAAGAAGGAGGTTGAGGAAAAAGCTAGGGTAGAGTGCACTACCAAAAAATAGATAGAGGAAGAAGAGGAGTGGGACATTGACAGGAGTAAGAAGTTGCCTTCCCTGGAAACAAAAGAGGAGGAGGAACAATAGACAGGGCAGGGAGGAGTGGACCCGGAGAATACTCCGTTCCAGATTAAGTGCAATAGGGAACCGAAGAAATTAGGACCACAAAAGAAGTCCAAGGCTAGCAAGACTTCCCTTAACCTGATCACCTTGAGAGAAGGTGATCTGAATGACATTGGTGATACGGTGAGGGATTCCATCACGGAAATGCTACAACAGTTTGAGCAGCAGTAGAAGCAGGCCTTGGGTGCCATTCGGATAGGTCTGCGTGAGTTATAGATATAGGCATCACAAGTGTAGGCGAGTGTGGGTTGAAGTTGCACGGCATCAACCAGCTTGGCACCAGGGACAGTTGAAGCAGCAGAAATGGTTCGCCCCTTGGATCCTCGGTTTATCGCGTTGCCATATGGAGCACTCACTGCGGAAGCAGAAGATGATTGAGCCAATGTCTATGCCCTCCAAAAGGTCATTCTAGACTTGGCCGCACTTCCAAGAGAAGTCCTTCACACCTTGCATGCTGGCGTGATCACAGAACTTCAAGCTCGGGAACATTGAGCATTGAATGTCATCAGTGAGTAGAAGGTGACCAACGCCCAAATGTTTTCAGTGAAGACTTCTGCCATCGATCTCTTTATGGCCATCATTGCGAAGAATGAGCACACCACCAAGGTAGTGGCAGAGGCATGTAGGTCTATCCCCGAGTTGGATATTCCTGAAGATGCGCTAGTAGACGAAAAAATTTGGAAGCTCACTGTCAAAGTGCACGAGGCGAGATCCGAGTTGGCCAAGGTTCAGTTGGACCTAAACCTTAAGATCACAGAACTTGTGTTATGGGACCAGCCCTTGACTCTGCCAGAGGTAAAGGAGCAACGTGAGACTGCTTTCAGAGATATAGTAGCCACTGTACATAGCACAGTGAAGGAGTGCACAATGCTCTTCGAGTAGGGGCTTGAAGTGGTTACCAATTTACAGGGGGATCCCACCTTGCAAAGGTTAGAAACGAAGGCCTGGGTGCTGCAGTATAGATATGATGAAGTCAAAGTGACGGCACGCACCGTCGACCTTAAGCAGAGGCTAGCAAAAATTCAAGAGGAAAAGGTGCTCAAGGAGCAGGTGGATGCAGCACGACACAAAGAGGGCATCCTCAATGCCAGAATAGGGCCTTGGATTGATGAAGCCTATGTGATCACAACCACTATCAAAGGAAAACTGGCTAGTCTGTAGGGAACGCAACAGAAGGTACATGCAGATGGCACAGGGCCAAGAAAGGAGCAGCTAGTTGACCAGATGAAGCAGGCAGCAACACAGTGCACCGCCGAACTTGCAGTGCTATAGGTGGAGCTGGGAGGTCTTCATGACAAGATCTCCGTGTCAGTAGAGTGACTCAAGGGCAAGTCACCAGATTTGTGTTGGGAACCTGTTGGGAATGGGTCCACTGTGGTCAATTTTGGGGTTAAAAGCCGAAGTTTTAGGGCTAAAAGCCCAAGTTTTGTGTATAGTCTCTGCATTTTGTGGTCGCGGAGCGCGAAGATGTAAAGATTTACTAAGGGTTTTCCACCCTTCTTTTGTTTAAAAGCACATCGGCTTTAGAGATCTATCCATGGTCCGCGGACCATGGGATTGTATAAAAGGGGAGTCTTAGAAGAGTCTAAGGAAATTCAGTTGAGTCTTGTTATGTTTTATGCATGGGTCTATGAGAGCTAAGAGTGAAGAGTCTTAGCGTAGGAAGAAGCTCTCCAGCTGAGTGCGCAGAGGCCTAGGGTAAAGGTCCGCAGCTGAATGCGTGGACCCCTGCAACTATGTGCGCAGGGTAGTCAGAGTCTGTACTGGATATTTGAATCAATAATAAAGCAGAGTATTCAGAAATTACCTGTGTATTTTACTTCTATTCACTGCATGCGATTATGTTATGTTGAATACTAGGTTTATGTTTTAATGCTATTTTGATGTGGGGATCTATATGTTTCTCTATTTTATATGACCACAAGTAGAGATATATGTTTATGCGAAAATAACCATAATTTCGTGTTAAAGTAACCAATACTTGAGCGAATTTGAGTAGATATAGAAGTAAGAGTAATTATAGGGGCACACAAGTGCCTGATCTATCTATTTAGGGTCCGTGAAGGATGATCAAAGGCTTTCACGAAGGCCTCCAGGATGAATAAGAGAAATACTTTGATAAGCCCTAAAGGTGTTATCGATCTGCATGAGGGAAGGTTAGGGAAAATAACTGACATCAAAACCATCTCAGGGTGCGGAAACTTGGTTCTTGCATCCCACCATACTGCTTTGGGTGAGACTTTAGCCTGCGCTCCGCGGATTGATGCCGAAAGGGCCAATAATGTAGGGATTTTCTTGGTTGCTTAACGCTGAACCTGGGTCAGGGCCCATCAAGCCAACAACATCTACCCTTATTCACCACCCCCACCCTCTAGGATAATCAATTCCCAATCATAGGAAATTATTACACAAGTTCCTTCTAATTGGTTGAGACATTATTTACAATCTTCCTTTCATTTGTCATCTTTATCCACTCAATTAAAGCGTTCACCTTTATATGTTTTTGCATTATAATTTTTTTCGTAATATTTCATTTTAAGACCATAAATAAACTCTTAATTATCAAGTATTGATGAAAGAAGTGTTTATTTTTCAATCCCCACCCTCTTTCCTCTTTTGGCTTTGCTGTATTTTTTATTTTACTAAGGGGATACCTACACTTTTCTTTGCCCATTGATAAGAATTTAAAGAATTTTGTTATAGTATTTTCAAGAATTTCATTATGAAATTTATGCTAGGGAGTGCCAAAATTGAAGATATGCTTCCAATAACAATTTTATCAAAGTCAATATGCCCCCAAAAAGTAGCTATTTTTTACAGTAGTGATTTATTTTAGCTTGAATATTTTCTAATATGCAAGACCAATCTCTCTTCCCATATCCATCTTTCTTTAGAAAAAACCAAGGTATTTAAATCCTTATTAAAATTGAATGTCCTTAAATGTTGCTTTATATAGTAAACCAGAGGAAAAAACAATCCAACTCTTAATAAATTATTCTGATATTTTTGCATGGGAATATACTGATATGAAAAGAATTCACCCTGACACATGCATCCACCATATATATATATATATATATATATATATATAGATATGCCACTCATATTATACATCCATAGAGAAGAATGAACCTGGATCTGAGATAAATAATTAAATTTCAAGAAAATTTCACTGAAGAATAACTACCCTTTGCCTTTTCATCAACATTCCCTATATATCCAATCTCTGATTATGGTTATAATAATATTAAAACTTTCCTAAAGAAGCACCAAACACAAATTTTGCTTTAGAAAATAAACATGAGGAAAAAATCTAGCTCTTAAAAATTGTTTTGATATTTTTGCATGGGAATTTATCAACATGAAAGGAACTCACCCAAAAACATGCATCCATTATATCTATATTAAAAAAGATGCCACCCCTGTCAGATAACCACAAAGAGAAATGAACTTAACTTTGAGAGAAATATTAAAAAGAGGTAGAATAAGTATTGTTATATGGTCAAGGAGAGGTTAAAGACAAGGTAAATAGGGAAAATAATATACTTCAGGTTGCACCAAACAAGTCAAAATAGGGATTATACATCTCCCCCATGCCTGAGTATTTTCATGTCTTCATGAAAATTGAAACATTTGTAAATGTCCATAAAAATGTTGGCCCCCATAGTCCAATCCATGTCAGACAAAAGTATCAATTTTAAAATGCTTCAAATTGATTTGGAGTCTTCGATTTTTCCCACTAACTTTTTAAGCCATTCGGTACGACCTATGAGATTCCTGAAGTGATATTTTGTTGTCCTTTTTTAGTAGGAGACATCTTCCTAAAACATACTGTTGGTGTCCTTTGATAATGCATTTTCATTTTTAAGAAATCCTTCCAAGATCGTCATTTCTCGAATTTTCCACTTTAGCTTACTGATTTCCTTACCAGGATCCACTAGGTTATCAACATCAAGTGACATAATTGTTGCAAGAAGAGTATCACACTAGACTTGTTTAATCAATTTTTCTTTTCCTTTGTTATCATGGGTACACCATCTATTAAATTCCTCCAAATTCTCAAAAAAATTCAGCAAAAACCTTGGAACACTTCTTCCTGGAAGGGGTTTCGGTGTTACCTCTTTTATGGGAATCTCCAAAGCTGGGATCAACACTTCAAAAATTTTAAGGGCTTAACTTCTAGTCATCCTCTATCGAACAAACATCTCCTTAACTACATTGGATTTATGGTATTATCTAGTTTTTTTGACTCACAATAATACTAACCTTGTCATTGGTCTCTTTAGGGCTGACATCATATGTCCCTATGTCTAGCTCTCCCCTTGAATCCTCTAACTTTTATTTTTCTTCCTCCAACTCTGTCACTACTTTTACAGACCCCTATTTTGCCTCTTTAGGTTCCTCTTTTGCCTATTTAGGCTCTAATTCTTCTTGAGGTTCCCCAAACTACTTT
This sequence comes from Pinus tabuliformis, assembly GCA_031772625.1. NCBI lineage: Eukaryota > Viridiplantae > Streptophyta > Pinopsida > Pinales > Pinaceae > Pinus > Pinus tabuliformis. The sequence goes on along the minus strand of CM062816.1, from coordinate 1,258,264,817 downwards.
CAAACTACAAATGCTTCCCATGTTTCACTCCTTTTCCTTCATTCATCTTGAACCAATATTTTGATATGACCATGATGGTGCAAATTTTGCTCCATCATTCTAGTATAGACCTTCCTCTACACAATAACTACCATTTTGGACAAATATTTCCATAAAATGTATGGAAACTTCAACTTCTGACCTTTGAAATACAATAAGAGTCTAATATGGTACATAAAGGTCAAAATGAAACGAACCTCACATGTGATATACCTATGCAATATGACCAATAAGTTCCTATATCCCTTCTTTAATAATACCTTGAGGTTCCCTTAGATCATTTAGGTTTCATGTTGGCCTACTTCAATAATGGGACCCAACTTTCTTGTTCAATTAACTTATTTTTGAACCATTTCTCATCGTATTGAGGAAGCTCAGTTGCCTTCATAATGGATTCTTTAGACTCTATAAATTTCAAATCCCCAATTCTAGATTCGTTTCCATTAAACCCCAATGTGAATAACTGAGGAACCCTCACATTATGTCCACTCAAATTAAAAAAGATGGAAATCATTCCTACCTTTTCTATCCTCTTCATGCACTTAGGATATGTCTGCAACAACCCAATCTAGTCTGCTTCAATTTTGATTACACTCCTTATGGATGATTAGAGTCAAGAGAATCGTCGACTCAACTTATAGGAAAAAATACCATCATGCAATGAGAATATGAAGTTTTAAATAAGAGTTGATGGGAAAATCATGATCATGATGATTGTCTTGATCTAATAGTGAGGGTATGATAATTGGGTAATGATGGAACTATTCATGAATAAGGTTGGAAGATTTAGCAATGGTTCAATTTTTGGGTTCGAAAATGTCAATAAGTAGGAATTAGGCATATATGTATGGTGGGAAATATGGTCAGAAATGTGTGTGTGATAGTCCAAGGTATCACCATAATGCTACACTTCTTCATTTAAATGGACAAAATAAATCTACTTCCTAACCTATGTTTTGGTTACTCGATTTTAACTTAACATTGGAAACTATACCTCTCATGCGAGAAGTAGATGAATGTTTTATAGTAAACTACCATTCTCTTAAGTGAGAGTTTTGATTTTGTACTTGGACATAAAATTTTAACCAATTTGTATTATCATTAGCCACTATATGAAGTCTAAGTCGAACCTCTTTACACAAATATTGAGTAACAACTATCTATACTCGAAATCCAGATTGTTTTGATGTTGCCATAGGAAAAATCAAGGATCTTTTTACTATGTTTATAAAAGAGTTAGAATTCAAACACTAGAACCTCAAACAATCTTAGACAAAATGCTACTGGAACAAGAATAAGAACAAGATGCTACAATAAATGATAATCGAATGCCTGCATATCTATTGTGGTTGGATCACTACAAAAATCTTCGTCCTTGTCCTTCCTTTTTATGCACGTTGATCACCACGTGAATACATTTCTTGAAGTTAAACACGGGGAGGAATAGTTGGATTACTGACCATTGATGAATGCTATTAACCAATGTGAGATAACTCACCAATAATGTAAATGAGCATCAAGGTACCTTTGATGCATCTTGTCAAAAATTAATGTTTATTGCAAGATCTAATAGTTAGGGGGTATTAATGCATCCTAATTATTTCCAATGAGAGAACCTATCATTAAGGTATACAAGTTCCAAGGAATTTCTACACTCTGTAATCTCATAACCTAGATAAAGAGTTAGAGTTTATGGGGATGAGATTGATAGAAGGTAGACATTAGTGAATCCCTCATCATCCAACGATGAGAATCATCAAAATGACTGAAGAAATTGTGAAAGTATACTAACAAAAATAAATTTTATTTGGGACCCTCACCAACCATAAATATGGTTTTCAGGTGAGGTTCCAACTCAGTGGCACTAGGAATCCTAGTTTTCACAAATAAACATTATTTTTCTCTCTTTTTTTGTAAATTTTATTCTATTTTTTTATTATTATTTCATATTCTCATACTTATTAAAACTAAATAAAACTAGGAAGAGGAAGGATGTGGGGAGACCCTCTTACCTACCATTTGTAATTCAGTTTTCTCCTTGATATTCTTGACAAAACCCCCCATAGATTTTGGCTTTTGATAGAACCTTAGGTGACGCCCATTAACCAAGAAGGAGACTTTCTCATCATGTATAGTATGAGTTTTGATAGACCCATTTTCAAAGACAATTTCAATTTCATAGGGACCAAGCCACAGGGTGTTAAATTTCCCTTTAAATTCCTTGAACCTAGAATTGGAAAAGAGTGTCAAATCACCTTTTTTGAACTGTTTCTTATTAATGAATCCATCATGTCACCTTGCTCTCTATTGTTGGGTATGATCAGTATGTTGGAAGGCTTCTTAACACATTTAATCTAATTCATTGAGTTGAAAAACCATTTCTTAATGTGCTTCTGTTAGATCCATGTCCAATTTTTCTCCCATTCTAAAGGTTTTAATATGAAATTCTATGGTAAGAAGAACCCATTAACACATTTCCCATATACTAGCTTGTAGGGGGAAAACTGGTAGTTATTCTCCAAGACATCTTGTAATCCCATAAGGCTTTTGGAAGTTTTTTTGCCAAATATTTCTTGTGTAGTATAATTTCTTTATTATTTTTATTTGTTGACTCAACCTTCCCATTAGCATGAGGGTGATATGGATAATATTTCCTAAGCTTATTGCAATTTTTTTGAGTAACTACCTATACCAAATTAGATGTGAATTGAGTCCCTTAGTCAGTCATATTTTCTCATGGTACCCCAAAGGATGTGATAATATCCTTGAATAAGAAATCCACCACCGCCTTTCTTGTTTCTCTAAATAAAGCCTTTTCCTCTACCCATTTTGTTAACTAGTCAGTGTAGACTAAAATGTACCTCTTACCCCATGATGGAGGATTGATTGGTTGAATGATGTCCAATGCCTATTTTTCTAAGGGGCATATAAAATCTTATGGTTGAAATGGAATTTTATTTGTCAGAATTGGGCACCCCATTGTTTGGAAACTATCACAAGCCCAAACATACTTTTTGCATCTCAAAAGAGCATGGGCTAGTGGCAACAAGAATGAAGGAATTCATAAGTTGTTCTTTTGTATGCAAAATGTCCCCCACAAGGCTTCTCATGTCATTGCTTCAATACTTCAAACATCTCATCTTTTCTTATATGCCTGCCAATAATCATGTCAAAATAAATATAAAAGATATCTCCTTTGGTCCAAGAGTAGGGAACACTCATTTTAACAACCCTTTTCTTTTCCTTGGTTGAAAAATGAGATGGAAACTTTCTTCTAACAAGATAATCAACTATTTTTGCAAACCATGGTGGGTTAGTAGATATGGAAAATAAATTCTCATTTGGAAAACTGTCATCAAATGGAATATTCTCACATGCATTATCAAGTTTAGAGAGGAAGTCTGCTACTTGATTTTCCTTACCCGGTCTATCCACAATGGTAATATAAAATTCCTGCAACAACAAAATCCATCTGGTAATCTTACCATTTGTAATAGGCTTGTTCATTAGGTACTTCGTGGAAAACTAATGGGTATGAAATTTTTATCAATATTTTCCTTAAAACCAATGGCTTTTGCAATAATAAAAAAAGGTTGAACAATTCATCATTTTCCCCATCAATCCATGTTGTGAATTCGAGTTTAGCTGTTGGTCTAGTAAGGGGGTATAAGGAAATTTGTTTGGTATTAGTTCCATGTGTAACTTTGATATGCTAGACCAATAACTGATTAAGGCATAAACTATGGAAAGCCAAGGTCTCTCGAGGAATAGGGGTTTTCCTCCCAAGTTTAATTTGGCTACATGACATGGAAATCTGTCGGGTATTTCCATGAGCTTAGTGAGACAATTCTAATTCTAAAATTCCCTCTAGTTTAAGTTTAGACCAATCAACTATTTCAAACATAGTGGGTGTAGGGAGGATATTATGGAGTCCTAATTAAGTCAAAGCATCTATTGTCATCACATTTATAACTACACCCAAGTCGATTAGGGTGTTTTCAATGGGAATTTTGTTGATGAGGACTACAACTACAAGATTTCTAGGGTCCACATATTTTTCTATATCAGCTCCAATAGACATGAGGCTTGCTAATTGATGAGCCTCATAGATGGGTAATTATATGGGCTCATTTTAACTCCTAACCTAGTCAAATCAACCATTCTCATAGCTTATTGTATGATTTTCTGATTATATTTATGCTTATAGGGTGAGCTGAGTTAGTTATTATGCCATGTGGTCTAACATGTATTTAATGCAGATTATTGACGGATTTCGAGGTCAAAGTCAAGGATCTAGTGGTCAAATTACAACAATAACTCAAAGTAGACAGAGGAGAGGACTTATAGGAGGGAATCCCCCTCATTTATTTCTCCTCACTTCGAATTCCCCTTCATTCAGCTCAGAGTACAAGCAGGCGAATCATGCACTAGAAGGCAACTGAGCAAGTGGAAGATGATTGATAGTTATCTCAAGTTTTGGGAGCCAAGCCCCCCTAATTTTGAGGAAGCTATTGGTAGCTTCAGATGTATAAGTAGAGAGGCTTAGGGCCTCACTAGGGTCGGATTTTGTTTTCTTGTGTAAAGTCTACTCAAATTTCGAGCTTACTATTTTGTGACAGTTTTATGTAATCTTGCTATTTTTTGGTAATGAAGATGGAATCTTTTTTGAGCTAGCATTGAGTTACCTTATAGGGATGAAGCTATTGGGTTAGGGCCCAATCCAAGCATCCAAGCTTCTTTTTACTTGTATTTGTATGCTTTACTTTAGTTCGTAGATTAATTTTTTGTTAGATGTATTTCTTTTATGGTTAAGAATAGGTTGCTGTTGATGATTTAGTAGCTTGCTTCCATTTATGCTTTCTGTAGTAGGTTAAGTAGTGATAAGAGAAGATTCAAAAGGCTAGAAACAATGCCTTGGCCTTTCTTCCTCCCTTTGGGACCATGATTTGAGGCAAAGATTCTCTTGCTGCCCCAAAAACGCAGATTTTCCTCATTCCTAGGACTTCTAGTGTTTACAGCTCTTTAGTAGGTTGATAGTCCAGTTTTTCTTTGCTTTAGATCTTCTTTATCATGTTAACTTCCTGATTTACAATATTCCTTTTGCATTCTTTCATTTCCTACAACATTTACCAGCATTTCCTTCTATACATCATAGTTTAGGCCATGTTAATGAAAAACTCTGTTTTTCCTAGGATGCACTCATTTCATTGGTTGCTTGATTTTCTTGGCTGACTGTCAGTTTCTATGCAGCAGATATCTTCCAAAAGTAGGCCAGCTTACCAGAAATCACACCCTCCATCTGATCCATTCCCTATAGGTCTCCCAAACCTCACCTCAATTCTGCCCTAGTTTCCTTCATTTTTCATAGAACTTCTTCCTCTCTCCTTGAGAAAACCCAATCATCTTTCTCTCTCCTGGTGATTCATGGTAGACCTTAGGCACCCTAACACCTCATTCCCACCTTCATACACCTTTTCTACCCACTCTCACACCCTCAAAACAGTGAAAATTTCTCTCGGCCTCCTCTTGTAGGCCTCTTGTAGTTTCCCTGTTTTCCTCCTATAGTTTTCCTGTGTCCTCCTGTAGTTTTTCCTGTAGGCTTTCTTTTGAAGGCTGAGTGTGGGAAAATCCTCTAGAAGGCCACCTAAGACCTCCTAGGACCCATCCACACCATCCTATATCCTCCCAAGCTCCACTACCCTCTAACACCACCTATTCGCTGCCAAACTCACCCGCCACAATTAGATGCATGTTAAATTCACATAAAAACACATAAAAATCCAAAAATATTTTTTTTGCTTATTTACTTCCAGAAATAGCATGGTTAGATGTTGTTTACTTCCTTGAGTAGGTAATGGAATTTATTTCATGGTTTTCATAGTGTTTTTGGCAAAAGTAGAATTAACTCGTTAATTAGGGTTTTCTTGGTTTTGCTTTACATTCTAGTCTTTCTCCTTTCTGCAGTTAGAATATCATTTGTAGAGTAATCTTTCTTTCCTTTCATCATACATAGAGCTTCTTCTGAAATCTATAGAAGCTGGCTTGAGCTCCTAGTGATCTTGCACCGACTGACCAAGTGACAGCCTACAGTGAGAACTAGTACTTGTGCATATAGCACCAACGCTTCCAAGTTTGTTACGAACTACCGGGTTGATAAAAGTAAAGTTGGAAGCCCAGGAGTTGCAGCATTCTTGCTGCAATATTGGCGCTCACCACTTTTTGGCGCCATTGTTGGGGAAGCGTCAAAGTATTCTATGATTATTTCTTTCTTCTATTTCCTATTGCAACATTCTGCTAATAGTTTATTTCGGAAAAAGTAGACTAGTCATTTCTTTTCTTTCAGTCCTGCATTTCCCTACTATCCTTTTGAATTATGAAAATTTCCATTCAGCAAGTTCATTTCAGCTAGTTGCAATTTGTTTTGTTCAATCACAATTTCAGTTTCTGCAGGTACTTTCAGTGTGGGGAAAAAGAAACAAAAAACCAACCAAAACTATTTCCTTTCATGCCTCGTAGGAGTAGGGATAACTTAGGAAAATTTTTGCCTAACACCCCCACTGCTTCACACAGCCAACCTTCTCTCTTCTTCAGTGGCTGCAATCAAGAAGAACCCTTAGGTGAATAGCCAGACATATTTGAAGAACCTATAGGGGAAGAAGAAGAAGAAAACATTCCTCTGGAGCCAATGGCTAAAAACAGAAATGCTAGGGGAAATGGAGAGATAATAGAGGGTACCTTCCCCATTCAGGAGACCAATGGGGACACCAAAATGAAGAATATAAGTCCTTCAGCCCTACATCACTTCCATGGTCTGACTACAAAAGATCCTGACACCTTCTTGTTCGAGTTTTCTGTCATTTGTCAAACTTATGATTATGCAGAGGATCAGCAAAAGTTGAAACTATTCCCTTCTACTCTCAAGGACGCAGCATTGTGCTGGCTCATGGGATTACTTGGTAATAGTATCACAACTTGGGCTCAGATGCAGCAGGCCTTTAACAACAAATATCAAGACTATTGTAGGTCAAAATATACTAAAGAAGAAATCTTCCAAATGACCATAGGAAGTGATGAATCCCTGGAAGACTATGAAGAGAGGTTCCAACTCAGTTACAAAAGGGCTAGGTGTACACTTGACCCTGAGTCTTTGAAGTTGGTCCTTCTCAAGGGAATTCTGGAAGACCTTTTAGACACCCTCCATCTACTGGCTGGGGGAGACATCTACCAACTATCCTATGAGGACATAAATACTGTTTTTAGAAACCATTCTAGAGCAGCCAGAAAGAAAGGTAGGGGGAGTCAACCCATAGCCAGTACCTCTTCTTCCAATTCATCCATTAAAGGTGAAATTGGAAACATGTTGGAAGACTTTAAGAGTGAGATGCTGCAGACTCTTGCCATGCAAATGGATACCTTACATATCAAAATAAAACAAGAGGAAACAGAGAGGGATTTGGCCATATTTTGTCCTAGATGCACCAGGAGGCATCCTAGGAATGAATGCCCATTGAACTCTATAGAGGTTTGTTCAGTTTGTGAAGAAGATCATTCTATAGATAAGTGCCCTTCCTTTCTCGAACTTAAAGCTGTATACCAAGGGGTCGAAGGAGTCACTGAACAGATCTATTACATAAACCAAAGGAGGCCGCATGGACCTAGACCATACCAACAGGGGATGCAAGGGACATCTCAGGCATACTACAACCCCAACCAAGTCACCTCCATACCTTTTTGGGGTCCCCCTACTCATCCTTCCTGTTCCTCGCCTCCTTCTTGGTCCTTTACATCTCAATATCATGCCCAACTAGCCACCCATTCATTTCAATCCTATGCTCAGCCGCAACCTCAATGGAATGCATCTCGTCAGGGGTGGAGGCCCCAATACAACTCTCTTCCCACTCTTCTGCCTCCACCACCTACCCAACCACAACCGTTACCTCTTGCTCCACCAAGGCAACCCCAAATGCCTGCCCAGCCAAATCCGAACCCGAACAACAGACAGGCTCAACAAGTGTATAGTGGGGAACCATCATGCCCAACTTATGTTGTGGAGATTCAAGAAATTAACTTCCGATTCGGGAAAGCTCTCCCAGATAGCCAGCCTCCACCCTGTTAGAGCCTAGATTGACCTCAGGCTGAAGGAAGGCAAGTCTAGGGTAACATCAAACCACGCTTAACCTGGTAGCTAGCCCTACCAGGTCAGGAGAGGGCTCTCTCCTTGTCAATCTCAGTCGAGATGACTGCAAATATGGATTTTAGGCTAGGTATAGTATCTATAGGGTTTTTGGTTTGATTTTTAAGTTTTTGGTCGAAACAAAAAGAGAAAGGATGATTTGGACTATGGAATTGATATCGATTTATGTCGGCAAACCTAGGGAAAATTAAGTGCCATGTTCAACCAAATGAAGATTGCAAATGTGAGAAGTATGTGGGAGAAAGCCCACTTCCCTGTAGGCATCAGACGAAGGATGGATCTGCAGCAGCAACTTTAGATGAAAGAGAATAACGAGGTTTCTCAACAGAGTATCTAGCAACAGATGAATTCTGCTAAGACTACCATTACAAACCAACAACAAAATCATCATGAAAGGAGCATCACTATGGATGAATTCCTAACATATCACTTAGATAATGATGAAACAAAGGAGAAAATAACAATGTGTAAATGAATTACAGGAGAAAAAACATACTGAACATTTAAGCACCATGATGAATCCCAGGCCTAAAGGAAAAATACTACTTTATTATGATATTCAATCAAATTTTACACCATCCAAATGCTTCTTCCTATTGCAAAAATCGAACCCCTACATTTTCAAAAATAATCCTATTTATAATATTACAAAATCATTTTAAATTTCCTCAATATAGGAAATAAAAAATTAAAATTAAAATTAATCCTAAAATCCTATCATAAAACAGTATTATAAACTAAACAATCCTATATTAAAACAATACTATAAACTAGACAAATTAATTTGCCACTAAAACCCCAAATTAGTTCGAGAACCATGAGACATAGTTTTTTAAAAACCCAAATTAAATGAAGGTTTGCCAGGTGGATCAATATCACCGTATCTGCTCCTTCAAGTGTGGAACCATATTCCACAAAATATGCCCTTTTAATGTTGTTTCAATCTTTGATTGATGATATTAAGCCCTAAAATCTGAGATTTTCCTCAACCACTGCTGGATTTGTGCCTGGCAGCTCTGATACTTCAGTTTTCTCCATTAATTCTCCTCTTTTACTCCATTTCCTCGAATCTGGGACAATTTGCTTGAGATGGCTTTTCTTGCATTTCCTCCTCTTTTGCCAGATGAGAAACTTTTCACAACCTGCCCTTGGAGTGTCATGATATAGATTGATGATGCCTCATTGCAGACTACAATGTGCTCTGACTTCTTTGGAAAAAGGTGGATAGAATTCATTGATACATCACCTCCCTTGAGAGGAGGTGGAGGTTTAAACATTTGAATACAATCAATTGTCTTCACATCCTAAACCTGTAATAACACGACCCCCATCACTAGAAGCAGTAATAACATGACCCCCATCACTTGTGAATATTGCATCATTTATGTAAGATGTATGACCACAAAATTACTTTAACGGCTTGCCAGATTTGAGCTCATGTATTCTTGCAATACTTTCAAATGATGTGCTTAAAAGCCGACTGCCATCATGAGAGAAGGAAAGGCTTGTAACGTGCTGAGAATGTGCATGCTCTGGATGCCTTAAACACTGACCTGTTTGTAGACGCCATACCTTAATTTTCCCATCCTGTGAACCAAAGGCCAGTATCTATGAATCTCGACTGAAGTCAACACAGAGGACAACATCATCATGGATCATAAAGGAATCATCAACTTGATACTGAAGATCCTTTTTAAGCTTTCCACTAATGTAGACCCAAACCCCTATGAATCCATCAACTGAGAAAGAGACAAGGTTTGGACCATTTGGAGAGAAACAAGCACATTCTGGGTGGCTTTGTTTCCAAAATTTAATTGTATGTGCCAGTGTTGTCGGATACATTTCTTCGTCATCTGCCTTTATTGCTACAGTTCCCCTGAAGAGATCAAACTGCGTACTTGGAGGAGGTAATCCTCAATGTTGTTTCCATTTCAAAGATTGACCAATCAAGGCCATTAATCGAAATGATTTGTTACCACCTCTTCTCTTTTGAGGACTCGTGATACGCCTCACGAGGATCAAAATATGTGTGAACTAGAAGGTGTTCCAAGTGTAGATAGCACTCGGGTTGCTCTTGCTTCATGAAACCCATTGCTTGAGTCAGCCTTAGAATAGCTCTTGCAGTATCTAATTCTCGAAGTTAAATTATCTCCAGTATGATCTGTTCATACAAGTCTTCTAGTTTCTTTCTAGGAAGCTTAAGCTATGTAACTTGTGGTAGTATCACATCCCATCTTCCGCTATTGATATCTGATACAAATGTTTCAAGGCTGTCCACAGTATTAAGAGAAACCTAGATGGTGAACATGATGATGAAATTGCAGGTTAAACTGCACCATCAAAATCATTCCCACAATGATCTGAAAGCCCGTGGTTTGTTTATGGACTTCGTGGGGATTTCCTTCTCAATGAATCAATATGATTGACCGATAATGAAGTTTTGGAGAACCTTTTCTTCAAAGACACTGGCATCTCAGAAGTTCTCTGTTCATGAAAGCCATTTCTTAGTGTGCATTATTTCGAGACTTGTTTCTTCTTTCGTGGGTGCCTTAGACTTGTTTCCTGTGTTCTGTTTGTTTTTCTGAATTCTATGTTGTTCTTGCTTTTGGGTAGTCCTTTTTCATTAGACCATCCAAAAAAAGTTGCAAGGCTGCCTTTTTCTGGGTCAGTTTCAGAATGCTTCTTTTGATTCCCTACATAATGCTTTCTACTGTGCAATCAAACAACTCATAGGCACCGAGCCTTCTTGATGATACTTCAAGAAGTCTCTCAACTCTTGCTTGGTCAGAAACATCTTCAATACGGGTGTATACATTGACATCTATATCTGCAGATCTGAATGATGTGCTTGGACTGTTATCTGAATAACGAATCTTTCCATAAGAAACATTAGCATTTCTTAAAGAAATAGTGCACGACTGCACCTCTTTTCCACCTGTTGATGCCAACTTCTTAAGCAAATGCTCTGATGTTATACCAGACAATAGGTTTATTTCCAGTACATCAACAACAGACACATGAATATTGATATCTAACTCAGGCACTGACAAGAGCAGTTCCAAAAGCTTTTCTTGAAACACCTTTCCAAGGACAGCCATATGCATTGCAGTTCTTCCTTTCTTGTCCTGGCAATTAACAATAGTTGGCAAATATATAGTTTTGTCTAAGACTAATCTTGCAGAAGTGAATGCAGTCAAGTCAGTGATTGATTTTGTGCCTCACTTACTCCATGAGAATAACCAACAAAATAATGCCATCACCACTTAAACTCTGAACATCTTCTTCAATGAACTCATTCAATACCTGAACTGCTACATTGGGTCTCTGAGTCAATCACTCATTCGGTCATATCTTTTGATCTAGGAGCCGGTTTTTGGAGTGTAATATACTGTTGGAAATCTCTTTCCGAGCTGCTCCTAATGGATAGACTTATGACATGTTTTGTGCTGAATATCATGTGCAAAACATCTGGTGAAACCAAACCTAGTAAGAGCTCATGTTGATCCCACATACCTTGATTGATTTGGGAGCTGCCACTAATGTAATGACAAAGGACACGATGCTCAAACTTAACCTCCAAGGCTTCTTGAGGAAGACCACGATGGTGCTGCAGCTAGCAAAGTGCTCCACAGTGACCCTCGAGGGTATTGTGGAAGATGTGATGGTCTCCATTGATTCTTGGGAGTACCCTACTAATTTCTTAGTTCTCCAGCCAAAGGCAAAGCTCACTCGTAATCCTCTCATTCTGGGAAGACCCTGGTTGGCTGCAGCTAATGCCTACATCAGCTGCCGAGCTGGGAACATGACCATAAAGAATGGGCACATGTCCAAGCAGTTAATCCTATATCCTCCTACCCAACCCTTGCTAGAACATGATCTGCCTCTCTGGTTGGAGGAGGAGGATGAGGATGAAATTTATTCTGCACCACTTTGTACATTGGAAATTGCCATGGGGGGAAATCACAAGATGAGGATGATATGATTGAAAATTTGATTCAGAATCCACCTACCAGTGAATCACCATTAGAAGACATAGTAAGAGGAACCCAAAATAGCCCCTCAACTGATCTCTGTGTGGCCGACCCTACTTCTCTCCGTGTTAAAAATATAGAGTTTGGCCCAGAAAGAACATTGGAAATCAATCCATCCCTATCCACTTCCCAGGAGAAGGAGCTATGCAGCATACTGAGAAACCATCTAGATGCCTTCACCTGGAGTTATAAGGAGATGAAGGGAGTGCACCCTTCAGTATGTACTCATCATATATACATCAAGGAAGATTGCAAGCCAGTCAGGAAGCCTCAAAGGAGGATGAACCAAGCACTTAAAGATATTGTTAAGGAAGAACTACAGAAATTGCTTGATGTGGGCTTCATCTATCCCATCTCTGACAGTGAATGGGTCTCTCCTTTGGTGCTAGTGCCAAAGAAAAATGGTAAGTGGAGAATCTGTGTCAACTATCGCGAATTGAACAAAGCCACTAAAAAGGACCATTTTCCTTTACCTTTCATAGATCAAGTGTTAGACGATCTGGCAGGGAAAGAGTTTTTCTCCTTCCTAGTTGGGTTTAGCGGGTACAATCATATTCAAATTAGCCCGGAAGACCAAGATAATACCAGTTTCACTTGTTCTTAGGGTACCTTTGCATACTGGTTCCTTCCTTTTGGTTTGTGCAACACTCCAGCCACTTTCCAAAGAGCGGTATTGAGTATATTTTCTGAACTGGTTCATGATGTAGTAGAAATATACATGGATGATTTTACTCCTTATGGCTCTGACTTCCAGGAAGCTTTATCTAACCTAGGGAAAGTTCTAGATAAGCGTATTGAGATGAACCTGTCGCTTAGTCTCGAAAAATGTGAATTTTTGGTGACTGAAGGGACTATGCTAGGTCATGCAATATCTCAACAAGGACTGTAGGTGGACCCCAACAAAATTGCCATCATCCAAAGGGTCCCACCTCCACAAAAGGTGAGAGATGTCAGAAGATTCCTAGACTTAGTTGGATATTACAGGAGATTCATTAAAGACTTCAGCAAGATAGCCTCTCCTTTTTTTGGCCTCCTAGGCAAAGATGTTGAGTTCATATGGTCGGAAAACTGTCAAGAAGCCCTAGATACATTGAAGAGCAAGCTAGTGACTACCCAAATTCTCAGAGGCCTTTCGCATTCACGCTGATGCCTTGAACAAAGCAATAGGATCAGCCTTAGGACAAATTGATGAAAAGTTACCTTATGCCATATACTTTATAAGAAAGAACTTGTCAAAGGCAGAGTTAAACTATACAGTGACCGAGAAGGAAATCCTAGCTGTCGTGCATTCCTTAAACAAATTCAGACATTATATCATAGGTTATCAAACCTTTGTGCACACTGATCATGCTGCAATTAGATATTTAATGAACAAACTAGATGTAAATGCTCACATTATTAGATGGTTGCTTTTACTGCAGCGGTTTGATCTGACCATTATTGATAAGTCTGGTAAAGAGAATGTTGTTGTTGACTTTTTGTCTAGAGTAAATTTGCTTGTAGGTGGAGAAGGAATGGTGGATGACCAAATTACAAATGAACACCTATTTTCTATATCAGTACTCTCTCCATGGTTTGCTGATATAGCAAACTACTTGGTTTTAGCACAGTTCCCACCACACCTATCCTCAAAAGAGAAGAGTAAGATAGTAAGGAAAAGCACCACTTTCACCTGGATTGGAGGCAATCTCTTCAAACTTGGCCCAGATTAGATCTTGAAAAGATGTGTTAGGGAGGAGGAAGTCTTTGACATCCTCCTGACTTGCCATGACGGGCCTTGTGGAGGTCATTTTGCAGCAAAAAGAACCGCCTCCAAGATATTGCAAGTAGGCTACTATTTGCCCACTCTTCATCAGGATGTGAGGAGATACATGAGACAGTGTGATCAGTGTTAGAGGATGGGGAAACCCACTCCAAAGGATGAAATGCCCATGCAACCTCAAGTGACCTTTGAGCCATTTGAGAAGTGGGGCATGGACTTTATGGGGCCTATCAACCCCCCTTCAAAGTAGAAGCAGTACATCATTGTGTGCACTGATTACCTGAAAAAGTGGGCAGAGACAAAAGCAATCAAAGCAGCAACAGAGGAAAAAGTAGTTGAGTTTTTGAGGGAAAACATATTCTACAGGTTCGGGTATACGAGAGAGTTGATCACAAACCAAGGTAGTTAGTTCACCTCCAACCTGATTGAAGACCTGCTCACACATCATAAGATCAAGCACAAGAATTCCACCCTTTACCATCTACAAGCCAATGGGCAAGTGGAGGTCACTAACAGATCATTGGAAAGGATCCTAACCAAGGTAGTGAGCAGCAGCAGAAAAGTCTAGGCAGAGAGATTAGTTGAGGCCACTTGGGCCTAAACACAACATGGAAGACCACCACTGGGTTCACACCCTATGAACTAGTCTATGGGAAGAAGGCTTTGCTGTCAATAGAGTTTGAATTCAATATTTTAAGGATGGTATCTCAGTTGGACCTAGACCTCATCCATGCACAGAAGGAGAGATTACTTCAACTCAATGGATTTGATGAACACAGATTGCAAGCCTTTCTCCATACAGAGGTAGTTCAGCTTCAGAGAAAGATGTGGCATGATAGAAATATCAGGGAGAAGAAATTCCAAGAGGGAGATTGGGAACTACTCTATGATTCGAGATACAAGGATTTCAAAGGAAATCTGAGGACAGGATGGCTGGGACCCTACATTGTGGAGAAATGCAATGACAATGGTTCAGTTCTGATAATAACCATTGATGATGAAGCATTCCCATGCTTGTCAATGGACATCGGTTGAAAGTCTACAAGAAACCCCTCTCCAAGCAGGAGTTTATTGAAGATTTGAATAAAATAGTGATGGTAGTGGAGCATGTCTTAGCTTCCACTTCACCCACTCACTGAAAAAAAAAAGAGAAAAATAAGGACTCAAGTGAAAACCTCCATGAGGCGCTTGAGTCCCATCATTGGGTTGAAAACCTCTTCTGAGGCAGCCCATTGATGTCAAGAAAAAGGGAAAAGAATAAGATCCCTAAGTGAAAACCTCTCTCGGAGGCACCCAGGGCAGGCAATTAAGGTGAAAACCTCTTTGAGGCACCCTAGTTGTTTTCAAAAAAAAAAAGGAGAGAAAGAAAAAATAAATTTTAATTGCATTGCAGGGTTGTAGGAGGACTACAGGGAGTAGAAGAAGGTGCCAAGGGGACCCTGACATTCATACCAGCATCCATCTCATCTTCTCCACACCTTCCTCCATCATTTTTGGCATCTCTTTCACCCCATTGTACCTTTTTCTTCCAAAACTGTGTTTTCTACAGGAGGCTCCTGTAGGAATTATAGAGAGCCAAAAGTGTTTATAGGAGGTAGTTTAAGGGACAAGAAAAGCTTCATGAGGAACCTATGATCCCTCTTACCATCTTCAAACCTCCTTTCCATCATTTCCAAGCCTGCATCACACTCCAATCATCATTATTATTTTTTTCCCTGTCCAAGGAAAAACACAGAAAAACAATTTTTCAGTTTTGAAAAAGAAAAAAAAAAGGGGGGGGAAAGGCACCATTAACCTTACCTGAAGCTTACCTACTATCCCTCCATCATTCATCTCCACCTCTGGCATCATTCTCGAGCTCCAAGAACAGGGAAATAGCTGAAGTTTCAAGGGGAGAAGTAGCTATAGGAGCTCCTGTAGGAATTCTTGTAGCAACTGATCCCATAGAAGTCCAGCACCAACAGCAAGGGACAACATATCTGAAGATTGAAAAGGCACATGCAGCTTAGCTCCAACAAAAGAGGAACCTGCAAAAACGCACAACAACACATCAGTAAGCAGAGACAACATGCATGAAGGTAAATGAAGGCATGCAGCAGAGGAAGCCACAACACCTCACAGTCGATGGTAACAAATACACTCGGATTACAAGTAAGTAACTAAGTCACCCCTTTATTTGCATGTGTGTAATTAGGAATCATATGAAGGAAACGAGATGGTTGAAATCAAAAGAGGAAAAGGTGGCCAATTAACTTGGCCACCTTCATGTAGTTGACTCCACTTAACCGAGATATCACCCACACGTGCGCATAGTCAACTCAAGAAAAAGATGCCAAGGACAGGTAGTGGGAGGAAGAGTTAAATCCAATGCAATAATGAGGGATGATTACGAGGGGGGTCATGATGACTAAGTAGGTGGGGACCAATTTTCCTAATCGGGGCAATCTACACCTTGCCAGCTCAGCACTCATAATCGAAAACAACCATAAAAGGTAATGAGCACTCCTCCCCGCACATTCTCACCACATTTCTTCAGTTTCTCCTCGTAACTCAGCCACACATCAGTCTTCTTATGCCCCCACAACCTCATATCTACCATCCTCCATCGATTTCCACCATATTTTTTCTCTCGGCATTTTCTACAGGAGCACCTACAGGAAATCTACAGGAGGGACAGTGGGCTTCTACAGGAGGGGCAGTGAGTCATTTTGAAGGGAGGAAACGTGATTTTTGGCATGAATTTTAGTCTGAAGAGGTAGGGTTCATGAATTCCCTCTGTTGAATATTAAAATGTGAAAGAATTGGTCTAAAATTGAAGATGAAATGAGTCTTTGAGAGGGTAGAAATACATAAAACATTTTCTGTTTAAAAAAAAAAAAACCACAGTCCCCTCTATTTTTCTATTTCACTCAAATTTCTTTGTCTCCACCTCCATATTTGGTTTTTCAAAAGAAGTATACGCATCATGACAAGGGGGTTTATGAGAAAAGAGCCCACTAACTCCACTAGACTCCATGCACATCCTCAAGTGGTGGAAATATTTACAAGGGAAAACTGGATGAATTTCTTTGAGAAGTTTAGAGGGTTTGATGAGGAAATTGCCCATGAATTTGCTCTCTCTCTAGTCCCTCACACAATAACTCATGCTATTGTAACCATTAGAGGCCTCTACATTGAAATAATCCCTGAATTCATCAATACGGTCACTACCCTTCCTCTTGGGTTGCCTTGGAGTAAAGATGAGAAACCAATTGGCCAGGTTGCCAAGAAGAAATTTTTCCAAGATAATGAAACCCCTGTTGAAGACAAGAATGGAATTAGGAGGGTTAGTATACCATATCCCTAGGATGAGGTTAGCTACCAAGTGATCAAATACATTTCTTGTGAGGGGAGGCACAACAATGTTTATGGATATGATTTCAGGATCCTCCAAGATTTGAGATATGGCATGAATACCCCAGCACATCAAAGGCTCAGTACCCCTTACTTTCTCCTTCAGTCCCTCATTAACTCCAGCACCAAGGTAAAAGCAGGAAATTCATAGTAGCTAGCTCACCATGGCCTAATCAAGATCCTAGTATAAGAAGCCCTCCATACCCTTACGATCCCTATAGCATGGGAAGTTTTCAGAAATATGACAGCTGAGGATGACATCAAGGCATTAACCTATGATGTCAATCTTGCTGTCAGTGAGCAGGGAGAACAGCAAGGAGAAGAAGATGAAGCCAATGGTCGCATAGCGGAGCGAGAGGGAGGAGAAAAGAAAAGAAAGAGAGGAGGAGAGAGTTGAAGGGATAGAGTAGGAGGAAGAAAAAGAGACAGAGGATGGAGAAAAGGAGGCAGAGAGGGTGGATCAAAGAGAAGAGTCCCCTGAAACTTGGGAAAAAGAAGCAGCAATTGCCCTCACTGCCCTCAGTACACCATTCAAGCAGAAGCAGAAGAGGAAAATAAAAAATTCCATGTATTTCAGGGCAAGGAAGAGTACTAGAATTAAAACAGGCAAAACTCAGCTCTAATCAAAGACTCCCATTACCATTGAAGATTCACTATCTGCCAAGGTGAGAGAATCTCCTTCCAAAACACCCATAACCTATGAAAGGGGGACTCTAAGATCTTCTACATGGAAGGGAAAGGCAGTACTACAGGACTCCAAACCAGACCTACAGAAGGCTCAAACAGTCCTACAGGAGACACTGTCCAAACTACAAGAGACACAAAAACTTGAGGAAAAGATAGGAGGACAACCAGAGATGAAAGAGGAAGCACAAGAGATACAAGAACCTGACCCCCAGCCTAATCTTGCCTCCTATTACAATCTACTTGAGGGAGGCAAGATAATCCCATAGAAATTTGCAATTCCACTATTCTTCGAATTGGAAAAAGAGAGAGTGAGAACACATAGGTGGATGCAGATAGCCAAGTCCAAAGGAGTTGAGGATATTGGCCACATGGAAAACAAACTCAGGGAAATGGGTAGGGAATTGAGTGCTCTTAGAGACAGAGAAGCCATCACAAGAAGCCACCTTGAGAATGAGAATGAAATACTAATGGGGCAGCTGCAGGAGAAAGATACTCATTTGGCATACATGGCCAACTTATCCATGGAAACATTACAATGCAAAACACTAGCCAAATCTTATGGCCTCTATCTGAAGGATCAATGGCTTCAATTACAAATAAAAACTTTGGCACAAAGAGGCACAATTCCTTTCCAAGACTATAGGCAGTTCATGGATTTGTGTGACCAAAGCACTTCCGAGGACAAAGCAAAGATGGCAGAGTTCTATCTACACAACATGGCCCTCACAAACCTAAATGTGTGGGACCCCAATGCCAAGCTACGGGATCTGCAATTAATGGCCATGGCATCATCGATGAACCATGAAGAATTGAGGGCAACAGAAATGAAAATATTTTTAACAAAAGAGCAGAATGAACCCTTGATGATAAGAGCTAAGCCATCAGATCCTATGGCACTCATCAGCACACACAACCTACTTGCCAATGACCGTTAGATTGCCCCTAAATATCTAGCCAATCAGGAACAAGCCATTGCACACTTTGAAGATATGTTTAGGTTACTTTGGGAGGACTGTGTGCATGCATGAATGAGAAGATGGAACACCCTACCCCACAGCTTGTAGATCAAGGAATACCATTCCCCCATGAGGCTGAAGGAGGCATTGAAAAGAGTACCAATGTACAAGCGCTTCATGCAAAGGCTGAAGGTCAACTAGATTGACCTCAACCTGAGTCCTCCACTCATATTAGGCATGCTAGAAGGAAGAAGAGAAGAAGAAGAGGAGGAGTAGTGGAAGGACATAGATAGAAAGGCAGGATTTTATGGAGAACATGAGTAGACCACATCAGAAGCCTGGGATACTAGGGAGGCCACCAAGGCCATAAAAGACAAAGAGATTGACTAGGTTTCTCAGAGGATGAGAAACACCTTCAGTAGGGGGGTGATGATGAGCCTCATAAATGGGTAATTATATGGGCTCATTTTACCTCCTAAACTAGTCAAATAAACCATTCTCTTAGCTTATTGTATTATTTTCTAATTATATTTATGCTTATAGGGTGAGTTTAGTAAGTTATTATGCCATGTGGTCTAACATGTATTTAATGCAGATTATTGATGGATTTCAAGGTCAAAGTCAAGGATCTAGTGGTAAAACTGTAGCAATAACTCAAAGTAGACAGAGGAGAGGACTTATAGGAGGGAATCCCCCTCATTTATTTCTCCTCACTTCGAATTCCCCTTCATTCAGCTCGGAGTACAAGCAGTCGAATCATGCACTAGAAGGCAGTCGAGCAAGTGGAAGATGATTGATAGTTATCTCGAGTTTTGGGAGCCAAGCCTCCCTGATTTTAAGGAAGCTATTGGTAGCTTCAGATGTATAAGTAGAGAGGCTTAGGGCCTCACTAGGGTCAAATATTTTTTCTTGTGTAAAGTCTACTCAAATTTCGAGCTTACTATTTTGTGACAGTTTTATGTAATCTTGCTATTTTTTGATAATGAAGATGGAATCCTTTTTGAGCTAGCACTGAGTTACCTCAGAGGGCTGAAGCTCTTGGGTTAGGGCCCAATCCAAGTATCCAAGCTTCTCTTTACTTGTATTTGTATGCTTTACTTCAGTTCGTAGATTAATTTGCTGTTAGATGCATTTCCTTTATGGTTAAGAATAGGTTGCTTTTGATGATTTAGTAGCTTGCTTCCATTTATGTTTTATGTAGCAGGTTAAGTAGTGATCAGAGAAGATTCAAAAGGCTAGCAATAGTTCCTTGCCCTTTATTCCTCCCTTTGGGACCATGATTTGAGGCAAATATTCTCTTGTTGCCCCAAAAACACATATTTTCCTCATTCCTAAGACTTCTAGTGTTTGTAGCTCTTTAGTAGGTTGATAGTCTAGTTTTGCTTTGCTTTAGATATCCTTTATCATGTTCACTTCATTATTTACAATAGTCCTTTTGCATGCTTTCCTTTCCTACAACATTTACCAGCATTTCATTCTATACATCATAGTTTAGGCCATGTTAATGCAAAACTCTGTTTTTCCTAGGATGCACTCATTTCATTGGTTGCTTGATTTTCTTGGCTAACTGTCAGTTTCTATGCAGCAGATCTCTTCCAATAGTAGGCTAGTTTACCTGCAATCACACCATCCATCTGATCCATGCCCTATAGGTCTCCCAAACCTCACCTCAATTCTGCCCTAGTTTCCTTCATTTTTCATAGAACTTCTTCCTCTCTCCTTGAGCAAACCCAATCATCTTTCTCTCTCTTGGTGATTCATGGTAGACCTTAGGCACCCTAACACCTCATTCCAAACTTCATCCACCTTTTCCACCCACTCTCACACCCTAGAAACAACAAAAATTGCTCTCGGCCTCCTCTTGTAGACCTCCTGTAGTTTCCCTGTTTTCCTCCTGTAGTTTTCCTATGTCCTCCTGTAGTTTTTCCTGTAGGCTTTCTTTTGAAGGCCGAGTGTGGGAAAAGCCTCCAGAAGGCCACCTAAGACCTCCTAGGGTCCATCCACACCATCCTACATCCTCCTAAGCTCCAAATCCGCCCTTTAACGCCACCTGTTCGCTGCCACACTCACTCGCCATAAATTAGATGCATGTTAAATTCACATAAAAACACATAAAAATCCAAAAATATGTTTTTTGCTTATTTACTTCCAGAAATAGCATGGTTAGACGTTGTTTACTTCCTTAATTAGGTAATGGCATTTCTTTCATGGTTTTCATAGTGTTTTTGGCAAAAGTAGAATTAGCTTGTTATTTAGGGTTTACTAGGTTTTGCTTTACATTCCAGTCTTTCTCCTTTCTGTAGTTAGAATAGCATCTATAGAGTAATCTTTCTTTCCTTTCATCATACATAGAGCTTCTTCTAAAATCTATAGAAGTTGGCTTGAGCTCCTAGTGATCTTGCGTCGACTTACCAAGTGACAACTTGCAGTGAGAACTAGTACTTGTGCATACAGCATCGATGCTTCCAAGTTTGTTACGAACTACCGGGTTGATAAAAGTAAAGTCAGCAGCCCAAGAGTTGCATCATTCTTGCTGCAATACTGGCACTCACCACTAATTTCCCTACAAATTATATGATTAGGGTTTCCATTTTTCGTCTACCCATATTTTTAATGCATAGATCCCTAATCATTTTAATCTAAATAGGAATGTCCTTTATTTCTTGTAAGAGAGGTACTTTAGTGTAGATATTTTTTAGTTCCGAAACCAAGTCAAATTTAGAGGGGATAATTAGTCTCTCTAATGTCAATCTCTCAAGGAAATGAGGCTAATTGCACTATGGGAATTGTTCCTTCTAAGAATCGGGTTGTAGGGTTATTTTAGTCTGAGACTAATGCTAAGATTTATTCTAATATTGGGGTTGTAATTTATCATATTTAGACTAGGTGGGAACTTCCTCCTCTTCATTTTCTTGGATAATCCCTAAGGATTTTGGCTTAAGCACGCTCCTTGACCTCTGGTTAATTTCTTGTAATGACACTGGCATGATAACATATGCAGGGAAGGTTTGTGGGTCAATTCCATGAATGGACTAAACTATATTATTGTTGTTAGGATTTGAAATGGGATGTGTAGGAATTTGGGTTAGTTTGAAGAATTTTGAGGAGAAAGTACTTGAAGTTATTGTGTCTAGTTAAATTGTTGTTGAGGAGCTTGTGATTGGTATGCAAGATAAGGGGTGGTAGTCATGCCATCATAATATGGACCAGATTGACTTTGCTACCAAATTTTTTATGGCATAGGAATCCAAAGTTGCCATGGTGTAGGATTGTGTTAGTGTCAGTCTTTGCAGCCTTCCTCCAGTGATCAAACATGCTCTTACAAAGTGATTTTAAGGTGTCAAGGTCAAATTTTGTCATTTCTGTGAGTTTTCAAGCAAAATTTGGTCCCTAGGTATTAGGTCTAGGGTTTGTTTTCACTCTTTTCAAAGTTGTCCAAATGTCGGTCCATGTCACCATTCAGCTGAGTGTACCATCATTCAAAGGGTTTTCATCATCATGTCAGGTTCCAATGGATCATTTTACATCTTGTTCATGCTTCAGTTGTGCCTAGGTAAGGTTCATTTCCCTCTCCTAGGGTTTTGGAGGTGATTTCTGTTAGCTGGTCAAATCATCAGTAAAACTTGTATCCTGATGTTCATACACCTTCCCCTATCCATAATGTACCTTATTAAACACTTCCCATCACTAAAATCCCCCAAATTCCTCATTTTCACACAAACCCTAGTTTCTTGCTACAACTTGGCAATTTTCTAGGCTAGGCCTGTGTTTTGCCCTTTTGGACCCCTTCCCCTCACTCAATCTCTGAAATTCCACTTTCCCCTGCTTCCTAACATCCCTCCCCACCTTGAAAAATTTTCTCAAGAATTTATAAGCCCCTTATCCCCTTCATTTCGATTCATTTCGACAAATCCCCTGTTCCACACATCAAGGTAGGGTGTACTCAAATGACGTTTCTAAGCAAGAAAAGATGAATTTTGGAAAACTGAGAGAGGTTTTTATCCAAAATAGGCCAAGGAAGAAACGACTCCTTCAAGTTTTTCACAGGTGTCATGGTTTTAGAGAAATTTCAAAAATACAGTCACCTCGGGAGAGTTGATGCACCTGTGAAGTGACCTTGGGAAAATCAAGTTTTCTCCTAGCTTGGTTAGCCAAATGAATTTCTTGATAAGTCAAATGATAACTAGACACAAATAGTTTTCCAATGAGCTATCATGAGCTCAATTTGGAGTTGAGAAAACCCTTCAAAAGTTGACTGCAACAGCACTTTGCCTTTAGGCAGCCTCATTTTGCACATTTTGACCAGTCTTGGGAGATTTGATTTTCGACAGGAAAAATGAACTCCAAATTGAAAAGTTCTAGTTGGGTTGGAAAGTAAACTCAAATATCTTTCCAACAAGCTATCCTGTGCCCAATTTTGACACAAGGAAGGCCTCCAAAAGTCTTCTGGAAAAAGTGCAACGCACTGGGCAGGAGGCACGGCGCATTGGTGAGGCACAGCGCACTGGGCCTCAGAACTCAGTGTATTTTTGCACAGGCACGGAGCATTGGTGAGGTGCAGCGCATTGGGATGGATGCATGGTGCATACAACCAGAGAGCCCAAAAACTTCTAGGATTCGCCCAAATCGCCAAAATAGCATGGATCGGTCTTGATACAAGTAGGTAGAGCCTTTAATGCTATTTCTATCCAAGTTTGTTGATCGATTGATGGTGTGTGTTACATGGTGAGCGTTTAAAAACAATAAAACCCTACCATTTGAAGCACCTCAAAGAAAATTGTTTCTAGGGTTTGATTAACTATTTTGCTATCAAGTTTATCATTCCTCCATCACTCCCTTATCCCATTTGTCCCTTGATTTCATCCCTAAGTTCCCCTACCCCATAAATTCACTAATCCTCTATCCCAAGTTTCCTTTCCAAAAATCCCAATTGTAAATCCCCAAACCCTAATCTTATAAAAAAATCCCAAAACATCCCACATTTCCCTAAACTAAAATCTATCCCAAACAGTCCCTTAATTCTCCACTATTTTTCCCTCCCCTTACAGTCCCTCATTTCATTGTTTTCCCTTGGTGACAAAACAAAAGGTCAAACACATCAGCATCTACAGCTCCAAAACAGTTCATTCACTAGTAATGATGGCATCTGATTCTTCATATGAGTATGAGGAGGATACCCTCAGTGACTCACCAACAGGGGTACATGCACCCAGGAGGCCTCATAGAGGTGGCAAAACATCTGTGAAGACCAGCAGGCTGCCCAAAGAAGCCTAAATGAGATGACACCCATTCAATAGGAGATAGAGGCTGATCGGTAGATTTGGCTTGAGAGGATCAAAATTCATCTTGAGAGGTTGTTGGTGAAAGAAAACAAGGACAAGGACATGCTCAGGCACATGAAAAACCATTATTGGGCACGAAATCATGTTTGCAAAGCGAGGATCAAAATCCTAAAGGCAAAACTAAGGAAGGCATCAAAAAGGCAAAAGAGGCAAAAGGAGCATGATCGACTTTGGATATTGGCTGAGGCATCCTTGGCTCAACATAGCTCTTGATGAAGAAGGTACAACCCAAATTTCAAGAAATTTGGAGCAATTTTTGCATTTTGGAATTTTTTTGCACAAAAAATAGGGTTTTCCTCCCTATGCACCGCGCCACGTTGCGCTCGCTTTTGCTAGAGGGCTCCAAATCACAAAAACTTTGCATTTCTAGATTTTTCATGATAAATTATTCTTTCCTACGTATGGCCAAGAAATTTTGGTAGGTTTTGAACCCTCAAGAGGTCAAAAAACACTCAAAAATGACCTCACTGCCCCTATTTTGACACACAGGAAGCAGTCTTGGGAGATTGGACATTTGGAGGGGAAAATGGACATCAAATCCAAAAATTCCACTTGGGTTGGAAAGTACACAGGCATGGATTTCCAACGAGCTATCATGAGCTCAATTTGGACTTGGGGAAGTGCCTCAAAATCAGCTCCAAAGTGGCGCAACGCATAGAGAATTTGGGCGCGGCGCATAGAGAATTTTGGCCTCATTTTCACTCTTCAGCTTATAAATTCGCCTAGTTTTGACTAGTTTTACTTTTTGATGTAACTATTGATCTACCATGATGTAATTTGATGACCATGATGTAATATTGGCACATTTTTACTTGTTTTAGTAGATTCATTCACTAAAAAGTGAAAAACAACTGAATGAATCAGTTTCCTAACATATAGAGGCAAGTTGTTTCATTGCCTATTTTTCAGTTCCTTGTTTAGATATGGTTGAAACAGCTCCTAGAATGATGAGCTCGACCCCTAGAGGCATGGGAAGGAGTTAGACTTGCCTATATCTTGTGATCTTTCAATCATTAGCATGGTTGGATACTTGGGATTGCTTGGCACTCCATTGTACATTTCATTTCTGCATTTTTGGCTAAGGAAAGACCAGGGTTTTGCAGCACTTGTTGGGATCCATGTGGCTCTGTGTTTTTATGGTGTTTTACTCTAAGTAATTATAAATTCACTGATGTTTATGTGTATCATTTTCCCTTCTCTTTTCTTCTGAAATTAAACAAATGAGTGATTGAGGTAGAATTCATTGGACTGCTCTGCTTTGCCTTGAAATTTTGTTTAATTTTACACATTTTCATCTGTTTGAGGAGGACTCATGAGATCCTCTTGCCCTCCTTAGCCCCTCACCAGTCTGATCCATCCATTCATTGAATCTAAAGCATCAAAACTACTGCCTACCTTGCCTCAACCAGAACTCTGCAAAAAGTTGGCCCCATCCCCGGACCCAAATTTGCCTTTCCCTTTTTCCAACAAAACCCCCAAAAAACTCAAATTAAATCCTTGCACTTCATACCTAACCTAAGATTAGTTTTTAAATCAGTCATCTCAAGCCCCATAGATCATCTTTTGCTGAGATTGACCCAGAGAGAGCCCTCTCCTGTCCTCGTAGGGCTAGCTACGAGGTTGAGCGTGGTTTGATGTTGGTCCTGGATCTTGCCTTTTCAGCTTGAGGTAAATCTAGGCTCTAACATAGTGGTGACCATACTGGGGAAGAAAGTTTACTTTCATTGTTTGGCTTTGTAGACTACAGACAGAGCCTGAAGTCAGCGAGGTAGCCTTCGAAACTCTTTTGATTTGCATTAGCGCAAGTAGATAAAAGTTGCTTCAGTCAATCTCCGGTCTAGTTTATAAACTGAACATCTGATCTAAACGATCACCCCAGTACATGTATCAAGTTAGATTTGATGGTTGATGGTGGACAACAATCAGACATAAGAAGGCTGAAAACATTCACCTGGTGACTCCAACTCAATGTAGAGACTCCATTGGAGGACTAGCTCTTTATCTGAGAAAATGGAAGGATCTTACACAAAGTTCGGGTATCCAAAGTGGAATGGTATTCAGGATCTAGTCTGCTTTCTTGTAAATTACTTCTTTGTTGTTCTTGAAGCTATCTTGAAAGTTTTTCAGAATTTGTTGTATGATAAAGGTGATCAAAATCTTCATTCCATCTATCAAAAAGTGTAAATACTGAGTTTCCCTTTGATCCTGGCCTCCTTACTTTTCCCACATCTCATGATGACTCTCTTTAGAGTGATGAGCCTAAAGAAAACAAACCTGATCCTGTAGCTCTTGTATATACTCCTACACCTTTTATAGTCCCAGATAGGTATAAACCTCTTGTTTTACCTTCTATACTCCATGCTTTCCCTGCAAATTATTATCTATATTTGCCGAGATTTGACGGTGAATGTAAGAATGTCAACACTGAGCAATATGTGCAGAATGTTGAGACTTTTCTAGACCTTTTTGAGGTTGATGACGAAGATGTTAGTATAAGGCTTTTTTCTCTTTCTTTGCAAGGAAAAGTCAAGAGTTGGTTCAAAACCCTGCCTGATGCAAGCATCTCAGATTTCCAGCAGTTCGTCAAAGTTTTCCTCGACAGGTGGGTGATCAGACAAAACCCTTTCTTGATTATAGAAGAGTATAACTAGCTAAAAAGATTGCCAGGGGAGACAATAAAAAAAAAATTCTGCTATATTTAACCAAGTTTATTATTCGATGCCAGTTGATATAAGGCCTCCTCCTAGATCTGCTCTCTTGCACTATCCGGGTGCCTTTGATCTGGAAATGGAGTTTCAGCTGAGAGAAAGGAATGTTGCAACACTTGAGGAGATGCAGAACAATGCAATAAATGTAGAGGCTCACTTGCTGATCTGAAGGGCAAAGTTGAAGGAAGAAGAGATGAAAAACATAGATCTGGAGGAATCGACATCTCTAGAGGTAAAGCTTGACGTTTTGGTAAGTGCAGTAGAAGAGATGATGCAAAGGATCATTACAAGGAATGATTATGATGTTCAAGCCCATGGCTCGCTGATTGAAGAAGAACAAGTTGCTGATCCAAAACATTTTCTTTCTTATCCTAGTTGTCATAGATCTGATAATGATTGTCTTATAGATCATCTTGGAGAAGAGAGATCTGTTGATATGACATGTATGCTTGATGATGTGTTTTATATTGACGATTTGCCTCAGTTTGATCAGTATGATGATGATGATTATGTTCTCCAAACTGAAGCTAATCTTGTGGACAAACCAACAGTTAGTTTGTGGGAGGAGGAAGTTCACTTTCAACAGCTCGAGTACAGTGATCAACCGATGCATATCAGCTATGAAAATGATGAGGAAAGTGCAGCAAATTTTGAAGTAAGTGAAGGATCTTTGCCTTTTTGTTTTGATTCATTTCAGTTCATCAGAGACAATTTCCATGCAATCAGAAATACACTTTCAACAAGTCTTGATCTGGACCATCTTGAGGGCAATAAAAACCTTGTTCAAGACTTCTCATATTTAGATTTCCAGCCCCCAAATGCCATTGATTGTCAACTTGCACATGAATACATGGAAGCTGGCACATATGATCAAACGATACAGGATGATTCCCTACCTTTCTGTTTTGAATCATTTCAGTTTTTGAAGGGTAAATTGCACAGTAAATCTTCGAAAGAGCAGCCTCTAGGAAATCAACAATCTCTTAGCTTTAATGTTGAGGATGAAGGTCAGATTATAGATGAAGGTGTGGCAGGCGAAATACATGATTTAATGATGCAAGAGGATTTTGTACCCTTTTGTTTCGAAGCATTTCAGTTTATAAGGTAGAATATTCGTAATATCTCTAAAGAAAAAGATGAACATCCAGTAGGATGTCAGACAATTTTAATGGATACATTGTAGCAGTCTTCTCAAATTTTTGATGATCCTATTGCTCGTGTGTTGGATTATGTTTTCTGTAAAAGTTCTTCTCCATTAGCTAACCATGTGACAAAAGAGAATGTTGATAATAATTTGATTCAAAGGTCACCTTCATTGTCTTGTTTAACGGATTTTTCATTACAAAGCTGAGATCAAAGTTTGCAATCATATGAGGAGATCGATAAAGGATATTTTTTTTCTGTTTGGAAACAACAATAGAGTTTGGTTATTCACGAAATTCAGGATCCTTTAAACAACTTGTTGCTATCACCAAAGAAAGACAACACAGATGTGAGGAAAATCTTAATATTCAGCTATGAAGACTACTTGGACCAGAGCAGTAAGGTGTTAATGGAAATCAATAGTGATGTTTATGAAGATCCTTTCGCAGTATTCTTGAAGTCATCCAGTCAATTCATGTTGTGCAAGTTTATCAGCAGTCAACTTGAGTCCAAGCTTTCATGGGAGTTGCCTTTCGATTCTTCCCTTTTCCTGTGCATTAGAAAGCATCTAGGAAGAAATCAAATATCATCCATAATGCTTACATGGTTGCATTGGCTGTTCCATTTCACTTGATCGGGTGGTGAAAAGCACAATTAGAGTAGGTTTGATGAATAAGCTCAAATATGAGAATCTTTCCAGTTTGTTAGTTATGATTTAGTCATGTTTGGTTTTATTATGGTTTTCAGTTTTATTCTTGAGTTAGAGTCAGTCTGCATAATGTCAGTTTTCGTGTTTGACCCCATTGCCCAATCGCTGAAGGCACTGTCTGCTCTCCCAAAGATCTGCCGTTCTTGGCACCTCCAAGGAGCTACTATCCCCATTGGAGCCAATGTTAGTGTCAGTCTTTGCAGCCTTCCTCCAGTGATCAAACATGCTCTTACAAAGTGATTTTAAGGTGTCAAGGTCAAATTTTGTCATTTCAGTGAGTTTTCAAGCAAAATTTGGTCACTAGGTATTAGGTCTAGGGTTTGTTTTCACTCTTTTCAAAGTTGTCCAAATGTCAGTCCATGTCACCATTCAGCTGAGTGTACCATCATTCAAAGGGTTGTCATCATCATGTCAGGTTCCAATGGGTCATTTTACATCTTGTTCATGCTTCAGTTGTGCCTAGGTAAGGTTCATTTCCCTCTCCTAGGGTTTTGGAGGTAATTTCTCTTGGATGGTCAAATCATTAGTAAAACTTGTATCTTGATGTTCATATACCTTCCCCTATCCATAATGTACCTTATTAAACACTTCCCATCACTAAAATCCCCCAAATTCCTCATTTTCGCACAAACCCTAGTTTCTTGCTACAACTTGGCAATTTTCTAGGCTAGGCCTGTGTTTTTCCCTTTTGGACCCCTTCTCCTCACTCAATCTCTGTTTTATATTAGGGTTAAAACAATACATACTTATGATGGACATATCCTACTCATAAACCTTGAAATATTCACATCTTGACAACATTGAGGAGAAGCTTCTCCACTTACATCCCTCTAAACTGTTATCTAATAATTACAACATTAATGATACTATTTAATATTTACAACATTAATGATACTGTTTTCTCTTAGTGATATTTGCAATTTACACTAATATGTGGTTCAGATCATTTGTATTTTCTGTAGATCGCAATCTTAATGTGGTCTTTCCTTATATGATTTCTATACAAAATCAGATACAAAATTTATACAAAACTTTAAACGAACAAAAAAACAGGAATTTTATATAGATTTATCTGCAATGAAGTTCTACTTTTTTGAGCTCTTTTTAGTGATCTATCGTGACACCTTTAGATTTTCTACTTATGTCTCATCTGTTCCAGTTTTCATCATGATGTGCATACCTTCTTATGTGTCTTGAAGTCCATTTTTGGATAATTCATCCATAGTTTTGTTATGTGTCCTGTTGATATGCTCCATGGACAAATTCTAGAAGGAACTCCATATACTTTTTATACGTCTTAGCGAACCTTGTAGGGAACTTTGCTGGATATTGTTGTTCCTTAACATGGTCTATCATACATTTTGAATCCCCAAAAATTTGTACTTGAGGGATATCCAAGAACTTGATAAACCATAATAAACCCCATAAAGCGACAGCTTTTGCCTTCATACTTGTTCCTTCTCCCACATACCAGTGTATCCGGAATTCCTGCTCTTCTAACAATTTTAAGCAAAAGTCTTCCTCTTTGAGTTGCTCCATCAAAAAATCCCATCGGATAGTTGGAGAACTGAACTCTCCCCTTCTCTGTCTTCTTTTTTTTTTTTCTTGGTGTCTTCATTCTGATCTAATACCACCCACTGTTCTATGGATTCATAGATTAAGTTTTCCCTTCATCTCCTGAAGCCAAAAAATCAGATGATTTCGATCTTTCAAGATTTCCCAGAAAATAACCAAAGCTAACAATCTCTTGCTTTTACTCTGAGTGCTCCACCATTTTAAACACTCCCCAATTGTATTAAACTGAGTGAAAGGAATCTGTGTCATGTTAGTGAAGTGTTTCCAAATATTAACTGTAAAAATAAGTGTTCATTTTCCTCAGAATTATTCCTACATAGGTAGCATATCCCAAGACCATAGTGGTTCTTCTTTTGTAAGTTTTCCCATGTAAGATTTTTGTTCTGCCATGTTAGCCAAAGGAAGATTACAATTTTAATTGGAATGTTAATTTTCCAAAAACTGTGAAACCAACAATATTCAACATTTTGAATTTCCTTCATGCAAATTTTGATGTAATAGTCCGCCACCTCTACTTCTCCTGAAATCTTCTTCTTTCCAGCCCATGTCATAAAATCCCCTTTGATGTCATAACTTATCCCTGCCTCCTTTAATGTTTTTACCATCTGTAGCCAATCCTGTTTAATATTGATCAGCAAGATTCAGTTGAGAGAAGTCACGTCAAATTGGAATGTTTCCTTTCCAGTTAGTGATCAGTTGACTTAGGACATAAATGCCTCTTCTATTCAGATACAATATTAGTTCCACTATCCCTGGTACACCCTCACCTGCTCCTACAATGTGATCTTTACCCAACATAATTCTGTTACCCGATCCAAAAAGCTACATAATATTTTGGAAAAGAATATTCTTGAGCTTTCTAAAACTATTCCAAATTTGTGAGCCACCTTTTTTCCCAATTTCTCCTTGTCTGAACTAGAAGGAGAAATCCTTATTCTTCATATATTTGGATCGGATCAGCTTACCCCATATACTTCCACTGTTGATACCCCTCCAAAGAGATTTCAAAATAAGAGCCCATCCAAATAACTTTAAGTTAAGAATACCCCAACGACCCAAGATTTGGGTCTCGTGATCTTTTCCAGCTTCACTAAATGATACTTGTTGTTCGTCCTTGCACCGGACCATATATAGCATGCCATTACTCAATTCAGAAGATTAATAATCATTTGTGGAATAAAAAATAGATGTGCCCAATAAATCCCGAGCTGAGTCAGCACTGACTGTGTGAGGATGATACATCCTCCCATAGATAAACATATGTGTTCCCATTCCTTTATTTTCAAATAGAATCTTTCCATTAGCCACATCCAGTCTGCATTTTTGTAGCTTACTGGCTTTAATCGATACCTCGGGTATTTCATACCCTTATCTATATTTTCCGCCTTCACTCCAAAGCAGTTCTGAATAAAAGATATATCATCCTGGGCACATGATCCATAGAGAATAATAGATTTTAGTTCATTTTGAACAAGACCCGTGGCTACCCCGAACTTCTTTATGAGTAATGAGAGTGATAACCATTTAAACCTGATTACCATACCCATCAACAAAATATCATCCATAAAAAAACTGTGAGAAACTGTGACACGACTGCTAATTTTCAATGCTTCAAATTCACCAGTGGCCAGTGTTTTTCTTAATTTTAGGCTTAATCCATCCATCACCAGGATAAACAAGAGAGGGGATAATGCACATCCTTGTCTGAGTTCTCTACCAGCAGCAAAAAATTTAGATGGTGTTGCTTACTCCACCTTTACATTTCATTGATATTAAGTCTATCTTCCTTACCGAAAGCTAACAATATATTTTGCACTGTTCAAAGGTGGTGGAATTCATCGGGTTTCTCAGAGCTTGGCTTCACTCATCGGGAACGTGTGGCCGAAATATATTTCTCAGCAGCGTCCTTTTTGTTTGAGCCAGATTTTGCTACCTGCAGAGCCGTTTACACAAAAACTGCTATTTTCACCGTCATATTAGATGATCTTTATGACGCGCATGAAACTTTAGACAATCTCAACCTGTTTACAGAATCTGTGAAAAGGTAAATTTTTCGTTGATTCGAACTAACCTTTTTATTCCTATTTTTTTAACGAAAGAGTCTGGAACAGTTTTCAGGCATACATATTCCTGTTCCAAATTAAACCATAAAACTCGTAGCAACTAAACCAATCTATCTTTATAGATTTGAAAATATCTAATTCTGATTTTTGGTGACAGTCAGATTCTAACATATTTATCTAGTTCTGATCTCTCCTAACAGTTAGATTCCAAGATATTTTCCAGACCTGCAATCCATTGCACAAGGATACCCCTTTACAGTCTAAGTAGCTTTTTTTTTTTTTAAATAAAAAAAAATCTGAATTAAAAATAAAACAGATAGTACATATATGTCATGCTTCTTAATTACAACTTGCTTCTTCAACATAAATTACCTCTCTAAAAAGACAGTAAGATCTCTTTCTTGCAACTGAAAAGTGGAACAGAGATCGTAGCAAAGTGAAGCAACTGTGAGACGAAGGTTGCTGCGAAGTTGCGTTGAAAAAAAAGAGGTTAGTAACACCACTAACGCTGAACAGTTAAAAAATCAAATAGTCCCTGTCCCTTGCACCGATTCCGATTTAACGCTATGTCCTATTGATAAACAATGCGTTAGTGCTGTAACACTGGCCTTCACAGTCGAGAAAAGCTTTAGCACTTCCTATTGATGAACAGTGCGTTAGTGCTGTAACGCTGGCCTTCACAGTCTAGAGAAGCTTTAGCAGGCCGGCTACCCATTCTTTCCGCAGCGTTAGCAAAAGTCAAACTAGATCTGTTTAAGGACGTCAACCAGGTTTTCTCGCTTCATCCCTTCACGTATTCATTTGGATTTTTTTTTTTTTATGAGGGTTTCTGATGTTTTTTTAGAAGAAAAGTCTTTTTCTTTTTTAAGTTTTTTTTAATAAAAATTTTGGAAAGTAAAAAAGAGTATAGAGTTTGTAATTTTTTTAAAGTTTTTTTTATAAAAAATTGTAAGGTAAAGATTTTTTAAAGGAGATTTAAAAGAAAAGACGGACATTTTGCATTCAAAGAAATGGCTTCCTCCTGTGCTTTGCCACACACCCCGACTCTGTTTGGCAAAAATTATGAGTTTTGGTTTTGAGAATGACTACGTTCCTGCAAGCCCAAGAGTGCATATGTAGAGCCGACTCAAGAAGCATGGACGACCATGACTAATAATCATAGGAATGCAGCGAATGAACTCAAAAAGAAAGAACACAGAGCCAAATGTTGGATTCAAAACTCAGTCGATGACTCTCTTTTCGACGAGATAACATGCAGCACATGAAGCTTGGGAAATCTTGAAGGTTGTGTATCAAGGTAATGATACAGTGAAGACAGTGAAATTACAGACATTGAGATCATAGTTTGAAACCCTAAAGATGATTGACAAGAAAATGTGGATCAATTTATGACAAGAGTTGTGGGAATAGTAAATCAGATCAAGCTCATTGGTGAAACCATTTTAGATGAGAAAATTGTTCAGAAATTCCTTCGAAGTCTGCCCAAGAAATATGACATGATTGTAACAAC
This sequence comes from Pinus tabuliformis, assembly GCA_031772625.1. Taxonomy (NCBI): domain Eukaryota; kingdom Viridiplantae; phylum Streptophyta; class Pinopsida; order Pinales; family Pinaceae; genus Pinus; species Pinus tabuliformis. The sequence continues at coordinate 1,258,230,705 of CM062816.1, read as the reverse complement.
CATTCTGGAATCCAAAGATCTTACAACTTTTTGAGTAGAACAGTTGACTGGATCACTTGTAGCACACGAAACAAGAATCAACTTGACAGAAGATTCCATGGAACAAGCTTTCAAAGCACAACTCTCTTTTGGTAGAGGCAGAGGTAGAGGATATAGAGGTGGAAACAAGCGAGGCAGAGGCCGAAGTAGAGGCAGATCAGAACATCATCATGCAGCAGAGCAGTGGAGACCTCCACAAAATCAAACTCAAAGAAGCAGACCTTGGAGCAAATATAATGTCCAGTGTTATTACTGTAAGAAATTTGGGCATTATGAAAATGAATGCAAAAAGAAACAGTCAGATCAACACAGAGGCAATGTCCATCTCTCCAACAATGAAGGAGAATCCTCTGAAACAATGTTTCTTTCATGCAATTTTTCTGAAGACACTCACAACAAGGATTTTTGGTTGCTGGACAATGGCTACAACAATCATATGACAGGTAACAAAAATCTGCTTTCTTATCTTCATGCTTCCATAACATCAAAATTACTCCTGGAGATCGTTCTTGTATTAAAGCTGAAAGAAAATGTATTGTTCCTATTCTTACCAAACAAAATCAACAGAAATACATTCGTGATGTTTATTATGTTCCAAATCTGAAGCATAACCTCATTAGTCTAGGACAACTGATGGAACATGGTTATGATGTAATATTTCAAGGGAACACATGTTATATCTATAACAAACCTCCCAATAGAAGACTGATAGCTATGGTTGAAAAATCTAAGAATAGGGTGTTTCCTTCGACTCTTAGAAGTCGAAATCCTTCACACTCTTTTGTACACAATGTGTCAAGAATAGATGAGTCTCAGGTATGGCATTCTAGATATGGCCTCATACCATTCAAAAGTATAAGTAAGCTTAAGAAATAGTCAATAGTAATTGGTCTCCCTACTATGAATGAAAAACACTGTAATTGTGAAATTTGTGTTCTGTCCAAGCATAAAAGAGACAATTTTCCCACATCTTCCTCTATAGAAAAAGACCCTTTAGAGCTTGTCCATACAGATATATGTGGTCTTATGCAGACACAGTCTATTGCTGGTAATCTTTATTTTCTAACATTCATTGATGATTATAGAAGGAAGACATGGATGTATTTTCTGAAAAACCAATCAGATACATTCTCAAGGTTCAAAGAATTCAAAGCAGAAGCAAAAAAGGAGAGTGGAAAGTCTTTGAAAGTACTCAGATCTGACAAAGGAGGAGAGTACAACTCCAATCACTTCAAAGCATTTTGTCAACAACAAGGAATCATAATGCAAAACACAACAGGATATACTCCACAGCAGAATGGAGTAGCAGAAAGCAAAAATCAGTCAATCATGAACATGGCCAGATGTATGATTCGTGAGAAGAAGTTGCCAAACAATTATTGGGCTAAAGTAGTTTCGACAACAGTCTATGTTCTCAACAGATCTCCAACAACCACTCTCCAAGATACAATACCTCAAGAAGCATGGGATGGTAGAAAGGTAAATGTATCTCACTTTAGAATTTTTTCATTAGTATCTTTTTCACATGTTCCTCAGAAGATAAGAAAGAAGCTTGATGATAGGAGTGAAAAAATGTATTTTGGTAGGCTATAGTAAACAGTCAAAGGTCTACAAAATTTATAATCCAGATACAAAGAAGTTTGTTTTAAGCAGAGATGTAAATTTTTTTGAAAATAAATCTTGGTCTGATCAAGTTGATGAAGCTTCAAGTCAATCTTTTTATCCACCACAACCACCAAGATTGTAGGTTGAAGAAGAGCCATACCATTCTGAAAATGGTACATCTTCAAGCAGTGAATCCACCAGTGATTCAACATCTTCAGAAGATATTCAGAAAACAAGAAGCGTCAAAGAAATATATGAGGAGGAGCATGAGTTTGACCAACATAATATGTTTGCATTTATTTCATCTTAGCCAACTCATTTTGAAGAATCAGTTAAAGAAAAACATTGGGTAGATGCAATGAACCAAGAAATTGTTGCCATAGAGAAGAATCAGACTTGGGAATTAGCTAATCTCCCAAGAGAAAAAACCAAAATTGGTGTAAAATGGGTATATAAGACCAAGCTGAATGAAAAAGGAGAGATTGAGAAACATAAGGCAAGGATGGTTACCAAAGGACTCTCACAACAGTTTGGTGTTGACTATGGTGAAACCTTTGCTCCAGTAGCAAGTTAGACACTATCAGAACCATTTTGTCCATAGCAGCTCAACACAAATGGAAAGTCTATTAGTTTGATGTAAAATCTGCTTTCCTAAATGGTATATTGTAGGAAGAAGTTTATGTAGAGAAGCCTCCTAGTTTTGAAGTTCCAGGACAGGAACATAAGGTATACAGATTGAAGAAAGCCTTGTATGGTTTGAAACAAGCTCCAAGAGCTTGGTACAGTCGCATTGACACATATCTCATCAAAAGCGGTTTTTTCTGAAGCAATCATGAGCCAACTTTGTATACCAAAATGCATGAAGGTAAAATTTTGATAGTATTCCTTTATGTAGATGATCTTCTTTATACAGGAAATATGATGTTAGAAGATTTCAAAGAAGCAATGCTAAAATAGTTTGATATGAAAAATCTAGGAGTCATGAAATACTTCTTAGGCATTGAAATTCACCAATCTGCTAATGGAATTTTTGTCGGTCAGCAAAAATATGCCAGTGATATTATCAAACAGTTCATAATGACCAATTGCAAACCTGTAGATACACCAATTTCTCAGGGCACAAAACTGAAGAAGATGTGGCACCACCAGTTGATTCCACACAGTATAAAAGTCTAGTTGGTACCTTGTTATATCTCACTTCAACTAGACCTGATATTATGTTTGCGGCAAGTTTTGTCTCCAGGTTTATGCAGTCACCTAAGATTTCTCATTGGAAGGCTGCAAAAAAGATCTTAAGGTATATTGTGAGGACAATAGATTATGGTTTGTTTTATACACATTCTGAAAATTGTTCACTTTCAGGTTATACAGACAGTGATTATGCAGGGAGTTTAGATGATCACAAAAGCACCTCACAGTATGCTTTTCATCTTGGAACCAATCTGATTTCATGGGCATCCAAGAAACAATCAATTGTTTCAATATCTTCTACAGAGGCAGAATATGTAGTAGCAAATTCAACAACTTATCAAGATGTGTGGTTAAGAAGATTATTGAAAGATATCTCAAATATTCAGAAGGAGCCAACTCCAATCTACTGTGATAATAGTTCAACTATTTCCTTATCAAAAAATCATGTATTCCACAAAAAGAGCAAGCACATTCACACTCGTTTTCATTTCATCCGGGAGCTTGTCAATGATGGGGACATAGTACTTTCTTTTTGTGGTTTGAAAGATCAACTAGCAGTCATTTTCACAAAGCCATTGGGTAAGAATGTATTTGAATTTCAAAGAAAACAACTTGGCATTGAAAGTGTCACTACATGTAACAATTGAGATTAGGAGGGGATGTTGAGATATTAATCTCATTGTTAGTTAGTTGTTGGTTAGGTGTCATCTTAATTGATTTCTTGTGTGTTAAGTGTCATAAGCAGTTTAGTCTTACTTGAGTTCTACTCCATAGGTGTCGAGTTTTACTTCAGTTATTTATTATCGATGTTTACAATGTAACCTATTTAGACATTCAGAATATTGAGAAGAGCAATCTCTGCTCCAATTTTCAGTTTCATTCTTTGTCACTAACCTTAACTTCTAGTTTTATAGCCCTAACCTCCTTAGTTCACTATCCAACATACTTAGTCCAAATATTTTTTATGATAAAAAGAAAACTCAGAATGTATTCATATTCTTATAGTAAAAAAAAAAAAAAACCTTTTGTCTTTCATTCCTGGGTATTGACTTCTAACTCTTTGAGAAGTTGATACTTCCAACGTTTGTCTTAACCCCATGTTCAAATGCTGTAAAAAATTCTTTCCCAATGCCTCTTTTCGAAAGTAAATCTACAGTCCAATTATGTTCTCTATATATGTGATCAATGTTGATGAGTTGGTATGTGCTCACCCTAGTCTTGATGCGCTTCATCCAATTATTCAAGATGGGAGGGTTGAAATTATTTAGACGCTTAGCCCAGTCGATAATGCCTTTTGCATCTCCATAAACCTATAGGTTCTCCAATCCCAACCATTTCCCTGCTATCAACACTCCCCATAGTGCCAGTATCTCTTCCTTACTGTTCGTGTGGTGTCCTCCTTCCCACAAAAAATTATAGCTTTTTCTCAGCTCAATGACTATGTAAACCCCACATCCACATTTCCTCCCACTGCAAGCACCATCGAAGAATCCCAGTGGGAGTGTATGCCATATGTTTTTCCAAATGATTCTTCGTTGCTTGCTTGCAGTTTGAGCTGGTCCTATCTCCAAGAAATAGGTCACTATTTTGTGAACAACAGAGATGTAATACGAGACAGTTGTAGGAGACTAGTTTTTGATTCTACAAGAGTAACGAAGTTGTTTTACATGGATGGAGACGGTTTGACACTTCCAAATAATATGGAAATTAAGAAGCATGTGGGACACCCAACATTGGTGAAACTGACTGCTCAATAAATCAAAGGATTCATGAGCACGCATCCGACATCAAACATGGGAGGACTCGCACCTCAGCTTTGGCAGAACATGGGGAGAAGACAAAACAACACATTTGCATTGAAGAGGCTTGGGTCATTGCAAGGATTGATCATTTCCATCACCGTAAGTTTCGGGAGGCCATAGAAATTGAAAGGACGCCTAGTATTCTGAATAGAGACAATGGCTGGAAAATTAAGTTGTTGGGTCCTTACCCTGTCTTCCTAAGTTTATAGAGAGAGAGATACTTTGATAAAAAATAAAAATAAAATTAAAAAAAGAGACCAATCTCTTATTTTATTTACTTTATTTTTCTTAATTATTTCAATCCTTAAAAAAAAAGAGATGGATATCTTTCTTTTTTTTTTTTTTTTCCTTAATTGTTTCCATCCTTTTTAAATTATTATTAAACATTTTAATACTTTTCAATATCCCTTTTTTAGTTGTGATTTTATATTACTATTATTCTTTCATTGATTTCATCTCTTCCTTATTAATTAACTTTGACTTTCTCTTTTTGACATTTTATATTTTGAAGTCTTTTTTTATTTTTCATTTTTATTTATTTATTTATTGTTTATTTCTTTATCTTGATTTACTCATTTTTTTAACCTATTATTTTAGATTCTTATTAATTGGATTAATTCCTTTAATTTTTTTAATTATTATTCACATTTATTTATTGTTTTTATCTTTATTTTTTAATATTTTTATTTCATTGGTAGTTTATCACTCATTATATTTAAATACTTTTTATCGGTTATGTTCTAAGAGTTAGATTTCTCTATTTGCAACTTGGTTGTTATGTTCTGACCATTATAATTTGTTCAAGTGGTTATAATTTGTTATAATTATAGTTTGAGGAAAGAAGTTGTTCCACAACATAATTGTAAATAGAGAGCTTATATGAATGTAAGTTGTGAGAGATTATGGTTGGGAACTTTTATCCATGAAATTTAATCTATATTAACATACGATAGGGATTAAGTTCATAAGTCTGGAAGTTACTCAAAATATTTTCGATGGAAAAAATTGTCCAATAAAAAATAACTTTCTATAATTTGTGCACCAAGGAATAGGTGGTACAAATGATAAAAGATAATTTCTATAAAAAAAAATTAAATATTTCATATCAATAAACTATGAAATATTGGGGGACATTATAAACTATGATAATTTCTAGGCAGTCATGATTTAATAATGTTTTATGCCATTGTAAATATCAAGGGACATTTGAGTGCCATTTGCATTGTAGAAAGTTAAAACGACCTATCTTGACCTTAATTGCGAAAATATCCATTTTGGCTTCATTTTGAAGTAAGGTAAATTTTTAGCGCAGAGCGACAACAAATTAAGTTGTACAAAGGAATTGACCTTAATTGCGAAAATATCCATTTTGGCTTCATTTTGAAGTAAGGTAAATTTTTAGCGCAGAGCGACAACAAATTAAGTTGTACAAAGGAATCAACCGCTCAGCATTTATGTATACAGTCACAAAATCTCAAAAGTTGCTTAAATGCCGATGTACAAAGGAATCGACCACTCAGCATTTATGTATATTGTCACAAATTCTCAAAAGTTTCTTCAAATTAAGCTGTAGAAAGAAATCGACCACCCCGCATTTCTTTATGGGAGTTGTCTATAATGCGATTTTTTGAAGATTTTGGTGACGGAATCCGGCGGAAGAAATTGAGGTCAAATCTTGATTTCTTGCAGTTAAAATGGTTTTTTAACTGCATATTTGGATTCAGCACCCTGAAAAACCCCTGGGACGCTTTCATTGTGCAGAAACTAGCTATCAAACTTGCGATTCCAATAAATTCCTGCCGGATTTCGACCGGAAAAATCCGCCGGAAAAGCTTTCAAAAAGTCGCGTTATAGACTATTTCTTTATGTATACTGTCACAATTTCTCAAAAGTTGCTTCAAATTAAGTTGAAGTTGTACAAACGAATCGACCAGTCCGCATTGCTGTACACTGTCTTAAATTTTCAAAAGTTGTTTCATTCTAGCCCGCGACGCCGTTGATTTGATGTATTATGAATGTCCAAGTAATACTATTCATAAGTGACAAACTTAAGGATCTGTAGACCCGACAAATTATGGGAATCTATTGACCCTTTGTGGCCACACCAGGCATTTTCGGGGTGTAGCCTGCTTCTGCTTCGCGAAGTTTGTTTTCTCCTTGGTTTTTTACTCCGCTTTACTAAGAATGGAACTTTGATACCAAAGATAGGTATGGGGCTTCTCCGGAATTTTTCATAAATCAATAGATCTAGTAGTTCAACAACTTACGTCCCCATAGTTTTCAACTTCAACCCAACTAGTTCGGCTATTATATATTTCACATGTTGCACGAATTGGTTGAACGAAGAAATTGAGATCCATATCCCCTCACCCTGGAGCCAGGAAAAAAAGAAGTACTTATAGAACCAAGAGTTGACGTAGGGAAGCTTGAATTCAAGGAGGGCGAGGCCAGGTCAGGTGAACTTAATTCATTTTTGAATTCCCTGGGTCTTTATACATCGGTCCTCCGATCGATGTTGATCCTTGTCTGATAAAGCAATAATAGATGACTAGTCATGCCATGCTCTAAAGCAAGATATAACTCGAATTCAGTGCATAGGGATGGAATAAAGGAAGGAATGGAGTTCCCTTGGTTACAGTAGGCAACCTTCCTTCCTGTCTTGTTTTCCACCCTTGATATTACCGGCTCACCTCAATCGCTTCGGTAGGTTTTTGGAACATGTGTGCGCTTTTTATTTTTTTCCGAAACTTATCATTCAAAGTTTTTGTCACAAATATTTCTTATTTTAGGAGTTCAAATGTTTTTCAAATGGTGAAACATTGTATAAAATTCTTGTTTCATTGAAAATTTGTAGAAAGAATCAATGTTGCATTGAAAGACGCGGGAAATCTATTGGTTGTTGAGGGTAGAACTGTAGTGTTTCAGACCCTGAACTTCTGAGCATAAATCGCCTAGGATCCCATTATTTGAGGTTTTATATTCTTCCCCTATCTAGTTGTTTTTTTAAAAACTGTATTATCTGAGAGTTTATCTTTGTCCTCTGTCCAATAGTTGTTTTTTAAAAAACCGCATTATCTGAGGCTTTATCTTTGTCCTCTGTCCAGTAGTGTTTTATAAGTCCTCATTATCTGAGTTTTTATCTTATTTCTCTATACACTTTCTTTCTTTTAAACCACATTTTACTGAAATGTTGTTGTTGTTGATTGGCTCTTGAATAGCAGAAGCGTCCAACCACAACATCCGAACTACAACAATAGTTGGCTCAAGCAACAAAGTCTGGAAGGAAAAGCAACATGCAAATGATTTTTCCAATCTAAGCATCTGCTATGAAGCCTCCAAGTAGGGGCAAAACTGTTGTGGCCCATGTCTAGTTGAAATTTGTAGCAGAGGTTGCAACCCCTTCATGCAATACAGTGGTCAAATAGATGATGAAGTTTGAGGCAATGGCAAACCTTTTGATATGTGATATTTTCCTAGTCAAAATTCCTACTATAAAGTTTGGAATGCAGTGAAGATACTTATGGTCCCATCTTTTATTCCATGTACGTTAAAAATCATTGTTAGGTTTCCAGAAATTACAAAAAAACTATGCCATGACCCCCTGTAGTGGTTTTTTGAAATAATGGGGTAACCCTCCCATTGTATCTTGATAGTAGATCTTGTGCACTAATGGTTTTGGAAAAGCATTCAAAGCAAAAATTATAGTCAAAAGTGGTCATAACCCGGCCAAATAAATTTCAAAAATATCATAGTACTAGTGTTTGAATTATTTTTTTGATGGTGAAATTGCATTTAGCACCATCAAAAACATCTGGGACACCCAAAATTTTGTAAATCTTGTACACTAATGGTTTTGGAAAAACATTAAAAGTGGAACCTGGGTCAAAAGTGGCCATAACCCGATCAAAAATATTTCAAAAAATCTCGCAGTAGTAGTGTTTGATTTATGTTTTTGATGGTGAAAATGGATTCCATACCATCAAAAACCTTTGGGGCACCCAAAATTTTGAATTTCTACAATTGTAACCTAGAATTACAAAAATTACTGCCAAATTTTATCAAAATCTTACCGAAATTTCCATGATTTTTAGAGTATATTTGTAGGCTAGTTAGAATATGGAGGGTGAGGAACCCCTCCCTTTATAGATTTGGTTGTTACTTAGGCATTACAAAATATCAACTGTTGATCTATCTTATTCATAAACCAAAATTGATTAGTAACAGTCATTTGTAGACACTAGTCATATACCCTCTAGGAGAACCAAAGAAATCCCCCAAATCACTCACAATTTTTTGAATCTGCCCACTTGAAAGTCAATTGTGATTATTCTGTAAAATCCCCATGTTGCGGCTTTTTAAAATTCATTTCCATTTTATTAGAAATTGCATTTGAACTTCTCTATCTAAAGACCCTCCCTTTTTTAAAGCTTAGCATTCACATTCTTTCATTGATCATGCTTAATACAATGTAAATTGGAAGCTACCTATGATTACACGTGAAGACTCAGGTGTGAATCCAACAAATCATACGTTTATTTACTCATCACAACAGCCTGTAACAATTTCCATATTTTTTAAACACTAGGTTCATAGACAACAATGTTTCCATTTCCTAGTTTGTATCTAGCTTCTAGTATGTTTCATGAAATGCATTGAGTTATGTATCAGTGATGTTGACAGATCAAGGAAAACAACGTGGACCTTAATGTATGGATCTTTTGGGGGGATCATATCCCTAGTAAGGTCAAGGTATAACTCTGGTGTGTGTGATCCCAATATTTCTGAGTAACACTTAAAATATTCCTTCTCAAAATGGCTGAGCTTTGTTTGAATTTCTTATGCAAGTACAATTCCAAGTTTCCACCTTAAGCTTTGTGTCATTTGTGCCTGGTTGTACATGTAAGACATGAGGAAATGTATTGCACATCAAATAAAGGTGATAAACAACAACATCAAAATGGTCTTGGTTCTGAGTTGTTTCCACATCCAAACCTTCCTCTTGAATTTTTCTCAAACGACTTTCAAGTTGAAAATGGTATTCATTACATTCTTCCAGCACTTGTTCAACTAAATCATTATTAAATTGAGAAAATAGTTCTTTTTCACTAGAGACAAGTTCTTGAAGAAGTTCAACAAATTTTCTCCATACAGTTCTTTTAGAAAAATTGTTTTACAATAGTGCAGATTTGATAGACTTCAAATACAACTCCCCTCTATAGAAAATTCAACCACACCCTTGTCTCCTTTTCACATGTCTAGGTGTAACAGGTCATGTAATTGGAAGTATATTCATTCAATTTTTGCATGTTTTACTCCATGTAATTACCATTACTTCAAAGATGTCAAAGGCCGACATGAAATATTTTATTCAAGCAGGGTACATTCCAATTGTCCATTTCTCTATCCTTTAACAAATCCACAACAACGAAACTAGTAATAACTTGGTTCCATAATCGATCAAATTTTAAAAATGCTTTTGTTTAGATTGGGGTAACCTCATCAAACTTTCTAAACTTATTACAAACTATCTCAAATATATAACTTTTATATTTCTTATTGAAATAATTTGTGGGGTCAGAACTAGAAGCTAGATGCACATTGTGAATGATCCTTTGTCCTATGGACTGGGAGGAAATGGATATTGAATTTTGACTTAGCTAGAATCACGTTAAAGCATCATCATGGTTCCCATTTCTATCTAATGTCAAATTCTCCATATTAATTCAGTCCCACCATCAACATTCTAATCATTTATTTTAGCAAATAATGCAGCGCCATGTTTCTTTGTTGAATATGGCCTAAAGAGAAAAACATATTTTCATATGATGAAATTATTCTATTAACAAATAGAGAATTTTTGTAGTGGGAAAAAGGGTACGCACAACTCGTGGCTCTTTCTTCTATAAATGCTCAAGCTTCCTTTACTATTTCCATCTCCAAGAAATTCTTGCCTTGGCCCTGTTGTAACCTTGACAAGCCTTTAGTTTCGTTTCCTTGCTGGAATTTGTTTGGAAATACCTTCAACATTTTAACTTTGCAAGATTCTACTACAACAACCTCCATGATTATTGTTCACATACAATCCTAGTTCTGCATTCTACTATGAACTGGTAATTCCTGAATGCAAGTCAGAAAGACCGACACTTCCTACCCCCAAAGTACATATACCGTTTCGAGTCTGGAAGTTGCAATGACTTGCACCTGCTTGAGCATTTGATGTTTTCCCAATAATTATTTTTGGATGTAAGAATTGCATGTGAAATTACAGTCTTTTATTTTTCTTTGTGATTTCATAACACTACGATTTACATATGACACATTCAGAGTCTTTACTAGAAATGGCCACATTTTCCCATCATGATTGTAAGTAGTTTGATTGATCTTCCTGACTATTTTGTCTATAAAAGTTGAAGAGATGTACTTTAATATCAAATAGGTAACTAAAGTTGGTAAATGATGAACTACATTTCATTATTTATTGCAACTGAATGCGGATAGAAAAAGTGTGCATCCTTATAAATCAAGCAAACTTTTAAAAGATTTGTTGCACTGAAAACATATACAAAATCATAAATGTGATCTTTCTGCGTTCTTCCTGTGCTTGTGATTGCATTCCAAATCCTTAGATGATTTATAATTTTGGAACCACATCAATCTCACTGTGATGTTTTATATTTTTGGTATTCCAGTCTGTAGTATTCCAAACTTCCTGCAATGTTTTATCATTTATATATTCAAAGTTTCACTTTGGATTGATAACAGAGATGGAAAGATCTAATTTCTTGAACAATGATATGGCACAATATGATTGAAAATTGAAACTGTAACATTTGAATTTTAATACATATTTTTTTTAATATTTATGGACGACATCAAACAAAAAGCCTGTTGACAGAGCATGTAAATTACAATTTGAAAAAGAACAATATCTGTAAATCTAATACTTATAATGCAATCACTATTAGTATACATGATGAAATCAAAATATCATAGTTTGTTCAGATTTATATATTCGAGGGGGTTGGGCAAAATCCACAAAGAAAATTGTGAAGATGAAACAAAGATAAGCATATTTTGTTTATGAGAAATGCAATCTCCACCAAAAATTCCATAAAGACACCAAATCTACATGTACAATGCTACCAGAAGTTTGAATAAGCACTTTGCTATACATTGGGTGTTGTGCGACATCAACACAATATTCTAGTTTTAGATTTAATAAAAAAAGAAAGTAATGATATACATGTATTGTATGCATCATAGACTGGGTAAATGATTACAACAAATTCAGTCTACCAATCCTTTCCAATGGGATGAAGTGCATTAGAATCTGATATGTTCTTTCTATAGCATTTTTTTTACTATATATACAGGGAGCAAAACAAAACGACAGGTATTCTATCCAAAAGAGGTATTGCAAGGGAACTTGATAAGTTTTGTTTCTATATTTAAGCAATGTATTATGGTTAATGTTGGACGCATTAATTACTCGTAAAAGATTTTGGATTTTGAAGCATACTAAAAGGACTATTTATACATTTTTGGGTATATGTAAAGAATTATCTAAATAGTAGTAACAAAGATGGATAATGAGATATTTAGTGCAAAAAATGTTTAGTTTTAGACAATATGTGAAGATGGCTTGTAAAGAAAGAAGTGATAACATGGCTATGTATTATATTTTTTATATTAATATAAAGAAGTAGCGTTTTTTCCTAGAAAAAAATAAATTTGCATGACCTAAATGCATGATGTCAGTCCTTCTAGCACATGCATCCTGCTATTGTTAATTGGACAATATTGAAAATGAAATCACCAATCCTTGCCTGTACAATCCCGAATTGTCAAAGGCACTCCCTCTAGCGTGATATTAGAGGAAAATATGTCTATTGAAAGCCAACATCATAGAACAAATACACTAGAAGGACAAATATTCTCCAAGGTTTCTTGCTATATGGATTTTTCCTACAAATATTTATCATTTGACTTTTTATAAATGGTCGGGTTGTGCTCAGGGAGATAATGTTCTCACTCCTTTTACAACATTTGACCAAACTGGATTTCCATAAAATATTATTCAATAGGTAAGATTGTCTACTTTATCATGCTTTCAAATGCATCAAAGAAATTTGTGGGTTATTTGTGTCTCTTCTCACCTATGCGTGAGTTATAATATTATTTATTTAGGTTTCTACAATTATGATGCAGGAGCATCTAGGCCTAGCCAACAATGTGATGGTGTGGTCACATGTTGTGGCTAATGAAAGTTTGGAAGAAGAATTGGTTGTTTAATTTTATTAATTGCAAAGTATGTAAGTAGTTAATTGTTGCCTAATTCTAAACAGAATTGGTAATAAGTGGCAAGTGATCCTCCCTGCGTGGAGATCAAGCCAAGTAGTTATATTGATTAGTTAGGGTAGGATATGATTTCTAAGTATATAGTGAATTCCTTCATATGTGGAAGGAGATTGTTAGATAGGACATATATGTATTTCCATTTCTTTTCTGAAGAGGGGGAGAGAAGGGATTTGAGAGGATTCAAGATGGAACTATAAGCTTATGGGCAGATTAGGAAAAACAGAAGCTCCAATCAGAGGAAACAGGCCAGAGAGGGTCTGAGAGCCTCACATATGTAATTATGTGTTTATGAGTTTATATACAGAGTGAGGAATGTTTTCGAGAGAGAGAGGAATGAATGTAATTCAAGCCATCAAGTGCCAAGAAACATAACTCTGTTAAATTGATATTCTTTTAATAGCAGCAACGATGGTGCGCAGGAAACATATCTGTGTATTATGCATTTTTCCAATTGTGCGGTGTATATATGCTAGACAGTGGAACTAGAAGACTATGTGGAAGCTACAGGTGTGTGAAATGCATGGTGAACATTTTTGTATGATGGTTTCGCTTCCCAGAATCGATTTCTAGGAAATGACATTCAATAAAATCTATGCAACTGTTTGAAGCTGAGTTGTTTTAATTGTGTGCGCGCACAGAGATGTGATAACGGGCTCACCATTGTTAGGGCTGCTTTCTTTCTTGTGGTTTTCGCGCTTGCATTGGCTGTGTGTTCTGTTTTTTCTAATAATCGAGAACAGAAAAACATGGAGAGAAAAAGGCTTAAGAAAACTATAGCTACAGATGAGGAGAACCACTGGAATCTATCACAACGATCACCAGAGGGAGAATGTTCGTCCTTCACTCAAACTCCAAGTCTATATTCAAACTCCAGATTGTGATTTTTGAGGATGAGGTAGCTGAGCAAAACGGAGATCTCTTCCATCTGTGTTATGGAGTACGTTCTTCAAATCTTTGTCACAGAGAATGTTATTCAAAGAGGTTTATGTTGAGATATGGAAAAACACGCAGTCATGGAAGCTGGATTTTCACGATGAAGATCACCATTTCTATTTTAATATTATTTAGCTTTACGGAGATCACTGGGAGAGAAATTAGTGATAAACAAGCCACATCTTTGTCGAAAAATTGTGGTGATGCTTTCCTCATGATGGGAGAGGGTAGAAGCAAGGTTGTTAAATGCGAGGGGTGCAACCCTGGTAAGCCCTTGCAATGTGACGTCGTGCCCTGTAGATTTTCATTTCTAAATTTGATTTTTCCAGATGGAATTTTGTATGCATCACGAGAGACTCATTACTCAATTTTCAAAGCGGTAAGGATGTACATAATGCAATTACAAAAGGTGGATACACTAATTTCCAATGAGATTGACTGTGCGGATTTCAAAGAGAGGCTGCTTAAATAAAGGATAATCCTGATATTGTCAATGTTAATATTGGTACTACAGTTAAGGGAGTTGTAGATGATTTGGATATGGTGTTCAGACTCTTTAAGAATCTGGCTTTATGAAAGACCGATTCTATATCCATTATGACGGGGCTTTATTTGGCTTAATGTTTCCCTTTGCGAAACGCGCACCAAAAGTGAGTTTTAAGAAGCCAATACGAAGTGTGAATTTTGGAATTTTTTCAAATTTTTAGGAAGTGTGAAGCCAATAATTTTTTCAAATTTTGGAATTTTTTTGTAAAAATTGGGTTTTAAGAGTAATTTTGGACTACATTAAAAATTCTCGTAATAGCTCCATTGAAGTCATATGTGCAGGACACCTGGGTGAGACTGAGAACATATTCGGAAAACTTTGGAACCACGGATGAAGTATCACCTATCAGTTCAGTCAAACTAAGCAAAAACAAGCTTGGTCAACGCTGGTCAAACTTGACCTGCCATTTAGGAATCCCTAGTAAAAAGGAGCAGATTTATTATTTTGTGGGATTTTTCTTGATTCTAGGAACCATACTTGATGAGTTCGACTTGTATGGATGGTTTAGGATAGATAAGGCTGTTAGAGCCATTATAACAAAGTTTGTTTATGATTTTCTTATTTAAACATAATTTATGGACCTTCAAAGGTAGTAAGAGAGAGGTGTAATTTTTGTATTAAGATTATTGGAGACTTGTCAGATAATTTGAAGAATAATTTCTACTGTTCTATTTGTTGTTCATGTTTTGGATGCTTTATTAAGTTAATTGTAGCTGAAGAGTTCTTCAGGTGTACAAGGAAAGGTTGGAGGGCCCCCATATCAAGCTAAATACACTTTGGTTAAATTTTGTATAAATTAGCATAGTTTTGATTTAGTATTTCTTGTTTCAGTTTTATGATTCAATTACTTAGATGTGTTGTGACTTCTATGTGGTTTTTGGATGATTTTGGTTTAAAATCTAATTTTCTATGAAAGGAAAACCAAGGATTTAAGTTAAATTCTATTTCTATCAAATTATGAATCATAACTAAAAATAATTCTTTGGATTTCTTGAATTGTTTCTTGAATTCCAGTTTATAATTTGATGCAATGGTAATGTTGTTGGAGTAGAACTGTGAGGAAGGACAACTAGGACCTCCTAAGTTAGGAGCCTCTTCTCTTGATTTCTACACATCACAAACTACTTCTCTTTATTTTCTCTTCTTGAGGACAGTACTGTGGCAAAGGACAACTAGGAACTCCTAAGTTAGGAGCCTATTCCTTCACTCACTGCATTTTGAATCAGATACCTTTTAGTTTCTTTAAACTTAGAACTTATTTCCAATATGCATCTCATTTAACCTTTGAGCCTTGCCTTCCGAAATTGACTTTACCTGAAATCCATATACTTTGGACGTGCTTCCAAGTCTACAAACCCAGATTGACAAGTAAAACACCTGCGTTAGTTTACTTAGTAAATTGGCCTGACAATCGAATTAGAATTTTTAGAGTCGACATTTCAAAACTTAAGCAAGGTTCATCACTATGAGAAAAAAATTATTATTGATGGTCCTCATTTTACAACGAAAAATATATTTATATGGCCATTCAAACGAAGTGCTCCTTCTGGTGGACTAAATAAGAGGTGTGACCATTACATTGAAGATGTAAATGTTGGGAATCATGAATTGAAGATCAATGAGATGATAGGAGGATCATTGTTATTTTGTAATAGTTTTCTACTAGCTATTTTATTTTTTTTTAATAAAAGTCTAGCCATCTAAAGTGGATTTACAATTTTATAGCACGAGAGAAATTTTTCTTGTACTTTTGGAATTTTTCTTTAATTGTTTACACTTTTCCATATTATAATGTTGTAATTTCAAATACTTGCAAGTAAGACTATTGAGCCCACTTTGCTTTTCATGTTTTAGCAAATTATAGGTACTAGTGGCATTATAAATGTTTTGAAAATAAGATCTCATATCATTGTATGTTGTGCATTATAGTGTGTGAAAGGAGAAGAATAATATACATGTTTGCATCAACTGCTTTCTAAATTGGGTTATGAATAAGTTGCAAGATAAGTGGCACACTGATATAGAGCTTGTGATTCGCTTTATGCCTATGGAAGGAGACATTATCTCCAACTTGTAATTGTTTCTCCTTAACTAACTTGTTCCAATACCTAATCAAGCCATTCCTTTGTCTCCTTTTTTGAAATGATTATTTAAAGTGCAATTCATTATCGTTGTCATTTAAAAAAAATAAGATGTATAATGAAAATCATTAGTGCATTAGCTTACTATAATCCTACAAAACCCATGTCAACCAATATTTCAATAAAGGTTTAGTAATATATTTCTATTACTAATAACTATAGAACATTAACCATGAAAAGGATAACTTATTATATTATGTCCTAATCCTAATTTTACACAATAACAACTGAAATTTTAAGGTTTTAATTCACCTCCCAAAAAAATTCCATTTATTGTTATAAAAATGAAAAATCCATTATATGTATCTATGTGTTGATAGTGTTGGAAATCTGTCAACCAAGGGGATCTACCCAATATGAAGTCCCAACTAAACCTCACACTATTTGGTGTAGGAGTCCCATCCAGTATAAAGGCCTGGTTGCCATATACTTAGAGATATTCCTTGGCTCTAACTGTCAACACATGAGAGTGTTACGTTGGTATCTTTGAACAATAAGGTAAGTGTGCATGGTGAATGTGTAACGTAACTACGTAAAGATTCTCTTATACAAAGAGGGAAAGTAAAGTGAGACTCTAAGTGAGAGGTAATAGTACCACCCAAGAAGAGACACATGCGAACTAGGAAAGTCTATCCGGCATCCAGCGGAATATTCCACATCGGACGCAGCAATCAATAGAACCAAAGTACAAGGGAAGACTCGTCCACCATCCAGCGAAGTAGGCCACAACGGATGTGATAGTCATTATAACTAATAAGAGAGGAAGGTTTGTCTAGTATCCTACAGTGTAGCCCACAAGGATGAGACAACAGTGATAACCAATATAGGACACTCCCAACAAGGTAAGTACTAAAAAGACTGAAATAGTTCAACTATCTTAATACATGTGAAAGATACATGAATTACAAATGCCAAAAGAATATTATTAGAAACATCCACAAGGCATGCATGAAAACGTGTTGGCCTGTATAGGCTTTTTTATTAAGCAAAAGTTCCAAGACACATGTTTACATCATACATCACTAGCCCTAGTAGTGGGATATTGGAGTGACTCCTCTCTCCTCAAAGAACTAATTGGAAACTTTCTATGCTTTGTGGGAGGAGCCGAGGTGAAAAGTCCTTTGCTCATACAATGAGGGGGTATATATAACTAAGGGTGATGCTTAACCCTTGTGACTCTTGGACTACCCTCATGACCACTCAACTTCCTATGACTTTTCAACTGACATGACTCTTCATATTCATGTGTGTCCATTGGAATTTCACTTCACATTATATTCAGTTTACAATGGATATGGCCCATAATAGTGATGTGTCCTTGATAGCCCATGACACAAATGGACATGACACTATTGACATAGATTGGTTGGATGTGGTGGCAATGTCACGATGTCATTGCTGTTGAGTCATGTATGTGTTCTTGGATGCACTTTCTCCTCTCCTCTGCATAGCTTGATGATGTAGGGTCTTCAATGATCTTTGGTCTTGTAAGATGGTTACATGCATGTGTTTACTTTGCTTATTATTCGATGATCTTCTTTCATCCATTCATTTGCAATTGAGTCTTTAGCATGTTTGCTCCTTCTTTATGTCTTTCGTCATCTCGCCATGATCCATCACTGTACTTGTTCCTACAATTCAGTCATGACGAGACGACATCAAATCCAAAACCTCCTAGTCTAAGATTGTAACAACCCTGGTGAAAATTCCATGTAATAATATACAAATACCATGAATGATGGGACACGTATTCCAAGCTGAATGGTGGGCAGAACATCCTAGTGGGAGTTCATTTGGTTGTTTATGGTTAAGGAAATTGGAAAAGGAAATGACTGAGGCATTAAAGAGGTAGAAAGGTATTTTTGCACATTTATTTACGAAAATAATGGAAATTAGGAGAAAGGGAAGGTGAAGGGTCATAGGTTGCATGTGAGGAGGAAATTGAAGGAAAATAATGGAAAATCAAGAAAATGGAGGCCTCATTCATAAAAAGGATTCTGAGGATCAGTTGGAAAGCTTCTTCCTTTCAGTGTAAACTTTTGTCAGTTTAGTTTTGGAGCTCTCTGATTCTCTTCTCTCTCTCTCTCTCATACTCCTGGTTACTTAGAGTTTCCTTGGCGCACTCTTGTAGGGTGTGGCATACTTGGATTCTTGGAACATGAAGGCAAAGGAAGAGCAGGAAATCACAAGAAGGCATCGACATCAGCAACTACATCAGATTTTCTTGCAAGTACCAAGTTGCGTGTATGATTTCTTCATTGGTTTTGGCATGCATCACACATGCATGTGGTTTCTTGGTTATGATCTGTCATTGGCATGGAGGATGGACGGGATTGACAGTGGATTTCCTAGCCTTGCCATTTCTTAGATAGCCATGGTGATTGTGGGTTTACTTTCATTACTTTGTTTTGGTTGGTTCTCATGTTTCCATAGCTTGGGTTGAGTTACTAGTCTTGGAAGCGCTGGTTGAACAAATGCTCTGGAAGCCCTGTAAAATCTTGGGTTGAGTTACTAGTCCTCGAAGCCCTGGTTGGACAAATGCCCTGGAAGCCCTTGGTGGGTTGAGTTACTAGTCCTGGAAGTCTTGGTTGGAAAAATGCTCTGGAAGCCCTATATAAGTTATGGGTTGAGTTACTAGTTCTGGAATCCTTAGTTGGAAAAACGCTTTGGAAGCCCTGGAAGGCTTGGATGGAGACCAATTTGATGATGGTTTGTTGGTGATGTCTGACCATGAGGTGGAATCAGTATTTGATGGGTTGTGGTGGATGGCCTCCGAAAGCCCTAGATGAGTTTTGATTGATATTTTCTATGAGATCCTACATTCATGCTTGGAATATGGCAAGGGGGTGAATGACTGAAGAGAGATTTGGTTCAACCATTCTACGGTCGTGTGGAGTGGTAGTCCCATCTCCAGTTGGTTCATTGCATTCATTAATGAGAAATCCAGTCCATTGATTTTCATGTGTAAAGGTACTAATGTATTTATGGACTTCATGGCTAATATGTTTATTGTATTTATGCTCCTATTATGTTGGTTATATGCACATTTTATGACAACAATTATGTATGGATCTCAGCATGTTTTTACTTGTATATGAATGGATAATATGTTTATGAATTAATGGAGGATAATGCAGAAAATGGCATGAGGGAGCAATGGTTCATAGTCATTCTCAGATAAATATGAGATCCCTATACTTAATTCTGTTATTTCAATCTGTAGGATACATGTTGATGACATGTTTGACGAAATACATGTCATGTCTAGTAGGGGTTAGGTGATGATCTTGTTCATATTATTTCTTTTGCATCATTGTTTCCTTGCATCCTTACTAATTCTATGTGATCATTCCATTATGGCAGTGTCCCGGGCTCTGATCTGGAAAAGGTGGCTCAAATCCCAAAATGCTAGCATTAGTGCTGAGACTAACTCACCTGGGTAGTGTTTGGGAAGCGTTATAAAGCACCTGGGCAATGTTTGCGGAGAGTTAGTCCTGAAACTAACTCGCATGGGCAGTGTCTATAGAGCGTTACCCTACCCTTAAGTCTCTTAAACAACATTGGGACCCAAGGATAGGGAATCTGAGTGGCTAACTTGTCTCCTAAAGGTTATCTGGATGATGCTGGATGATTGTATGTGATGTTCCGTCGATTCCATTTCCTTAAAGTCACCAAGGAGGTTGAATCTTATCATAGTGGCCTCTCGTCACATGTTTACCCCGAATGGCCAGTTGCTTTGGTAGATGTGGGAGGAGAGAGTTATAAAGTGGTAACAAAGCGTGGTTGCGCTCTCCTTGGGCTGTGTGTTTGTCATGCATTCATGTCGGTTGCATGTGGGTCTCTTTTGTTGTAGTCCATGTGCTTGTTTCCCTTGCATGGTTTTGAATATGGTTGTAGTGATGTAGCCATGTGAAGGTTGAAGGTGTTGTCGTGGAGTATGTCTTGATGTGTGTATGATTGATTATGCATTTCTATGCACGTCCGTGTTCACATGTTATCAAGTGCACGTGATGTGGTTGTTGTTGTCATGCATGAGGTCATGGTTTGTGTGGTTGATATGGCCATGCATTAATGACTAGACTCTAGCTAGAATGAATGTTGCATATTTAGTTCTGGGTATATATGGTGCTATGTACATGTTGGATATACAGTGCTTTGTACACATTGTACTATGTGCATGATGGATATGCGGTGTTGTGTGCATATGGTGCTCTGCGCGTGTTAGATATGAGGTGTTGTGTACATGTGATGCTATGTACATGTTGGATATGTAGTGCTATGTACATGCGGTGTTGTGTGCATGTTGTACATGTGGTGCTAGGTACATATGGTGTGGTGTGCATGATTGTATAGGTGGTGTTGTGTACATGCCATGCATGTGGTGCTATGTACATGTGGTGTCACGTACATGTTGTGCATGTGGTACTATGTACATGTGGTATTGTGTACACATTGTACAAGTGGTGTAGTGTACATGTGGCATTGTGTACACATTGTGCAGGTGGTGCCATGTACATGTGATGTTGTGCACTCATTATGAAAGTGGTTGCGGTGTACAAATGGTGTTGTGTACATGTGATACATATGGTACTCATGTATGTGTGGTATTGTGTGCATATCGTACATGTTGTGTTGTGTTCATGTGGTACTATGTATGTGTATTGTGTAGTTGTGGTATTGTGACATGCATACTCGTTGTGTTGTACTCTGTGTAGTACATGTATTTTGTGTTATGATGTACATCAGGTGTAGGTTCATGTATTGTGTTATACAACGGATATAGGCGTATGTATTGTGTTGTGTCGTACACTGGGTGTAGGTGTATGTGTTGTATGCTAGGTGTAAATGCATGTGTTGCATGGAGTTGTATGTCATCTGTGGTTGTATGTGTGTGATGCGCACTATGTATATGTACACTTGGTTGAGGACAAGGCACTAGGTGTTTGTTGGGTGTGGTAACAGATCGGGTGTGTGTACGAAATAGGAAACAAAGGCAGAAGTAAGGATGGATGAACGACAATATTGGTATTTTATTTCAGTTTTATTACACATGTGATTTATGATTCTGGTATATGATGATTACATGTGAATTATGATTCTAGTTTATGATGGTTACATGTGATTTATGATTTTGATGGATTATGTTTTGAGCTAACGTGTTGTGATATTTTTATACATGTTTTGGGCAAATATGCTAGTTTGACTTGTGAGAGGAAGCAAACAGGATTGCAAATGTACCTTATTGAAGAGCTACCAATGAGGTATGATTTGAAGTTATTTCAATCTATTTTAAAACTGATGGAAGCTGTGTGTGTGGTACAAGAATCATGAACATGCCCAGTTGGGTAGTTGAAATCAACTACAAGAATTAGCAGCTTGATATGGTGGTTTGGTAGTTGCTTTATGATGGTTTAGTATTTGATCTATGGCGGGTTAGTATATGTTTTATGGTGATTGATATATGCTTTATGATGGTTTATATATGATTTATGATGATTTGATATATGCTTTAAGTTGGTTGATACATGGTATATGATGTTTTTATATACGCTATATGATGTTAGTATATCTTTGATATATGTTTGGTATATGATTTGGAATATGTTTTGGTATACATATTTTGATGATGTTGTTATGTGGACACCCGTGTATGGATGTAAATACCGTAACAAGTTGTGTTATAAAGCTCCACTATGTGGTATGGGTGTTATGTTATTATGCTATCATGTGGTTATATCATCATGTTATGATGTCATATGAGTTTCTTAAGCAGGATAATCATTGTAAATACTATAATGAGTTGTGTTATAAAGCTCCACTATGCGGTATGTTGTCCTGTCGTTATGATATTTTGTTTTAGCAGCTGGTCATTGTAAATACTGCAACGAGCTATGTTATAAAGCTCCATGGGTAGTATGTTTTGTTTTTAGCATTCATGTTGGTTATAGGAATCATTAAACACCGAGGATGGTGTTCCCACAAGGGGGAGGGTTCTGTAACAGCCCTGGTGAAAATTACATGTAAAAATATATAAATACCATAGATGATGGGACACGTATTCCAAGATGAATGGTGGGCAAGACATCATAGTGGGTGTTCATTTGGTTGTTTATGGTTAAGGAAATTGGCAAAGGAAATGGCTAAGGCATTAAAGAGGCAAAAAGGTATTTTGGCACATTTATTTATGAAAATAATGGAAATTAGGAGAAAAGGAAGGTGAAAGGTCACATGTTGCATGTGAGAAGGAAATTGAAGGAAAATAATGGAAAATGAAGAAAATGGAGACCTCATTCATAAAAAGGCACTTGAGGATCAGTTGGCAAGCTTCTTCCTTTCAGTGTGAACCTTTTGTTGATTCAATTTTGGAGCTCTCTCATTATTTTCTCTCTCTCTCATACTATTGGTTACTTAGAGTTTTCTTGGAGCACTCTTGGAGGGTGTGGCATACTTGGATTCTTGGAGCAAGAAGGAAAACGAAGAGCAGTAAAGCACAAGAAGGCATCGACATCAATAGCTACATCAGATTTTTTTTTTTCAGGTATCGAGTTGCATGTATGATTTCTTCACTAGTTTTTGCATGCATATCACATGCATGTGGTTTCTTGGTTATGATCTATCATTGGCATGGAGGATGTCCAAGATTGACAGCTGATTGCATAGACTTTCCATTTACTAGATAGCCATGGTGATTGTGGGTTTACTTTCATTGCTTTGTTTTGGTTGGTTCTCATGTTTCCATAGCTTGGGTTGAGTTACTAGTCCTGGAAGCCCTCGTTGAGCAAACACTTTGGAAGTCCTGTAACAAATTGGGTTGAGTTACTAGTCTTGGTTGGACAAACACTCTAAAAGCCCTTGGTGAGTTGAGTTACTAGTCCTGGAAGCCTTGGTTGGACAAACACTCTAGAAGCCTTGTATAAGTTGTGGGTTGAGTTACTATTTATGGAAGCCTTGGTTGGACAAACGCTCTAGAAGCCCTGGAAGGCTTGGATGGAGAACAACCTGATGATGGTTTTTTGGTGATATCCGACCATGAGGTGGAATCATTGTTTGATGGGTTGAGGTGGATGGCCTCTGGAAGCCCTGGATGAGTTTTGATTGATGTGTTCTATGAGATCCCACATTCATGCTTGGAATATGGCATAGGGGTGAATGGCTGAAGAGAGCTTTGGCCTAGCCATTCTATGGTTGAGTGGAACGTGGTAGTCCCATCTCCAGTTGGTTCATTTCATTCATTAATGAGGAATCCATTCCCTTAATTTCCATATGTAAAGGTACTGATGTATTTATGGATTTGATGGCTAATATGTTTATTGTATTTTTGTTCCTATTATGTTGGTTATATGAACATTTCATGACAGAAACTATGTATGGATCTCAGCATGGTTTTACTTGTATATGAATGGATAATGTGTTTATGAGTTAATGGAGGATAATGCAGTAAATGGCATGAGGGAACGATGGTTCATAGTGATTCTCAGATAAGTATGAAATCCCTACACTTCATTATGTTATTTACACCTGTAGGTTACATGTTGATGATTTGTTTGACGAAATGCCTATCATGGCTAGTAGGGGTCTAGTGATGATCTTGTTCATAGTATTGCTTTTTAATCATTGTTTTCTTACATCCTTACTAATTTTAAATGATCATTCCATTCTGGGCAGTGTACCGGGCTCTCGGCCAGAAAAGGTGGCTCTAATCCCAAAATGCTAACATTAGTGTTCAGACTAACTCGCATGGGCAGTGTATGGGAAGCATTATAAAGCACCCGGGCAATGTCTGGGGAGCATTAGTCATGAAAGTAGCTTGCCTGGGCAGTGTCTAGGGAGTGTTACCCTGCCCTTAAGTCTCTCAAACAACAGTGAGACCCATGGATAGGCAATCTGAGTCGCTGACTTGTCTCCTGAAGGTTATTTGGATGATGTTGGATGACTGTATGTGATGTTCCATCGATTCCATCTCCTTAAAGTCATCAAGGAGGTTGAATCTTATCATAGTGGCCTCTCGTCGCATGTTTACCTCGGCTGGTCGGTTGCTTGGGTAGATGTGGGAGGAAGGTCTTACAAAGATGATGATTTTTTTCCATGGTCTAGGACCAGGACAGAGGATAGGCTGGGAAGAGGGTCCAATAACTCTACACTACGTAGTTCCAAGTGACAGGGAGGGAGAATTGTCACTAAGATTACACAGAGTGCAGCTTAGGCTTGGATGAGAAACTCCAGTGCACAGTCTTAATTGTCGGGGAAAACTGCGTAGTGGCCATTGGGAGGAAATATTGCACAGTTGAGGTCACCAGTGGAAGCTGCAAGGTGGGATCCTGGGAGGAACCTCTTTGTAGTTTTCTATGGGAAGACAAAATAGGGCAGTACAGGGACCAGAGAAGATAACTCTACACAATTTCTGGGAGTAGTGAGTCCCAGTTGAGGGAGGTCACTGGGAGGACATCTATGCTTAGTTCTTAGAGGAAATGAATGCTTAGGTCTCTATGCATTATGGGGTTCTAGTAGGCAGGGAGGAGTCTTGATGATTGATCTTGAGAAATGTGCAGTTCATTTCGGGATTTGAGGCATTTTCTGTGCAATTCTGGGAAGGAAGGTACAATAGTCACCTCTAGGATTGAGCAGTGAAAATGTTCTTGGTGACAACCTCAAGAACTGCACAGTTCTAGGCAGAAGAGCAACATCATTGAGGGATGATAATACACAATGAAGCTTAGTCGGTGTCCGGTGAAGTGGAGTTTTTCAGTCAGAATGATTTTTGGGAAAATGACTAAGTGTGGGAGGAAAGTGAACTTATGAGGACTCGACATTGTGATCACACACTTAGCATACTTCAACAACATGACAACATAGATCACCAGGAGAAAATTACAAATCATTGCCCTCGTTGAGACTATCTAGAGTTAAAAGCGACAAGTGCGACACTTGGGATTAATATTTGGACAACCATGACGACACTTGTGCGGCAATTCTTAAAAATTTGTGTATGAGTGTGATGAGTGTTTACATGGCTAGGGCGAATTGTATACACAAAGGCTGACCTTCAAGGTCACCAGAATGGTTCAAAAACTTGACATAACAACCAAACATGTCAAAAGACAACAATTGATCCAACAAGAAAAAGGTAGCAAGACACGTAGAGGAAACACATGGAATGAATTTCAGTGCTTGCAACCATGCATGTCATTGAAGACAGAATGTTATGATAATGATAAGAAATCCTTCAAGATACACTAAGAAGTGTAAAATATGTGCTTTGTTTTCCATACCTACCTACCAAAGGGTTATGCATTAGATGGAGTCTTCATGTGGTCTCGATCTTCTATCATACCTTGTGTTCCTTGGTCTGCTTATCTTTCTCCTCAACTCCTTGAGGTTCATCTAGCATGTCATCCTTCTCTGTGGCCCTTGAGAGACAAAATTGCACCGTTTTAGTGGGCAATGACTGTTGTGGGATGAGGCCCTAGGATGACACATGTGCACAGTTTCAGGATGCAAGCTAGACTAGGCAGCTGAGGGACAAAACTTCGCAGTTTTAGGATGCAAGGGACTTCTGCAGGATGAGGCCCTGGGAGGACTGTTGGCCCTCATTTTTGGTCCATTTTTGCTTAAGGAAACTTACTTACCTCTTATATTATCCATCCATTTTCCATCACATCCACCTCATTTTGATGTATTTTATGCACATTCAGGTATTTAATTTTAATTTTGCAATTTCTAGAAGTTTTTATGAAAATTGAATTTCAAGTGCAAATTTTGGACAGAATCAGAAATTCTCATAATAGCTATATGGATATCATATTTGCAGGACACCTGGGCTCGAGATGGATACATGCATGGAAAGCTTGGAACTAGGACTAAACTAACTCCAATTGCTATGGTCAAAACAAGCTAAATCAGGCCCAGTCAAAGCTGGTCAAACAGGATTAGTCATCGAGACAATCCCTAGGAAATAGGGCAGTTTTATGATTTCACGGGATTGTCCATATTTTTAGTGATAGATTGGATGGATTTGACTTCGATAGATGGATATGAGTAGATATAGTTGTTAGAGAGACTTTATATCAGTTTGTTTCATGATATTCTATTTAAAGCCAAAACTTTGAAGGCTTATGCATGTAGTTTTTGTATAATTTTATGCTGAGACATTTGAATATTTGAAGTTAATTTGAAGAACTTGTTCTACTTCCATTTTTTCTGTTCATTGGTGTGTATGAGTGACTGAAGTTGCAGTAGTTGATAACAACTTCAAGTGTGAAAAGCAAGGGTGGAAGGCCCCCACTCCAAGCTAAGTAGACTTCATTGTTAAACTAGCTTAATTTTCATGAACTAGTTGCTTCAGATTGTTTACCTGATTTGTTTCAGATTTGTTTACTTGAATTGATGTGTAATGATTTATGTTGTTGATGAATCTTAGTTTGTTTATCACTTTGATAAGAAGGGACTACAAAGTGTTCAAGTTTAATCCTCCTATTGAATTAATGGATCAAAACTAGAATTCATCTTTATTGTGTTTAAGCAATTTTATGCAATTTAGTTTTTTAACAATAGCATAATGATGAGTGAATTATGATTAGGAATACCAAAGATCTCTTAAGTTAGGAGTTCCCTTCATTGTTTATTTATGCATCTTAAGATTGTGTTAGTTAATGATTTTTTGTTTCTATTCATCAAGCGATATTGTAGAAGAAGGATACAAATGGATCTCTTAAGTTAAGAGCCAATTCATCTCACATACATTGCAGAAGTGAATTAGAAATTGTTTAAATACATTTATATTTGTAATATGCACTTCCTTTATTCCTTATATTTTATCTTCTAAGCTTGGCTACATTTGATATCCATACATTGTGGACATGCCTCCAAGTTTTACAAACTTAGATTGATAATGAATACTTGTGTTAATTTGTGTTAATAAATTAGCCCAACAAGGACACATCTATGTAGTTACAGGATGCAAGGGGAACTGGGAATTTGAGATGCCTGAGGGAAAAAAATGTGCAGTTTCTGGAGATAGTAGGTTTCGGCTGAGGGAAGGACAATGGAGGAAGCTAATGTACAGTTTTGAATGCCAAGGGATGTTGGGATTTCTATCCATTGTGCAGTTCCAGTAGGCAAGGTAAAAGCTTAAGGGTTGTAGATTTGAAGTGCGCAACTCAAGAAATTTGGATGAGGCTAGGTTGTTAGGGAAACTCTAGAATTTGGTTAAGTGTTGGATCAGTGGAAATGATGTGAAGAGTGATAGAACTTGACTACGATCACACACTTGAACACTTAGTGATACAACATAGAACATCCAGAACAAATAATACATACTTCTCTTAATGTAATAACCTTTGTGGTAGCTTACGACAAGTGTGGCTCTTATGATAGATTTTGAGAGGATAAAGGTGACACTTTTGCAAGAGTGCATGAAATGAGTGTGAGACATTTCTATCTGGTGAGGACAACCCATTCTCACAAGGATTTTTCCTCGAAGCAAAACAAACTTCCCTTTGCATGACAAATCATAATCCTCATGCCCAAAGATGACACATGCTATATAAAGATAAAATCATGAACGACTCTTAAGATCGAAGAAGGGAACTTGAGATCATCAACTTACCAATAAGTGACTAAGGAACGATCGATCATAAGATTTACGGTAGGCTCCTAAATTTAAGTATAGGCCAAGATTCTGGAGTGTGTTGCAGTTGCTACAACACTTGGTGATTCACTGGTTGAATACCAGCTTCTCTGTCTTGGTTTGTTTTAGTGCAGGGCCTTGGTCCTTCAGGGAGTATTGATTCATCATGAAGATTAGTTTAGCTTCTCCACTTACCCCATGGGAAGACATGGTCCCCTTTGTACCTTCTCAGTTGTACACAACATAAGATTCAGACAGATCAGAATGTTTCGAATTGGGAAGGATATTTTATCTGGCTAGCTTAATATTTTTAGAGTATAGTTTTTCATCTTTGGTGTTGCGCCATTGCTAGTAGGCCTATATAGTACCCTAATGGAGTCATGTAGGAACCTATGCATTCCTCCATCGCCAACGAGCCTAGACAGTACCCCAGTGGAGTTTCCTACTTCACCTCTTTACGTAGGAAGACTTTCTCTTCTTTCGCCTTTGTTATTTTTATTTAAAAGAGAACTATGCATAGCCACTTATTTATTTTTAGGGTTGAATAGGGATCCCAAATTATTGAGAGAAGGAGAGGTTGTTCCTTCAAAGAATCATATAAATACCTCTAATTTAGGTTTGATTGTTTAGATTTTCCCCTTCTCCATTTCTACTAGTTGGATGAGCTTGAAAACACCAAAGAAGAAAATTGATCATAGGCATGAGGTTCCTAGACTTGACACAGGTTCATGGTTGGACTAGAGCTCTCCTTAAGGATGGATCATATTTTCCTTCATAACTTCATCGGCCAAAAGATACAACAAATTACAAGGATGACTGTACAGCTTCTAAGATCAACGATGACTACCAGTCTTATCTGCGCAATTCCAATCATCAAGGTTGACTTCCTTCCATGATTGCGCATTTTCTGAGCTCAAGGCTGACTACTCATCTGAATTGCATGATTCCAATCATCGAGGCTAACTGGCTTCAAGGATTGCGCAGTTTCTAGAGGCAAGCCTAGAACTATTGTGTGACCAAGTTGGGAGATCAACTTGTGACTTAGAAGAATCAACTAAGCTAAAAACAAGCGAAAATGAAAATATAAGTCTCAATCAAAGCATGAATACCTGGATCAGTGGTAGATGAGTTATTGTGGTTAATAAGGAAGGATCTAAAATCGAAGCATAGGAAATTTTTTTGAGGGTGGTTGTAGCTGCTACAACATTGGAGACACACTAGTAGAACTCCAACTCTTTGTATGGACCTTGCCTCGTACAAAGTGAGTCTAACTCTTCCAGAAGTATTTTTCAATTCTTTGATTAGCATAACTTCTTCACTTAGCTTGATTTAAAAATGTAGACCCTATCATTCTCTTCGTCAGAAGCACACATACCAAGCTAAGTCAAAATGAGTTTTTTCAATTGGGGATGAGGAGTATATAGATGCACAAGTAAAAGAGACTATCATAGTTTTTTAGTTTCATCTTTGGTGTTGTTCTGCTACCAGTAGACTTCAATAGTACACCGGCGGAGTCACTTCAGGAGCACAAGCATTGCTCCGCTACCGGTGAGCTTGGAAAATACTCTAGAAGAGTTGCTTAACTTCTTTGTGT
Organism: Pinus tabuliformis; assembly: GCA_031772625.1. Taxonomy (NCBI): domain Eukaryota; kingdom Viridiplantae; phylum Streptophyta; class Pinopsida; order Pinales; family Pinaceae; genus Pinus; species Pinus tabuliformis. The sequence goes on along the minus strand of CM062816.1, from coordinate 1,258,200,869 downwards.
AGGAAGCCTTTCTCTTCTTTCGCCCTTTATTCCATTTTTTCATTTTTTTCATTTTCATTTATTCAAAGAACTGTGCATAGGAACTTATTTATTTCATGGGCGGAAGAGGGATCCTGGCTTATTAAGAGCAGAAGAGGTTGTTCCTTCATAGAAAGATATTTATATATACCTCTAACATACTTTAAAAGTTTTTTCCCCTCTGCTTACTCTACTTGACTTAGTTCACAAGGGTTAACCGAAAATAGAAAACTGATCAGAGTAGGTGGTACTAGTTAAAAGTGAAAGCATCGTGATTTCAACATGACTCTCTTTGAAAGGAACAATTTTTTCACCATTGTATCATCAACTAAAACAAATACAAGATTCACATAAAGAGATGGAATATTCATATAACAAAGTGTTGATTGCAGTACAAGTTCCTCTTGAACTTCACCCTGCTTGTCTAAGAATTCAAACACGGTTTCATGTGAAAACTAACTTGTAGTTGCAAAAGCAAAGAAACAAAGCAATGAAGCAGGATAAAACAAAAAAAAAGTAAAGCAAATAAAGGAAACAAGCAAGAAAAGAAAAAAAATACTCCTACTCCTAATCTAAGTAGAACATAGGCCAACTTACGTAAAGTGATACTTCCAATGCATCCATCGGTGAATTAGTTGGCCCATGTAAGTGAGAGCATGAATGTCAGGAAAGATATACAAGCATACCAACAAGCAAGAAAGATAAGTCAATACAAACCAAAACATTCAAAGTTTGAATGGACCTGCAGAAAAGTAAAACTGGAAAGCACATGAAAGGAACTCTACAAATGTACCATGGTGTCTAAACACATTGCAAGCCGAAGACAAGAAGGCATGCACTTTTGAACTGCGAAAGCAAGCGAACATGAAGAAAGAATAAATTTTTTATTTTGCACAGTGCTCACCACGTACGACTCCTTTAATGACTGAAAAATAGGATCATGTAGTACATATGGAGGGTCTAACAATTGTATGACAGATTGATTTTAAATATGTGTGATAGAGTGATGAGGAGCCTCAGAAGATTCAACACTATTCTAATCAGAAGTGGAACTGACCTCAAGACTACAAGAACCTGACATAACCATCAGCTCAGGCTAAAGTGCCTCAACAGCTTGGGGAAGTTCCAACTCATCAGTAGGTAGATCATCATAGATCGGTGGCTAGGAAAGATTAGCAGTGGAAAAATCAAAATTGTGACCGAATGAATCAATGAAGAGGTCACGACAACCACAATCAGAAAGTTCAAGATCACAAATAGATGCATCCTTGTGATCTGATGAAAAACGATAAATTCCACCCTCTAAGTTTTCAGAAAGATGAGATGAGTGATTAGGAAGATTAAGAGTAGAAGATTGATCCTCTCCACATTTAGATGAAGAACTCACATCCCATGTCTTCTGTGAATGATTAGAATTAGTAACATCATCAAGAATTAAATTTTCATAAGAGTCAACAAAAATGATAGAATCATGGAAAATATCAAAATGATGAAGGAGAGGTGCGGAAGGAAGAGAATCATCCTTCATTGCAAATTATTTTTCAGCTATGGGATCCCCCACATAATCATCGTGAATGATATCACAAGTTGGCTACTCAACACCAACTCCATCCAACACTTGATCCTTGTGAACATCACAAGAGAGATTTGAAACAGGTGAACACAACACATCACAATCTAGAGGATTAGAAGGACCAAAGGATGGAGGATGAGGAGATAACACTTCATCACAATCATCAGATTGACAGTCCAAACCTGTGCTGAAATTATGAGTATGTGAGGTGGGAAAAGATGGTGGTATATCAACAAATTAATTTTCAACTTCTCCTACCTCAACCTACGGAACTAGAGTTGTTTGATGAGAGGAGGATGAAGGGTCACTTGGAACAAGAACCTTTTTTGTCATAGATTTAGAAGCTCTAACACTAAGGTATGTTGGGAGCGGCTCAAAAGATTCTAACTCGTGTGGATTTTCTGAAATGTGAACAAGATATTGAAATCTTCCTATCAAGAACTTCCAATCAACTTCATCTTCCAGATATTCAAAACAAAAATGCATAAAACGAATGTGAAAATGATGCAATGATTCATCAGGTGATTTTCACAATTCTAAAATTTTCTTGCCCAGATGTTTATGATCGAACATGTCAAAAGCACGAGACAGATCTGTGAAAAGATGCTCCAAATATTGTATGAAGGCATCGTTCAATGTGTTACACCATTTCCTTACGTTCCCTTCGAACATGAGAATAAACAACTGAGCACCAACATCCTCAAGGGGCATGTTGTGCTCTATGTAGAATTGAAGAAAACAATCAGTATGCTCAAGCAAGGTTTTTCCACCCTCACAACAAAATTTAAGATGTGACACGTCATTAATGATATTCATTGGCACTTGTAATTTTATGTCTCTCAAAAAACATGTCGGGATTATGATACATGAAGAAGTCAGAAATGAGTGCAAAAATTCAAAATAAACTTCAAGGGATCAATTTGTAACATTTCCCTTCTTCTAGCACCAAAAATGTTGACAGTGCTAGACCCGCCAACATTCAGGGGGATCTCCCCGATATGAAGTCCCAACTAGACCTCACACCATTTGGAGTAGGAGTCCTAGCAATGGGTGGTAATCTAATTCCTTGACTGCGGAAATGTGCAGAGGAAAGTATTATAACTTTGGATGAGAGAAAGTGTGTGACCCTACGGAGAGTCAAGTGCGATGCATGAAGGTTCCAACACAAAAAGGGGAAATAAAGTGCACCCCTTGGAAGCCTGTAATAACACCTAGATTGAAAGGAACACATGAGTGAAATGACATCACAAGCTAAGATTCGCAATAGTCCACAAGTTAAAGTGATGATTTAATCCAATAACACACATTCAACAAGATTTGTACAAATGCAAACAAAATAGTTCATAAGAATATGTGTAAGTTAAATAACATACATTACCAATACAACAAGAATAGTCCTAATATATTAACAACATATGCATGAAAGCATTTTGGCTCTAATTTTATTATTATAAGTGAAAGTTCCATCCATCCATACACCATTGACAACCACTAGCCTCAATAGTGGAACATTACGGTAAAGAACACCTGCTCCTCCAAAGAAGTATACTCGCTCTACACTATGGAGAAGCCAAGGCTCTTCACAATACTCCCAAGCTCTTGCTAAGCCTAAGCCTAGCCAAAAGCTTGGATCCCAAAATCCCATTACATGAGTTATGATGTTTTATTTATAACAAGAGGGGGGTGACTCTTTAACTCCACTTTGTGACCTTTGGACTACCCTCATTGTTAACCGGAAAAGTGTCTACTTAGAACGCCCCTATCCCACTAAGGTGTGACAGTACCTTAGAAACAAACAAGGAAAACTACTTTCGTATTCCTCTTTATGAACTATAAACAAAGAGGAATAGGATGAACCAACCTGTGTCTTGCGCTAGTCCTTTGATTCAATCTCTCTCCTCTTTGACAGCTTCCAGCTACCTGCTCCCTTACTTGCCAAACTTCACCAAGTTCCTGCAAGATCACAGAAGAGGAAAACTATACAAAGACATGGATTCATATTCATAAATAGCTTAGGATCAGATTTAAGCTAAACATGCAAATATAACAAAACATCATTGATACACAAGCATGTAGGATAAACTCAAATAGTTTTATTGATATAACAAGAAGGTCCAGGAGGAGTTACAACCGATGATTCCTAATCCAGCATCAACCCCCCAGCAAAGGAATCCCCTCTTCACCTCCAACAAAGCATAAATCACCCAATGCACTGATCTCTATCTCAAAACCAACAACAATTCTCTGCAAAGTACAAAATTCCAGCCTCTGGATCTCTAGGATGAGGGATCCATACATAGATGTATGCAAAGAGGATGAGTCAGCTTATGATTTGACTTGTGGCTTCTCTCTGTCAGTTCTTGCTTCCACTTGGAGACTGAGAGCCTCTTACTCATCCTTGGTCGAACTCAGTGAGGCAAGTGTCAATGGGGAAGATTCTGGAAGCTTCCATTTCCTGTCCACCTCGCGGAATGACACTGCCATTTGTCATTTCCCGCTCAGCGCACACTGGTAGTGCAAGGTGCGTTGCAACGCACCTAGCTAGTGTACTAGGGTGCTATGCAACACAGCTAGCTAGTGGAGCAGCTGAAATGATCCTAATTTGACTGATTCTGAGCAGTTTCTGGTGGAGAACTTCTGGGAGAAGCTGTAATTGTTTGACCTTGTTCCTCTAGGGGTAGGAACAACACTTTTAGGGACTTAGGATCCCTTGGTTTATGGACATTTCATGCTTAGAGCTGTAAGGCACAAAAATTTCTATAACAGTTGCCCCCTAAAGTATGAGGTCGTTTATCGGGTGAAATGCTTTATTAGGAGGATCGAAAGTTCTTTCAATGCTGGGAGGAGACCTGTAATAAGATACAATACAATACACTATCTTCATACTGTTTTCATGATCTAGCTGAGGCGGGCATTCCCATGCTCAGCTTTATAAATTCATTTTTATGTACATAGGACAGACAATCGTCTGTTGGTAGACTGATGATTCTGATGAAGTCATCATCCTTTTGGTAGGATGATTATCTGTGCTGCAATGTTGTATATGTCAATGTTTTTATTTTTCCTAAATATATATCGCAGCCCGGATGGATGAAACTAGATCTGGGGTCTTCAATCTCGTCCGATCTTCACTCGAAGTACAAGTCGATCCATGTGAGAAATGTTTTGAAGTCGAACATGGAAAGACATCGCTTGATTACCAGTCGATGATGTAAACAGTTAACAAGCGCGAGAGGAATCACCGATAAGGATGATGACCCTCAAGGTACTGAAGTACAATTCACGTGGTGTGAATAAAGGACTTGGCGTCAAACACCACGCAAAATCTTTCGGTCGAAGGTCATTGATGTATACCTGTCGCCGGAAGTGAGAAACTTGCCATTGAGGCATGCAAGCTTCAAAGTACTGAATGGGGTGTTCCTAGATCAACTTCTTGGATAATGAGCTGGTGTCGACAAGAAGCGATCCGTCAAAGGAGGGCCTTGATGAATCCCACATCAATGACACGGAACGGAGCAAATGATTTTGATGGAGGTGAAAACGATCTGATGATATATGGTTCAGGATGGCGGTCATGAAAAAATGAAGTATAATGTATGGTAGTGGATGGGACATGGGTGACTTCTCTGGATGACTTCTCTTGAACATGTCGGTGACACTTATGTGATGGATTGGTAGCATTTAACCCAAATGTGGATGGTATGGCGTGACCATGGTGATGTGACCGGTGAATGAAACAACCCAACCCGACTCAGGCACGGAGTGGAAGTGTCATGTTCAAGAGCGACTTGCTACCAATAAAGATTCTTTGAGTTTCTTCCCAATTTTTCCCCAGTCATTGCTGACCAGTACCTCTTTATTTTTGTCAAGCTTGAGGAGGATAACATATGCATGTTCTATAATTTTCCCTTCGGGCAAACCCATCGCTATGTTTTAACGAGCCTAGCGATAGTGAAACTCGTTCTCGTCTAAAGACAAGTTTGTCGCTATTAATCCTTTTAACGAGTTTTACGACAAAGATAACTCGGTCCTTTTCATTTTTAGAGAGTCTGAAAAGGTACGTAAAGGTAACTCCGAAATTCCTTTTTCGTCATCTAATCCCTTAAGTCCGAAAAAGTATAAAACAATACAAAAGGGATGAATTTTCGATAGTTTTAACGAGCCGAACAAAACAAGCCTCGATCTTTTTGTGCAATAATCCCTCAGGTCCAAAAAGATTAAAATCTAGAGGAGGGATAGCACTTCCAGTCGCTTTAACGAGATGGAAGGCCAAAACTCGACAATCTTTTCATATTTTACGAGTCAGTTTAAAAGAGCTTAAAGAAGACTCGTCTTTTGAGGAACGAGTGATAAAATGGGTAGCAGCTGATTCCAGGTAATGGTTGGAATTTTCCAATCACGACAGTGTCACAAGGATGGCTAATGAAATCACTCTTCGCAGCTGTTCCTCAAAATGGGTAAACAATCAAATGGAGGTGAATGATCGGCCAATGGAAAAGTGGAGGTGACGGTGCAAACACGACCAAGGCTTTAATGGCTGAAATCTTCATTCACGGTGGTTATTTACCGGGGAATAGTTCATTTTTTAATGAGCTTAAATGCGGGTGGAAACACTTGCTCATGTCTTATGTTTATTTTTTAACGAGCTTGAACTATGTGCTAAAACTGCTCGATTAATCCAGTCATATGATAAGAATGTCTCATATATAAAACGACAACTTTTAGATTTTTGCCCCACATCCTTTCTTTATGCAAGTTAGGTGACGACTAATCCTACGAGTTTAAAGGGTTAGAGGTCCTAAAAATTTAAAAAATAAATAGCCGCCCCTCGGTTGCATTCCAAAAGGTTTTCATGCCCCCAGGTATAAAATATGGTTTCAAGGTTACCCCTCAATTTGCAGACAGAACATTTGTTCTATCGGGAGAGGCCTACCTCTTACAGGTTACCCAAAGATTGCTCGAATAGCGGTGCAAATAAAACACTTCTTCGACGATGTCTACCGAGATAAACAAAGGCGAGTGACTCAGTTCTGTCAACTCACATAACTTTGACAAGAGAATCTTGTTCTAGAATAACCCCTCTTCCAATCACGAACGGGGTACAGACTAGTCATATTCTCCCGCGGAAATCTACCCTATACCCGAAGTTTTCCTGCCGGAGCAGACCAGGACACATGCCCCCTGGGTTTCAGTCATATCCCTCCGAATTACTCGCGCTCATCGGGAGGACGGACTGGAGATTGAGACATTTCTTGCGTGAAGAGACCATTTAGGGATGGTATATGACTATTTGCTATGCGTGATCCGGGAAATGAAAGCTGGTCCACGAGCTTGACCACTCTTCCTTCGTGCGGAAAACACATTACTCTAAAGAGTGAGGAGACGATGGCTCCCATGCAATAAATATAGTCTCGTCCAAGGAGTAGGTTATAATCCAAGGGTCCTTGAACTACCATTACATTCATTTGAACTGTCTTCCCTCTCAATGTTATGGGCACATTGGGAAGGATCCCTAAAGGTCGACTGGTTCCTTTATCAAAGCCTGTCAGATTTCTCATCTCAGGCAACATCGATGGAAAACCAAGCGCTTTCCAAGCAATAGAGGAAAGGATACTCACAGAAGCCCCCTCATCTATGATGGTACCAACCATGACCATTCTATATATTTGAACGATAATTCAGAATGGTATGCTTGTTGGTAAACGGGGTCTGCCTAGTTGATTCCAGTCGAAGGAGACAACTAGGTTGCTTGGAGGTGGGACCGAGTAGACGGCCGGGTATGGCTCTGGCGAACTTCCCTCCTGTGGTAAGGGAATTGGTAGATTGCCCCCATGTTCGTCAGAGTCTGTGTTGATGAAGAGAATTTGGACGGTGTCATCCTTGTTCTCCTCAGTGACTGTATCATCCGAAGATAAAACCTCTGAAGGCAAGACCGGGTCAACTTCCGTCTCGACCTTTTGACTTTCATCTGGTACGGATTTAGATGGTTTATCTTCTATTATAGGCGGTTCAGCCGACCACTTGAGCAGGCCAGCTGGATTCTCAACTAGCGACGGACTCGGCAAGAGTTTTTTATATCCAGGAGGGAGTCGTAACGGTGAAACCGGACGATCATCCAAAACTCTTTTCACTTCGTCTAAGAAGGGACAACGGTGTACGGCATGATTGCCTTCGCATAGTTTACAGGGAAATCTAGCTTTCCCTTTTTGTCCCGGGGCTTCACTTTCGCTAGTTGACGGTGTGCTTTCAACATGATCATCAGAGGTTGATGACACCAGATTGTGCAAATGAGGAGACCAGTCCCTTAGTATCCGAGGGATGCAAGGACAATCTCTGTGAAAGTGGTCTCCTTTGCAAATGACACATGGCGATTTAGGCCTGGTCGGTGCAGTGTGTGGATTTTCGTTAGACGACACTCGTTTTCCCCCATTCGCCTTTGGCTCCTTCTTCTTCTTCTCTTTCTTCTTCTTCTCCTTCTTCTCCTTAGGAACTTGACTTTTGGCTTTGCCAGCCCTATCAAGCGAAGAGGAAGGAAGAGAGGAAGAATTAGAGGAAGTAGACGGTTGGTGGGCAACTCTGGACTCGTCTAATTACTGATTCGATTGCTCAGGAATAGTGGTGTTCTGAACGAAATTGGTTGAGAAGAGCCAGACTGGCAAGCCGATTGTCAGTCCTGGAAGCGACAATGTGGCCATATGGGGTGCACCAACATCTCCCCAAGAGGAGAAGGGACTAGGATTTCCACCAAGGGGAATTCCTTGGTTGGTAGACTCCATTTTCTCAACCTAAGATCAATGTAGGAAAAGGGTATGAATATTCCGTTTAAAATAAATTTTACGACGCTTGGACACAACTTGTTTTTTCAGTTTTAAAGAGTCGAGAAAAAACAAAAGATGACTCTAGTCTCCTTTGATTTTTAATGAGCCTGAAGTGACAAGTGCTCAGATGGACCTTTTCCATTAAGGAGTCTGAAAAGGAACGAAAGGGACTGCTCTGGAGATCTAGGTAGAGGGAGTACGAAACCAATCGCAAAACTGCAGAATACTTTTTATGGTACGGCAGTCAATCTTCCCGAATGTTGTGTTCGGTGCATTGCGATCAGTAGGGTGGCCGACACGGCTTCCTATGGATAAAAGGTTTTAAGCCTATAGGGGTCTCCCAATATATACTCGATGGTACGTGGGAGCACAAGTCCGTACTGGCACTTATCATCTCAAAGTGGAGGAATCACCCAACCATCAGTGAGGACAACAGTTACCAGGCTTTACGACGCCAGAATACGTCTCTAGCCTAGACCTCTAAATGTTGTGCGTTAAGTTCCAAAGCGTTGTTAGATTCATTCAGTTTATTTTAAGTTGATCTTTCTTAGAAGTTTGCCTTTTGGGATCACCACGAGATGTAGATGTAATTCCTAAAATGCAATCTAAATATGATAAGCAAACTTTTATCTCTTTTCAGCAATGAAAATCCTAGCTACAAGGGGAAAATAAAGACACAATGTTTTCTCAAAGAGCAAAGAGCACACTGTAGATGCACTTTTCCTAAATCAAGCCAAATAGACTATCAATATGCAAATACACATATGCATGTATTTGTTTTCACTTTCTTAATATTGATGCCTAAAAAGAAAGTTGATGTACAAATCTGAATTCGCTTTCAAGTGAACAACACAAACAAGCTTCTTTTCGAAATCAAAAGGTAGAGAAGATTACGACACTTTATGATTTTGAAATAAACACTCGTTTCGACACTAGAAAGTGACAAATTCAAACCAAAGACAAAAGTAAAAGCATAATAGACTGTCAACAACAAATAAACTTTCTCCTAAGATAAAAAACAACGCTTACGACAGATCTAAATCCAAGGACGACAGTATGACTATTCTACTCTTTCAATGGAAAACTGTAAATGATGTAACAAACACACAAAGAACATCTACGGTCTTTTTGTACAAAGGAGGTGGAATTAAGGCAAAGAAAAGGGGTTTTTAAACAGAAACACACTGATCACAGGCTGCAAAATCAGAGACAAAACTGAAAAAATGAAGCAAAGAACCTCAGCTGCACAGGGCTAGGCTGATAAACGCACCTGTTTCACAGAGAAACTGAATTGCAGCTCAGGTAGCCCTCTCGGGAACTGCGTTGAAATGTAGAGTCTCTTCATAGTGCCTGCGCTGGGGCAGAAACAAGACTTCTATCTGGGTTCTGGGTCACGGTTTGCAGTTTAATCTATGGATTTTGGCCGAGTAAAAGCAATCGGTAATGCACAATCAGAGGGTGGATTTAAAGGAGGCCTAAGAGCTATCACAAAGGGTAATCATATCATTTTCGAATCAGCTGTTCAAATCATAAACAAATCCAATGAATGGATTGAAGTAGCAAGTGTCTACTTTGCATTTGATAATAGCAAATGCAGTTCGATTGCTACTTCTGTGTTTATGAAACAAGCAACAAGGGAACACAAACAAACTAACTAGACACGATCCCCAGCGGAGTCGCCATTTTGTTAACGGGAAAAGTGTCTACTCAGAACGCCCCTATCCCACTAAGGTGTGACAGTACCTTAGAAACAAACAAGGAAAACTACTTTCGTATTCTTCTTTATGAACTATAAACGAAGAGGAATAGGATGAACCAACCTGTGTCTTGCGCTAGTCCTTTGATCCAATCTCTCTCCTCTTTGACAGCTTCCAGCTACCTGCTCCCTTACTTGCCCAGCTTCACCAAGTTCCTGCAAGATCACAGAAGAGGAAAACTATACAAAGACATGGATTCATATTCATAAATAGCTTAGGATCAGATTTAAGCTAAACATGCAAATATAACAAAACATCATTGATACACAAGCATGTAGGAGAAACTCAAATAGTTTTATTGATATAACAAGAAGGTCCAGGAGGAGTTACAACCGATGATTCCTGATCCAGCATCAACCCCCCAGCAAAGGAATCCCCTCTTCACCTCCAACAAAGCATAAATCACCCAATGCACTGATCTCTATCTCAAAACCAACAACAATTCTCTGCAAAGTACAAAATTCCAGCCTCTGGATCTCTGGGATGAGGGATCCATATATAGATGTATGCAAAGAGGATGAGTCAGCTTATGATTTGACTTGTGGCTTCTCTCTGTCAGTTCTTGCTTCCACTTGGAGACTAAGAGCCTCTTACTCATCCTTGGTCGAACTCAGTGAGGCAAGTGTCATTGGGGAAGATTCTGGAAGCTTCCATTGTCTGTCCACCTCGCGGAATGACACTGCCATTTGTCATTTCCCGCTCAGCGCACCCTAGTAGTGCATTTAGGTGCGTTGCAACGCACCTAGCTAGTGTACTGGGGTGCTATGCAACGCAGCTAGCTAGTGGAGCAGCTGAAATGATCCTGATTTGACTGATTCTGAGCAGTTTCTGGTGGAGAACTTCTGGGAGAAGCTGTAATTGGTTGACCTTCTTCCTCTAGGGGTAGGAACAACACTTTTAGGGACTTAGGATCCCTTGGTTTATGGAAATTTCATGCTTAGAGCTGTAAGGCACAAAAATGTCTATAACACTCATGACTCTTAAACATCTTCACAAAATAACACATTACATCACATAATGACTTTTCATATTCCAATATTGACATTTGGAATTTCAGTTACAACATAATTACAAATAATATTGCATTTTACACTCATACCCATATAGGGAAAAATGGGGTAGAGACAACTTGGTAGCCTAACAAGGCAAGACACTATGATGCTTGAGTTTGTGAACACTCTAGATTGACAACCTCCACTTGATACTTTTCGGTCACATATCGATTCCAAGCTTGGTACTATGTGATGAAATACCCAAACTACATGACGATATCAAGATGGAAGGAGACTCCAGCCTCCATAGCATCGGGGTACAATTATTTGGAACTAGTCATAACTTCTCTCTTGAGCAGGATAAACATGGTTCTGATCTGGACAGGACCACCGATGTAGTTCTGCATGTTTTTTATGTTCGACTCTAACTCCTTGGTAGAAACCTATCTCACCTACTCCAATTAATCTTCAATCTCCCACATGACTTGGTGTTCGTATTTAGCTTCGGTGAGTGAGTTGATTGATGGGATCTTGTGGGTTCTCACCATGAAGTCCAATACTTTCGTACAACCATACATATGGGGCCTGAATGTTTCCAATGAACGAGGTGAGATACTTATTTTTATGAACATTCAAACTCTTTCTTTCTCCAACTCTGCCTCTAGCTTCATCTTCTTTACCAAAGTAAGTGGTTCCCCTTTGTATCACCTTGTCCATTCTTGCGTGGTAGTGATGGGATTTTGTAGATTCCTAAGAGTCTTGACAAATTCCTTGCTCTACTGCTACAAGCTATGCAAATGAAAAAATGCCCTATATACGGTCATGAGCTCCTCACATGGGTCTCGCATGGTCTCTTTAATTTTTGATACCTCACCAAGTATCGCTGCTCTCATTTCCCCCAAGAAGACCTGTGTGGGATCTACATTCTGCATTGCTCCGTAGAGTTGTTCTATCCCTTGACGGGCAAACTATAGATTCTTTATTAATTACTTACTCTCAGGTGTTAAATACTGAGTGTTTTATCTTTTTGTACCTTCGAAGACCAAGTTGACTTCAGCAATGGCATTTAGATTACTACTTGTGTCCACCACTATCACCCTTTCTTTAATGAATGAAAGTGATGCAGGATCGTTGCTCAGGGATAACTTTGTGGTTAGAGGTGGTAGAGGTTGAATGATGACCTATGGGGTATTCAACATTAGATTAATATCTTCATCATGTGGTCTAGGTCCCAACTCCATCTCTACAATTTCAATCAAATCTTCAATATGCTGAGCAAGATCTCGATCCTACATATGTTCGCTCTTTCCCTCTTCTGCCAACCAATTTTGTTCTTGATTCAGCTTTGTTTCTTCTGTCATTGTTCCTTTCCTTTCTTATTCTTCCTTCTTCTGATCCTCTTCTTTTTCTTTCCTCCTCAAATCTCATTCTTCCTTTGGTTCTTGTTCAAATTTCTTCAATCTCAATTCTGCTACGTGAAAGCTCTACTTTTCTCTCTTCCTCTGCTTTTCTGTATTTATCCTCTCCTTCCTTTTGCTTCTGCTACCAAATTTTCCTACATGAAGAGTGAATCTTCTTTCAGTCTACAAATTTGTTCTCCCTCTATTCTGTCAGCAACATTCTCTTCACCTGATCTTGTACTTGATTGCTTCCTTATACTTCTGCTACTCGACTTGCTTCCATGTTAGTGTTGACTCCTTTTCTCTCAACAACGGAGTGTCTGCATATATTGGAAATTTAAGTGGTGCTTTCTCAACTAATTCCCGAGTACTACTTTTAGTGGTCTCTCTTGAATCATCTCTCTTTGGTGCCATGGTAATAATGGCTATTGAAGAGAAGTGATTCACAAGTGTGGTACCTGTGGGATAGAAAGCACACTCATGGCAAGCAAACATTAGCTCTTACAAATCTAACTTCACATCATGATCACGAAGAAATTCGGGAATATAATGTGAGGGATTGTGCAATTTTCACCTACAAGAAGTACTGATAGGTTGTGGGAACTACACATTGTGTAGTCTCATCAGCCAAGGGTGTAGCCTAGGGCTTGAGACTGTGCAAAATGCAGTTTAGCCTGGGCAGAGCCTGGGGGAGACTGCACATTGCACAATATCAGTGGCCAAGGTTGGCAGGCTAAGCCTTGGAACTGCATAATGTTTAGTTGTGGCCAGACTGTACTGCACACTATGTAGTTCCAAAGGCCAAGCTTGGAGCTTGAGCCTTAATATTGCACATTTCCCTACTAGGAAAGGAAAAATCTATCTAAGGAAAGTGCAGATATGCTTGATGGAGGGGTGAAAAATGAGAAGAACCTAGTGATAATGAGATATTGAGTGCAAATATATCTAGGTGAGGATAAATCGATGAAAAACAAGTGCAGAAACTCAACAAACTGAAAGAAACTCAAGTTCGTGAGTAGAGTTGCCAAGATAATGACCGTTGGTGCAAAAACAAGAAAATCAATGCGAAACTTATGAAATGAAAATGACATACTACAATAAGACTTATATAATCTATAGAAAATTAAACTCCAATAACCAAGAAGAGAAACAAGTGAAACAAAACTCACACAAGCCAAATGAAAAAAAGCGATAGAAAAGCGGCAAAAAATGATAAAAGAAAAACTCACCCAGAAAAGTGAAGACAATGCTTCAAAGGTTCCTTGTTCTCCTTGTGAATGTTAGAGCTTAATGATTGAATGTACTAATGAGCTCCAGAGGAGTCTATTATATAGAATTAAGTAAATTGGAATTTATGACCCGCATGCCTAAAGTCAAGCAAAAGGTGACACTTGGCAAAAGTTTCTAAAAATAGAAAAAGTGCCTCCTTCAAGATACTAAAAATACATCCCTATTTCCTAGGGACTCTTTTTTCCCTTTAGTTTTCTTTCTTTTCCAATGGGAAACTTACCATGCACATTGCTGGGAAAGACTGTGTATTTCTGGGGAACTGGGAAACATTCTGGCTCAGTGTGCATTGCGTAGTTTCTGAGCTTAGTGATGTTGGGTGTGTGTTATATTCTTTCCAAGACATGATGGTTTTCTGTCCATGGTATTTTTGTAGATCTGGTCAAGGGAACTACAGTTATGTTCTAATCCAGGGTTAATGCATTGGGGTTTATGGATGCTTCGACATGTATATATATGTGTTGTAACATTAAAAGGAATATAACAAAAAATCAATTTAGTAATCTCGGTTTTGGGATCGAGGGGAAAATCTCTGTATATATCTATTTTATGTTTTATGCTCTTGCCATTGTTTATTTTTTGTTTTAAGAATTCATATGCAAGTAATTTTTGTATGGGGTTAAAACCTACATTTGGTATTGGAGCTATTTTGGCTTCAAGGGGACGCCTTTACTGCTGAGGGGTTTTTCTTGGGCCTGTGGTAGACCCTGTTCAGTGGCAGATCTGCGGGATTGATTCTTGTGGTGAAAGAAGATGGAGAACAGTGGAAATATAGAGATCGAGAAATTTAATGGTCAAAGTTTTGAGTTATGGAAACTCAAGATGGAGGATCCGCTGGTGGATAAAGATCAGTGGATCGTGGTACTAAACCAATGACAATGTCGGATGAAGATTGGAATAAGTTGGATTGGAAGGTAAAGAGCACAATATGGCTGTGTATCTCAGATTAAGTATTGTTTAATGTATCAGGGGAAGCTTTGGCGAAGGCTTTGTGGGACAAGTTAGGGACTTTGTACAAATCTAAGTCTCTGGTGAATAAATTGTTCCTACGGAAAAAGTTGTATAACTTGAGGATGAAGGATGGAGACTTGGTGACAGAGCATCTGAACGCATTTAATACTATGGTAATCCAGATGCTATCTATTCATATAAAGATTTCAGATGAAGATAAGTGCATTGGTTTGTTGTGTTCTCTACTAGATTTGTGGGATAGTCTGGTTGTTGCAATAGGTAGCAATGTGACTACCTTGCAGTTTGATGAAATAGTCTCATCCTTGCTATCGAAGGAGAAGAGATGGAAAAATATGGAGGGCCAGAATGGTGATCCCTTGTCTGTATGAGGACGGTCCAAAAAAAAATAAAAAATAAAATCCTTGAGTGGGAGATCTAAATATAGAGGGAGATCTACATCTGTAGGAAAAGCTGTAAAGGTGTGCTGGAAATGTGGAAAGGAAGGGAAGTTCAAAAAGGACTATAGATCTAAAGCTCCTGAGAAAGGAAAGGGATTTGATGATGCTCATTCTGTAGAGGTGAAAACCACCTCAGATGAAGGTGGGGATGTGTACTTGGCTTTTTCTTCAAGTACACATGTAGATCATGAGGCATGGTTGATTTACTCAGGTGCATCCTTTCACTTCACTCCTATAAGGAGTGGTTCTGCGAGTATGATAAATATGATGGTGGTGATGTCTTCTTAGGGGATGACAGGAGGGCTAGAATTGTCGGTGGCAGAGAAGTCGAGTTGAAGTTGCAAGGTGGGAGGATTAGAAGACTTCAGGGTGTTCAGCATATTCCCGCATTGGACAAAAATTTGATTTCTGTAAGCAAACTGGATGATGCAGGTGTAAAAATAATGTTCGAGAAATATTTTTGCAAGATGGTTCAGGGAGCACTGGTATTGATGTGGGGATTTTAGATTGGAACTCTGTACAAGCTTCAGGGTAGCACTGTTGTTGATGGGTGCAAAAGTTTTGTGTTTCTTGAAAGTGGAGAAGAAAATATAGTGGTCTCTGGAGAAAAGACCATGTTATGGCATCAAAGGCTTGGAAATATTGGAGAGAAGGGACTTTGAATACTTCATGGTAATGGTATGGTAGAAGGTATGTATAATTTCTCTCTGAATTTTTATTTCTTTGAAAATTGTGTATATGGGAAGCAAAATTGGGTGAGTTTCCCCTTTGGTGTTAAGAGGGAAAAACATATTTTAGAGCTTGTGCATAGTGATGTGTTTGGACCTGTGTAGGTTCCATCAATAGGTAAGTATTCATACTATGTATCATTTATGGATGACTTCTCAAGGCATACATGGATATATTTCCTTAGGAATAAATCTAAAGTCTTTGATAGGTTTAAATAATTTAAGGCTTTGGTGGAAAACTAGACAGAGAAGAAGATAAAGGTGCTGAGGACAAATAATGGTGGAAAGTTTTGCAAGAAGGAATTTGAATATTTTTGTAAGAAGTGTGGTATATCATGGCATAAGATTACTCCATACACACCTCAGCAAAATGGTGTTGTGGAAAGAATGAATAGGACATTGATGGAAAAGGAAAGAAACATTCTCAGTGGTGTCGGGTTAGGACAAGAATTCTGGGTAGAGGTGGTGGAGACGACATGTTACCTAGTTAACATATCACCTTCATTAGCATTGGAGGATAAGGCTCCAAAATAGATATGGACTGGTAAGAAAGCCTTTCTTTCACATCTAAGGGTATTTGGATGTGATGCATATGTACATGTTCCAAAGGAGAAAAGAACCAAGTTAGATAGTAAATATGAAAGGTGCATATTTATTGGGTATAAGCATGGTTTAAAAGGTTATAAGATTTGGAACCCAGAAACAAGGAAGGTTGTGTACAACTGCGATGTGGTGTTTAGAGAGGTGAAATATGTTATTAACATGAAGTCCTACCAAAGGAACCTAAGAAGGTAAGAGTTTGAGCTAAAGGAGGAGGAATCAAACTGTACAACAGAAGAGGAATCAAACTGTACAAAAGAAGAGCCACAAACTCCAGTTGTGAGAAGATCAGTTCGTGAAAGAAGGCAGCCAAAAAGGCATAGTCTAGCTACTTTCTATTCAAAATTTTCCTTCTCTATTACTGATTATGATCCCATAACTGTGAGGGAAGTAGTAGATTTAGAGGATGGAAAACTCTAGAAAGAGGCCATGGTTGATGAAATTACATATTTGCACAAAAATAAGGCTTGGGATCTAGTGGAGTTGTCGCTTAGAAGGAAACCAATTGGCAGAAAATGGGTATTTAAGAAGAAGATGAATGCAGAAGGCAAGGTGGAGAAATACAAAGCTTGGTTGGTAGCAAAATGTTATTTCGAGGTGTCGGGAGTTGATTTTGTGATATGTTTTCTCCTATTTCCAAGGTAGCATCTATTATATTACTTTTATCTGTTGCTATTGATTTTGATTTTGAGGTAGAAAAGATGGATGTGAAGACAACATTTCTTCACGGGGATATGGAAGAAGAGATCTACATGAAGCAGCCTGAAGGCTTTGTGGTGAAGAGTAAGAAAGGACTAGTATGTAGGTTAAAAAAGTCTTTGTATGGGTTAAAATACTCACCAAGGATGTGGTATAAAAAATTTGATACATATATATGGGGACTTGGCTTCACGAGAAGCGAAGTAGATCACTGTGTGTATTTTAAATTAATTGGTGACTATGTTATTTATTTGGTATTTTATGTGGATGATATGCTTTTTATTGGAAATAACAAAGAAATTATCTAGGAATTGAAGACCCAATTGTCCTCCAAATTTGACATGAAAGATCTTGGTCCTACATACTATATTTTGGGCATGGAAATTAAATGAGATTGGGCAAAAAGGACGCTCTAGTTAAACCAGAGGAAGTATGTTGAGACAATATTGCAGAGGTTTAATATGCAGGATAATAAATCAGCAAAGGTTTCTATTCCTGTCGGTGTAAAGTTATGTGTTGAACAGTGTCCCAAGACACAAGAAGAGGAAGAGAACATGTCTTGTGTTCCATACGCAAGTGCAGTTGGTAGTCTGATATATGCAATGGTGTGTACTAGACTAGACATTGCACATGTAGTGGGAGTATTGAGCAGGTTTATGTCAAAACCAGAGAAGGAGCATTGGACAACATTGAAGCAGGTTTTCAAATATTTTCATGACATTAGTGATTATGGTCTTTGCTACCAAGGAAGACCAGGATTGGACAGAGTTTTGAACATCCGTGGCTTTGTTGATGCAGATTGGGTTGGCGATTTGGATTAGATAAGATCTAAAAGTGGGTATGTGCTTAACCTATTTGGAGGTACAGTCAGTTGGATGAGTAAGAGACAGTCTGCAGTGACACTTTCAACTACAGAGGGAGAATACATGGCAGACACTCATGCAAGAAAGGAAGCAATTTGGTTGCAAAGATTGTGTTCGAGTATAGGGTTAGTACAGTGATATATAAGGATAGATTGTGATAGCCAGAGTGAAATTTTCTTGGAAAAGAACCCTTCTTATCATTCAAAGACAAAGCACATTGATGTTTAGTATCACTTTGTAAGGGATATGGTTGAGGACAAAAAGTTCTTGCTCATAAAGGTGGACACTTTGAAGAATACTGTAAATGCATTGACAAAGTCTGTGAACACTTGAGTAGTTATCTTGATGTAGAGAAACAATGGGCATTGCAAGGTTGGACCAATGGCTAAGCTCTCTTATGGGCCCCCGTGGAAAGAAAACAATGTGGGAAAATATTGGGTGTTTGTTATATTTTTTCCACTACTAGCCGCATGTGCGGGTGGGGGTGATAGCCCCCCCTATTCGTTGCATCAGGTGTAGCAGGGGGGTCACAGGGGTGGCAGGAGCCCCCTGTCGGGGGCTTTGAAGGGGGCAATAGCCTCCCTCTATAGGGTTCAGGGAAGCGCCCGAGGGAATTTTTTGTTTTGGACCCTATATTAGGTGGGAAAACCTACCTATGATTTTGTGCACGGTTTTCGCACATGGTTTTGGGCATGATGGTTTTCTATACTTGGTATTTTTGTAGATTCAGTCAAGGGAACTACGATTATATTCTAATCCAGGGTTAATGGATTGGGGTTTATGGATGATTTAGAATGTATACATTTGTTTTGTAACATTGAAAGGAATATAATGAAAAATCAATCTGGTAGTCCCAGTTTTGGGGTCCAGGGGAAAATATCTTGGTATATCTTTTTTATGTTTTATGAGCTCGCCATTGTTTATTTTCTATTTTAAGAATTATTATGAAGGTAATTTATGTACGGGGTTAAAACCTACAAGTGAGGGCTATGCAGTTTCTAGGCTGAGTGTTGGGGCTTCCTTCCATGCCTGCAAGTTTTTGAGCTCAAGGTTAACTTCTAATCTAATCTGCACAATTCCAATCATCAAGGCTGACCGCCTTCCACGACTGCACAGTTTCTGAGCTAAAGGGTGACTGTCAATCTTAACTGCACAATTCCAATTATCAAAGTTGACTACCTTCAAGGATTACGCAGTTTTTGGAGGCAAAAAATTGCTATTTGACCAAGTTGGGAGAAGACTCCAAAATCGAAGCATAAGCAAAATTTTGGAGGGTGGTTGTAGCTACTACAAGAGGGTGCTATGAGAAGATCTTCCTGTGTGTTCTTCTCCTATGGTTTTACTTCTATTTATGGTTATTTGTGTATTCTTGGATCACTATTCTTTGGTGTTTAATTTCTGGGGAAACATGGCATTTATGTCACTTTGACAATGACTAGTCTATTGAAATCTTTGGTGTTGATTCGGAGGGTCTCTGTACTTTCTGTTTCTTGTCATCTTGGGGAGTTTCCTATCTGCTCAATCTCCCTATTTGTTGTTGTATGTAATTCTAGGTTCTTTGAGAATCTGAAATTCATCTATATGTAATTTCACCTGATTAATGATATGAATTTCTAGTGCAGTTAACAAAAAAAAGACTACACCACCCCTGTTATATACATTTCTTTCTTCAACTGCATCACTTACTTATAATGATCCAATATACTTAACTACCATTAGGGGAAGTTTGAGGTATAAAATGGGCCTCCTAAGGAAATTATAAAATAATAGTGGAAATAATAAAATAATATTAGATTACATCATCAAATTTTAGATGGAAAAAAGAAAAAACTATTTTCTCAACTCAACTTCCTATGGGTTTACTCAAATTTCGAGCAGAAACATTCGTTGGATGCATAATTTGATTCCTCATCCAAGGAGTACCCATGTTCCATACTATCAATGGACCATACTAGAAAAATGAGAAATGCATGAAAATCGTGATTGCAATCACGTGTTTTCATGTATTTATCATTTTTCGTGTAGCAGGGTCCATTGAAAGTATGCAATATGTGTACTCCTTGGATGAGGAATTAAATTTTGCTTCCAACGAGTACTCCCGCTCGAAATTTGAGTAAAAATTTATGGAGATAAGTTGAAAATACGATTTGAAAAAGTAGTTTTATTATTTTATTATTTTTTAATCTTTTTACTTTTTTACTCCGAAAATGGTGAATCATTCCTTATGGTTGACATCATCATCTTGAATCCTATTGGTTCTTAAAAATTTTATTTTGGTTGTACAATTTTCTTAGGAAGCCCGTTTTAAACCTCAAAATTCCCCTAATAATCATTATATCATAATATATCATACATATTCATCCTCAAACAAATATATAATAAATATTTATCATGAATATTTATATCATCAAAGTGACACTTCACGAATCACTTTACTCCTAAAATCACTAGGAAAGAGGGCATAAGTACAATAATACTAATAAATACTTTACATTTGTAATATTTTAA
Organism: Pinus tabuliformis; assembly: GCA_031772625.1. NCBI lineage: Eukaryota > Viridiplantae > Streptophyta > Pinopsida > Pinales > Pinaceae > Pinus > Pinus tabuliformis. Next base: position 1,258,180,217 of record CM062816.1, on the reverse strand, counting down.
TGTGAGAGTTTGCTATAATAGAGTCATATTCCAATTGAATTAGTTTTCCAAAAAAAAATCACTTTGTATGACACAACAAGGTATAATGTATAGGAAATATTTTTTATTTATAAAGATTAAATGTAATTTTCATTTTTTTTGGTTGAGTTCACTATCTTCTTGAAGTTTGTGACTTTTGTAAAGAAAGCAAATGTAATAATTTTACTTCAATTTTTGTTTATAATTATTAAATAGTCACTTATAATAAAAGTGAATGTAATAGTTGTTTTTCAATTTTTCTATAATTATTTAAAATAATAATTGAAAAAATTATTAAAAAAAAAAAATCTAAAAATTGATATATATAATTCATAATTTTTTTTAACAATTATATAAATGAAAGTTAATATTTTTTAATATTATAAATAAGAAAACATATCAATATTATCATTAATAAAAATGATGTATACTTTTCACTCTTAAGTTCATATTATTAAATTTTCACTAATAGAAAAGCCTTTTATTTATAAAGACAACACCTTCCCTTATTGGGGTGGTTATGTGGGAGGAGAGGGCTTGTTGGAAAATGTTTGAAATGGGTAACATATGTCACCATTTGTGGGAGGCATGGCAGTCGTCGACTGAGGGTTTTAGGTTTATACAATGCCATTCTCATTGTTTTAAATGCAGTTTAATGTTGTTGGGGTGACCAAATTACATGAAGTGGGAGATTGGAGGAGAGGAATTGTCCTCTGCCTCCTTCCTCTGTTTCTTCTATGGCTGGAGTGTGGTGTTTCTCATTCTATGGATTCAGAGTCTCGGTTTTTTATTCGTTTGGAGTTCTAGTTGTATGTTGGTTATCGTTGGGTGGTTGCATAGTATGGGTCTGTATTTTGAATAATGCCCAGACCTTTGGTAGCATGTTTGGAGGTACTTCTCTAATCTTTTGTGGTTCTCAATTGTATCAACAATGTTTTTTCTATTTTATGGGTGCTTGTTGCATGGGTCCAAGTTTTGTCATTCATGTTATCGTTGTTTCAAGTTGTTTCCTTTGGTTGCACTTATATCTTAATATTGTTATCCTTCAACTCTAGGAAGTGGAGGTTATACCTCATAGTGTCTGATTTTTCCTAGTTAGTTTTGTTGAGTATTTTAAGTGTTGGATTCTCCCGTGTTCTTGGTAAAAGTATTGATTGTTCCCTTTCCCTTAGTCTTCATCAGTATTTTTGTTTGGTTAGGTATTAGGGATTTTCTTGTTGTAGGACTCTGTGTTGTGCGGAATTTGATAATTTGTTGCGGCTTGGTCCTCTAGTGTGAAAAGTGTGTGAAAACCTACTAATCTCACTAACACGCTTATCGATCCCACTGAGCCTTCTATGGAAAATGCAAGATTTGATGATCATATCCTCTTATTAGGACTAGCTTTCATTGGTCTTATGTTTTTTCTTCGATTTTGGTCATTTATCTCTAGTTTTGTTATGTTATGGTTAGTCATAGATGTCAGGTGCGAGACTATCTCATTGAATTGTTTGCGGGATTGAGGCACTTAAATTTTTCATTATTATGTATGCCCATGACTTACTACTTAGACTCTCATGTCCATGTCATTCATGAAAGTCATTATGTCAATTTGGACATTGATTTTGATATCTTTGGTGGTCATTGTGGTATTGGTATCTTTGGTTATATGAATGTGTTAATGACCACCCATTCACGGAGCTTATGGCAGGCAAGTTTTCCATTTTTGGGTGTTATGAGAAGATTTTACTATGTGTTCTTCTCCTACAGTTTTGCTCGTATTTATGGTTAACTATGTATTGTTTTATCACTACTCTTTGGTGTTTGATTTGTGGGGAAACATGGTGTTTATGTCACTTTGACAATGGCTAGTATGTTGAAATATTTAGTATTGACTAGGAGGGTCTTGTACTTTTTGTTTCTTTTCATCTTGGGAAGTTGCTTGTCTACTCAGTCTCCCTATTTTTTGTTGTATGTAATGTGAAATTATATGAGAATGTAATACTCCTCACACCACCATATGACATTGGAGTAAAATAATATGTATGTACACCATAGTATTTATAAATAAATATAATCTGATAAATAATAAAAATTAAGCCAAGAATTGACCAATTGGTAATGCATTTAGTTTATGGAAATTTCGTTACAAGATAACGAACTTCATCTCAGGAAGGGCTCACTGAAACAAGATGTCAAGGATTGGGGGAGTGACCATTATAATGGAAGTTGAGGAGATGTGTTCAAAATACGAGACATCAATGTTGTGCAGCGTAAAAATAAAATGTGAGAGACATAGTAGTGATGGCATGAATCCTTAATACGTTCCTTTTCTGGTTGTTTCTACATAGTTTGGTGTTGATAGTGTGTGGGAACTTGCATGCACAACTAGAAATCTCTCAGTATGGAATTTTTACAGAGGTGAAAGACAGTCAAATGAGCATACGAAAGAATCATACGATGAATTTCATCTCACCTCGACTCCAAAAGTAGACTATATGATTGCTTCCATGTCCCATTGAGTGATTGAAGACTGAGAAGAGGTTATACCTTGAGGTATGTGCATTTGTTTCTTGGTGAAACTTCTACAGATTCTTGTGCAAGAGACAAATATGGTTTATCTTATGTTCATAAAAATAACGCATGAGTTTTTGGAAGATTAAGATAAATATTTGGAAATATTTGCATATTAACTTGAAAAAAGGGGTTAAAATAATAAGAGTAATCTTTGAAGAAAAGAATTACATATTATTTTGAGAAAAAAAATAAGATAAATTAACCAGGTAACTCTTGATAAATTTTTATGGGTTGTAAACAAAAGGAAATTAATTCCATTAATTTCAGGAAAACAACCCATGAATCTGTGTGCGTAGAAAGCATAGGTTACCCATGTTGTTGTCTTGAAGGGACTCAAGAAATTTGTTCTTCTTGCATGAAAAGAAGAATACATTATGATAGATTTCTTGGAAAGAAAGTTATATATATATATATATATATATATATATATATATATATATAGCTACATGAATAAAATTAACATTTATTATATTAGCATTTCTATTTTTATTAGTTACTGAAAATAATTTATTGAAAAATAAGATGTATATATTTGCATAAAAGAAAACTAGTTGTTAGGCAGTCAAATTCTTGGGAAAAAGGATACATGTTTGCATGTAAGGAATTGTTGTGCATTTAATTTCTTGGGAAAGAAAAATCTAAGTTTGCATGCAAGAGAAATAGCTACTATGCAGTTGAGTTATTGAAAAAGAATAATGAAACCTTGCACAAAAAAAGATTTAAGAAGTCATGTTATTTTTCATAAAGAATGCATGTGAACTTTGCTTGAGAAAAGATAAAGAAATTGAGTTATTTTATTAAAAAAAACATTGCATGGAATTATGTGTGGAAAGCTACACTATTAATTTCTTTGAATTATTATATTTTTTTGATGAGAGATATGCACAAAATCAAACTATTAAGTTTGATGTTTTTTTAGAGGAAATAAGTTTATGTGCATGCACAAAATAGAAATACTATGTTTGATATTTCTTGAAAAGAAATATGTAATTTGCTTGCACAAAAAATATAATTGTTACGTTTGATCTCTTGAAAGGAGATATGATCTCTGCATCCATGAAAAGTACACCTATGATACTGGATTTTTGAAAAAATATATGCATGCAAATAATATAATTATTGTGTTAGACCTTTTGAAAATAACCAATAATTTGTGTGCATAAAATAATAATTATTATGTTAGAACTTGGAAGAGAAACAAGTAATTGCATGCAATAAATGAATTAGCTTTCCTTTGGAAAAATACATATATCCACACACAAGAAATAATAATTAACACATTAGATTTCTTTTAGAATGGAGCATGTATGTATGTGTACAATAGACTTTGTAAATAGCTATATCTTGGGAAAGATGCTTTTGGAAAAGGGACCTACATTTGCATGCACAATAATAGTATCTATTATGTTAGTTTTCCCTTAGAATGGGACATGCATTTTTATGCATAATAATAATAATAATAATAATATCTATTGTATTGGAAAGATTATTTAGTTACATGCATAAAGAAAAAGATGAGAGACTAACTTTCTTTAAATAAGTTTTATCTAATTACATGCATGAAAATCAAAGCTAAGATGCTAGTATTCTTTAATGAAAATGGATGATTACAATGGTTTTCCTTTGGAAAAGAACATGTTCTTATTTGTGAAGGATCATAGTAATGTGGTATTTATTTAGACGTGATTTGATAATTATTTTCTTATAATTAATGCAATGTGAACATCGTTGCTAGAAGAAGCATGTTGTGATATTTTATTTGCATTTCATGTATTGCCAAGAATAGATGTTGAAGAATCACTATTAAATATTGATTATTGGTTGATTAATACTTTGTTTAATCATGATATCAAAGTTTTCTAACGACAACAACAGAAAGAAAGTATGGTGACTTGTGCAAATGATAGATTATGTTTAACATTGTGGCAGGTCAAGAACTAATGGTCCATGTAGATGACTGTGAGCTACAAGATTGTCCACTGATGGAATAACCAGGTCACAAAGATATACAGATTCAATATTTGTGGGTAAATGATATCATGATGATTGTAATAACTTTTAGGTAGATATGTTGTATTTAAATTATATTTACTTATAAGATTTTATGACAATGGTTAAGGGATGAGCTCCTTATAATCCATTAAGTGAGGGGTGAACACCCTCACGAGCATTTAATAATAAAATTAAATGTTTGTTGGTATTCACCCTATGGGGTTTGCAAGATATATCGATGTCTAATGATGTGGTTGTGTGTTGTGTTACTTTTATGATATGGATTCCTTACATGGGATGATGTTTAAATATCAAGTATATGATTAAATAATCTAATTAAAGTGAAAATAATGCAAGGTTACATCATAAATTTTATATTAATATGCTACAATAGTGGTTGTTAATGGTTATGTAACTTACTATTCCTTTACTAAAGTTATTATATGTAATGATGAAGATTATATCTATCAATTAATGAAAAATCTGGAAGAGTAATTTCGATAGTTACACCTGGGTAAATTGTGTAAAATAAATTTTAACTTCTTACTAAGAATATTACTAAAACTATTCTATATGAAAAATCATCTTATTAATAATATGAATTTCCAATACAGTTAACAAAAAAAATTACACCACCCATATTATATACAATTATATATTCAACTATATCACTCACAATATTCCAACATACTTAACTATATCATTATATCATAATATATAATATATATTTATCAACCCACAAATATATCATAAATATTTATGATCAATATTTATATCATCAAAGTGACACTTCAAGAAAGACTTTACCTAACAAATCACTAGGAAACACGACATAAGTACAATTATGTTCATATATTATTTTCATTTGAAATATTTTAATGTGAAACTTTACACAGTCATGTTCCAATTAAGTTGGTTTTCGAAAAAAGAAATCACTTTGCCTCGCACAACAAAGTATAATGTACAGGAATTAGTTTTATTTATAAAGGTTAAATGTAATTTTCAAATATTTTTAGGTTAAGCCGAAGTAATAATTTTATTTCAATATTTTTTATAATTATTAAAATACTTATTTACATAAAAGTAAATGTAATAGTTGTATTTTAATTTTTAATCATTATATAAAATAATAATTTATGAAATTATTTTAATATTAAAAGAACAGAATATATATAATTCATTTTTTTTAATAATTATATAAATAAAAATATGTATTTTTCAATATTATAAATTATATATATATATATATATAGATATAGATATAGATAAGTTTCTTTTTTTGTTGATTAGTCGAATCAACAACGGTGGTGGTATCGTACTTGTGTTACACGAGGTCGAATCCCACCGGCTGTGACTATAACCTCTACGAGGAACCACCCAACCCGCAAGAATGGCCCTCGGGTAAGACGAGACTTGAACTCGTGACCTGCACAGCGGCACAGACGACTTAACAGATCGTCCGCTCACCACTTTGAAGTCTATATTATAAAATTACGTGTTGAGATGACAAGTTTGAGGACAAATAATGAATGGTTACAACAAGAGTAAGAAAGAATCCTTAAAAATCTGTCTGACCGACGGAATCAACACGGACCAGATCCTAGTGCTGGGAACGGAGAGAAAACCACAACAATCTACCAAGGGGAAGATAATGTGGAATCGGGAGAAAGAAATGAGGACAAAGGAGGAGGTCGTTCGAATAATGTTTTTGACCAGTGAAAAATAAAAAGACCAAAATTGGGATTACAAGGGAAATTCAAGAAGATAAAACCATCACTTGAAGGAAAATCTGAATAAGCAACGGAAGAATGGTTAATTGAGATGAATAAATATTTTCAGATTTATGAATATAATGACAGACTTAAAGCACAACTGGTAGTTTATTAATTAAGGGGTAAGGCCACCCTTTGGTGGGAGGAAGTCAAAACTGTGAGGAAAATTGACGAAGAGCAAGTTACATGGAAAGAATTTCAAAAGAATTTTAAGGATAAATATTTAACTGAGAATTATTATGATGAAAAAGCAAAGGAGTTCCATGATTTAAGGTTGGGAGCCTTGACCATGGATGAATATGTGAAATGATTTACCTCTTTATTACAATATGTACCATATATGCAGGAAGAAAAGGCCAAGATTCAACGTTTTATTAGTAGCCTACCCAACTTTATGAAGGAAAAGCTGGAATTCAATTACCCAAGAACAATGGATGATGCGGTGTGAAAAGCCCATATTTGTTATCAGCAAATGAAACAGAAAAGTGAGGGGTCAAAAGGAGGATTGAGCTGGAGGGGGAGGAATTTACCCCCAAACAGACAGAAAAAAGCTACCAATGGAAGGAATGTACAACCAAGACCCTTTAGTAAATTTCCAGCAAGAAATTAGACAAAGGTTCCAACATCCATGGAAAATAGACAGTCGGAAAGGATTAATAAAATTGTTAATGATCAACAACAGAAGCAGCCCCTACAATGCTGGGGATGTGGAGAACCCCATTATTACAAAAACTGCCCAAATAGGGCCAGAACATAACAACTTTCAAACATCCAAGAAGGTTCAACAGTTGGGGAGGTGGCAAGGATCATGCCCAGCATTAATGCTGCACTTGATGATCATCAGGAGGAATACCAACCCACCATGATTGAGTGTGAAGGTATGATCAATAATCAACCTGTCTCTGTTTTATTTGAGTCAGGTGCTAGCCTAAGCTATATTAGTCCTAATGTTTTAGAGAGATGCTAACTGCAAATCAGTAAGTTTCAAAAACCTTGGTTAGTTCAATTGGCCACAGGGGCAAAAAGAAGGGTAAGTGGAAAAATATAGCGTTGTCCTGTAATCATTTCAGGACAACTGATTCATGTTGATCTAAATATACTTCCTTTCGGTTCCTACGATGTATTGATAGGAATGGATTGGTTGGAAGGACGTTGGTCCTTATTTGATTGCAAGGAAAAATCTGTTAGCTACCTTACTAAGTCGGGGCAGAGAAAGGAAATACAAGGAATCAAGAAGAATATCAAGTTGCGTCCTATTACTGCTAGCCAGCTGGGGAAATGCATTAAGAAGGGTTGTCAGATTTATGTTTTCCAAGTAGGATATACAAATTCCAAGAGTAAAATGACCTCCTTGGAAAATATTCCTGTCATTCAAGATTTTGTTGATGTGTTTCCTAAATCCATTCTTGGATTACCACCTAAACGTGATATTGATTTCATGATTGAACTAGTCCCTGGAGCAGCTCCTGTTTCAAGAACTCCTTATCGCATGAGCATACCTGAGTTAAGAGAACTCAAAATGTAGCTTCAGGAACTGCTTGATAAAGGTTACATTCATCCTAGTGTGTCCCCTTAGGGAGCCCCCGTACTCTTTGTATGGAAAATGGACGGAAATTTGAGGCTATGCATTGATTATCGTCAGTTGAATAAGCTGACTATCAAAAATAAATACCCTTTACCACGTATTGACGATTTATTTGATAAGTGCAAGGAGCTAGTGTGTTTTCAAATATTGATCTAAGATCTAGCTACCATCAAATAAGGATAAAGGTAGAAGACATTTGTAAAAATGCATTTTGAACTTGTTATGTTCATTACAAGTCCGTGGTATTACCTTTTGACCTTACCAATGCCCCAGCTACTTTTATGAGTCTGATGCACGGTATTTTCCAGCCATATTTGGATAAGTTTGTGCTTATTTTTATTGACGACATATTAATTTACTCTAAGAACTAGGTGGAGCATGAGAAGCATTTGATAATAGTGTTGCAGACTCTACGGGATAATCAATTATACGCTAAGTATAGCAAGTGTGATTTCTACAAAAGCCAGAAAGAAGATCAATTATATGCTAAGTATAGAAAGTCTGATTTCTACAAAAGCCAAAAAGAAGTACCTGGGTCATGTCATATCAGTAGAGGGTATAGCAGTGGATCCAGAAAAGATTAAAACCATCATGGAGTGGGCCACCCAAATAATGTTGTTGATATTAGATCATTCTTGGGCTTAGCCGGTTACTACCGTCGATTCATTGAAGGGTTCTCGAAAATCGCCTTTCCCATGACCTCATTGCAAAAGAAGGGGTGAACTTTCCGATGGACAGCTAAATGCCAGCAAAGCTTTGAATGATTAAAACAATTGCTTACTACTGCACCCGTACTAAAAGTAGCAGATCCAGAAAAATATTTTGTGGTTTGCACAGATGCAAGTAAGGAAGGTGTTGGTGGAGTATTGATGCAAGAGGGGAAAGTTATAGCCTATGAATCCTGCAAATTGAAAGATTATGAACAACGATATTCTGCCTACGATCTTGAATTAACGGCAGTAGTGCATGCGCTTAAGATGTGGCGATACTACTTATTGGGAAATAAATTTTTGTTTTTTATAGACCATAGTAGTCTTACAAATTTCTTCAACCAAACTAGCTTAAACGTCCGACAGGCCAGATGGACAACATTTTTGAGCGAATTTGACTTTGATATGAAGCACCTCAAGGGAAAGGAAAACCAGGTAGCTGATGCATTAAGTAGAAAACTGCATTGTATTTATGAAGTGCAATTCAGCCAGGTACAATCAAAACTCCCTGATATAATTAAGGAAGCATCCCTTAAGGACCCAGAGTATGCCTTCCTTTGGCAGCAGAATATTGAGGCTCAAAGGAAGGGGGGAAATCAAAATATGGTATAAGTATGGATAAAATGCTAACTTTCAGAAACCAAATTTATGTTCCTAATCAAAATTCTGTCAAATAATTAATATTGGATGAATTTCATAGAAAACCTTATGATGCCCACCCAGGGTACCAGAAACTACTGGCTACCATTAGGAAAGGTTATTTCTAGCCAGGTTTAAGGAAAGATATCACCGACTACCTATCTAAATGTTTGGAGTGTCAGTTGGTGAAGGCAGAGCATCAACACCCCGCTGGACTACTGCAACCGTTGCCCATTCCTGAGTGGAAATGGGAGACAATTACTCTAGACTTCATCACGGGTTTACCTCACACCAAGAAACAACATGACTCAATTATGGTGGTGGTTGATAAGCTAAGAAAAACTGCTCATTTCATTCCGGTAAAATCCACTTACAAAACTATTGAAATTGCAGACATATTTATGAGGGAAATCTTTTGATTGCACGGAATACCCAAGGTAGTAATTTCTGACAGGGACGTAAAATTTACATCCACTTTTTGGAAGACACTCTTTTCTGGATTGGGTACCCAGATCCAATTTAGTACCGCTTACCATCCATAGACGGATGGTCAAACAGAGCGAGTGAATCAAATTCTAGAGGATATGTTAAGAATGTTTGTGATGCAACAACCGCATAAGTGGGAAGATTACCTCCATTTAGTGGAGTTTTCTTATAACAACGGATACCACGAGTCATTGGGCATGAGCCCCTTTGAGGTGTTGTATGGAAGAAGGTGTAGGGTGCCCATAGATTGGAATAGTCTTGTCAATATATTAACATTGGGTCCTGATATGTTAGCCGAGATGGAAGAGATAGTTAAGAAAATTTGTCAGAATCTAAAATCTGCTCAGGATAGACAAAAGGCTTATGCAGATAAAAGAAGAACATATAAATAATTCCAAGTGGGGGATCATGTGTACTTGAGGGTTAAGCCTCGAAAAATCACTTTGCAATGGAGGGGTTGTGCTAAGTTAGCACCTCGGTAGTGTGGACCATTTCAAGTTTTGGAACGGATTGGACCGGTAGCGTACAAACTTGCATTACCAAGCCATATTCGGGTCCACAATGTTTTCCATGTCTCCCTATTAAAAAATGTGTACAACCCTCAACATATAATTAACTGGGAAAATGTACAGGTAATAAGTTAAATAGAATGAATGATGTATGATTTGCTATTTTGAGAAGTTTCTGACAGCAGATTGTTAAATATGCAGGTCGAACCGGAAGGAGAGTTTCTGGAAGAACCTCTTCGTATTCTCGATCAGAGAGAAACCACCTTGCAAAAACGAGCCATCACCCAGGTTAAAGTGCAATGGAAGCACTTCAGCCCAGAAGAGGCCACCTAGGAAGAAGAGGCGTTTATGCGAGAAGCCTATCTAGAGTTATTTTCATAAATCAGGAAGAACACCAAGGATAGTGTTCCTCGCAAGGGGGGGAAGATGTAACACCCCACATTGTATAGAAATTTAATTTCGTTACCATGTTTAACTTATTTTATCCTTTTACTTTATCCTAAATACTTGACATGGAATATTAAAGAACTATGGCTAGCAGGTTAGAACATATTTTATTGTTTGATTAATGAATAATTAAGAGTTAAATTATTTTGACAAGAATTGAAAGAAACAATTGTTAACCTCCTAAAATAGTTAAAGTGGTTACTCATGTGTCTCCTCAAAAGAAGAATTGAAGGAAGGTCTAGGGGGTTGGAAAAATAGAGAAGGAAAAGTAGATTAGATGGGTAAAGGGAGCAGAACAATGCTACCCAGATTTCCTTAAGCTGGGTGGAATAAACCAACAGGAAAACCTTGAGTATAGTCTGAGAGGTACGTGACTTGAGGCTGGACTGTGAATCATGAAGCCAAAGATACCTGACTGCAACAGTCTCATTTTACTGTGTGGAGAAGGAAGTGTTTGGGGGAGAGTCTGAACATAATTTCCAGACTCATGGCTAGGTGGTGGGACCTTCCATGGAAAGAAATGAATTACATAATTAATAAGGCAGTGAACAGATAAGTAGTCAAATCCTTGACTTAGTGATCATTAAAAGAAATGATATCATAGTGATTTCTTTGCTAGCTAAACTGGAATTGTCTGTTCTGTATTTTAAGCTAGTAAGAAATATCTAACCAGAGATTTATTTATGATTTGAATAGAGGACAATTTATGCATAAGTAGAGAATTAAGCGATATCTAAAATAGAGAACTGTACCTAATATTCATAGAAATGGAAAGCAAATATCTTAAATATTGAGGCAGAGAAATGCTAACAATATATTTATATGCTCGATATAACCAACACATAATAGTCTAACTACTGAAACACAATATTGTTTTTATTATGCAAGCTTTTTGTATACTGTATATTTTATAAAAAGATGATAACTCTAAGTTTCAGCCGGTTCAATTCGTTCTGGGTAACTGTAAATCGGAGAACAAAGAATTTTATTTATGGAAAACTGTCAAATTTTCAAGAACATAGCTAATTCTTCTAGACAGATTAATCATGAGAGAACTCTCATTATCAAATGAAAGGTTCAAAATAATATTTAGTCAATCCCAGAAAGAAAGACGAGTTAACATAGTCTATTCATTTTCATAATCTATTCAACGGAAACAATAAATCCATATACAGATTCGATAAAGTCCATTAAGGGCGAAATGATAAGTTTGGTATGAGTAGAAGAGTAAATTTAAAAGGAGCCTAAACTCTGTTAAGATAAGTGCAAGTCGTTAATACTGTATACAAAACCTTGGTATACTTTCAAAACTGAAATTAGAAACCCTTTCACAAACAAATAAAAAAAATAACTTAAAGTAAAACCTCGGCAAGATCGAGTCACACATGCTATGTCATGGTGGAACTGGAAACAACTTAGCTCATTGAGTACTCCTAACTCCTTTAAAACAACGTATTAAATACAGATTACGGCTGGCATATCTGCCTAAAGACAAACACTTTCACCAAGAAAATCTAGAATATCATCTAGTGGAGAAATTAAGCAGAGCTACCATTTGTGCAAAAACATTGGAGAATAACAAACCGTCATAGGGTTCAACATTGTGACCAACCTGGAAACAAGAAGGCAGTACCATGAGCAATAAGGAAGCATTTGAAGCCACCATGGCCACGATGGGATGATTCCGGCATAGAATAATACATGTGAATGCACAGAGAATGGAATTCGAATGAAACCCTTAACATCAAACTTAAAACTAATTTACAGAAGATTTAAGAAATACGTGACACAAATCGGTTCTAGAAAGTTGAAGTTCATCGATGCCTGAAACCCAGGAAATCAGTCATCAGTTAGCCTCCAAATTTGACTTCATTTGGACGAGGAAGCCGACGGAAATATGCATCCCCTGCATAGTGGATCAAATGAGCAGAATCACCCATCTGAGTACCCTCGAAAAGAAGTTGATAGCGAGAGGCAAATATCCAAAACAAGGAGGAAGTGGATGTTGCAGGGTACTTGTCGGATAGGGCTCGACATAACCCCCCATCAGAACTGGAATGGAAAAGAAAAAACCTTCTCTGCAGCAACGACGTATCGTTTTAGTTGCAGAGCAGAAAACCGGGGAAACCATGCAATGCAAATGAAACCACTGGGGACAAAACACAGGAGGAGCGTTATGATGTTAAACGCTGGGTGCCGAGGACCGTCGGATTGCCAACCCTAGATCGGAGGGAGAAAACCAAGCCAGTTGTCCCAAGCTACCAAAGCCTTTTGGCGTTGCATGCCATAATATTAACCACACGAACAACATTCAACTAGTGCAGTAGTGTCGACTTTACTCCCATTAAAAATGATATACAATGATGGTATATAGAGAATGTCAAATCCGCCGATTACTCCAATGCTCATTTAATTAACAATTGATTCATGTCATTGCATATAAGATTGAGAACTAATAACATATGGTAAAGATTCACATTTATAAAGTTTTTGTTTTTTTTTCTTTTTTCGTTTGGATATGGTAAAGGTGTTACATTATCATTATGGTATCACAAAAGTCTTAAGATCTAACATTATAATTTTATGTCATAAATCTCAAATGTTGATATCAATAATAAATATATGTTGCAAAATAAATCTTCAATGTGAATAATAATATATATTTTGGGATTGTATATTTCCACAATTATTCATATTGAGAAAATTTTATAGTCAAAACTGTATGAAAAACATTTTAAATGAACAATCCAATAATATATATATATATATATATATATATATATTTTATTTTTTTATTTTTTTATTTTTTTTTCTGATAAATAAATAATAAAAAAATTAAAATACTTTAATATTTTAAATATTAAATATATAAATTTTAAATCTCAATACGCTAAACTTTAAATATTTTATTTCTGGTTTTAAATTACGCTAAACTTTAAATATTTTATTTCTGGTTTTAAATGGTAAATATATGTCATAAAATAAAATTTAAATTTGAATAATATATTGGCGACAAATAAATTTTAAATGTAATATTTGATAAATGTTATTAAAATTCAGTATAGATATAAATTATTTAAATTCATAAACTGTAAATCGAATAAAAAAATATTTCTTTTTAAATAAATTTTATTTTTATTTTTAAAAATATTAAAATTTAATATATTAATATTTTCAAAAATAATAATTTAAAAATATATTTGAATTTAAAATTTATATTTTTTACTTCTGCGTCCTCTCGCTGCTTCATTGGATAATGTGAAGAGAGTTGAGGGAGTGGGGTGGAGAGGGGTTGCCATGGACTTTGTTGCATGGTTAAGTTTAGTTGTAATTTATGTGTGTTTTTTATTAGGGTTATTTGGGTGGTTAGTTTTTTTGGTCAGTTGGGATTTTTGACATGTTATTTGTTGGGTGTTGTTTGATAGATATTTGTTCGAAATGACTACCTATTGCAATGTATTTTTGGATGCATTTTTATGAAATTTTTCTGTAGTCTGAGTGTTTTGTATATTAATATTTATATGAGATATTTTATAACTTGAGATTGCATATTTACGTATTAGAATGTAATTTTTATTTTTGTTAATAGAAATTATAATTTTATTTTTTAAATTTATTTTGAAAATATTTTTTTATTATTTTAAAAATATATTAAATTAACAATAATAATCTTGAATTATGTATGTACTTAATAATCAAATTAATTGAAATTATGTAAAGCTAGGTATGGAAGGGAATCACACTCTATTATATGGAATTCTTAAGGGTTGACTTTTCTAAATCAGATCTATAAGTTTGATGTATTGTGCATAGATAGTCAATCATGAAAAAGTGGTAGGGACATTCAACTAAGTGAGGGGGATGTTAGCTAATGGGAAGATTATATCAGCAACCTAAGAAACCAGGTATCTCACTAAATGATCACCAAGCCCAAATGTCATGGGGGGGCTTGAAAAAGGGGCATCCTTCCCTAAAAGAGATATACAACTGCATCGTTAGGGAGGCATTGGGATAGAAGGATTCCTAAAATTTGGAAAGGGGATATCCCCAACAAAATCAAGTGTTTCAGCTGGCTTGCTATAAAGGACAGAGTACTCATATGGAATAACTTACTTAAGAGAGGATTCATAAGGTGGGGGATATGCCTCCTATGTAAGGTAAGTAGTGAAGATAATGCACATTTATTTCTAGTTCCCATATGCAATGACTATTTGAGAAGGGGTAATGGACTCTTTTGGCATCATGTTGCTGGAGCAATTCACTATATTAAGAAGCTGCATATGGAAGTGGATTAAAACTCATGACAAATTTTGTTTTCTCCCTCTATATCTCATATGGATCATTTCTTGGAGATAGGACCAGCTCAAAAATCAAGCAAGCAAAGAAGAATCATTTGGAAAAACATATGGCATACACTCTCAGATGGTGCTTGCAGTGGGAGGAAATGTGGATGTGGGGTTTACATTGTCACTTGGGAAAAAGCTATCTTTTTTGGTGGGAAGGAGGAGATGGCACGAACAATAAGGCAAAGATAGTGGGGCTATGGGGAGTGTTGATAGCAAGGAAATCTTTGGGATTGGAGAACATACAGGTCTATGGGGATGCAAAAGGGAAATGGTTGGGATTTGAGAACATACAGGTCTATGGGGATGCAAAAGGCATTATCCACTCGCTACGGGTCTAAATAATTTCAACCCTCTGATTTTGAATAATTGGATGAAGCACATCAAGACTATGGTGAGCACATACCAACTCATCAACATTGATCACATATATAGAGAACACAACTGGACTGCAGATTTACTTTCCAAATCTGGGGTTAAGATATGGAGAACACAACTCGTAAGTTTTTTTACAACATTTGAACATGGGTTAAGATAAATGCTGGAAGTATCAACTTCTCAAAGAGTTAGAAGTCAATGCTGGGGAATGAAAGACAAAAGGGTTTTTTTTTACTGTAAGAAGATGAATACATTTTAAGTTTTCTTTTTATCATAAAAGATATTTGGACTAAGTATGTTGGATAGTGAACTAAAGAGGTTAGGATTATAGAACTAGAAGTTAAGGTTAGCAGGAAAGAGACCTCACTGTCTTTTTGGAGGTAATGTATGCTGAAGAAATAAGTTGTAATCAAGAAGCATGACATATTTACTATCTTTTTTTATTTTTGATACAAAAGGGTTTTATATTTTCAAAAAAAAGCTAAGTAGAGTGTAAAGGGCTATTCTTGTGCAATTGATTGCAGGTCTGGAAAATATCTTGCAATCTAACTGTTAGGAGAAATCAGAACTAGATAAATACGTTCGTTGGAATCTGACTGTCACCAGATATGAGGATTAGATATTTTCAAATCTATAAAGATAGATTGGCTTAGTTCTTACAAGTTTTATGGTTTAATTTGGGACAGGAATATGTATGCCTAAAAACTGTTCCAGACTCTTCCGTTACAAAAAATAGGAATAAAAAAGTTAGTTAGAATAAACTAAGAATTTACTTTTTCACAGATTCTGTAAACAGGTTGAGATTGTCTGAAGTTCCATGCGCGTCATAAAGATCATCTAATATGACGGTGGAAATAGCAGTTTTTGTGTAAACAGCTCTGCAGGTAGCAAATTCTGGCTCAAACAAAAAAGGCGTTGCTGAGAAATATATTTCAGCCACACGTTCCCCATGAGTGAAGCCGAGCTCTGAGAAACCCGATGAACTCCACCACCTTTGAACAGTGCAAAATATATTGTTATCTTTCGGTAAGAAGATAGACTTAATATTAATGAAACGTAATTGTGGAATAAGCAACACCCCCGAATATCCTGAAGCTCTTGTCTGTGTAAAGCTTGCGGTCGATTGAAATCCAATTTTGCTAATTCCAAATATTTTTCGTTGAAAACATTTGGCATCCTGGAAGAGGGAGTTACAGAGGGAAGTAAATATTAATGGAGGTTTTATAGAGATAAAATATATTTTAAGACATTTCTGTTGTTTAATAATTTATTTCTTACCGTTTTTTTTCGGTTGCATAAAGGAGTTGACAAAGTATATTTATATTTATTCTTGTCCATAATACTAATTGAAAAAACGGAAAAACTCAATCATACGATCCTGAAAGTTAAATTTACAGATTGGTTTTATGAATCTTACATATACAAAATTTTCCCGACCCAGAAATCCTTTGGTCCTTAATTTTCAATGTACCTTCTAACCTCCAGCCTTGGCATACTACTATGCCAGGGATATTGGTGTGAATACTCCACCTGGAGAACAAATTGAAATAATGGTTTTTTAAATCTAATTTAATCAACAAAAAGAGAAATCGACTGTTTGAAGTTGGACCTACTGACCAAATCCTTGAAATATTTACAAAATCTGGAATGATTAGAATAGCCAACAATATCATGTACCTACCTCTCCCTATTTGTCAAAGGCATCCACATTCTCCAGAGCTACTTTCCATACAGGGTTTTGCTTCCTTCTTGATCGTTTCTCCCGGAAATGCAACGTGTGAACAACGATTGACATCTAATATGTCTGTAACCCAAGAAGCAAAAGAATTCTCCATTCTCATCTCTATTTTTTTTTAAAACATCTGCCAAAAATGCTGGTTGCAGAGTTCTCACAATTCCCAGCTCTCTACACCAACATTGTATCTATGCAGTCTCAAGATTCCAAGGCTGTATCATCGATATCACGGACAGCATTCTCCCTTCCCCATCCAATGCCTCTAATTTCAATCCGGATGATGAGTCACATTTGCTACTCGCGGTATGTGGATTCTAAAAACTTCTTGTGAAAATATTTAAATAAAATGATTCAGTACTTCACAGAAGCTTTCAACTTTCAAAAATTTTCATATATGATAATAATTACCGTGAGCTGATCAACACCTGACTCGTACTTTAGAATGCCCAAAGAAATAATACCTGTAAACAACGCGTCCTTGATCTCCTCTTTGAAATGGCGAACAGTATCAACGGACCACAGACGTTCAAATAGATCAACCAGATAAAGTCTGTTTTCTTATATAAATAAGGATGGAGATTTATTTTAAATACGGATCTGATCTGATGTTGAGAGATTTAATTATTATTTAAATGTTTTTTTATAGTTATTTAATTTTAATTTTGATAAAAGATTAAAAACCTTACATATTATATGGACTGTAAAATGAGCCAAATTACTCAACTATTTTTGAAAATGAACCTTTCTACTTGTAAAAATATTATTATATTTCAAATTGAAAATTGCATAGCATTGATCAAGACGAAATTCAAGAATTCCAAGCATTTTTTGTTCCCAGTGTGCATAAACACAGCCGCGGTGTTGGGAATAATGCTTAATTAGTTATGTAAATTGCTGACAAAGTAGGCAGCAGATTTTGTGTTGTCTGTAAAATTAAAGCAGCAGATTGTGCAGATTGTTAGGATGGTCAGTGCTAGAAGTTGCTGGAAATTCTCTGTAATGCAAGTAGATTGATTGCAGAGTTGATTGACAAATATTTTAGTAATAGTTGTAGTTTATAGTTGAATTTAATATATGAGATTTGCGGCATTTCTTAGCTCACACAGTGTTTTTTAATTGTTTTTTTTTCTTCATAGTACTGTTTTCTCATTTCGCTGGAAATAAGGCATTTCATATTCTACATGTGGTATCAGAGCAGGTAAATTTTTTTTGGGTTAAAGCTGTATTGTTGGAATTTCGCCAAAGTTAATCATGTCGAATTCTAACCAGATGCTAGTTCCGGAATTTGATGGCAATGATTATGATTATTGGTGCATTAAGATGCTAACCTTTTTGATTGGAAAAGACTTGTGGGAGATTGTTGAATGAGGATATGAAGAGCCAGCTGATTGGAATGCTCTTACAGCCAATGAAAGAACAGCAAGAAAGGAAGCAAGGAAGAAGAATGCTCAAGCTTTGTTTCACATTTAGATAGCTCTTGATAAGAGCTTATTTCCAAGAATATCTGGAGCAAAAACTGTCAAAGCTGCCTGGGAGACTCTACAAGAAGCTTACCAAGGTAGTGATCAAGTTAAGGTGGTCAAGCTTCAGACATTGAAGCGAGAGTTCGAGAATTTGAAGATGCAAGAAGCTGAAAGTATCAGTGACTATTGTGTGAGAGTCAAAGATGTGGTCAACAAAATGGCTACACTTGGAGAAGCTGTAAATAATGAAGTTTTAATTAAAAAAGTATTGAGGTCTTTAACACATAGATGGAATCATGTTGCAATAATCATGGAAGAAAGTAAGGATTTAACAAAACTACAGTTTTATGAATTGGTTGGATCTTTGATGTCTCATGAAGAAAGATTGAAGGAAAGTTTTGAAGCTGTAGAGAAAGCTTTTTCCTCCAAATTACAAATTACAAAGAATGAAGATGCAAGTAGCAGCAATACCAAAAGCCATCAAGGTCAAGGTAAATGGCAAAGCCAAAATTATTCAAGAGGTAGAGGAAGAGGTGGCTCAAGTGGAAGAGGTAGTTTCAGAGGAAGAAGTAGAGGTAGATTTGATAAGAGAAATGTTCAATGTTACCATTGTAACAGGTATGGTCACTTTGAAAGAGAATGCAGATTGAAAGAAGGTAAAAATGATAATTATGCTCATGAAAGTGGTGAGTATCCTCAAGATCACTTATTTTTATCTTATGACAAAGGTGAAAATACTAGTAAAGATGTTTGGTACCTAGATTCTGGATGCTCTAACCATATGACAGGGGATGAGAAGTTGTTTTCAACAAAGGATGGATGTTTCAAATCCAAGATCCGGCTTGGTGATGATAAATCATTGGAGGTTGCTGCCAAAGGAGCTACGGAGGTCCAAACAAAAGAAGGTATAAAGAGTATTCATGACATTTATTATACTCCACAATTGAAGCATAATTTGTTGAGTGTTGGACAGCTATGTGAGAAAAATTATAAAGTAGTCTTTGAAAATAAGACATATACTATCTATGATAAGAATAAGGGAAATAGGGTGATCACTGTTGTGCCTATGACAAGAAATAAAATGTTTCCCTTGAAGTTTGATGAACATAACAACAATCTTGCTAATATGGCTTATGAGGATTCAAGTTGGTTATGGCATCTCAGGTATGGGCATTTAAATTTTCACAGTTTGAAGTTTCTAACCTCACATGCATTAGTTTCTGGTTTGCCCAAGGTAGAAGAGCATAAGGAGGTTTGTGAAGGATGTGCTAAAGGAAAGCATGCAAGGGAAAGGCTTTCAAAGGGTAGTGCATGGAGGGCTTGTCACCCACTTCAGCTTGTTCATTCAGACATATGTGGTCCTATGCAGACTAAGAGTTTGGGTAAGTCATCATATTTCATCACTTTTATTGATGATTACTCACGAAATTGTTGGGTTTATTTTTTGAAGGCCAAAAGTGAAGCCGTGGATACATTCAAGAAGTTCAAAGCCCTTGTAGAAAATGAGAGAGGGTGCAAGATCAAATGTTTGCGGACTGACCGTGGGGGAGAATTCTGCTCAAAAGCTTTCCAGAGTTATTGTGATATGAATGGCATCAGGAGGCAGCATACTACAACATACACACCCCAACAGAATGGCATAGCTGAAAGGAAAAATCGTACTGTGGTTGAAATGGCAAGATGCATGCTACAAACTAAGGGATTGAGCAACACTTATTGGGGAGATGCAGTTGCTACAACAGTATACATCCTGAACCGTAGCCCCACCAGTGCACTGGAAAATATGACTCCTTATGAAGCTTGGTATGGAAAAAAGCCTAATGTTAATCATTTCAAAGTTTTTGGTTGTTTGGCTTATGTGCATGTACCTGATCAGAATAGAAAAAAGTTAGATGCAAAGAGTGAGTTATGCATTTTTATTGGGTATAGTGAGACAAGCAAGACTTATAAATTGTATAATCCTCTAACTAACAAGCTTATTGTCTCAAGAGATGTAATTTTTGATGAAGGGGGAGTTTATGGTCATCAAAAAGGCCATGTTGAGAAGACAAAATCTGTTTTGAATGATATAATTGTTAATAATGATAATGAGCAGCCAACTAATGTTTCTGTAATTAGTGGCTTAACTCCACCAAGCAGCCCTTCATCAATTTCTTCAACATCAAGTTCAAGTCCAACTTCTTCTCCAAGTTCCACAAGGAAGGTAAGAAGATTGAGTGATATTTATGAGAGGAGTGCAAATCAAGCACATGAAGAAAGCCCAATAGGTGAGATAGTCAATTTTGCTTTATTAGCTAAGGCTGAATTTGAACCATCATGTTTTGAAGATGCATGTACTAATGAGGTTTGGATGCAAGCCATGCAAGAAGAGATGGATTCCATTCAAAGGAATGACACTTGGAAGTTGACAGAACTTCCACATGACAAGGAAAAGATTGGCACCAAATGGGTCTATAAGACTAAATTTAACAGTGATGGGAGTGTTGAAAGACACAAAGCAAGATTAGTTGCTAAAGGATTCACACAGAAGTATGGAATTGATTATGAAGAGACATTTTCACCAGTGGCAAGACAGGAGACCATTAGAATGTTGATTTCATTAGCAGCTCATAAAAAGTGGAGCATACATCATATGGATGTGAAAAGTGCCTTCTTGAATGGGTACTTAGAAGAGGAAGTATATGTGGAGCAGCCACAAGGTTTTGAAGTGGAAGGAAAGGAGAATAATGTCTACAAGTTGAAGAAGGCTTTGTATGGCCTTAAGCAAGCACCAAGAGCGTGGTATGCAAGGATTGATGGATACTTTCAGGAAAATGGCTTCCAGAGAAGTAAGAATGATCCTACCCTTTACTACAAACAAGAAGGTATTGATATTTTAATCATAAGTTTGTATGTTGATGATCTATTGTATATGGGTAGTAGTTCTAAGATGAGTGATAAATTCAAAGTTGCTATGATGAATGAATTTGAGATGAAAGATCTAGGCGTCATGAAATATTTTCTAGGAATGGAGGTTTATCAAAGTAGGGATGAGATTTTCATTTGTCAGACAAAGTATGCACAGGATATGCTAAATAAATTTGATATGCTTGATTGTCATCCATCCCCTACTCCAAGTGCTCATGGAGAGGTGTTATGTAGAGATGATGGTGCTGATTTAGTTGATGAGAAAACTTACAGAAGTATTGTGGGAAGCTTGATATTTTTAACCCACGCAAGGCCTGATATTACATATTCAGTTTCACTTGTTTCAAGGTATATGACAAATCCATCTGAAATACATATGAAGGCAGCCAAGAGGATTTTAAGGTATGTGAAAGACACTCTAAATTTTGGTATTCATTACTACTCTTCTGAAAAGTTCAATCTTGTTGGATTTAGTGATTCAGATTGGGGAGGTAGTCTTGATGACCGTAAGTCCACATCTGGAAATTGTTTCTCTTTTGGTTCTGGTTTGATTACATGGAGCTCAAAAAAACAAAGCATTGTTGCCCTCTCATCCACAGAAGCGGAATATGTTGCAGTTAACTGAGCAGGTACACAAGCTCTTTGGCTCAGAAAAATTTTCGAAGAAATTGGAGAAAAACAAGTTCAGTCTACAGTGATTTATTGTGATAATGTAAGTGCCATCAAGTTAGCAAAGAATCCAGTTCATCACAGCAGGACAAAGCATTTTGACCTCAAATATCACTTCATTAGAGATTTGGTGCAAAAGAAGGAGATTGAATTGAACCATATAAATACTCAGCATCAACAATCCTCATTAATCATTAAGGGGGAGTGTTGGGAATAATGCTTAATTAGTTATGTAAATTGCTGACAAAGTAGGCAGCAGATCAGGGCTGGAAGTTGCTGGAAGATTGATTGCAGAGTTGATTGACAAATATTTTAGTAATAATTTTACTATTTAAGAATGTAGTTTATAGTTGAATTTAATATATGAGATTTGCAGCATTTCTTAGCTCACACATTCACTGTGTTTTTTAATTGTTTTATCTTTTATATGTTTTTTTCTTCATAGTACTGTTTTATCATTTGGCTGGAAATAAGACATTTCATATTCTACAGGTCGTAGATGTCTGCAAGCCCAGAAATGATCCACCCTTGGATTGAAGTTTCATTATTTTCTCCCACTCTATTATTTCTTGCAGTCCTTCCAAAGAATACAGTAACGTCGTTGGAAAGGCATAGAGAAGATTAGTAAAGTTAATCAGTTAGTTATCACTTTAACTAGAGATCATGGCATGGCAAATTTATCAATGACGGAGGAGATTCTAACCTTTCAACCTTAGCTTACCGTTTTTCAATGACTTGCTTGATGAAAGGCAGTTCATAAGGCAGATCCAGACCTAAGGCTTTAGCTTCTTTTAGAACCGCAGGAAATACTATTTCAAATCCACATGGCATGTGCATATCAGACGACTCCTCTAATTTTCCAGCTTGTGTCTTGAAAAATTCAATCGCTGAAATATGTCACAGGAGACAATATACCATAATTTTGTCACAGCTGTACGAAAACATAGCAAGGGCAATGCTGATATCTGTCAATCATATATATATTTAACTGATCGAATATGTACGTACAAACCTTTTTTTACTTGTGACTCCCCAGTCTGCCATATAGTAAGAGTAATAATGGATGCAAGAGTAGCTAGTATTCTGTCATATGCCAAGAAGTAGAATTCTTCACCCCAAGAGCCATCTTTCAACTGATTTTGAAGAATCCATTCTAGTGTCTCAGGAAACTGAGGCTTCCCAGAGTCATCAACTGCTGGAATCCTTGCTACCCAAGCAGTGTCATATGCAGAGGGATTAATTTCCCCATAGTCCATAGATCTAAACATATTCTTAATCTCGGATATTAATGTCTCGATACGCTTCTCGTCTGATGGTGCAACCTATAATTATTTCACGTCGTCAATTATAACAATGGCGGAGGAGCTGCTACAGTGATGGGCATTAATCAATCGACAGGCACTGAGATTACTAACCTTGTAAGATGGCATTAGGGATTCGATAACATGGTCCTTCCAAAAACCTAGAGGAAATTTTCGTTTCACCAGTGTAGGATCTAAAGGTTATATCCAAAAAAAAACAATCAGGGAAGAACGAGATTATAAACATTTAAATTGAAAAATAGTTTCCAGATCCATCACATAGGTATTTGGTTGTTGAATTTTGGAATTCAACATATCTCTTTTCTTAAATATAGATCACACTTCGTGCTTCGAAAGGTAAATAACAAAATACCTGAATCACATATTATATGTTATATCCGGAATCATCGATAACAAAATAACTAAATGATGAATCGATAACAAAATACCTAGACCGAAATTAATTTCTCAACATAAATCAAATGGCAGTCTTCTTAAAAGTTAAATTATTTTCTACCAAATGATATAGCAGATTTTTCTACCAAACGAAAACAGGAAAAATAGATTTATATCATATTATAAACACAATAGAAATTATATAGTCACCTTTAGTACGCCATCGTTGGTACAAGCTTCTCCGTTTGCCAGCACTGGTTCCTGCATTAAGCGAGCTATGGAAATGTGGGATGACAATAAAGAGGAAGGCAAGGCCATCTTCCTAAATGCACCACCAGTTGCAGAGATATTGAACTCAATCAGATGATATGTCAACTCATAAGAATTTCTTATAAATAGTAGTCGGCCTACATGCAGTTATCTTCCCGCACAGGGTTAATAGATTCCCATAATTTGTCGGGTCTAGAGATCCTTAAGTTTGTCACTTGTTAATAGTATTACTTGCACATTCATAATACATCCAAATCAATCGCGTCACGGGCTAGAGTGAAACAACTTTTGAAAATCTATGAGAGGTCGATTCGTTTGTACAACTTCAACTTAATTTGAAGCAACTTTTGAGAAATTGTGACAGTATACATAAATGCGGGGTGGTCGATTCCTTGCTACAGCTTAATTTGAAGCAACTTTTGAGAATTTGTGACAATATACATAAATGCCGAGTGATCGATCCCTTTGTACATCTACATTTAAGCAACTTTGAGAATTTGTGATTGTATACATAAATGCTGAGTAGTTGATTCCTTTGTACAACTTTATTTTTTTGTGGCTCTGGGCTACAAATTTAATGTAGATTATGAAATGGATTCTTTAAGCAAGCTGATAACATAGTTATGAAGAAAAACACATAAAAAAACAAATTAACAAATAAAACACAATTACTGTGTGAGCTCAAACCTATCTCATATTCAATTAAACCATTAACTACATTGTCATATAGTAAACATATTATTAATATGATTATCAATCAAATGTCTAATCTGAAACAACTCTACTGACACTACCAATCTTACTCACCACGCTAACAATCTATCTCATATTCAATTAAACCATTAACTACATTGTCATATAGTAAACATATTATTAATATGATTATCAATCAAATGTCTAATCTGAAACAACTCTACTGACACTACCAATCTTACTCACCACGCTAACAATTTGTTGTCCTAATTTTGTTGTCACTAATTTACATAACAAAAATAAGCATTATT
The DNA here is from genome assembly GCA_031772625.1 of Pinus tabuliformis. Classification (NCBI taxonomy): domain Eukaryota; kingdom Viridiplantae; phylum Streptophyta; class Pinopsida; order Pinales; family Pinaceae; genus Pinus; species Pinus tabuliformis. Next base: position 1,258,155,037 of record CM062816.1, on the reverse strand, counting down.
CCCAACACTCCCCCTTATTAATGAGTATTTACTATTGCCAAAATCTTTTGCAACTGCTTTGGTGTATTTATATGCTTCAATTCAATATCCTTCTTCTATGCCAAATATCGAATGAAGTGATATTTTATGTCAAAATGCTTTGTATTGCTGTGATGAACAGGATTCTTTGCTAACTTGATGGCACTTACATTATCACAATAAATCATTGTAGACTGAATTTGTTTTTCTCCAATTTCTTCCAAAAATTTTTTGAGCCAAAGAGCTTGTGTACCTACTAAGCTAATTGCAACATACTCAGCTTTTATGGATAACACTACAACAATGCTTTGTTTTTTTGAGCTCCATGTAATTAAACCAAAACCAAAAGAGAAACAATTTCCAGATGTCGAATTACGGTCATCAATACACCTCCCCAATTTGAATCACTAAATCCAACAAGATTGAACTTTTCAAATACCAAAATTTAGAGTGCCTTTCCCATACCTTAAAATCCTCTTGGCTGCCTTCATATGTATTTCAGATGGATTTTTCATAGCCTTGTGTGGGTTAGAAATATGAAGCTCCCCACACTATTTCTTTAAGTTTTCTCATCAACTAAATCAGCACCATCATCTCTACATAACACATCTCCATGAGCACTTGGAGTAGGGGATGGATTACAATCAAGCATATCAAATTTATTTAGCATATCCTGTGTATACTTTGTCTGACAAATGAAAACCTCATCCTTAGTTTGATAAACCTCCATTCCTAGAAATATTTCATGATGCCTAGATCTTTCATCTCAAATTCATTCATCATAGCAACTTTGAATTTATCATTCATCTTAGAACTACTACCCATATACAATAGATCATCAACATACAAACTTATGATTAGAATACCAATACCTTCTTGTTTCTATTAAAGGGTAGGATCACTCTTACTTCTCTCGAAGCCATTTTCCTTAAATTATCCATCAATCATTACATAACATGCTCTTGGTGCTTACTTGAGACCATATAAAGCCTTCTTCAACTTGTAGACATTATTCTCCTTTCCTTCCACTTCAAAACCTTATGGCTGCTCCACATATACTTCCTCTTCTAAGTACCCATTCAAGAAGGCACTTTTCACGTCCATATGATGTATGCTCCACTTTTTCTGAGCTACTAACGAAATCAACATTGTAATGGTCTCTTGTCTTGCTACTGGTGCAAATGTCTCTTCATAATCAATTCCATACTTTTGTGTGAATCCTTTAGCAATTAATCTTGCTTTGTGTCTTTCAACACTCCCATCACTGTTAAATTTAGTCTTATAGACCCATTTGGTGCCAATCATTTTCTTGTCATGTGGAATCTCTGTCAACTTCCAAGTGGAATTCCTTTGAATGGAATCCATCTGTTCTTGCATGGCTTGCATCCAAACCTCATTAGTCCATGCATCTTCAAAACATGTTGGTTTTAAATTAGCCTTGGCTAATAAAGTGAAATTGACTATCTCACCTATTGGGCTTTCTTCATGTGCTTGATTTGCACTCCTCTGATAAATATTACTCAAAATTCTTACCTTCCTTGTAGAACTTGGAGAAGAAGTTGGACTTGAACTTGATGTTGAAGAAATTGATGAAGGGTTGCTTGGTGGAGTTAACCCACTAGTTACAAAAACATTAGTTGGTTGCTCATGATCAATATCAACAATTATATCATCATTCAAAATAGATTTTGTCTTCTCAACATGGCCTTTTTTATGACCATAAACTCCCCCTTCATAAAAAATTACATCTCTTGAGACAATAAGCTTGTTAGTTAGAGGATTATACAATTTATAAGCCTTTCTTGTCTCACTATACCCAATAAAAATACATAACTCACTCTTTGCATATAACTTTTTTCTATTTTGATCAAGTACGTGCACATAAGCCAAACAACCAAAATCTTTGAAATGATTAACATTAGGCTTTTTTCCATACCAAGCTTCATAAGGAGTCATCTTTTCCAGTGCACTGGTGGGGCTACAGTTGAGGATGTATACTGCTAGCAACTGCATCTCCCCAATAAGAATTGCTCAACCCCTTAGTTTGTAACATGCATCTTTCCATTTCAACCACAGTGCAATTGTTCCTTTCAGCTATGTCATTCTAATGGGGTGTGTATGCCATAGTATGCTACCTCTTGATGCCATTCATATCAAAATCTCTCGAAAGCTTTTGAGCAGAATTATACTCCACGATCAGTCCGCAAACATTTGGTCTTGTACCCTTTCTCATTTCTACGAGGTCTTTGAACTTCTTGATTGTATTGAGGGCCTCACTTTTGGCCTTCAAAATATGTACCCAACAATTTCGTGAGTAATCATCAATAAAGGTGATGAAATATGATGACTTACCCAAACTTTTAGTCTGCATAGGACCACATATGTCTGAATGAACAAGCTGAAGTGGGTGATGAGCCCTCCATGTAGTGCCCTTTGGAAACCTTTCCCTTGCATGCTTTCCTTTAGCACATCCTTCACAAACCTCTTTATGCTTTTCTACCTTGGGCAAACGAGAAACTAATGCATGTGAGGTTAGAAACATCAAACTCTGAAAATTTAAATGTCCACACCTGAGATGCCATAAACAACTTGAATCCTCATAAGCCATATTTGCAGGATTGTTGTTATGTTCATCAAACCTCAAGGGAAACATCCTATTTCTTGTCATAGGCACAACAATGATCACCCTAATTTCCTTATTCTTATCATAGATAGTACATGTCTTATTTTCAGAGACTACTCTATAATTTTTCTCACATAGCTGCCCAATGCTCAAAAAATTATGCTTCAATTGTGGAGTATAATAAATTTCATGAATACTCTTTATACCTTCTTTTGTTTTGACCTCCATATCTCCTTTAGTAGCAACCTCCAATGATTTATCATCACCAAGCTATATCTTGTATTTGAAACTTCCATCCTTTGCTAAAAGCAACTTCTCATTCCCTGTCATATGGTTAGAGCATCCAAAATCTAGGTACCAAACATCTTTACTAGTATTTTCACCTTTGGCATAAGATAAAAATAAGTGATCCAGAGGATACTCACCACTTTCTCAAGCATAGTTATCATTTTCACCTTCTTTCAATTTTCATTCTCTTTCAAAGTGGCCATACATGCTACAATAGTAACATTGAACATTTATCTTATCAAATCTACCTCTACCTCTTCCTCTGAAACTACCTCTTCCACTTGAGCCACCTCTTCCTCTACCTCTTGAAGAATTTGGGCTTTTTCATTTACCTTGACCTTGATTGATTTTGGCACTACTGCTGCTTGCATCTTCATTCTCTGTAATTTGTAATTTAGAGGAAAAATCTTTCTCTACACCTTCAAAAGTGTCCTTCAATCTTTCCTCATGAGACATCAAGGATCCAATTAATTGAAAAATTGTAGTTTTGTCAAATCCATACTTTCTTCCATGATTATGGCAATAGGATTCCATCTTTGTGTTAAATATCTCAATCCCTTTTTAATTAAAAATTCATTACTTACAGTTTCTCCAAGTGTAGCCATTTTATTGACCACATCTTTGACTCTCACACAATAGTCACTCACACTTTCAGCTTCTTGCATCTTCAAATTCTTGAACTCTCACTTCAATGTCTGAAGCTTGACCACCTTAACTTGATCACTACCTTGGTAAGCTTCTTGTAGAGTCTCCTAGGCATCTTTGGCAGTTTTTTCTCCTGATATTCTTGGAAATAAGCTCTTATCAAGAGCTATCTGAATGTGAAACAAAGCTTGAGAATTCTTCTTCCTTGCTTCCTTTCTCGTTGTTCTTTCATTTGATGTAAGGGCATTCCAATCAGCTTGCTCCTCATAATCTGATTCAACAATCTCCCATAATTTTTTTCCAATAAAAAAGGTTGGCATCTTAATGCACCAATAATCATAATCGTTCCCATCAAATTCCAGAACTCGCATCTGGTTAGAATTCGACATGATTAACTTTGGCGAAATTCCGAAAATAAAACTTTAACCCAAAATAATTTTACGTGCTCCGATACCACTTGTAGAATATGAAATGGATTCTTTAAGCTAGCTAATAAGCCAATATAATTATGAAGAAAAAATCATAAAAAAAAAAACAAATTAACAAATAAAACACAACCACTGTGTGAGCTCAAACCTATTGTAAATCTCATATTCAATTAAACCATTAACTACATTGTTATATAGTAAACATATTACTAATATGATTATCAATCAACTATCTAATCTGAAACAACTCTATTGACACTACCAATCTTACTGACCACCCTAATAATTTGTTGTCCTAATTTTGCACAGAGAACACAAAATATGCTGACTAATTTGTCAACAATTTACATAACAAAATTAAGCATTATTCCCAACATTTACCTCATGTCAAAATGAAGCCAAAAAGGATATTTTTGCAATTAAGGTCAATATAGGTCATTTTAACTTTCTACAATGCAAATGGCACTCGAATTTCCCCTGAATTTACAATTGCATAAAACATTACTAAATCATGGCAACCTAGAGTGATTAGATGTAAGAACAGAAATATGGAAAAATGTCACCATATATAGTTACAAAACTTGATAAAATTTCTAATTAGTTAGTAACAAATATCTAAAATGGATATGTTCCTAAATTTGTAACTAAGTTGTCCGAGTAAGTTCACTAGAATGAAGATACGCTACATATTAAGGGAGATAGGGAGAGCACTCAATAAGGGGGGACCTCAAAAGAAAGGGGAAGGAAGATGGCATTGTAAGTATCTATGAGGAAAAAAATGGCAGTGAGCACTTTTAAATAGATGGATGAACAAAAATCAGCTAGGTGGACCAATTTTGATATTGCATGCTCTGGGTGTCAGAATATATCATAAACCATGCACTAAGAGGAACATGCTAGGAAAATTTCGTAGATCGATGTATGTGGAGCTAGTCATGCAGAGGATTGCCAATTATCCTATGGATATGTAGCCTTTGCTTTTGGAGCACAAAGCAATGGAAGGACAATCAAGATGGAGGATTTTAAACACATAGGTTGACAATCATCCCCATAGAAGAATAGATTCTATATGTCTCGGAGAAACCCAAAAGACTAGATTCTATAATGTCCCGGAGAAATTCAAAATATTTGAACGAAAAATACAATTTTATAATGTAAACAACCTATGTTATTATACGTCGGGATCATATATAACCCAGATGAACCTCATGGATAGAAGAGGCATGATTGAAGTATAACAAAGGAAAATAACTAGTACCAACCTATATTGCAAAAAAAGAAAAGTGTGAATAGTTATTTTAATGTTTTTATTATGTATATTGATCTTACAATAAAAGCTCATTTATCCATACTCAATATCCAAACTCTATATCTAGTTGGAGATTGGCAAGGGAAATCCCATTTTACACAATGTTTTCATGTTATTAATTTATAAACACCTTTTTCTAATTATAGGAAAAAGGTGCCAACAAAGACATTTAATTTTTTATTATGTATAATGATCTTATAATAAAAACATAACTTGGTTTGGGTCTAGTATTCAACTCAATGTTGCAACGTTTAGGTAGCACAATGTCATCCCATTTTGTACAATACTTTCATTATGTATAATGATCTTATAATTTTTACAATGAGATCATCCTCATTATCTTAAATGAGAGACATGAGATAAAGCAGGTGAATTCGACAAGGAGGGAGTTAAGAATACCAAAAGAAAGATCTGGATGGAAAACAACTGTAATGGCTTGCACTTTGCAGAATTGCAAAAAATAGACCAAAATTTGAAAGGAAGAAAGCAATCCAAGGATATTAGAAAAGCACAACATCATCCTCAACCCATCTCAAGTAGATAGATATCAAAATAGAAGAATTGTTAACTATAAGAATGTGAAAGGGCAAACAAGTAACTTATTATAAATGACCATGCAAAATTTGGGGACTATAATATAATATAGAACTCACGAGAATAAGACATATAGCTAAAAAATTATATTATATAATGAATGGCCTATTAGGCCCCTACCTAACATGGCCCTTGTCACATAAAGCATCATGAGAGATCATTCTTGGGTCCACAACAACAAAGAAGCACTTGAGCTAGTCATACTATTTGTAGCACCAAACTCAGTTAGAGAAATGCCTTTTGATGGAGAGATGGACAAGAAGTAGATCCTCGAGCTATTATAGGAGTAGCAAACAAAGTGTCAATGGCTTTTTTCTCCAATTAGAAAAAGAAAACACAAGTGCATTAAGCCATTATCAATTAGGAACTTGCATTATTTTGTTGTTAATTTCATTGAATTTTACCATATATAATTAGATCATTGGGTTATGGCTATGGATCGATTTATGAAATAGTTTATTGATATGAAATATTTTTTTTATATATAGAAATGATCTTTGATCATTTGTACCACCCGTTCCTTGGTGTACAAACTATAGAAAGTTATTTTCTATTGGACAATTTTTTCCATCAAAAATATTTTGAGTAACTTCTAGGCGTATGAACTTAAGCCCTATCATATGTTAATATAGATTAAATTTCATGGATAAAAGTTCCCAACCATAATCTCTCACAACTTACATTCATATAAGCTCTCCATTTACAATTATGTTGAGAAACAACTCCTTTGTATTGAAAGGAAAACCATCTTAAACAATTCCACTACTTCACTAACCCAATACTTCCATTCAAATAACCTATGGGCTTTTGGATTGATGGTGAATGGGTGCATTGATAAGGCACTCCTTGCAATAGGTTAGGTCACTGATTCAAATCCCTCACAGGTGCTTACTTACAAAAAAAAAATACTTCCATTCAAATATTTATTGATTCTAGAATTCATACATTGTATCTTGAACATAACTTAATGTTTCCCATGGAATCACTTATCCATCTCTTCAGCCAACAGATTTATTTGATTGCCACCATTTTCCCGAATCACCTTAACACTCACCTATATCAAACCCACTTCACCCTCAAAATAAAAAAGTGGAAGAAAATTCATGTTACTAAAAAATCTACAATAAGATATCAAAGCACTAGACAAAAAAAATTAGTTTATTGAGAAATCTTTCGGTAATAATCACATCAGAAATATTTTTCTGATGTGTTTCGAACCATCTAGTGTGGTTCATCATCAGGACAAGATGGAGAATCATATCATGGCATTAGATTAAATAAAGAGAACAATAAATTCTGATGGTCAGAAAATAACAACTAGTTTCGAGTAGAGAAATCTAATTATTAGAACATAACTGTTAAAAGTATTTAAATATAATAAGTGATAAACTACCAATGAAATAAAAATATTAAAAAATAAAGATAAAAACAATAAATAAATGTAAATAATCAAAATCAAAATCAACATAGTTTTTGGTCAAACTTGAGGCATTAAAGGAATTAATCCAGTTAATAAGAATCTAAAATAATAGGTTAAAACATGAGTAAATCAAGGTTAAGAAAAAAAATAACAATAATAAAAATAAATAAATAAACAAAATAAATAAAAATAAAAGAACACCACAAAATATAAAATGCCAAAAAGGGAAAGTCCAAGTTAATCAATAAGGAAGAGATGAAATCAATGAAGTAATAATAGTAATATAAAATCACAACCAAAAAAAGGATATTGAAAAGGATTAAAATGTCTGATAATAATTTAAAAAGGATTGAAACAAATAAGGAAAAAAAAAAAAAAAAGAGATTGATCTCCTTTTTTTTTAAAGGATTGAAATAATTAAGAAAAATAATTTAAATAAAATAAGAGATTGATCTCTTTTTTTTTTTTTTTTTTTTTTTTTTTTTTTATCAAAGGATCTCTCTCTCTCTCTCTATAAACCTTAGGAAGACAGGGCAGGGACCCAACAACTGCTATTTTCCAGCCATTGTATCTATTCAGATTACTAGGCATCCTTACTATTTATATGGCCTCCCTAAACTTACGGTGATGGAAATGATCAATCCTTGCAATGACCCGAGCCTCTTCAATGCAGATGTGTTGTTTTGTCTTCTCCGCATGTTCTACCAAAGTTGAGGTGCGGGTCCTCCCATGTTTGATGTCGGTTATGCACTCATGAATCCTTTGATTTATTGAGCGGTGAGTTTCACCAATGTTGGGTGTCCCACAAGAACAAAAATATTATGTGTCTTCTTATGTATTTCCGTGAAATATTTTGGAAACCTCCCACATTTGTTCAAATGCAAATTTTCTTACCAACTAAGTTATTGTGTACCAAATAATTTCTTATACCCAAATCTAATGGTGAACATTTGTGGTATATGATTACTTTGAAAAACAACATAACTTCCACCATTATTTACGTAGTTGACAATGGTATTATGTCTATTTCTAAACCCTTTTAGCAGTTTCCATATCTAGTTTTTAAAATCCACTATAAAATTGAATTCAAGTCTAGTGCCAGAGAATACACATAAAGTTGAGAGGCAATAGTGATTACAAAATATACATGTAAATTTAACATTCTCTTCTTCATTAGACTCTTGCTCTAATTTTTACTTTTATATCAAGAAAGAGTGATAATAGAAGAATTGGTACAATTTGTTCTTCCAGGGATTTCATTATGGCCTATGGACAACAGATTTCCTTTTATATCATGATCTCTAAATGAAGGTAAAACTATAGATATAGTTTTATAAGTCATATTATTTGTCTCTTTCTTGCATCTAGAGCAATGGAAGATGCCTATGAGAAAAAGATAAGAAAGTAATATGTGTCGCAAAAAAAATTGTATTATCCTATAGTATTTTTTGTGTGGTTGAGTCTCTAAATGATATTCTAATCATGTATAAATTAATTTCTTTCATCTGTCTCATCAAGAGATCATGGATTATATTGTAACTGAGAATAATTCACTTGCTATCCATTTCATATGCTATTTGGTTTTGTCATGTTTTAGTTGTTATAAGGACAAGTAACAAGGAGGAGATAACTAGGAGGAGAATAAGGATAAGGATAAGATATTCAAGAGGAGAATAAGTAAACCGAAGTATGGGCATTATATCAAATAAACATTCTTTTATAAAAGTATTTTAGTATTCTTTTTTTAAATGGAAAATATAGGAGGTATTTATGATTGTATAGCCATGTCGGTTGATCACTGCTATATTTTTCCTAGTTGAGATCTAATGGTTAGGTCGTAAGCATGTTGGTACTCTTAGGAATGTTGAAACACCTTATGGGTGCATGGTGTAAGTCTATCTTGTTATCTTTCATAGAGGCTTTACTCTAACCTAGCGTTGGTATAAATTATGTATTGTAAATATGGTTGTAAAAGTGTTTCACTCATACTATAATAAAGTTTCATGAACACAAGGAAAATTCCACACAAACAATGATAAATTTCAATAAGATGCATTAGTTAAAAGTTAATAAGTGAATTTTATAACACATATAATGAATTTCCAAGGGTTGTGTTATAGGAAGGTGCTAATACATTGTAGATATTTATTTGTGCAATGAGACCCTCAACCTTTTTCTCTCATGTTGTTGTAGGTATATGTAGTAGTATTTTACATGCATTGGTTCATTGATATTGCTATGGATTTTACCATTCTCTTCATTTAGTAGCATGCATCCTTTCACATATCAAATCGGGTTGCTACGAAAATGGACAACTAAGAAAGCATGGTCCATTTGGTACTTACTCCATTGGTGGTTCTTACTCATTACCTACTTGACTAATAGAGGAAATTCAAAAAGTAACACATCATGTGATAGGAATTAGGATAGGAGGTAAGCAAGTAAATAGAGGGGGCATGGATTGAATAAGAGAAAAACAATACTTGTCTAATTATATTCAATTTGAGTAGAAAAAAATTGCACCTACTTTGATGGTTCTAGTCACTATTAGAAGATTCGAAAAAAGTGATCCTAACCAAAATAAATGAATATGTGCTATTAGGCTCTATTCATCAATTAATCCTTGATAAAAAAAAACATAGCATCTACTGTGTGTAGCCTAAGGTCTAGGCATGATATCAAATAAAAATTCTTTTATAAAAGTATTTCTACCATTTTTTTATTACAAATATAGGTGTTTATGAATTGATAGCCAAGTTGCTTGATCACTACTACATTTTCATAGTTGATATCTAGCGGTTACCATTGTCTAAGTATATTCAAATTGAACAGAAAACGTTTGCACCTACTTTCAAGGTTCTAGTCCCTGTTGGAATATTCCAATAAGGTGATATTGACCAAAATAAATGAATATGTGTTGTTGGGCTCTATTCGTCAATAAATTCCTAATAACATATAACATATTGTCTTTTGTGTTTGTGCATGTCCATTTTTCTTTAAAAGAGATTGATATTGATGCAATTTAGACAAAAACATTAATGAAGAACCCAACAAATATTCTTAATTTGCTTGCACTCTATAATAAAGGCACTAGTGGAGGTAGAGAAACCGTTTTATAAACAGGAAACATTGTTACAAAATAGCAGTTGTAGAAGCCCTATATAATCTTCACCTTTCCTTGTGTTCATTGACCTTGTGATAATTAAATTTTCCTAAATGTGCCAATAATTGGTTGATGTTTGAATCCCTTAATTCAAGAAGTCATAGAAATTCAAAAAACAAAAGTTACAACTTTTAGGAAAATGGAAGACATTAATCACATAATTGCCTCGATGAAACTATAGGCACAAAAGTTTAAACTAGCACAAAACGACCTCAATAGGCACAAAGGAAATAGAGGATCACTTTGCCACGAATTATATGCATGTTAGAAACACATAACTATTTTAAAGTAAGATGTATTGGAGTAGTTACTTCTTACCAATAACATGTAGCTATGTTTGTAGGAGAAGCCATTTGAGTAAAAGGAAGGAAGCAAAAAGTATATACAGAAAAAGAAATTGTTATTATTTTTATACATGGAATATTAAAGAGAATAGGAATGAGAACTCATGGTAACAATCATTAAAAATTATTATTGCTGCAAATAGAGACCAATAACGAAAAAGTCAAAACAAAAGAAAATAAATTTTATGTTGTGAAGATGGCGGATACTTCAAAAAAATATTACATGAATGTATTTCCTCAAGATGGAAAGCATGATTAAAAAAGGGAATACCAACTCAAAACTCTGTACATGGTTCCATACATTGAACAAAATTTGGAAGATTTGAATGAATCCAATCAAACTTGAGAGGACCTTCTTACCTTTTCCTTAGCTTTTTCAGGATTGGCTAATAAGACCCTCCTAATAAAGCAAGAAACATATACCCTACTTTCCCTGTTTTCTACAAAAAAGAGATTTTTCTTTATCTTTTATAATTTTTCCCATTTGGAGTGCTTTGGTATCATATCAGTAATCTATGTAGCTCCAAAATCATTGCACTAGTGCCTCTATTCAACTAGGACTCCTAAAGTAGTGAACCTTTCTCATAGCTTCTCCATTAAGATTGTGTCAAATGCTTTCCCTAAAGTTAACATAGAAACACTATAGTTCTTCATCTTTATTGTCCCAAATCTTCTTCACCATGTACAATGGTGGAATGTTTTGGTCTAAAATTGGCATGGTCCTTGGATTTCTTCCTATTTTGATCCACCTAATTTCTTATTTTTTTCCAATACCCCTTCAGTCATTTGGAAAAGAATGTGGTTGATCATTATCATTCTATAGTTTCCTAGATTGTTCTTTTCTCTTCCTTTGGAGATGGGAATGACGAGTTGGTTTTCAAGTTTATTTGGAAGCACTAGCATAGTCCTTTGGTTCAATATTCCTATTATGTGGTGGATACGATATTTTTGTGGATTTTCCCCATTTGAGGTATTCCACTTCAAGAAACTCAATGTATTTCACCTTTCTAAACACTAGCATTTGATACCTTTATCTACATCTAACTTTTAAAAAATTTCCTTCCTAACAATTTTTTTTGTCTTAAAGACTCCCCTATTAATTTTTTATTTTCATATCATTGTTGCACATAGTGTTTTCATTAATGACAACAAGGTGTCATTGATTTCAAAGGGTTGTCCAAGATAGTAGCAGTATCATTCATGGCACCTAAGGGAGCAATAATACCCTTTATGAATCCATATGATAGCTAGGTCTCTTGCATGATATCATCAAGTGAAGTTAAAGGAGATTGGATTTATTTGAGTTTTTGATGCAGTTATGGTGCCATAATGATCCTATAAATAACATGATTGCATAGACCTTTCCAATGGTAGGATGGTTGGCACAATTTGATTTGGCAATGAAAAATCAATTAGGGCATGACATGTGGCAGAAGTAGATTAGAGGAGATGACACCAGGAGCAGATGTCATTATGGTGATGTGGCACCACCTGACACTACCATGTGGCGGAAGAATTTAAGTCTTTTAATTGATCAAATAGGTCAAATATGGATGATAGGTTGCACTCGTCTCGTTCTGCCTCATGGCATGATGACACCATCACGTAAACAACCATGGAAACCCCTAGAACGAAGTCACATTGTTGGATCACATACGATAAAGGACCAAGCACCTTGGGTCAACTTGCTTAAAATTTGTTTGAGCCTCAAGTCCTATGGTCGATCCTCCTAGCCTCTTAGTCCACATAGAAAACTATAAGTGCATATGATTGAGCACCATATTTACATGAACGAATTTATGGTGAATCAATATGATGATGAATAACTATGTTTTTGTGGTATATTGGTGCAAAAGAATGTTATTTGGTTGATGGTATGAGTTTCAGCCGAGAGTATTTTCATTGTTGATTGATTTAGCCTGCAAGGGCCACATTCTTTGGTTACAATATTCACTCACCAAAATTTTAGTTCGAGCCTGAAGGGGCCATATTCTTTGGTTAAAATTTGTTTTCAAGCCTAGAGGGGTCATATTATCTAGTTATAGTGTTTGTTCCGGCCCAAAGAGGCCATGATTCTCTGGTTAAAGTATTTGTTCGAAGCTGAAAGGGAGCACGTTCTTTGGTTTTAGTTTGTGTTCAAACTTAAAGGGGCCATGCTTCTCTACTTACAGAATATGTCTGAATCCCAAAGAGACCACATTATTTGGTTGTAGTATTCATTGAAGCCTAGAGGGGCCACAATCTCTGATCACTATTTTGTTTGAGCCTAGAGGGGTCTTTGATCTTAATACACAGTATTCGCCGAAGCCAAATTGGGCATTGTTTCACTTTGATGATTAGCCAAAGGCTAGCAGGCATTAGCCAAGTTTGAGGGAGGCCAATCTAATTAGCCCATGTTAGATCCAAGTTAGAGAGGAAAACATGTTGACAGTCAATCGACCTCAAATATGATGTGGTCGAGGCATGAAACATAGGAAAGTTTTATTGATTCCATGAATGGTGTATATTGCCACATGACCCTAACATGTCAAACCAAGTGTTGGCATGGTTTAACATAAAACATGTCCACACCCTTGCCCTAGTTTAGAGTCAAATTTGTTACAACGTCAAAATCATAGGCATAAAATGTTCATTGTGCAACTGAGTTGGTGGGGCACTAGTAGTGGATTGGTTGAGACCCTGGTTTGAGTTTTACAGTAACTGAGTCAATTTTCTTTTTATTATTAAAAATCATTTTTTCGAATGTTAACCTAATTAGTGGCATAAATTTTGTAGCGCCAACATCGTATTATGATCGTTTTTTCTTATGTGCCTTAAAACAACCAATTTGTATAATGGTTAATTAATTGTATAGTTTGAAATGGTTATTTTGAGCTTTTGAGCTAATTCTTAACCCAAATTTAAATCTAGAAGTTTCACAATGATTAATGTTTAGAGGTGAATGCATCCAAAGGTATGGAATTCCTTGTTGACAAATATTTGATGATCAAAATATTTATTTCATTTTCTTTAGGGATTATGAGTAGGCTAAAGTGGTTTTAGATATATAGCAAGAATAAATTTCGAAATGAGTCATATTTGACTAGATTTTCAAATAGATTGAAGCAAAATTGTGATAGGGTATGTTAGAGTGCGGACAATAGCATGACAACTAGTGATAGTGATTTATATGATAACTTGTGGCAGTGATTGCATATTGTGATAGTGGTTTCAAATTGTGACGGTGATTTTAGATTGTGGTGATAGTGGTTGCAGTTGTTACAGTGACAATACTTGTAGGCTGCAATTTCATATTGTGACATCACTTTAGATTTAGTGATTGATGATGGCAGTGGATCTAGTTTGAAAGATTTTGAAAAGATGTCCAAAAGGAATTGAAGAAGGAGGTGGGTGCCTCCACTGAGGTTGGAGTTCAATCAGGTTGGATACTAGAGCAAGTTGGAGCTTTCTCATCATTAAGGTTGGTGTCTAAATCAGTTTGGTGCTTGCTCATAATTGAGGTCAGTGCTTCATTTAGGTTATAGCCTAAAGTGAGCAACTAATTGTATTCTTTTGAGGTTGGTACTTCAATTAGGTTGTAGCCTACCACAAGTAGAAACTTCCATATTTTGGGGGTGGATGCCTCCAACAACTCAAAGCCTGCAAATCTGTGTAATGAATTGAAGATTAAGAAGAATTTTTTTGTGGTTTTCAACCATATGGGTTTCCATGTAAAATCTTATGTCTCTTTGTGATTTTGATGGCTTCTTGATGTGTTGATAGATTTATGGTGCATTTTTCTATTTATTGATTTTCTACTTATGGTTATGGTTCATTGCAATATGAATGTTTGTTGATGAAAAGTTATGAAAATGTAAAAATTCTCTCACACTGATTCAACCCCCCCATCTTAGTGTGAACTTTCATCCAACAAGTGGTATCAAAGAGGGTTATATTCAGGAATAATTGACTATTGGAATAATTGATGGATTCAACTATGAATTTTGGAAGATAATAATGGAGACCAATCTGATCTCCTTGGCGGTAGAAGTTTGCATTAGGGGAATTTTGAGGTCTAAAATGAGCCTCCTAAGAAAAATATACAACCAAAATAAAATTTATAAGAACCAATACGATTCAATATTATGAAGTCAACCATGGGGGATGATTCACCATTTTTGGAGTAAAAAAGTAAAAAGATTAAAAAATAATAAAATAATAAAACTACTTTTTCGACCCATATTTTCAACTTATCTCCCTATGTTTTTACTCAAATTTCGAGAGGGAGTAATCTTTGGATTAAAATTTAATTCCTCATCAAAGGAGTACCGATGTTGCATACTTTCGATGGTCCCTTCAACATGAAAAATGAGAAATACATGAAAAAACATGATTGCAATCACATTTTTCATGCATTTCTCATTTTTCTTGTAGCAGGGGTCCATAGAAAGTATGCAACATGGGTACTCCTTGGATGAGGAATCAAATTTTTCATCCAATGAGTGGTTGCGCTTGAAATTTGAGTAAACCCATAGGGAGATAAGTTGAAAATACTAGTTGAAAAAATAGTTTTTCCTTTTTTCCCTCTAAAATTTGATGATGTAATATGATATTATTTTATTATTTCCACTATTATTTTATAATTTCCTTAGGAAGCCCATTTTAGACCTCAAAAGTCCCCTAATGGGGAAATTATGGAGAATGATTATAAAGTCACCAATACCATTCCAATGAATGCAGCAGATAAGGGACTCTACACATCTAATGCACAAGCTAAACATATTATCTTAAGTGGCTTGGTAGAATCAAAATTCGTCAAGTTAATGAAGTGTAAGTCAGCTCATTAGGTATGGAATAAGCTCAAAAATTATTATGAAGGGGATGTGAAAGTTAAAGAAGTTGGGCTACAAACTCTCAGGGGTCAATTCGAAAATTTGAAGTTGGAAGAAGATGAGAATATTGTTTCAAATTTTCTTCGAGTAGAAAATATTGTAAACTCCATTATAGGTCTCGGTGAATAAGTCAAGGATTATAGATCTTTTGTCATCCCTTGAAGAACTGTCATAAGTAGGAAAGATAATCATGGATATGCTTCATGGAACTCTCTTAGCATATGAGCTAAGGATAAAAGAGGACAAATCAGGAGTCAAGGAATTAGCTTTCAAAGCAACCAAAGAAGAGAAAAGAAACCAGATCAAGCAAAATCTAACTCTGATGAAGAAGAAGCTAAGTTTTTTTGAAAGCTAAAAAGAGGAAACAACAAGTTCCAAGGCGGGCTTCCTTTAAATTGTTTTGAAAGTGGAAGGATAGGTCATTGTGCATCTATTGTTGCTACTACAACACCCTCCAAATTTTGGCCCGCATTCAATTTTTGGAGCCTCCCATTGATCATGTGAACTGTTGTTTCAAGTCATCAAATTTGTTCCATGTTTGTTCTCTAATTTTTTCTAATATTTCAAGTTCCTTTCTAAAGAAGACCGAAGTGTCATATTTTGTTAGAGGAAGACCAGGAACACCTTTAAGAGGTAGCTATAGTACACTCTCTTGCATTAGTTGATCCTATTTTTTATTAGAACATGTGTTGGACACATTCTCATGGCATAATTCACATTTTGGTTACAATCAAAAGTTGTGTTGTAAAGATATACCCTAAGTGTCACACTTGGAGATAAATGTCACTTTACTATCGTTTCATTGTATGCCTGCTAGTTTTGGGTACGTGTACTTTCTTATCACGTGATTTATTTAATATGTGTGTGTGATCATATTAAATATTTGTTATATGTTTTTACTCTCTTACCTTTTAGATCTCACACTTAGTCAATTTTGGAGTTTTTCCATTTCCTCACCTCTTGCACAACTCATGATCACATTCAACTACTAGCCAAGTGATGAGCACATTGTGCACTCCTAATCCTCAATGATGAGACCCTCAACTCCTAGATTTTCACACTGTACCGAACTAGAGGATAGTCTCATTCACTGCGTTGAGCAACTTCATAGCATAGTCACTCAACCTTGTTTCTTACATTTTCCCACTGCGCAAGCTTGTACCACCCTTCCTTAAATTACGTAATGCACATTATCAATGGATAGTAGGTCCATTTATGGTCCCTCATAGTTCTCAAATACTCAATCACTTGAGCCTTTTCATCAACAACTATGCATTACACAATTACAGTGACCAAGCTTTCCACCCTTGTCTCCTGAACTTGCCCTCTACATAATGCCTTGACCAAATCTTTCCTTAATTGCACACTATGCACTTTTAGTGAGTAGTAGGGTCATATTTCATCCCTTGGAGTGCTCAACTATGCAATACCTAGACCCCTCTCCTCAAACACTATGCGATACACATTCTCTGTGAGCAAGGTTGTCATCTCTACCTCTAGGACCTATGCATTGCACATAAGCTTGCTTCTTCCTTCCTTGCCATTGCACACTATGCACTCCTATTGTTGGGTATGTGTTATATTCTTTCCATGAATAGCACCACACATTGTACATTATGTTGGGCGTAGTGGGGGGCTCACAGGGGGGCAGGAATCCCCCTTGTTGAGGTGTTTGTGAGGGGGCGGTAGCTCCCTTGCATGGGGTCCAAGGAAACTTTTAAGGATGGAAAATTATCTTGAAGTTTACAAATAGTGGCGAATCTCACTAGTCCCTAATATGCAAACGATAAAATGTTTATTTATATATTTATAAAATTATTCAAATTTATAATGATTTTATATATTTCTCTATATAATGTTGGCAGATTTTAAGGTAAAATAATTTTATATTGTAAAATTTGGGTGAATCATTTTTTGGAAAAAAGGAAATTGGCGAATCCTTTTTTTGGAAAAATGAAGGAAAATTTGTCCACTTGCGAATATTAGCCCCTAAAATTTTCCATGATGGGGTCTAGGGCAGTGCCCCAATAATTATTTTTTGTTATGCAAATCCAAGTATAGTCGAGTGGACCCAATCATGGGAGGTCAACCAAAATATGGTGGGAGGAACTACCCATGGTTTTGCACATGGTTTTCACACATGGTTTTACACATTATGATTTTTTGCATGGTATTTTGTAGATCTGGTCAAGGGAACTATGATTAGGTTATAATCCAGGGTTAATGGATTGGGGGTTATGAATGCTTAAGCATATATATATATATATATATATATATATATATATATATATATATATATATATATATATATATATATATATATATATATATATATATATATATATATATATATATATATATATATATATATATATATATATATATATATATATATATATATATATATATATAGATAGATATATATTGTAACATTGAAAGCAATATAATGAAAAATCAATCTGGTTTTCCTAGTTTGGGTTCGAGGAGAAAATCTATTTATATATTTTATGTTCTCGCCATTGTATATTTTTTGTTTTAAGAATATGTTCGTAGGTGATTTTTATACAGGGTTAAAACCTACACCTAGTTCCCAATCCTCCAATCCTTGCCCCTTGATCATGCACACTGCACCCAAGAATGCTTCTCTCTCAGCGTTTTCACACTGTCCCTTCACAGTCAGCATATTGGATGAGAAAACAAGGTAGACTAGGTGATTATGGGACTGGTTTTATCTTTCCATGAGTGAACTTCAATTGTAGGTGTTATCATCCTAGCATGGAAAGATGATACTCAAAGAGGACAACAAGGAGAAGTTGCAAGAAGACACTTGTGGAAGTGAAGCACATAGGAACCATCTTACAAGGAGATAAAGGAACTTTGAACTACAACAAATGGATGAAGACAAATATGACATGGAAGAATCTAATACTATAACCATACCCTTTTGGAGGGTCAAGATGAAGCACAAGCAGATCCATCATGAAGCATTGAAGATGACATAGCAACAAAGATAAGAACTTGGTATTGATACACTACAATGAAGTCTCATGTCACAGTCGCCAGTTGTAACTCTTCAAAGTGTCATCACAATAGTGTTGTCTTCTCTCATGTGTTTTTTCCACATTGTTGGTGGAAATCAATTATGTAATTTCAAAAATTGGAAAATGTAAAATGTGTGGAAGCCCAAGGGTCACACATGGAATGTGTAGAGTCACTAGGAAGTCAAAGAGTCACGAGGGAGGTTAAGATTCATAAGGGAGGTGAAGAGTCACCCCATTTGTTATAAATAAACCCTCATAGCTCAAGAAAAGGACTTTTCACCTTGGCTTCTCAAGCTAGGCATAGGAGATAGGATCATCCTTTTGAGGAGCAATTGGTGGCTTAACGTTCCACTATTAGAGTTAGTGATGTATCACTGTAATTGTATATATTGTATCTTTCAATTAATAATTTGAAGCTATCAGACCCGACACACTTTCAAGCATATATTGTGAATGTTGTAAGACTATTCTTTCTCTCATTGTTAGCGGTGTATTTTCATGTTTATATATAGTAAGGAAAATGAACCATTATGTTGGCTTTAATATACATATTTGAATTATGCGTCTCTTTCTCTCATGATCGTTGTTTCTTTGTGAACTATTTCAAAAGATAATTAATGATTCTTTTATATATAACACATATTTCATTAAATTTGGAAAAGTTTTATTACAAGGAGAGAACTAGAATTGAGTTTCTTGGTTATTATGAAATTCTAGATCCACTATTTAATTCCAAATTTAGTGAAATATGTGTTATATGTGTGTGTGTATTCATCAGGATACTATCACTTTTCTTCTAAAGGCTCAGTTTTTCTTTTCATCAGTGGAAGAACCTTTATACACATTAAAATTGAGTACTTCACAAGGCTAAATTACTTGTTTATATTGAAAGTATATGCGTACTCTCTTATGTTGTTTATTACATCCAAGGAAAATTATTAAGATTATGGAAGTCAGGTCTATTTCGAGATAGGGATCCTATTCCAAATGGTGCAAGGTCTAGTTGGGACTTCATATTGGGGAGACCCACTGTATGTTGGTGGCTTCCAACACCATCAACATTCTCGCTCTAGAAGGAGGGAAACCTTTGTAAGGTTGATAACTCAACACATCCACATAAATATCCTTTAATTCAAGGTAGAAATTGTCTAAGTTTGACTCCAACCGACATATCTGAGAAAGAAGAGTCATCTCACCAAAGTCCAGAGTATGCTTACGAAGTTACCTATGAGAAATTCCAAAGGAATCGACCTATCAGTCATCTGTTTGCTAGAGCTCTTGGATTACTCCATGTTATGTATGTTCTTCCTCATAAGAAATTAAGGAAAGAGACAACCCATCATGGTGTTCTAGTTTCTTCAGTGGAAGATTTGGTTACTACTACCCTTGAGGATTTAGCTGACTCACCTGAAGAATATTATCATCAAGGGGATATTCCACCACATATTGGGGAAAATATGGAGGGAGACAAGTAGGACTTTCATTTTTTAGATGATGAAGAGCCAAGGGATAATGAACAACCAAATGATAACAAAAATTTGAATAGTGAGAAAGAAGAAGAGTCAAAATCAAGGAGTGAGGAGGAGGAAGAGAAAAAATACATGGCTAAATACCAATTGTATTGGATGCCCCAAAGGCCTCTTCCTCTCCTAGGAAATCTTCATCGCTTACCAAATCACTCAGAGAAGTTACTCACAAAGTATGATCGTGATAAGAAGATGAAGGTTGAAGATCACATTGATGACTTCTACTTACATCTAAGAATGTTAGAGGTATGTTATGATTATGTTTCTTATAGATTATTTCCATACACTATTGAGGGTAGAGTGTTAGTTTGGTATCATAACCTTCCTACAAATTCAATCCATAATTGGAGGGAGTTTAAGCAATTGTTCTTAGAGAAATTTGTTGATGATAAAAATCCTGCTATGTTACTTAAAGAACTTGGAAATATAAATATGGGGGACAAAGAGAAGGTTAAATATTTCAATAAAAGATTTACTCGTATTTTTAACAAGCTCCCCACTAATGTGCAACCTCATGATTCAATCAGTAAGGATTACTACATTGTTTCCTTGCCCATTAATATTTTTGTCTTTGTGAAAAGATCCACAAAGGAAGCATTGGCTCTTAACATTGTAGAATAAATTGTTGTAGAAAAGGAATTAAGATCTATCAGTCATTATTGATTAGGAATATTCAAAGGACTCTCAAGCCTCATATGCTAAAACTAAAGAGAAGGATCCTTTTGACATGGAAAACTTGACTAATTCCTTGAAGTTTTTGAATAATGAAGTATCTGAGTTCAAAAGGAAGTCAAGTGAAGTATATACCAGTAATAAGCCCTTTAAGACATTTTTAAAGAGGAACACCAATAAGTTGGCTATCTGCATAAATATCTAATGTTCTATTTAACGTTGAGAGCCTGGGCATGGATAATAATTGCACATTTCATCGAGAAGTACATTCTCAAAAAATCATTCCCACAATGGAAACATAACATGAATTGTGTGGTTTCCAATGTCATAGAAAGCATGTCAGCAGAAGAACATTTAGAGCACACTCAAGAGACCAATGAACCCATCTTGATGGAGGAAAATTCAAGTGTTGGAAATTCAATTTTCACTTTTGATATTATTATGAATAATGACTGACAAGGTGCTTGTGAGCTCCTAGCAGGTGAAGCTCCTCCACAACAACAAACTAAGAAATACAATCTAAGGATTAAAGGATTGATGTCTGAGAAAGATGTAGGGAAGCAGTTGTTGAGAAAAATATTACCTCCTAGTAATCCTTCTCAAAGCTCTTAGATGAAATCTGAAATCACTCAACCTTCTAAGAATACTTCCAGGAATAATAAGAAAAAGCCTGTCATTTTTGAGGTGTCAAACAAAGTTTCAACACCTTCCACAACAACACACCTTGCCAAGGATTAAGAAATTGAGTACAATATCATTGAGAATATGACGAAATATCTTGTTGATATCTCCATCTATAAGCTAGAAAATTTGGCAAGCCAACGTGAGTTTATCATCCAAGATTTTGCATCTCAACCTCCATCAAGTAAGACAGTATATACTTCCTAAGCTTCGTCTGGAAAGTCTCCCACTATCCTCGAATCAATATTTAATGTTTCCAATGAAAATTGTATATCTACTTGCCCCCATTTTCTCTTAAATTTTTGAAATTTTCAATTATAATGTCCATAATTTCCTTATTGATTATGATGCATATGTGAATGTTATTCCTTTCTCTGTTGTAAAGGAAATCAATGCAAAATTGGAAAACACTGATGCCAGAATCATACACTTAGATAGATGATAAGTGCAGGAAATTGGTGAACTAAGCAATGTTATAATTCTGGCATCTTCTGACCATAGATTTCACCAATGTATCAACATTTTTATTGTGGACATTCTAGAAGCTGATTAATCGCTTCTAAGTAGAGATTGATCTCACAAGTTACAAGGATATTTTACCACAGACTAGTATTATTTGTGGCTTCCTTATAAGCGCAAGAATAATCATATTCAAGTCAAAAGTGAACCTTTTATGAAGCATACTATTATGGTGCTTGAAGCACACAATGAGTCGATTAGCTTTGAAAAAGAAATATTTGGAAATGACTTTTTAGAATTTTATCTTGGATACAATCTTGTACAACCATCATCTGTATCACCAGATACATAGTTTGAACTCCTTCCTTGAAATTCAGCTAGTGCAAATGGTCTTTGTAACATAGATGTAAATACTATTAGTGTAGAAACTAAGATAGTTTCTACTAATGTTTGGAATTTGTATTTTGATGGTTCAAAAACGCAGGAGCGTTCTAGAGATGGTTGCATTCTGATTGACCCTCAGAAAGAAAAGTAACTGAATTCATGTTGAATGGAGTTTGAGTGTAAGAACATGTTGTAGCGGCTACAACCACCCTCCAAAATTATTCCTATGCTTCGATTTTGGAGCCTTCCTTCCTATCTATTATCCATGATAACACTTAGGAATAATTTGTGAAGTTTATTGGTAAAATTAGCTAGGGTTTTCAAATTTTCTCAAAATAAAGATCATGATCAAGTGTTTTCGGTCATCATGTCATGATGTGGGATCCATATAAGTTCCAAAAGGGTCAACCATAAGAGTTAAATTCCAAACTCCCATGTGTGTTGAGATTATTTATTTATGATTGGCATTTTGATAGTTTTGCAGAAATTCATAGCAACTCCAGTTGGGTAAACCGAGGGTTTGCTACGAAAGTTCCTGACACTTCCATAGTGAATGTGTCTCCTCAAATACTTATCCCGCTACGAAATTACGCTGAAGTACACAACTGTGTTAAATGTTGAAGTAACAGTCCTTTTTGTTTGAAAAACATGATTGTTTAGTCTTATGGTTGGTCATGGATGCATGTTATCAGTGTTTTGTCCGCTTTACCTACATATTGACACCGTGTAGCTTCTTGTTGCTAACTCTTTCATTTGTATTTAGCTTTGTTTCCATAAGCTTCACGTTGTCATAGGAGTTGGTTTTTTGTCTCTCACACGAGTATAGCTCTCACGTAGGTCTTGTTGTTTCTAGGTTAGAGTCCATTGTTGTCTAGTTGTCTCTAGGTTGATTTGCAGGTGGCAAGAAGGTGACAAGGAGGAGCCCTATGTGTTGTAGCCATGGTACACAAAATATAGTATAAAGGAGGTTTGGTGGTGCATTATGAGCCTGTGGACATGAAATTGCTGAAGGAAGACCCTACCTTCATTCAAGCATTTTCTAGCATGGGATGCCTAAAATTTTTCCAAAAGCTACAAGGTTACCATGGGTAGATTTCCAAAGACTTTGCTGTAAATTTCAACGGAACAGAAACGAAAAATGGTCTTCCAAATTTTGTAGTGTCCCCTAACACAATTTCATGTGCTACAGGGATCCCTAGGTCATGATAAATGTGGTTTAAAGTCGAGAAGATCAAGTTGGAAAATTGTGATGAATTTCTCAAGGAGGAACACAAAAGGATTTATATGACTATAGGCATTCCTAGAACTTGCCTTAAAGAACATTTTTCCAATCTCTTAATGGTTATCTATTAATATTTCACACGTGAAGGCAGATTTAACATGGTGTATCAGTATCATTTCAAATTTTTACTTCATTCCACAAGTAGGAAGCCTCTAGACATTCCATTTTATCTGTTTAGAAGTTTGTGAAAGATGGCAGATAAGGTCCAAGCCAAACTTGATGTAAGTGACACCTTTGTTTTTCACGATGGCCTCATTAAACTACTGGTTGTAGAAGAGATAAATAGGTTTAATAGAGATTGGATTACCTTATTGTTTTTTATTGGCTATGAGTTAGATAATTCCACCCCTTCTAGGAGAACTCCAAAGTCTAAATCAATAACCCCTAGAGAAGAGCAACAACCAGAGGCAGAGAAACCTATAGTAAATGCTTCCACAAGAACTAAGATGAGGATGACCAGAACAAAGTAAAAGGAAGGGTAAGCAATCTGATATCCTAGAGGCCATTGAGATTGAAGAAAGCCCAATTGAGCAGCCTATAGAAGTGACCAAGACTAAAACTAAAAATAAGAGAAAGAGGGTTAAGAAGCTGGACTTCTCACAAGAAGAACATAGTTTCATCTTTAGGCCAAGGAAACATGTTACAAGGTCAATGCAGCAAACTGAAAAGATGTTAGAAGTGCCTTTATAAAAGACAAAGCCATCAAAGAAAAGGAAAGGCAAGGAGCCTGTACGAGAACAAGATGAAATAGAGGTTTTGCAAGAACAATTGAGAGATTCTAGACAAGAAATCATTGATTCCAAACTTGAGTTTGAGGAGTGGCAAAGGGAGGTGTCAAAGTAGATAGATTTTATATGATGAAATTGCAGAAAAATCCAAAAAGATTGTAAAGAGGACTTTTCCTTTGCATATAATGTTGGAACACATGTACAGAAGGAACAAATGGCTACAAGAAGAAAGGAATAAGCTACAAGGATAGTTCAAAGCATTATAAACTCAAACTAAAATGATCAAAGATGAGCTCTTAAAGAGAAATCTCAAGATTATTGTTGAAATATAAGCTACTCCTTGAATATGGTA
The DNA here is from genome assembly GCA_031772625.1 of Pinus tabuliformis. Taxonomy (NCBI): domain Eukaryota; kingdom Viridiplantae; phylum Streptophyta; class Pinopsida; order Pinales; family Pinaceae; genus Pinus; species Pinus tabuliformis. The sequence goes on along the minus strand of CM062816.1, from coordinate 1,258,130,209 downwards.
AAACTTTCATTTTTTTCTTTATTATGTTTAACTAGTAAAATCAACCTTATGTATAGTTCAGCAAGGTATTAGAAGTAATAAGGAGGCACAAGAACCATGAAAAATAGAAAAACTTAGAAATTTCAAATTTTGTAGCAACTCCCCATAGTTAAGCTGAAAATTTGCTACGAAACTATTGTAGCTTTTCATGGAGGAGAATGCAAACTAAAAACATAGAAAAGGGAGTTCTAAGGGCATATATTTAGCTTAAAACCATCAAGGAAAACCTCAGAAATTGTAGAAAGAGCAGACGGGTAGCAGAAAGGTGTTTTTTTTAATTTTCTACTAAAGTTTGCTACAAAAATGTCAAAACTCTGTTTTTCTGCGTTTTGGAAATTTTGGACATCAAACAACGAGGTAGCTAGATGGATTACAGGTCATGAAAGTGTCCACATCAACTCCTACTTTTTAGGGAGTCAGGTCAGCAAGTCAACCAGGTCAACATCCACGTAGCATGAGACACATCATCAGCTCCAACACATTTAGAAAATCTGTTGAGTTTGATAATCTCTATCAACATAATTTGGTTGAGTTCATTAATGTTGGAAATGTCCTACTTGTATTCAAACTGTGTAAAACCAAAATCCCTAATATTTCTCAATACGTATCAAGTAGGATAGGGTTTCTAAATTGATTGATTGAATCTAGCCCCAAGTGGCATATTTTTGTAATTAATGATATGATGGTGGTATTACTCTATATATTTGTAGTTTCTTGACTCTGAAGAGGTTGATCGATAATGTGAGAAGCTGACTCTATGTAGACTTTTGATCCAACTAATATATATTGCAGCAACTCTGTTTTTATACTTGAGATTCATGTTATCGCTTTATGTGTTCTTATCATGTTTTATATGTTGCTATCAATATTCATAGTATTTTGAATACTTGGAATTCATGTCAAGTGCTCCAAATTCCTTCACTTGCTATGTATGACTGTGAATGTTTATTTGAAATCAGTTTTAAAGTTAGAAATTCCTTAGTTTCCATTAAACATTGTTGTTTTCCAATGATTTTCTTCTATTTGACTCCATGCCCAATGGTGGCAGACATCACATTCTCCTTCACCTGTAAAACCATATAAAAAGAAATCAGAGTTAGCCATATGTAGTTTTGAGTTGATTAAAGTGAATTTGATAAAGTGTTTTGAGAGAGACCTCTCAAATTGAAAGGGCTAACTTCCAATAAAAGTGGTTTGAAATAGTTACTCTTGGTTGAAGGTTGACACGACCCAACCTACCTAACCTAGTGATAACATTTTGGTGTGTTTGCCAGGAGTCAAAAGTTGTATTATCCTAGGTAATTATTTTCAAATTAGTTGAGCCCTTGAAGGTAGCAGAAGATCACACATTTCGAGGCTGTAATTCTACCTTGGAAATTTCATTGATATTTTCAACTTAAAGGTGGCTCCCAAGAAGATTTACATGAGGAGAAATCCAAATCCAAATCCACCAAAGATAGTTGATGATCCAGAGAAAATTCTCAAAGGAACTGGTAGCTCATCAAAATCAATTTCTCCACATCTCTTTAGGTCTTCATATTTACACTCTGAAGGTGTTCAAAGTAATGAGGACATAAAATTTAATGAAAGGTTTGAGAAAACACTTTTTAGATCTAAATCATAAAATGAATTAATAGAAATTTTCCTAGATCTAGAAAGATTAGGGGTAGACACCACAACTATTGTTTCCAAAGAAGATAAAGAAAGGTTTTGGGAAACTGTCACATCAGAATTGTCACTAGAACATGAGTCTTTATAAAAGCTAAAAGAGCTTGATCCTTTTGAACACCTGTTGAAAAGAAGAGTTGGTATCCCTTTACGTGAGTGGAGAACTTTTATTTCTGAGTTGAAGATCCCTGTAACCCATTTTCATACAATCACATATGCTTTCACTACCACTCATACTAGTTTGATAACTAACAGACCTATTCTAGTTTCTGCTAGTACATCTACTATTGTCACTTCTACAATGGTAGGATTTCCTCCTCCTCTACCTCCTGTAGGCCCTTCCAGATATGCTCCTCTTGTCTTACCTGCTCAACTTCATGACCTACCACAAGGATATTCTACTAGAATAAAAACTTTTGGAGGTGAGGAGGGAATTATTGTAGAACAACATGTTGACCAATTTAATGATTTCATAGACTTAGAGGAAGTGGATGAAAAAGATGTTAAGATGAGATTGTTTGTACAGAGTTTCATTGGTGAAGTTAGAAAATGGTTTAAAGCCTTAACCCAAAGAAGTATACAAGATTAGGATCAATTAGAAGGCAATTTCTTAAGGAAATGGGGAAGTAAGGTGAATCATGTTCAAGCATTGACTGAATATAATAATTTGAAAAAGAAAGTAATGAATCAATGCAAGACTTAACAAAAAGGTTTAACAAAATGTATAATTCCATTCTTGCTCATATAAAACCTCCCCCATGGGCTTCCCAATTTCATTATGTTGAAGCTTTTCATTATGAGTTTTCCATTCTGCTAAGAGAGAGAGAATCAACCACTTTGGCTGACATGAAAGATGATGTTGTTAAGCTGGAGGTTAACATGGCTGCAGCAAAAAGGTCAAAGACTGGGAAAGCAAGAGTAAAGGATGAAAATAAACCTTCTTCATCTTCATATGTAAAATTTGATAGCATGATGAAAACCATGGAAAAACTTATGGACATACTAACACTTGGAAATAATTGTTTTGTTGCACAATCAGAACCACATATAAGAAACCCTAATTTTAGGAGAGTTTAGATTCAACAGAGAACAATAGAACAAAGAAACTAGCATGATCAGTGAGTTAGGCTCCCTTTCCAACAAAATATGGTTGATGAAGAAGAAATGCAACCAGAAAATCAAGAAGACATCATACATTGTTTGGATGAGGATGAAATAGGGATGTTTTTAACAAAAGAAGAGCATGATGAATCTAGTAATGACATGTGTACTAATGAAATTGAAAATAATCAGAACACCTGAAAGGATATCAACATGCCAATTTTGAGCTGCAAAAACAATATACCTTGAGGAATAGGAATGTCCCTGTAGTTGCTAATAAGAATCATTTTGAGAAAGGAGATGGTCCAAAAGCTGTTGAACCGAAGAAGGATGCTCTTGGGAAAGAAATTGAAAAATCTCAACCAGGTTTTAGCCTTGAAAATGAGATTTCAAAAATAAAAGTTGATGTCCCTTTTGGAGAAATAATAAGGGTTACAAAATATAGGAATCAAATTGTGAAAATGCTTGATACTCAAGCTGGGCCCTCTGATACTCTAAATTTGCAAGAAGATCACCCTACCATTTTATTAGGGCCAAGAGAGGAAGATGAGAAAAATGAAGAAGTACCGCCATTCTATGTGAATTTAAATATTCATGACATGACATTACACAATGTTATGTTATATTCAGAGGCATCTCACAATTTAATGCCAAAGGTCATCATGGAAAGATTGGGCTTGGACATAACCATACCTTACAAGGATTTATTCTCATTTGATTCTAATAGAGTTCAATGTATAGGCTTAATCAAAGATGTGGTGGTTGGTCTAACTCAAGTCCCTGCTAAAATTGTAGTGATGGATATAATTGTAGTAGATATTCCACCAAAGTTTGGTATGTTGTTGTCTAGATCATGGGCTGCTAAAATCAAGGGAACCATGCAAATGGACATGTCCTATGCCACTATCCATGTTTTTGGTGAGCAAAGAAGATTATATCGAGAGTCTAGAATGGCATATATGGTTAGAAACAAAGACAAACCTCAAAATTTCCCAGTTTATGCAGTGGAAATAGAGTTAGGATCCTCTATTCTTTTCAATGAAATCACCAATGAAGCAGAAAATCAACAAACAGAAAATCAACAAGTTGAAGAAATTGACAGAGAAGGTTGGTGGCACATGAGCTTTGATGGTTCTTCTATAAGATATGGAGATGTTGTTGGCATTTGGATAATCAACCCAAGAGATGAAAGTAAGTTTTTCTCTTACAAACTCAATTTTGATTGCACAAATAACATGGAAGAATATGAAGCTCTAGTTTTGGGTTTAGAAGTTTTAAAAAACTTAGGTGCTAAAAATATTTCATTTTTTGGTGATTCTGAGTTAGTCATCAAACAAGTAAATGGCACCTATCAAACCAAAGATGTTAGAATGAGAGCATACAAAAATTTAATTCTTGAATTGCTGGAAAATTTTGAAGAACACAATTTCACAATCAAGCCTAGAGAACAGAATGGTATTGCAGATTCCTTGGTTGTTTTAGCCAGCCAATTTACAATTCCAACTCATTCCAGAAAGAAATATGAGATTGAAATCAGACATAGGCCAGCCATTCCTAATAACATAAAAAACTAGCAGGTATTTGACAATGATCAACAAGTCAAAATTTCCTAGAGTTGAAAGAAGAGTTTGAAACTACTCAAGTTGATCAGCAGAATATGTTTGCTGAAACGAAAGCCAGTACAAAAGTCATCCAGCTGAAAAACAATTGTATTCCTAAGGGGCTGATTCCTCTTGAAAAATTGTTTGACCAGAATGATGTAGCCAAGAATCCTAAGATAAAATCTAATGATGAAGAGGTCGAAACCTGTAATCTTGGTATTGCAGAAAATCCTAAGTGTGTCAAGTTGTCCAAGTACCTTTCTTCTGAGGTAAAACATAAATATGTTGATTTGATGAAGAGATACATAGATGTCTTTGCATGGAGTTATGCAGATTTGAAAAGTTATGATCCTAGTATCATCCATCATACAATACCAATAAAGGAAAATGAAAATCCTTTCAAACAAAAGCTGAGGAGGATTAATCCACTACTTCTGCCATTGATTGAAAAGGAGATTAAAAATTTGTTTGAAGAAAAGATCATAGTTCCATTGAGGTTTTCTAGTTGGTTGGCTAATTTGGTACCTGTAAGGAAGAAAAATGGAGAGATCAGGATATGTATTGATTTTAGAAACTTGAATAAAGCCTCACTAAAAGATAATTATCCTCTTCCCAAGATGGATCACATACTGTAGAACATTGTAGGATCATAAACGATTTTAATGTGGGATGGTTTCTTAGGCTATAATCAGATATTGGTGCATCCCGATGACCAAGAGAAGACAACTTTTACCATGCCTTGGGGAACATTTATGTATGCCAAGATTCCTTTTGGACTCGTGAATGTAGGAGAAACCTTTAAGAGGGCCATGGATATTGAATTTTCCGAAGAAAAGGACAAATATGTGGTTTTATATTTGGATGAAATCATCGTGTTCTCAAAGAAAGAAGAGGAACATCTCAAGCACTTGGAAAAGATTCTTCAAAAATGCAGAAAATTTGGTATTTTTTTGAACCCCACGAAAAGTGTTTTTTCTTTGACAACTGGAAAGTTATTGGGTCATATAATATCAAAGGAAGGGATTAAAATTGATCCAAGTAGATTTGTTGTTATTCAGAAGATAGACCTACCCAGAAATAGAAAAGAAATTCAATCTTTTTTAGGCAAGGTGAATTTTGTTAGAAGATTTATTCCTAACTTTGCAGAAATTGTGAAGCATATCACCAAGATGCTTAAGAAGGACTGTAATATTAAGTGGAAAACATAGGCTAAACATTCTTTTGAAGAGATCAAGAAGGATCTTACTCAAGCTCCAGTACTCATAAACCCTAATTTTTCAAAAGAATTTATGGTTTTTACATTTGCTTCAGAACATACAATTGCAGGAGTATTGTTGCAGAGAAAACAACAAGGTAATGAACAACCTATTTCTTTTTTCAGTAGGACACTTGGAAATTATGAATTGAAGTACAACATTATGGAAAAACAAGCTTATGCTTTGGTGAAGGCACTTAAATATTTTAGGGTATATGTCATCCATTCACACATTGTTGCTTTTGTACCTAATGTTGTAGTAAAAGATATATTAACCCAAGCTTATCCAGATGGTAAGAGGAGTAAGTGGATTGCCACTTTGCTGGAATATGATTTGGAGATCAGACCTACAAAATTGGTGAAAGGACAAGGATTGGCAAAACTGATGACTCAATCAAATTTTGATTGTCTAGACATTAATTTTATAGCAGAAATTTCAGATGTGATTGCAGATGAAGAGTTGATACCTGTTGAAGAAAAATTCATTATGTCAGATTGGTATAAGGATGTCATTTTTGTTTTACAACATCATAGAGCTCCTCTTGAATTATTGAAATAAAAAGTTAGATTTGTCAAGCTGAAATCTATGGTTAGATTTGTCAAGCTGAAATCTATCGTTAGATTTGTCAAGCTGAAATCTATGAGGTATTGCATCTTGAACAGAAGTTTGTATTGGAAAGACACAGGTGGAATACTTCTTAACTGTCTACTAGAAGATGAAGCTGAGAAAGTGATTGAAGAGTTTCATAAGGGTGATTGTGGGGGTCATCATTATTGGAAAGAAACAGTGAATAAAATACTCAGAGCAGGCTTTTACTGGCCTTCAATGTTCAAAGATGTGTATAAGAAGATTGCTGCTTGTCATGAATGTCAAATATTTGATGGAAAGAGAAAGTTGCTCCCATTACCTCTGAAACCCATATTTGTAGAAGCTCCTTTCCAGTAGTGGGGGTTGGATTTATAGGCGAGATACATCCTGCATATTCAGGCTAGCATCGGTGGATCCTAACAACCACTGATTATTTTACAAAGTGGATTGAAGCAGTTCCTACAAGACAAGCCACAGACTCAGTAATCATACAATTTCTGGAAAATAACATCTTATCTAGATTTGGTTGTCCAATGAAGATCATCACTGACAATGCTCAAGCCTTCAAATCAAAGAAGCTGGTAAGTTTTTGCAACTAGTATAATATCACCCTTGGTCACTCTATAGCCTATTACCCTCAAGGTAATGGCCTAGCTGAGTCATCAAACAAGAGTCTAGTCAGAATTATCAAGAGAATTTTGTAGGAAAACAAGAGGTCACGACACTTTGAATTTAAATTTTCTTTATGGGCTGAAAAAATTTGTACTAAAATATCCATAGGGGTTTCTCCTTATGAGTTGGTTTATGGAATTGAAGCTATGTTTCCTAGCTCTCTTGGAGTTCCAGTGATGAAATTATTACAAGGATTGGAGGAAGAACCAAATGCAATTCAAAGGAGGATCAATCAGTTGATTTATTTGCAGGAAAAAAGAGAATAAGTATACATCAATTATCAGAAATCTCAAAATAGAGTTAAAAGGACATTTGACAGAAATACAAAAGAAGAGAATTTCAATATTCATGATGTGGTTTTGAAGTGGGAGGCTCAGATTGAAGACAAAGGAAAACATGGCAAGTTTGAAAACATCTGGAAAGGGTCATATAAGATCTCAGCCTACCATGGAAATAACACATTTATACTACAAGAGATGGATGGTCAACTGTGTAATGGAGGACCTATCAATGGAAGGTTTCTCAAGCATTATTCCTCTTGATTCAATCAGTTGGAAGAAACACCATTGTATATATTCCATTTTTCTTTTTCAAATTTGCAGGTGTGGATGATCTCTTAAACAAGTTCGAGCCCAAAGTGAAGGCCATAAGAACTTGGAGATGATATCATCAATTTTCAGTTTTCAGTTTTCAATAAGGCAACTAGTCTGCTAGTTCTTTGTTGCACCACAGGGGTGCAACATCCCCATTGGAGCCATTGTTATCCATGATAACACCTAGGAATAGTTTGTGAAGTCTATTGGTCAAATAAGCTAGGGTTTTCAAATTTTCCCAAAATAAATTCCATGATGATAGTGTTTTTGGTCATCATGTCATGATGTGGGATCCATATAAGTTCAAAAAGGGTCAATTATAAGATTTCAATTCCAAACTTCCATGTGTGTCGGGCTTATTTGTTCTTGATTGGAATTTTTACAGTTTTGCGTAAATTCGTAGCAACTCCAGTTAGGTAAACCGAGGGTTTCCTATGAAAGTTCCTAACACTTCTGTAGAGAATATGTCTCTTCGAATACCTGTCCCGCTATGAAATTACACTGAAGTACACATCTGTGTTAGATGGTGGAGTAACAATCCTTTTTGTTTGAAAAAACGTGATTGGTCAGTCTTATGGTTGGTCATGGATGCACTTTATCAATATTTTGTCCATTTTTCCCTACATATTGACACCTTGTAGCTTCTTTCTACTATATTTTTCATTTCTATTTAGCTTTCCTACCATAAGATTCACGTTGTCGTAGAATTTGGTTTGTTGTCTCTCACACAGGTCTAGCTGTCATGCAGGTCTTGTAGTTTCTAGGTTAGAGTCCACTACTATCTAGCTGTCTCTAGGTTGATTTGCAGGTGGCAAGAAGGTGACAAGGAGGAGCCCTATGTGTTGCATCCATGGCACATAGAAAATAGTATAAAGGAGGTTCAATGGTGTGTTATGAGCCCATGGACATGAAATTCTTGGAGGAAGACCCTACCTTCGTTCGAGCATTTGCCAACGTGGGATCCCTACGCTTTTGCCAAAAGCTACAGGGTTACCATGGGCAGATTATCAAAGACTGTGCTGTAAATTTCACTGAAATATAAATGAAAGTTGTCTTCTTAACTTTGCAGTGTCCCCCGACGCAATTTCCCATGTTACAGAGATCCCTATGTCAGGAGAAATGTCGTTTAAAGTCTAGAAGATCAAGCTGCAAAAATGTGATGAATTTCTAGGAGGAACACAAAAGGATTGATATGTCTGTAAGCATTCCCAGAACTTGACTTAAAGAACATTTTTCCATGCTCTTAATGGTCATCGAAAAATATTTCACATGTGAAGGCAGATTTAACATGGTGTATCAGTATCATTTCAAATTGCTACTTCATTTCACAAGTAAGAAACCTCTAGACATTCCATTTTCTCTATTTAGAAGTTTCACAAATATGGAAGATAAGGTCGAAGCCAAACCTGATGCAAGTGACACCTCTGTTTTTCACCATGGACTCGTTAAATTGTTGGTTGTAGAAGAGATAAATAGGTTAAACAGTGATTGGCTTACCTTCTTGTTTATGAGTGGCTATGAGTTAGAAACTGCCATGCCTTCTAGGATAACTCCAAAGTCTAAATCAATAAACCCTAGAGAAGAGAAACAACCAGAGGTGGAGAAAAGACCAGAGGCATAGAAACAACTAGAGGTAGAGCAACCTATAGTAAAGCCTTCCACAAGCGTTGAGAGGAGGATGAACAAAATACAGAGTAACGAACAAAGTAAAAGGAAGGGTAAGCAAACTGATATCCTAGAAGCCATTAAGATTAAAGAAAACCCAATTGAGCAAGCCTATAGAAGTAACCAAGACTGAAACTAAAAATAAAAGTAAGAGGGTTAAGAAGTTGGACTTCTCGTAGGAAGAAAATGGTTTCATATTTAGGCCAAGGAAACCTGTTACAAGCTCAATGCAGCAAACTGAAAAGATGCCAGCAGTTCCTTTATAAAAGACAGAGCCATCAAATAAAAGGAAAGGCAAGGAGCCTGTACGAGGAAAAAGTGAAATAGAGGTTCTGAAGGAAAAATTGAGAGAGGCTAGAGAATAAGTCATTAATTCCAAAATTGAGTTTGAGGAGTGGAAAAGGAAGGTGTCAAAGTAGATAGATTTCTATGATGAAACTGCAGAAAGATCCAAAAAAATGATAAAGAGGACGTTGCCTTTGCATAGAATGTTGGAACACATGTACAGAAGGAACAATTTGCTACAAGTAGATAGGAATAAGCTACAGGGACAAGTCAAAGAATTAGAAACTTAAATTGAAATGATCAAAGCTGAGCTCTTAAAGAGAAATCTCAAGATTATTGCTGAAATAGATGCTACTCCTTAAATATGGTAAAACTTTCAATTTTTTATTTACTATGTTTAACCAGTAAATTTAGACTTATGTATAGTTGAACAAGGTATTAGAAGTAATAAGGAGGCACTAGAAACCATGAAAAATAAAAAAACTTAGAAATTTCAAATTTCGTAGCAACTCCCCATAGTTAAGCTGAAAATTTTCTACAAAACCACTGTAGCTTTTCATGGAGGAGAAGGAAAACTAAAAACATAGAAAAGGGAGTTCTAAGGGCATGCATTTAGCTTAAAAACATCAAGGAAAACTTAGGACTTGCAGAAAGAGCAGAGGGGTAGTAGAAAGGTGTTTTTTTTAAATTTTCTACTAAAGTTTGCTATGAAACTGTCAAAACTATGTTTTTTTTCGTTTTGGAAGTTTTTAGACATCAAACAGTGAGGAAGCTAGACAGATTACAAGTCATGAAAGTGTCCACATCAACTCCTAATTTTCATGGAGACAGGTCAGCAAGTCAACCAGGTCAACATCCACGTAGCATGAGACACATCATCATCTCCAGCACATTTAGAAAATTAGTTGGGTTTGATAAGCTCTATCAACAGAATTTGGTTGAGTTCATTAATGTTGGAAAAGTTCTACTTGTATTCAAATTGTGTTAAATCAAAATCCCTAAGATGTCTCAATAGGTGTCAAGTAGGATAAGGTTTCTAAACTGATTGATCAAATCTAGCCCCAAGTGTCAGATTTTTGTAATTAATGATATGATGGTGGTCTTAATCTATATATTTGTAGTTTCTTGACTCTGAAGGGATTGATCGATAATGTGAGAAGTTGACTCTATGTAAACTTTTGATATAGCTAATATATATTGCAACAACTCTGTTTTTATACCTGAGATTCATGTTATGGCTTTATGTGTTCTTATCATGTTTTCTATGTTGTTATCAGTGTTCATAGTATTTTGATTACTTGGAATTTGTGTCAAGTGATCCAATTCCTTCATTTTCTATGTATGATTGCGAATGTTTATTTGAAATCGGTTTTAAAGCCATAAATTCCTCAGTTTCCATTAAACATTGTTGTTTCCCAATTATTTTATTCTATTTGACTCCATGCCCAATGGTGGCAGCCATCACATTCTCCTTCACCTGTAAAACCGTATAAAAAGAAATTAGAGTTAGCCATCTGTAGTTTTGAGTTGATTAAAGTGAACTTAATAAAGTTTTTTGAGAGAGACCTCTCAGATTGGAAAGGCTAACTTCCAGTCAAAGTGGTTTGAAATAGTTACTCTTGGTTGAAGGTTGACACAACCCAACCTTCCTAACTTAGTGATAACTCTATCCATAGGAGAAATCTTGCACTGATCCAAGTATTCGTGCTTCGAATGAGACTTATATTTTTATTTTTCCTTTTGCTTGCTTGTTTTCACACTTAGCTAATATTTCTAAGTCACAAGATGATCTCCCAACATGGTCTCACAACAATTATGGGCTTGCCTCCAGAAACTACATAATCCTTGAGGGCAAGTAGACTTGATGATGGTAATTGTGCAGTTCAGACTGGAAATCAACCTTGATCTCAGAAACTACATAGATTGGAAGGAAACCTAACACTAAGCCCAGAAACTATGCAATCCCTCACTGAGCTCAGAAACTGCGAAGTACACTGTCCGGAAAGTTGCTTATTTCCCCAAAATTATGCAGTCTTTCCTGGTAGTGTGCATGGAAATTTTCCCAGGAAAAAGAAAAAAATAAAGAAGAAAAAAACATCCCTAAAAAATAGGGATCTATTTTTAGTATCCCAAAGGAGGTACTTTTCCTATTTTTAGAAACTTTCACCAAGTGTCATTTTTTCCTTAATTTTAGGCATGTGGGTCATAAACCCTAATTCGCTCAAATATATTTAATTGACACCTATAGAGATCATTTTCACATTCGATCCTTGATCTCTAGAATTCCCTAGGAGATCAGGGAACCTTCAGTGCGGTCATCATCGCTTTTCCGGGTGAGTTTCATTTTTGTTGTCCTTTGCCACTTTTTTTCGTTTTTTATCGTTTCGCTAGTATGAATGATTTTTTACTTATTTCTCTTCGTTGTTACTGGTGTTTAAAATTATTTTAAGTTGTACAATTGTTTTTTTATTTTTTGTTTGCCTTTCACAAGTGTCACATCAATTTTCCTGTTTTTGCACCAATGGTCGATGTTGCAGCAATTCTCCTCACACACTTGATTTTCCTTCTGTCTGATTAGTTGTTGCACTTGATATACATTGATTTACTCATACTTAGTCATTTTTTCACTCAACCTCACATCATCACTCACTTTTTCTCATTTTTCACACTTTCATCAAGCAGATCTGCACTTGCTTTGGCAAGCTCCTTCCTTTCCTAGCTGGGCATTGCGCAATCCTAAGGCTCAAGCCACAATATTGGCCTCTGGAATTATGTAGTGTGTAGTACAAGCTAGTCCAACTGTGCACTGCATAGTTCCAAGGCTTAGCATGTCACCTTGGCCACTGATATTTCACAATGCACAATATCTCCTAGTCTCTTCCCAGGTTGGGGTTGCGCATTACGGAGTCCCAAGCCTCAAGCTTCATCCTTGGTTTTTGGTACTCTGCAGTGTGCAGTTCCCATAGTGAACCACTCCCTTATTGATAAAAATTGCGAAATCCTTCTCTCCAGTTGCCTGGCTTGCTACTTGATCATGCTTTGAAGGTAGATTTGTTGAAGCTAATGTTTTCTTGCCATGAGTGTCCTTTTTACCCCTTAGGTACCACACTTGTAAACAACTTCTCTCCAACAGTCATTGTTACTTTGGCACCCAAGAAAGCAGCCTCAAAAGAGACCAGTGAAAGAAATACTGGGGAAGTAGTTGAGAAAACATAAATAGACTTAGCAGTGTATGCATACACTCAACTGTTTATAGAAAATGGGTCAACACTAACACGGCAGCAAGTTAGTTAAGCTCTTTCAGTGAAGAGCCTTGAGGAATATCAAGAGGACCGACAAGTGTATCGCAGTATCTGATAGTTAGGACTACATAAGGTTGCATGCATATATCCAACCTTCCCATGTGCAGATGTCATCAGCTAGATAGTCTCACACATTGATGAGAAGACCATGACATTGAGTAGTGCCAATGGACATAAGCTTGCCATCTTTCAGGCAGAAGATTATTAGCACATGTATCACTTTCCCAAGCCAGTGAAGCTCATGGACTCATTATTTTATGCCACCAACAACTATGTGAACACAAGAGACATTGTCAAAGGCTAGGTGAAAGAGCCATCAAAGTTTCAATAGACAACCACCCATTTATACAAGACAAAGTCCCACAGGAAGGCTAACCAGCTTTTGGTTATCTTAGCTTATAGGATACATGGTCAGTAGAGGACGAAGTCCTTTCCTAAAGGGTCGACAGTCTTATTGAGCCAGGTTGTGAACGAGGGGAAGTTATTCAAAAAGTCAGATATGTTGGCTTGACAGTTGAGGGCCCATGTAGCATGGGCTTGGATTCTTCCCGATGGTGAGCAAGCAAGGTTCTATATGTCTGCATATTTAATGGTTGCAATCTGTGCACAATAGTAGTTCCTTGGCATGAACTAGACATGGACACCATGAGAATCTATCATGCATATATGTTGCAAGTTGCTTTCGGATTGCAGTCATCGAGGGGTAATGGAACAACTAACTGACCACTTGATCATTCCACTTTACAAGCTTATCTTTAAAGAGGATCCACCTTGCATGTTGCAAGCAGAAATGAAGGCGACAGTAGACATCGCAAATTGGTATGACTCACAAGATGGCACCTTCCTTAGAGTGTTTGCCAGAGAGAAGCCTTCACATGTTTTACCAAGGTATGCCACTGACAAGCTTGTCATGCAAGAAGTGTCATATCATCTCACCAGAGGATTGTCAGTGACCTTTAATAGGAAGAAGAAAGTGCCATGGCCCACCCTTCCTTTGAAAATTGAATTACATGAGATAAAGAAATTGAAATTCGTGAATGTCGAGGGAAAGGAGATAGTCATGTTTTCATTCGGTACTCAGGACTTTAATCCATACTATCCCCATGGTATTTGTAGATACCATTGTGTGAGAATTTACTTTCAGTGAATCATCGGGGCATTACATTGGCTGGTAGAGGAATTGAGTCAGTCAGTTTAGTAGGGGCTTCATAGGCTACTCCACAAACGACATTAATTACAGAAGAGACAACAATAGAAGGAAACAATCCTATGCAGGAAATGGGAAAGAGGAAGATTATCAATAGTCGAGAAGGAGAACAAAGTTGCAAGATGAAAGTATATCCTATTATCATGAAAGAATCTTTACCAGTAGAAGTAAAGAGGAAGCAGAGGATACAAAGAGAATAGTGGAGGAAGAGATAAAAGAAGAGGATACAAAGAGCATAGTGGAGGAAGAGAGAAAAGTAGAGGTTTGCAGGAAGCAAAACTGAAGTTGCAGGAGGCAAAACAAAAACTGAAGGAAGAACATGATTAAGGAGGAGAGGAAAAAAGAGAAGCAGAAGAAGGAGGAAGAAAATAGGCAAGGCACAATGACAGAAGAAACAACACCAATACAGGTTGAAGAGCAGGAGCAAAACTAGCCAGCAGCTGAAGAGGAAGGTGAATAGATGTAAGATCGAGAGATTGCTCAAGAAATTGAGGACTTGATTGAAGTAACAAACATGGAGATGGAATAGGAGGCACAAAATGAAGATCTTGATCTGATGTTGAGCGCACCATAGGTCACCATTTAGTCTCCACCACCTCTAGCAGTAGAGCCAGACCCAAGTGAGGAAGGGGATTGTGTTTGCCTTGATGATGATCTAGTAATGGATGTGTACAACCTGTCATTTTCCGGATGATCACACATCACCTACATTCGTTAGAGAAAGGGCAGTAGTGGCATACAAAAAGAAGCATCTGAATTCCATTGCCAAAGATAACATGGCCTTTTCATGAGAAATAAGATCAAACATTCAATATTTGACGATCGAGAATGAGAAATTAGCACAAAACTTGTAGGTTGCTAGGAAAGAGGAAAAACAACTCTGCGTAGCAGCAAAGAGCGCAGTTTCGGCATAGGTTTACTTGGAGGAGATGAGAGAAATAATACTTGCTAAAGTATCAACACTTGGAGAAACCATGTAGAACCTCTATGAGGGGTTTGTGACCTTACATAAAGAAGTTTTCCATTTGCATGGCTTACAACAATATAACAAAGAGTTTATTAAAACTCAAGAACATACAAGTTTCCATTACCTATGTGCAAGAGTGGACAATGCGATACTAAGGGGCACCACTTGACTTAGTGAAGAAAATGAAGGCATAGGCAGAACTAGAGAAAGCAATAATTCAGACGTTGATTCAGAACAACAAGAAATTCACCTCATTTATTGGTAGCATTCAAGCCTCATATGTATGGTAGTTCAATAGTTTGGATGTCTTGGTGAAAACACATAATATCCCATTGAAGAGTCTGAAAGGAGATCGAAGAGTACTTGGAGAAGATGAGAGAGATTTCCACCAAGGAAGATTTGGAGAT
This sequence comes from Pinus tabuliformis, assembly GCA_031772625.1. NCBI lineage: Eukaryota > Viridiplantae > Streptophyta > Pinopsida > Pinales > Pinaceae > Pinus > Pinus tabuliformis. The sequence goes on along the minus strand of CM062816.1, from coordinate 1,258,114,858 downwards.
GAACAAAGAAACATGAAAAATTATGTCGGTGGTCTTGTCCAAATCAGAACAATTTTGCTCATGCTTCAGAATGAACTTGAAGCTAGTTCCAAGACATTGTACCTAGATGTTATAGAGGCTAGAGTCTGCTTCCAGCCAGACACCATCACACAGTTTGGATACATCATCACATAGTGCCGATCTTGCCACCAATATGTGACCGAGAAGCAACAATTGGAAGTTTTGAGCTAGAGTTCTCCCAAAATCGAGAATCATATTGTTGTGTCTTGTTAGGCTGTCAAGTTGTCTCTACGCTATTTTGTCTTATGTGAGTGAAGTCCAAGAGGAATTTGTACTGCTATCAACGATTGGTTATCTATTTGTTCCCTCTCTTTATGTGAATCTTTAATTTCTTTTAGTCGATGGTAATCTCATGGAAAATACTTTCCTTTCGAGAAAGTCACAAGTGAAATCATGATGCTTGCAATTTTAATTAGTATCGCTTACTCTAATTGGTCTTCTATTTTTGATTAATCCTTGTCAACGAAGTCAAGTAGAGTAAGGAGGGGAGGAAAAGCTTAACAAGTATGTCATAGGTGTATACAAATATCCTTTTTTGAAGGGACAACCTCTTCTACTCTCAATAATTCTGGATCCCTCTTCCACCCCATGAAATAAATAAGTGCATATGCACAATTATTTGAACAAATAAAATGAAAAAAATGAAAAATGAAACGAAGAGCGAAAGAAGAGAAAGGATTCCTAAGTAGAGAGGTGAAGAAAGAAACACCATTGAGGTACTGTCTAGGATTGTTGGAAACAAATCAACGTTTGTGTTCCTGAAGTGACTCCACCATGATATTGTCCAGGCTTGCTGGTAATGGACCAACACTAGAGATGAAAAATAAGACTCTGACAATCTCTTTTACTTGTGAATTTATATACTCCTCATCCCCAATTGAAACAAATGTGTTTGACTTAACTTGGTATGTTTGTTGCTGATGAAGAGAATGGTAGGGACTATATCTTTAATGGAAGATAGGTGAAGAAGTTCTGACAATTAATGAATTGAACAATAATTCCTGAAGAGTTAGACCTATTTTTCATGAGAAAAGATCCATACAGAGAGTTGGAGTTCTACCAGTGTGTCGCCATTGTTGTAGTGGTTACAACCACCCTCCAAAATTTTCCCTATGCTTTAATTTTGGAGCCTTACTTCCTATCCGCAGGAGCTAATCTTGCACTGATCCAGGTATTCATGCTTCGAGTGAGACTTATAATTTCATTTGTCATTGTGATTTCTTGTTTTCACACTTAGCTGATATCTCTAAGTCACAAGTTGATCTCCCAACTTGGTCTCAAAACATTTCTGGGCTTGCCTCTGGAAATGGTGCAATCCTTGAGGGCAAGCAACCTTGATGATGGGAATTGTACAGTTTAGACTGGTAGTTAGCCTTGAGTTAAAAAATTGTGCATTCATGGATGGTACACCAACATTGAGCCCTGAAACTGTGCAATCCCTCACTAAGCTTAGAAACTGCACAGTATATTGAGCCGAAAAGTTGACTAGTTCCCTAGAATTGCGCAGTCTTTCCTAATAGTGTGCATGCCAAGTTTCCTCGAAAAAAAGAAAAAAAACTAAAAAGAAAAATTCATTCCTAAAAAATAGGGATCTTTTTTTAGTATTCTGAAGGAGGTATTTTCGCTATTTTTAGAAACTTCCGCTAAGTGTCTCTTTTTATTTGATTTTAGGCATGGGCGTCATAAACCCTATTTCGCTCAAATCTATTTAATTGACGCCTCTAGAGCTCATTTTAACATTCGATCTTGAAGCTCTAGCATTAATGAGGAGATCAAGGAACCTTCAGTGCGGTCATCATCGCTTTTCTGGTGAGTTTCTATTTTTTCGTCTTTTGCAACTTTTTTGTTTCTTTTTGTCATTTCACTTATATGAGTGTTGTTTTACTTATTTCTCTTCATATTTTCTAGTATTTCAACTTATTTTAACTTGTACAAGTTTTGTTTTGAGTTTTCATTTTCCTTTCACAGGCATCACATTAGTTTTCATGTTTTAGCACTGATGGTTGTCGTTGTGATGACTCTCCTCACACACTTGATTTTCCCTATGTCTGTAGAGTTGCTACACTTGATCTACATTGATTTACTCATACCTAGTCATTTTTTCACTCAAACTCACATCTTCACTGACTTTTGCTCATTTTTCACACTTCTATCTGGCATATACATACTTTCTCTGGCGATACCTTTCCTTGTCAATCTGGGAATTATGCAAACCTAAGGCTCAAGGCATAAGATTGGCCTCTAGAACTACACAGTTCACAGTACAGGTTGGCCCAACTGCGCACTGCATAGTTTGATGGCTCAACCTGTCACCTTGACCAATTGTAATGCACAATGCGCAGTCTCTCCTAGTCTCTGCCCAAGCTAGGACTGCACATTGCACAGTCCCAAGCCTCAAGTTTCATCCCTGGCTTCTAGGACAGCACAGTGTACAATTCCCACAGTCATCCAGTCTCCCTTGTTGATAAAAATTACAAAATCCTTCTCTCTAGTTTCCCAACTTACTAGTTGGTCATGCTTCGAAGGTAGATTTGCTGAAGCTAATGTTTGATTTCCATGAGTGTCTTTTTTGTCCATGTACCACACATGTGAAGCACTTCTCTCTAGCAGTCATTGTTACCATGGCACCAAAGAGAGCTGCCTCAAAAGAGACCACTGAAAGCAGTACTATGGAAGCAGTTGAGAAAACATCAATATACTTCCCAGTGTGTGCAGACACTCAACTGTTTATAAAAAATGGGTCAACACTAACATGGAAACAAGTTAATGAAGCTCTTTCAGCAAAGATCCTTGAGTCATGTCTAGAGGACTGATAGGTATATCTTAATATCTGATAGTCAGGACTACACAAGGTTGCACGCAAATATCCAACCTTATCATGTGCATATGTCATCATCTAGAGAGTCTCACGCATTGATGAGAAGACCATGACATTGATTATTACCAATGACCAAAAACTTGCCACCTTTCGAGCAGAAGATTATCAATGCATCTATCACATGCCCGAGCCAGTGAAGCTCATTGACTCATTATTCTATGCCACCAACAATTATGTGAACACAAGATACATTGTCAAAGGTTGGGTGAAATAACCGTTAAAGTTTCGACAGACACCCACCCATTTATACAAGACAAAGTCCCTTAGGAAGGCCCAACAACTCTTGGTTATCTTATCTTGTAGGATCCATGGTCAACAAAGCCTGGAGACCTTTCCTAAAGGGTGGACAGTCTTATTGAACTAGGCTGTGAAAGAGGGGAAGTCGTTCAACTGGTCAGATTTGTTGGCTTGATAGTTGAGAGACCATTTACCATGGACCAATGTTGGTCAAGAAAGGTTCTATATATCTGCATATTTACTGATGCAATATGTGCACAACAATAGTTCCCTGGCATGAACTAGACATGGACATGACAAGAATATGCCGTGCATATCTATTGCAAGTTCCTTTTGGATTGCAGTCATCGAGGGGTAATGGAACAACTAACTGACCACTTCATTATCTCGCTTTAAAGTCTTATCTTGAAGAGGATCCACCTTGCATGTTATGAGGAGCAATGGAGGTGATAAAAAACATCGTATATTGGTATCCCTCACTAGGTGTTAGCTTCCTTAGAGTGTTTGGCGGAGAGAAGCCTTTGCATGTTTTACCAAGGTATATCACCGATGAGATTGTCATGCAAGAAGTGTCATACCATCTCCCCACAAGGTTGTAAGCAACTTTTCACAGGAAGAAGAAAGTGCCATCGAACACTCTTCCCTTGAAAATTGTATTGTATGAGATAAAGAACTTAAAATTCATGGATGACGAGGGAAAGGAGATAGTCAAGTTTTCATTCGGTACTTGAGAATTTAATTCGTATGATCCTCATGGTATTTGTAGAGACCACAGTGTGAGAATTTAATTTTAGTGGATCAACGGGGCATTTCATTCATTAGAGGAGGACCCTTGGAGGAATTTCTAAAATGCCTCCAGACTCCATGAGCTGGTCAGTTTATCAGGGACTTCACAGGATACTCCATAGACGGAAGAAATTCCAGAAGAAACAACAACAAAATGCAACAATCCTATGCAGGAAAATGGAAAGAGGAAGGTTGTAAAAAATCCAGAGGGAGAAAAATGTTGCAAGATGAAAGAAGATTTGGTTATCATGAAAGAAACTTTAGCAGCAAAAGCAAAGAGAAAGCAGAGGATACAAATAGCAGAGAAAAGGAAGAGATAAAAGAAAAGGTTGCAAGAATCATAACTGAATCTGCAGGAGGTAGAACAAAAATTGGAGGAAGAACAAGAGTTGAGGAGGAGAGAAGAAGAAGAGAAGAGGAAGCAGGAGAAAGAAAAAAGGCAAGGCGCAATGATATAAGAAACAACGACGATACAAGTAGAAGAGAAGGAACATAACCAACCAACAACTGAGGAGGAAGGTGAACAGATGCAGGATTGGGAGTTTTCTTAGCAGATTGAGCACTTGATTGAAGTAATCGACATGGAGAGGTAATAGGAACCACATAATGAAGATGTTGATATGATGCCAAGCACACCATAGGTCACCAGGAGTAGAGCCAACATCGAGTGAGGAAGGGGATGTTGTTCCTCTTGATGATGATCTGGTCATGGATGTATACAATATTTCATTTGATGAGTTCCAAAAGAGGCTTGTACAAGCACGAAGAATTTTTTTTTCAGATGATCACACACCACCTACATTCATTAGAGAAAGGGTGATAGTGGTTGAAACTAGAAAGAATCCAAATTCCATTGTCAAATCCAACTTAGCATTTACAGGAGAAACACGATCAAACATTTAGTATTTGACAACCGAAAATAGGAAATTGGCATAGAACTTGTAGGTTGCCAGGGAAGAGGCAGAAAAACTCTGCGCAACAGCACAAAGTGTAGTTTCCGCACATGTTTACTTGGAAGATATGAGAGTAGCAATACTTACTGAAGTATCAACATTGGAGAAACCATGTGGAAGCTCTAGGAGAGGTTTGTGACCATACATAAAGTAGTTGTCCATTTGCATGGCTTACATCACAAGAGCAAAGAGTTTCTTATAAATATCATGAGCATACAAGCTGCCATTACCTATGTGCAAGAGTGGACAATGTGATACAAAGGGGTACCACTTTACTTAGTGAAGCAAATGAAGGCACAGACAGAGCTGGAGAAAGTGAAATTTTGGATGTTGATTCAGAACAACAAGTATCTCTCCTCATTTATTGGTAGCATTCAGGCCTCATATTTACGATTTTTAGTAGTTTGGATGTCTTGGTGAAAACACACAAGATCCCATTTGTCAGTTCACTCACCAAAGCCAAACCTAGGAACCAAGTATGGCATGAGATCGATGAGTAGTTGGAGCAGCTGAGACAAATTGCCACCAAGGAAGATTTGGAGCTGAACAAAAATAACATGCATAATTACATCGATTGTCATGTCCAAATCAGAACAATGTTTCTCATGATTCAGAATGAAATTGAAACTGTTTCTAAGAAATTGTACTCAAATGCCATGGAGGCTAGAGTTTTCTTCCATCCAGACACCATCACATAGTTTGGAGACATCATCACATAGTACCGAGCTTGACACTAATATGTGATCGAGAAGCATCATGTGGAGGTGTCTAAGCTAGAGTTCTCCCAAAATCAATCATCATAGTGTTGTGTCTTGTTAGGCTGTCAATTTGTCTCTACCCTATTTTGTATCATATGGGTACGTGTAAAATGTAATATTATTTTTAATTATGTTGTAAGTGAAATTACAAGTGTCAATATTGGAATAGGAAGAGTCATAATGTAATGTAATGAGTCATTTTGTAAAGAATATGAAGAGTCATGAGGGGAGTCCAAAGGTCACCAAGGGGAGTTGAAATGTCATCCACTCCCTTGTTATAAATATAACCTCATAACTCATGTACAATGCTTTTTGGAGCCAATATTTTAGCTAGGCTTAGGCTTAGAAGGAGCTTGGGAGTATTGTGAAGATCCTTGGCTTCTCTGTAGCGTAGAGTGAGTATACTTCTTTGGAGGAGCAAGTGTTCTTGACTTTATTGTTCCACTATTGGGGCTAGTGGTCGAACAATGGTGTATATATGAATGGAACTTTCACCTGTAATAATAAAATCAAAGCTGACACACTTTCATGCATATGTTGTGAATATAGTAGGCCTATTTGTTACAGATCCATTTTGGCGCACCACTTCAATCATTCAGATCAGTACTTTTAGGGCTCATCAAACCCTAATTCATTTGATACATGCCCTAGACAATTCATCACTTTGAATGCCTCCTTCCCTGAGAGTTTCTTGGCCTGAATCCCTCCAGAAATGCCTCCTTGAGGGACCAGCACAGCCTTGGTCGGGGGTAAGTTCGCTTCAGTGCAGGTAGGCCCATGTCAGGGTGCATTTCAGAGTACTATTGGGCCTAAGAATTATCCTTAAAATACATCCACTTTCACCTTAAAATACATCCACTTTCACTCCATTCACACATTTTCTCACCACTATTTCACCACCATGTTATCACATCAAGCTTCACTTTCATCATTATATGGGTTACCCTTGTGTTTTCCAAAACATTATTAATTCTTAGTATTTTTAAGTGAATTTTTGGTTAAACTTTAGAAAATAATATCCATACACTTATACCTAACAATTAGAATGAGTTTGTTGACATTTATAGGTACAAAGGAAGCTTCCAAGGTATCTTTATGTGGCACTCTATGTTGAAATTCGAATTTGAAGAGATCATGGACCTCATGGAGAAGATCATGGACCTCATGGAGGATATCATGGAGGATAGAGTTATGTGTCACCATTGGTTGAGAAATATGTGGATCAAAGGAGGAAATAGTGGATCTACATTTATGAGTTTGTTATCATAGCTTTTGTATAAATAGGAGTGTTATCTCCTTCATTTGTAATCTTAATCTTAATTTTTGGAATTTGAGAACCTAGTCCTTTATTGTAACCTAGTAATGTTAATCTAGATAGAATTTAGAATAGTTTTTGTTTGGATGATATGAGCTTATAGCCATTGTGCTTTGAAAATTATGATGAATAAAATGGAGCTTCTTTGATCCTCTACATTTGACTTCTCTTTTGGTGTGCTTGTGAATCCTTGGAAGGATCCCCATTGCTTAGCAAGTACACTTTTGTTTTGGTAAGCTTTTATTTTATGTTTGTTTGTGAATTTCATTAGATTAAATTATTAGGTTCATATGTTTGAAATATTAATGAATAACCTTTCGTAAGAAAGTATTAATGTTTCCTTCAATGAATCTGATTTGTTATTTAATGTTTGATTTCATTAGTTTAAGTTTCTGATTTATATGCTTGAGATATAAACAAATAGTCTCTTGTAAGAGAGCTTTAATATTTCATGCAATTAATCAGAATTATGTTTAAGAGCTTCAATTTCATTAGTTTAAATAATTGATTAGAAATATTAATGGATAGTCTCCTGTAAGGGAGCTTTAATATTTCGTCACCTAGATTAGTTTAGCTTGTCTCTAAGTCCATATATATTGGAGGATCCTCGAAGTTTTACATACCTAGGTTGACAGTAAATGAAACTCTAATTTGTATCCACATTTTAGACCCAACAAGCACCTAGGCCCACTTTGACCTACGTTGGGCAAGATTGAGCGAAATCCTCATAGGGTTCTGGGAATATTCTTATCTTCTAGAGCCTTCTAGAAGATTGTCACACTTATCATCTCCTATCAGCTCGAAATTGGATAGGGAATGAGTTAGGTAACCTCCTATCCTCTCATCCCTTTGAAGCGAACAAAGCTCCTTCTACAAATTAATTACTCCAGAAGACTTCGAATATAAAGATATTGATGAGGATACAAATATTATATATTAAAATGTGTGAATAAGAAAGATTATACAATGAGAGAGAGAGGCTTGCTTATATACCAAGCAGGTGTCTCTTCATGGAGAGTCATGTCTCATTTAGACATGACTCTTCAACCTAATTACTACTTAACTAATAATTATTTATGGTTATTATCATTTGCATTATTTTACATTATTTCCTCTATATTTATTCATAACATTGCCTTCCTCCTCAAAAAGCTTTGTCCTCAAAGCTTGTTAATTAAAAAGGCTCGATCTATTTTTCGACTTCGAATGTCTTTCTGTCTCGAAACAATAATCTTCATCGATACAAGAAGATATTATCTTCTAAGTGACAAACAAAATTGACGCACTGAGAAGGGATTAGACCATCCTAGATTAATCTTCTGTGGAATATTCTGATCACTGCAATTTTGTAATGACTTGTCATCATAGGACTCGATTGAGGTTACATCACCATTATCTGGAACATAATTTGTTGTTTCGGTACTGAAAGGTACATATACGTAGCTTTATTGAGTTGTATACTCTCGTTATTCGGATGCCGATATGGAACTTTTTTGGTTTGACTTTCCCTTATTGGGCATGTGGCAATTTTTATATTTTCTTCTGGCGAAGATGTTGTTGAGTTGGTTATGGAACATTCATTTGGGATGTTCATTGTTTGAACTGCAACATCTAAGTGTGTTGTTTCTTCAACTGACTTGTCTTCTTGAGTTGTCATATTCATTGGATCGGTATTCGTTCCTTTACCTTCAACTTGGACTGTTACGACTGGGGATTTCGATACTTCTTCTTGAGTGAATTGTTCCAACTTGTCTTTAATGCTTTCTTATCATCCTTAAGTTTCTTAATTTGAGTGAGTAGACTTTGATTATGGTTTCTCAGATGTAAAAGTTCTTTGATTTCTGATTTATCAACTTTATTTTCAGTGTTTTGAAATTTAAGTTTTTCATCTTTTAGATCTCTGATTTGTTCTAATAAATTTTTATTAAGGTTCTTTAAACACAAAGTTTCCTCTTCTTGTTCTAATAAGTGCTTCTTGAATTCTTTCTTTGTGACCTTAGTTCTCTTCACTTGTGCCAATAATTTTCGACGTGGTCCTTGAGACGAGAAATTTTTTCGCCTTTTTCCATTATTTCTTTGTAATGCATATCCACAAAATTTTTATGTTTGCGTTCTAATGCTTTCTTTTTTTGCTGAATTTTGTCTATCTTGCCATTTTCTTGATCTTTTAGCTGCACTTTCTCGGTACATTGGATTACATCATTCTATGGGAGTGATGATGGACGTTCAACTTGGAATAGGGATTCCATTTTCTTTCTCTCCTCAACATGTTGTCACTCAAATATTGTGATTAATTGTTCTATATCTCTTGTGAATGATTGTTTTTGTTCATTACTTAGAGATAACATATTTTTCTCACTTTTTTTATCCACTTTTTTTATTGATCTTTATTGTTATTCCTCTCCTTTTTTTAATATCATATATATATATATATATATATATATATATATATAATTATAATTATAATTATAATTATATTTTTTTAATATAATTAAATTAAATTAATTATATATTGAATTATTTTATAACATAATGCCTTTTTTTTTTTTTGGTCAAAGATTACTATATCTCGATTTACTTCTCCTTATGAATATAGAGTTAACCACTTTATAACTTTTACTTGTGTTGGAACTTCCTATACTTTTTTTTAACCTTAATTTTCTTTAATATTGATTGCAATTCAATAATTTATAAATTTGATACTTCATTCTATAAACTTTTATTGTTCACTTCAACAATTTTCACTTTAAAGTGCCCCCTTATAAATTTAGATAACCCTTTTTCAAAATCACCTTTTATATCTCTTAATATTCCTTAAAATATATTTAAAGATCACCTTTATGGGTTAAGCCAACCTTTTCACTCACTCTCAATATAATACCCTTATTATATTATATATAACCTCATAGTAATCAATTTTTTGTTGAGTTAATTAAATACTTTCTTTTATGAAGGGTTGTGCCAAGTCACATGAACAGTTGCAACGTATCTTCCCAACTAATCTGTGATGAAAGTGAACGATGGATATTATTCATCCCAATATGCAGCAATCGACGATGCTTGTTGTGATGACAACAAGACAACGCTCATGCATGGTTCAAGTTGGATTGCAGCAGACCCGGAATTGGGGGTTACAACAAACAGAGGCAACACGATGGTAAACAAGGGAATGACAGAAACAGTAAAATGAGTTAGGGAAATGAAAACATCGGAAACACAGCTTGTCGGGGCGAAGGATAAAATGTTGAATTGTGGAGGTTGACCAATGACTAGATTGCAATGATGGGGTTCACCGTGTGATAGCAGCAACAACGGCTAGGAGCAGGTGAAGCAAGTTGTTTATTGCTGTGAATGTAGGACTGTGGTGACCAAAGGTAAGTGGTTTTATTTTTTTATTTATTTTTTATTAGTTTGCTGCAGTTTGTCACTGAAATCAATGGTGTCTACTTGTTGAGCAACGTTCACTATAAGTAATGGTCAACTGTATGATTCGATGGCGGCTTGAGCTTGTGTGCCTAAATGTATATATTTATATATATTTGAATTCCTCCTCTCTCTTTTTTTTTCAATTTTTGTTTTTTTTTTCCTTCTTCTTTTTTCTCAATAATTTTTTTCTTTTATATATGAATTTGTATATATATATTTTAATTTTTTTTTTTAAATAATTTTTTTTGTAATTTTTTTTTTAAGCAAATGGCCAAAGATCTGAAAAATGGAAAATCTTCCAATGTGTAGCTAAATGATTCAATTATGACAACAACAAGATTGATGACGATTGATGGCCAAGGGCCGGTGACCAAAGAACAAGATTTGTGCAGCAATGAAGCGGCTAAAGGATCGACTCCTCTGATACCAAATGAAGCGAACAAAGTTCCTTCTACAAATTAATTACTCCAGAAGACTTGGAATATAAAGATATCTATGAGGATACAAATATTATATATTAAATGTGTGAATAAGAATGATTATACAATGATAGAGAGAAGCTTGCTTATATACCAAGAAGGTGTCTCTTCATGGAGAGTCATGTCTCATTTAGACACGACTCTTCAACTTAATTACTGCTTAACTAATAATTATTTATGGTTATTATCAGTTATATTATTTTACATTATTTCCTATATATTTATTCATAACACCCTTCCTCCATGGAAACTAACTCTAAGTTTGGGAGGCCATTCAATACCCTCATTTATGACCAAACCTCCTCCATTTTCCTATAAATTGAGCACACATATAAGTGATCAGGGGCTGGACTTTGAGAATTTGTAATGAGATATTGTTGGTGTGAGGTTTGAGATTGTAAGCAAGTATTGTTATGTTGTCAGAGTGTTGTGCTTTGGATGTGATGTTGGTTGGAACCCAAGCTGGAAGAGTGACAATGGATATGACTTCATGGTTGTAATTCTTCCTTCTACTTAATAAAGTTGTTTACACCTTTTCCAATATTCTTGTCTTTATGTATTATGATTATATGTGTACATTCTTTCGATTCCATTTGCTTATAGTAGATAGGTCTCTTGCTTTGATTGATTTTTGTCCTTTGTTTATGATTGCAGGTACTTGTCGAGCGGATTAAGTTCGAGAAGGAGCGATGGGAGCTAAACAAAGGAGACAAAGGGAAAGCGAAAGATAACAAATAGGTCCCTTGTCTTATTTATCTTCTATAGAAAAAGGTTAAACACTTTAAATATGTTGTTCTAGGTGTAGCTACTGATCCAGGTGGATATTGGTGGCCACCTGCCAAGTCCACTTGGACCCCCACCATTGTTTATTTCAGCTTTTTAGTTTCCTTAATTATAGCACAATTTACTATTTTTAGCAGTTTTCCAGGTCCTGAATTTCTAGAGCCGTTTTGAGGCCCTAAACGATGTTTTTTGGAAAAACTGGGAGCAACATGGGTCTATGGACCAATATTTCTCTTCCCAAAGTTGTAGTTCTCAGATAGATATTTCTAACGAAATATTTTACACGTCAAACAGAGATTGTATGCCAAAGTTATGACCCCGGGAAGTTGATGTACCAATTTACCCAAATGGGGCCCACAGTTTGGCGTTTCATCTTCTGGGGTTAGGTTTTTGGATGTTTAGGGTTTTCCATTATTTCTCAACAATAAATAGGCCTTTGATCCTCTTTGTAACATAGTTTAGAGGGATGTAGCCACCACATCTCTTCTCAGAGATAAGCTACCATCGCCCTAGCTAGTTTATTTCCATTTCATTTTGTAAGCATATTTCATTATTTTACATTAATGAAATGAAGTATTATTTCCACTACATCTATGTGTAAATGATTAAATCTGCAGATTCATCTCATGTCCAGTCTGAAATAGATAAGGAAAATAGCTTCATTGAGCACATCTAACATATTCCCCAGCCGGTCTAAGACATTCTGGAGATATCAAATGCCAAGTACAAGAAGCAAAATGATCAACATCAGGTGCCACACAAGTTTCAGGTGGGCGACAAAGTCTGGTTGCATTTACAAAAGGAACGCCTTACCAGAGCCTATTGGAAACTTAGACCACTCCAATATGGTCCTTACACCATTACCAAGGCTTTGGGAGACAATGCATTTGAGCTCAGCATTCCCCCATTCCTTGGCTTGCACCCAGTGTTCAATGTGGACCGCCTTCGGCCATACTTTCCACCATTGCTAGACACATCCGACATTGCAGAACAACTCACACCCACATAGTTAAATCCAGATTGCATGGAACATGCTGCAACTGATCGGATCATGGACACACAAATCAAGCACACTCGCCAGCAAAATATCCAACAGTATCGAGTTGTCAAGGTAGGCCAACTCCTTCACCAGGGCAAGTGGCTCACCAGGGACCAAGTTCAGCAGAAGTTTCCTCATCTTACAGAGGAACTCAACGCAATGGGAACCATTGCTTCCATCCAAGTGGATATTGGTGGCCACCCGCCAAGTCAACTTGGACCCCCACCATTGTTTCTTTCATCTTTTCAATCTCCTTAAGTATAGCACAGTTTACTAGTTTTAGCAGTTTTTCGGGTCTTGAACTTCCGGAGCCGTTTTGAGGCCCTAAACGAAGTTTTTTGGGAAACCTGGGAGCAACATGGGTCCATGGTCTAACTTTTCTCTTCCCGAATTTGTAGTTCTTGGATAGATCTTTCTAATGAGATATCGTGTGCATCAAACGGAGATTGTATGCCAAAGTTATGACCCTGGGAAGTTGATGTACCAATTTACCCAAACGGGGCCCACAGTTTGGTGTTTCATCTTCTAGGGTTAGGTTTTTGGGTGTTTAGTGTTTTCCATTGTTTCTCAACAATAAATAGGCCTTCGAGCCACATTGTAACACAGTTCAGAGGCATGTAGCTGCCACATCTCTTCTCAGAGATAAGCTACCATCGCCCTAGCTAGTTTATTTCCATTTCTGTTTGTATGCATATTTCAGTATTTTACATTAATGAAATGAAGTATTATTTTCGTTGCATCTCTGTGTAAATGGTTAAATCTGCTAGAGGGTTACTTTTTTGTTCATGATTTTTCCAGTCGGGAAAATATTATTTTCGCTCTTCTCAAAGCAGCCCCCACGTCAAGGATTGGTGGGAAACCTACTACGAGCAGAAGGATGAAAGTATAGACTAACTATTTTCATCCGAACCCACTTGGAATTCATTCCAGGATGCCATCAAGGAGTAGTACTACCCTGTCGAAAGCTATGAGGATCAATACATAAAGTGGACCATGCTACGGTAGGGAAGGGACCAAGACATGCCAGAGTTTACCAATATTTTCCATACCCTTTGCACAAAGTTGGGTATCAAGAATTTGGAGTAACATTTGGTACTCAAATACCATGGTTGCCTACATAAGTACATCCAGGAAGAAATAGAATTCCTAAACATCTCGCTCGGCATGGAATACCAATATGCCATCAAGGTTGAGCAAAAGTTTAAACAGAAGAAGCGAGACTTTGGGTCTGTGAATCTGAAGCAAGGGAAAGGTGCCCCCAAACCACAGAACAAAGGACAAAGCTAAGGCGGGCTGGCCCAAGACAACCTGCCAAACCTGCAAGCAAAGAACAACACCGTGAAGCCGAAAAAGGACACAGGAAAGTGGTATGAGTTCCATAAGAGCTCCACTCACAACACAAGTGAGTGTCGGGTGAAGTAGTCACTGGTGGCCAAGCTAAAGGTTTCAGAATCAGATGCATGTTCTGACTTTGAGTCAGAACTCGACAAGGGGAATGACAAAGGGAAGCATATTATCAATGCGGAGCCCAATGCCACCGTTGCTACCATGAAGATCCAGAAGGAGGAACCCGAAGATCTAGAGGAGGAGGAGTGTCTCTTCCACTCCCAGATGTGGGTAAAGGGCTCCCCGCTATAGTTCATTGTCAACAGTGGGAGCCAAAAGAACCTCATTTCGGCAGAGGTCGTGAAGTGGCTGGGCTTACTGACCATAGCACATCCACAACCGTACACCATCGGGTGGCTTCACCAAGGACGGGATCTTCGCGTGAGCTAGCAGTCTCGCCTGCCATACAACATCAAGCCCTTCATGGATGAGGTATTATGTGACATTGCTCCCCTTGAAGTTTGTGACGTATTATTAGGAAAACCATACTTGTGGAAGTGACATGTTGTGTATGAATCGAGGCCTCGTGCTGTTATTGTTACTTTGGGAAATAAGTTGTACAGGATACCGGAGGTAGCACCGCCTACCGCCATGTCTTTTGTTACTACAAAACAATGCAGTAAGCCCATCTCCAAAACCGAGAATTTTTTTCCTGATGATATGCCCTCAAGGAAAGAAGAATATGGTGGCAACGATCTCTAGACAGGGCCCCTCCACACGACAACTACAGATGGACAAGGTCATGGAGGAGTACAAGTACATCTTCACCTCCCCCATAGGGGTTCCTCTACACTGTCAGGTCAAGCACGCCATCGATCTGACCCCAGGTGCATCGATGCCCAATGGACCGATCTATCGGCGCTCTATTCTGGAGAACGATGAAATCAAGAGGCATATTCAGGAGTTTTGGTAGAAAGGTCACATCCGTCCGAGTTCATCACCTTGTGGGAGGCCGATCATGTTGGTACAGAAGAAGGATGGGACTTGGAAACTCTGTATTGACTATCAGGCATTGAACAAGATCACTGTCTGTAATAGGTACTCGATCCCATGGATTGATGACCTCCTGGACAAATTGAAGGGGATAAAATATTTCAGCAAGATCGATTTGAAGTCAGGATATCACCAGGTACCAATCGAACCCTCCCAAGTGTGGAACACTGCCTTCAAAGCGAAGGAGGGCCTTTTGGAATGGTTGGTTATGCCTTTCGGATTGACGAATGCTCCTGCAACCTTCATGAGTCTAATGGATAACATCTTGTAGCCATTCACCAACTCATTTGTATTGGTATACTTGGATGACATCCTGATCTTCAGCCAGAGTTGGGAAGAGCACCTCCATCACATCTGACAGGTTCTCCAAACACTGCGGAACGACAAGTTATGTGCCAATTTGGAGAAATGCACTTTTGGCATGACCCAGGTTGAGTATCTAGGATACATCATTCATGAATAGGGGGTGCATGTGGATCCAGCCAACATCCAATTCATTCAGGATTGGCCATCTCCAACCACTTTGATAGAGCTCCGCAACTTTCTAGGTCTTGCCAACTTCTACTCCAAGTTCGTGTTGGGATTTTCTCATATCAATTGGCCCTTGAATCAAATCACCAAGGGAGGAGCGAAAGCAATTTTTTTTTGGTCTGAATCTGAACAGAAGGCATTCATGGAGTTGAAATATCACCTCTGGTCAGCACCAGTGCTCGCATTAGCAAAATTGCAACAACCATTTTAGGTCGAGACAGATGCCTCTGACTATGTTATTGGGGCAGTCCTTACTCAACACGGGCATCTAGTGTCATATCATAGTGAGACACTTTCAGACACAATTTGGAAGTATCCCACTTATGACAAAGAGATGCATTCCATTGTGCAGGCCTGCCGACAATGGAACCATTACATTTTGGGGAAGGAAATGGTCATCCACACAGACCACCGACCCCTATAGTTCATACAGACCCAAGGGAAATTACAGAATGATCGCCATCAGAAGTGGTCCACATACTTGCAACAGTTCCATTTGAATATCAAGTATAAGAAGGGCAGCACCAATAATGTTGAAAATTGCCTTAGTCGACCACCGATCATGGCGTTAACCACCGTGCTCAACTCTTGTGGGCACGAGACTTTTGATTGGCCACTTCTCTACAAAAGTGACCCAGAATTCAGCCCCACATACCAAATACTCTTGGAGGGTCAGCATGTTCCATACTTTCACCTCCAGGATGCCCTGTTATGCCACCTGGGTCACCTTTGTGTTCCTTCAAGTGAGCGTGCCAAGATGATTTGTGAAGCACACTACAGTCGAGCTGCTGGGCATTTTGGGGTCGAGAAAATGGTGGCAGTACTGTAGAAGTATTTCTATTGGCTGAATCTTCGACAGGATGTCGGGAAGTACATCAGATCATGCACTACCTATGCCATTGCCAAACCGACCATCAAGAAGCAAGGCCTCTATACCCTGCTTCCTACCCCTAGTTGACGTTGGGAATCCATCTCCATGGATTACATGTTGGGCCTTCCTTCTGCTAAGCATGGAAACGACTGTGTTTTTTTGGTCATCGACAGGTTCTCGAAGATGGCCATTATGGCTACGTGCAAGAAGAATATCACAGCAAAAGCCACTGATAAACTCTTCTTTGAACGAGTGTGGGTACACTTTGGGATCCCACAATCTATCATCTCGGATTGGGACAACAGGGTCCTCAGTACATTTTGGTCTAGTCTCTGGTCGATGCTAGACACCAAACTCACTAAGTCCACAACCTTCCATCCTCAAACTGATGGCCAGACAAAGGTTGTCAACATGATGATCGTACACATTCTATGCATGTACAACTCAAAGCATCCATGAACATGGGATGAGAGCCTCCCTTATATTCAGCATAACTACAACTGGGCTCTCCACAGCTCGACTGGCCACATCCATTTTCATATGGGCTTAGGATTCCAGCCACTATGTCCCATTGATGTGGACATGCCATTTGCAGCTACTCACGCAGATTCGACTCATGTCCAGTCTGAAACAGATAAGGAAAATAGCTTCATTGAGCACATCCAACATATTCGCCAATAAGTCAATGACATTATGGAGAAATCAAATTCCAAGTACAAGCAACGATATGATCAACATCGGGTGCCACACAAGTTTCAGGTGGGTGACAAAGTCTAGTTGCATTTGCAAAAGGAACGCCTTACCGGAGCCTATCGGAAACTCAGGCCACTCCGATATAGTACTTACACCATTACCAAGGCCGTGGGAGACAATGCATTTGAGCTCAGCATTCCCCCATTCCTTGGCCTGCACCCAGTGTTCAATGTGGACCGCCTTCGGCCTTTCCACCTTTACTAGACACATCTGACATTGCAGAAAAAATCACACCCACATAGTTAAATCCAGATTGCATGGAACAAGCCGCAACTGATCAGATCATGGACACACAGATCAAGCACACTTGCCAGCAAAATATCCAACTATATCGAGTTGTCAAAGCATACCAACTCCTTCACCAGGGCAAGTGGCTCACTAGGGACCAAGTTCAGCAGAAGTTTCTTTATCTCATGGAGGAACTCAATGTAATGGGGACCATTGCTTCATAAGGGGGGAGGAATGATCCAGGTGGATATTGGTGGCCACCCACCAATTCCACTTGGACCCGCACTATTGTTTCTTTTAGCTTTTTAGTTTCCTTAGGTATAGCATAGTTTACTATTTTTAGCAGTTTTTCGGGTCCTGAACTTCTGGAGCCGTTTTGATGCCCTAAACGACATTTTTGGGAAAAATAAGAGCAACATGAGTCCATGGACTGATGTTGCTCTTCCCAAAGTTGTAGTTCTCGGATAGATATTTCTAACAAGATATTGTGCACGTCAAACGGAAATCGTATGCCAAAGTTACAACCTCGGGAAGTTGATGTACCAATTTACCGAAATGGGGCCCATAGTTTGGCATTTCATCTTCTAGGGTTAGGTTTTTGGATGTTTAGGGTTTTCCATTATTTCTCATCAATAAATAGGCCTTCGAGCCTCATTGTAACACAGTTCAGAGGCATGTAGCCACCACATCTCTTCTCAGAGATGAGCTACCATCGCCCTAGCTAGTTTATTTCCATTTCTGTTTGTAAGCATATTTTAGTATTTTACATTAATGAAATGAAGTATTATTTCCACTGCATCTCTGTGTTTATGGTTATCTCTGTAATTTTTTGTGTTCCTGTTTAAATCTAGATCAGTTACCCACATAGGGAAATTTTGTTTATCCGTAGTTGCAAAATTCCACATAACAAATTGGCGACTCCACTGGGGAGCGATCATCATTCCGGGTAGTTTACCTTCATCCTAGTACATCCTAGTAGACTTTACTTGCTTCCATTGATCTTGTTTCAACCTTTTTGAAGTGTTTTTTGGTAAAAATTATGCTTGAAAACCCCTAGATGGCCTCTTTGGCACCATCGCAGGTTTGGTCAAGAGACATAGCGCTACAGAGAACCCTTGGCTTGAGGACAATGCTCTGAAGCACACTGTCTCCCATTCAGGGCTGCACTGATCCTCCTTAGGTCAAAAATCTCATCTTTGACTTGATTTTTCCAAAATTTCCTTCTGTTTTTGCTTGCTAAGAGATCAATGATTCTTGTAATTCTGAAATCAACTTATGTTTCCTCTCCTAGCCCTTCTTTGGCCTTGATTGTTTAGTATTTCTTAAATGATTTCTTTACCACGATCAATTCATTGTCAAAGTTAGTTTATAGTCGATTAATCTTTGTTCAAAAGAAAGTGTGGTAAAAGTCTTCATTTCTTTCGAAACGAAACTGTCATAAAGTCTTTGTTCTTGCAAAAAGATTGAGTTATTGTATATGGATTTTATTCCTTTTTGTTCATCACAACATCAAGGGAATTGAAAAGAAAAACTTGCATCATGCATTGAAAGAGTTTGTGTGTGCTCATAGGAATAGTTTAGGGAAATTGCATTAGATGTGTTCTCTTTTCTTTGATTAAAAGAATCTGATTGCTCTATCCCTACTAGCTAAGGTTTTCATTGTTCAAATTGAATGAAAAGGATGCTTATCATATTAGTTTCATTCTAGGAATTGCAAACATACATGACATGGTGAACCTTGAAATGAAAATTCTTAAGAAGATCAACCTAAAATTCATCTCAATTAACCTAATGGAGTGTTGTAACTCAACGCATAACATTTAGAGGTCTAGGCTAGAGACGTGTTTTGGTGTCGTTAAACATAGTAGCTGTCGCTAACTTGTCTGTGATACATTTCGAGTGCAATACCTCATTCCACGTACGTGAGTATATCGTAGCTCGTCCATGTACCTTTAGGTATGTTGGGTTGTGTTATATTCTTTCCACGACTAACCTACGTAGTTAAACGGGGGGTTAGAGGGGGGCGGTAGCCCCCCTTCGTTGCGCCGATTGCGCAGTGGGGGGGTCACAGGGGGGGCGGGTCCCGGTTTTGGGATCCAGGGAAAAATCTCTGTGCATATGTTTTTTATGGGTTATGCT
Organism: Pinus tabuliformis; assembly: GCA_031772625.1. Lineage (NCBI taxonomy): Eukaryota > Viridiplantae > Streptophyta > Pinopsida > Pinales > Pinaceae > Pinus > Pinus tabuliformis. Next base: position 1,258,095,243 of record CM062816.1, on the reverse strand, counting down.
CTCGCATTGTTTATTTTCTTTGTTTAAGAATTCGTATGCAGGTAATTTCTGTACAGGGTTAAAACCTACATTTGGTATCAGAGCTGTTTTGGCTTCAAGGGGACGCCTTTGTTGCTGAGGGGTTTCGCTCGGGCCTGTGGTAGACCCTGTTCAGTGGGAGATCTGTGAGATCGATTCTGGTGGTGAAAGAAGATGGCGAGCAGTGGAAAGATCGAGATTGAGAAGTTCAATGGTCAGAGTTTTGAGTTTTGGAAACTCAAGATGGAGGATCTGTTGGTCGATAAAGATCACTGGATCACGGTAGATCCGGGTACTAAACCATCGGGAGTGACCGATGAATAATGGAAGAAATTGGATCGGAAGGCAAAGAGCACAATACGATTGTGTGTCTTAGATTCAGTATTGCTGAATGTATCAGGGGAAGCTACGGCAAAGGCTTTGTGGGTCAAGTTAGGGACTTTGTACCAATCTAAGTCTCTGGTGAATAAACTGTTCCTGCGAAAAAAGCTGTATAACCTGAGGATGAAAGATGGAGACTCGGTGACAGAGCATCTGAATGCGTTTAATACTGTGGTAAGTCAGTTATTATCTGTTGATATTAAAATTTCAGATGAAGATAAGTGCATCAGTCTATTGTGTTCTCTACCAGATTCGTGGGATAGTCTGGTTATTGCAATAGGTAGCAATGCAACTGCTTTGCAGTTTGATGAAATAGTCTCAGCCTTGTTGACGGAGGAGATGAGACGGAAGAATATGGACAACCAGAATGGTGATGCCTTGTTTGTACGAGGACGGTCCCAGAACAGAAACAAAAATAAGTCATCGAGTGGGAGATCTAAATCTAGAGGGAGATCTAAATCTCTAGGAAAACCTACAAAGGTGGTGTGCTGGAAATGTAGAAAGGAAGGACACTTCAGAAGGGATTGTAAATCTAAAGCTCCTAATAAAGGAAAGGGATCTGATGATGCTCCTTCTGTAGAGGCGAAAACCACCTCAGATGAAGGTGGGGATGTGTACTTTGCTTCTTCAAGTACACATGTAGATCATGAGGCATGGTTGATTGACTCAGGTGCATCCTTTCACTTCACTCCCCATAGAGAGTGGTTCTGCAAGCATGAGAAATATGATGGGGGTGATGTCTTCTTAGGAGATGATAGGAAGGCTAGAATCATTGGTCGGGGAGAAGTAAAGTTGAAGTTGCAAGGTGGAAGGGTTAGAACACTTCCGGGTGTTCTACATATTCCTGCATTGGCCAGAAATCTGATTTCTGTAAGCAAGTTGGATGATGCAGGTGTAAAGACGGTGTTCAAGAAATATACCTACAAGATGGTTCGAGGAGCACTGATATTGATGCGGGGAGTTCGGATTGGAACTCTGTACAAGCTGCAAGGTAGCACTGTTGTTGATGGGTGCAATAGTTCTATGGTTCCTGAAAATGGAGTAGAAAATCTAGTGGTCTCTGGAGAAAAGACCATGTTGTGGCATCAAAGGCTTGGACATATTGGAGAGAAGGGCCTTCCAATACTTCATGGTAAAGGTATGGTAGAAGGTATGAATGATAGCTCTCTGGATTTTGATTTTTGTGAAAATTGTGTGTATGGGAAGCAGAATCGAGTGAGTTTCCCCTCTGGTGGTAAGAGGACGAAACAGATATTAGAGCTTGTGCATAGTGATGTGTTTGGACCTATGAAGGTTCCATCACTGGGTAAGTCTGTGTACTATGTATCATTCATAGATGACTTCTCAAGGAATACATGGATATATTTCCTTAAGAAGAAATCTGAAGTCTTTGACAGGTTTAAAGAATTTAAGGCTTTGGTGGAAAATCAGACAGAGAAGAAGATAAAGGTGCTGAGGACAGATAATGGTGGAGAATTTTGCAGCAAGGAATTTGAAGAATTTTGTAAGAAGTGTGGTATAGCACGGCAGAAGACTACTCCATATACACCTCAGCAAAATGGAGTCGCAGAAAGAATGAACAAGACGTTGATGGAAAGGGCAAGAAGCATGCTCAGTGGTGCTGGGTTAGGACAGGAATTCTGGGCAGAGGCGGTGGATACTGCACGTTACCTGATCAACAGATCACCCTCATCAGCGTTGGAGGATAAGACTCCACAAGAAGTATGGACTGGAAAGAAACCCTCTCTTTCACATCTGAGGGTATTTGGTTGTGATGCATATGTACATGTTCCAAAGGAGAAACAAACCAAGTTGGATAGTAAATCTGAAAAGTGCATCTTTATTGGGTATAAGGATGGTTTAAAAGGTTATAAGCTTTGGAACCCAGTCACACGGAAGGTTGTGTACAGCCGAGATGTGGTGTTCAGAGAGGTAAAAGATGTTATTCAATCTGAAGTCCAACCAAAGGAACCTGAGAAGATAGAGTTTGAGCCAAAGGAGGAAGAATCAGACTCTGCAGCAGAGGAGGAATCAGAAGATGAAGAGCCACAAACTCCGGCTGTGAGAAGATCAGGTCGAGAAAGAAGGCAGCCAGAAAGGTATAGTCCATCTGCTTTCAGTTCAAATTTTGCTTTGTCTGTTACTGATGATGATCCCAGAACTGTGAAGGAAGCAGTGGATTCAGAGGATGGAAAACTCTGGAAAGAGGCCATGGTTGATGAAATGGCATCTTTGCACAAAAATGAGGCTTGGGATCTGGTAGAGTTGCCGGCTGGAAGGAAACCCATTGGCAGCAAATGGGTGTTCAAGAAGAAGACTAATGCAGAAGGAAAGGTGGAGAAATACAAAGCTCGGTTGGTAGCAAAAGGTTATTCCCAGGTGCCGGGAATTGATTTTGGTGATATTTTTTCTCCTGTTGCCAAGGTAGCTTCTATTAGATTACTTTTATCTGTTGCTGCTGCTTTTGATTTTGAGGTAGAACAGATGGATGTGAGGACAGCATTTCTTCATGGGGATTTGGAAGAGGAAATCTACATGAGGCAACCTGAAGGCTTTGCGGTGAAGGGTAAGAAAGAACTGGTATGCAAGTTAAAGAAGTCTCTGTATGGGTTAAAACAGTCACCAAGGATGTGGTATCAGAAATTTGATACATTTATACGGGGACTTGGCTTCACCAGAAGCAAAGCAGATCATTGTGTGTATTTTAAATTAATTGGTGACCGTGTTATTTATCTGGTCTTGTATGTGGATGATATGTTGCTGGTTGGAAATGACAAAGAAATTATCCAGGATTTGAAGACCCAATTGTCCTCCAATTTGACATGAAAGATCTTGGTGCTACAAACTATATTTTGGGCATGGAAATTAAAAGAGATCGGGCAAAGAGGAAGCTCTGGTTAAACCAGAGGAAGTATGTCGAGACAATACTGCAGAGGTTTAATATGCAGGATAGTAAACCGGTGAAGGTTCCTATTCCTGTAGGTGTGAGGTTATCTGCTGAACAGTGTCCCAAGACACAAGAAGAGGAAGAGGACATGTCCCGTGTTCCATATGCAAGTGCAGTCGGTAGCCTGATGTATGCAATGGTCTGTACTAGACCAGACATTGCACATGCAGTGGGAGTATTGAGCAGGTTTATGTCAAAACCTGGGAAGGAGCACTGGACAGCAGTGAAGCGGGTTTTCAGGTATTTGTGTGGCACTAGTGATTATGGTTTGTGCTACCAAGGAAGACCAGGATTGGACAGAGTGTTGGATATTCATGGTTTTGTTGATGCAGACTGGGCTGGAGATCTGGATCAGAGAAGATCTACAAGTGGGTATGTGTTTAACCTATTTGGAGGTGCAGTCAGTTGGATGAGTAAGAAACAATCTGTAGTGGCACTATCAACTACAGAGGCAGAATACATGGCAGCCACTCATGCAAGCAAGGAAGCAGTTTGGTTGCAGAGATTGTGTTCAAGTATGGGGTTAGTACAGGGAGCTATAAGAATAGACTGTGACAGCCAAAGTGCAATTTTCTTGGCAAAGAACCCTGCTTATCATTCAAAGACAAAGCACATTGATGTTCAGTATCACTTTGTGAGGGATATGATAGAAGACAAAAAGGTGTTGCTGGTAAAGGTGGACACTTTGAAGAATACTGCAGATGCATTAACAAAATCTGTGAGCTCTGAGAAGTTCTCTTGGTGTAGAGAAACAATGGGTGTTTCAGGGCTGGAAAAATGACTAAGCTCTCCTGTGGCCCCCTGTGGAAAGAAAAAAACAAGTGGGAGATTGTTGGGTTGTCACAGGGGGGGCGGCAGCCCCCCCTGTCCGGGGGCTTGGAGGGGGGCGGGTAGCCCCCCTCTACGGGGTCCGGGGCAGCGCCCCAGGAAATTTTTTTTGGACCTTATATTAGGTTGGGCGAACCTACCTATGGTTTTTTGCATGATTTTCGCACATGGTATTGGACGCGATGGTTTTTCGGTCCATGGTATTGGATGCTTCGGCATGCATAAATATGTATTGTAACATTGAAAGGAACATAATGAAAAAAATCAAGCTAGTAGTCCTGGTTTTGGGATCCAGGGAAAAATCTCTATGCATATGTGTTTTATGGGTTATGCTCTCGCATTGTTTATTTTCTTTGTTTAAGAATTCGTATGCAAGTAATTTCTGTACAGGGTTAAAACCTACAAGGTATATATGGTGGTGTTACAGTACATAAAGTATAAAGGAATCCTCTCACTGTGCGGTTTCACATTAGACAACGCTAACACGGATTGGGCCTCCACGTACTTTTGGGTATATATGGGAGGACTACATTAGGTTGTTATCTATCCTTAGGTAACTGAGTCGGCTGCCTTGTACACTGTGATACACCGAACACAGCATTCGGGGAGACTGCCTGCCTATAGTTCTCGGTTCGCCGGGAGGTACTCTTCAGTTCACAGTTGCTTGGTAATCCTTTTGCTTAGACTATCCCTCTTTTGTTTTGTTATGTCATTTTTATTAAAATAAAATTAATTGACCATGTATAACATCCTCCACGTCACTCCTTAGTTTATCTTAGGTTGAGACATATGACAACAACTCCGGAGACCACCGATCAAGGAATTCCTTTTGATGGGAATCCTAGTCCTTTTCCTCCTTTTTAAAATATTAGTGCTCCTTATGTGGCTACATTATCCCTTCTGGGATTTACCATTGGCTTTCCAGTTTGGTTTTTTTCAACCTCCTTGGTTCAAAATGTCATGATTTCTCCGTAATTGAGTACTCCTCCAACTGGACAAAATCAACCTCCAGTTGATCCTAAAGTTGACCCATTGCCTTCTTCCTCGGTTTTTTCTTTCTCCCCTTCTTCCTCTTCTCTTGGTTAAAGTATTGATACTAGTAACCAGGTGGCTAAGAAGAAGAAGAAGAAGAAGAAGAAGAAGCAAAATCAATAGGGGGCAACCAAGCAACCATGGATTTGAATGCAACTCCTGATGAGAAACCATCTGATAAGCCTCACAAAGTTCAATATCCATGCAAACTTTGTATGGGAGACCATCTTCTTCGAAATTTTCCTGATATTCCTCAGATCTTAGAAGATTGGTCTTCTCGTTCACATCATCCTGTGTCATCAAATTCTTGAGGTCATGTTGGTGACACACCATCAACTAGTGGTAGTAAATTTCATGGAAAGAAGGGTAAAGTTAAGCTTCCCTGTAGGTTATGTGAAGGAAATCACCCCATTTACCTTTGTCCCTATCTGGATGAAGCCAAAAAAGTTTTGGATAACTGTCCTGCTTCTCTGCAGCGACTTCCATTTGGTTACATGAGATTCTCCCTTAATCCTTCACTAGTTGATAAAGTGACTGACCCAAATCAACCGTTGGTCAAACCCACTCTCTCTGAATGTGAATCCCATGAGTCTATACCTGACCAATCATAGGTCGAGGAAATAGTTGACCTGATTTCACCTTCAGTTAATCTTACCTTTCCCGAAGAGAGTGAATACGATACCACTCAGGTTCCTTTCATTTCTTCATATTCCAATGAGCTTGGGGGCAATCCTCTTGTTCCATCAAGACAGGAGGAAAATCCTCTCGCTCTCGTAACTCAAGGGATTAATTCTCCCATTCTTACGATACCCCCTCCAAGTATTTTTAGTTTTTAACCCCGTACATAAATTACTTGTATACTAATTCTAAAACACAAAAAATAAATAATGTGAGAGCATAACACATAAAACACATATACAGAGATTTTCCCCTGGATCCCAAAACCGGGACTACTAGCTTGATTTTTCATTATGTTCCTTTCAATGTTACAATATGTATTTATACATGCCAAAGCATCCAATACCATGGACTGAAAACCATCGCGTCCAAAACCATGTGCAAAAATCATGTACAAAACCATAGGTAGGTCCGCCCAATCTAACATAGCGTCCAAAACCAAAATTTCCTGGGGCGCTGCCCCAGACCCCATAGAGTGGGGTTACCTGCACCCCTCAAAACCCCCTATGACTCCCCCCACTACGCAATCGGCACAATGAAGGGGGGGATCCACCCCCCTTCTAACCCCCAGTTAAGTACGTGGTCTAGTTGTGGAAAGAATATAACACAACCCAACATTCTCCCACTTGTTGTTTTCTTTCCACAGGGGGCCACAAGAGAGCTTAACCATTTATCCAGCCTTGCAATGCCCATTGTTTCTCTACACCAAGAGAACTTCTCAGAGCTTACAAATTTTGTTAATGCATCTGCAGTATTCTTCAAAGTGTCCACCTTTACCAGCAACACCATTTTGTCTTCTATCATATCCCTCACAAAGTGATAATGAACATCAATGTGCTTTGTCTTTGAATGATATGTAGGGTTCTTTGCCAAGAAAATTACACTTTGGCTGTCATAGTCTATCCTTATAGCTTCCTGTACTAACCCCATACTTGAACACAATATCTGCAACCAAACTGCCTCCTTGCTTGCATGAGTGGCTGACATGTATTCTGCCTCTGTATTTGATAGTGCCAATATAGATTGTTTCTTACTCATCCAACTGACTGCACCTCCAAATAGGTTAAACACATACCCACTTGTAGATCTTCTTTGATCCAGATCTCCAGCCCAGTCTGCATCAACAAAGCCACGAATATCCAACACTCTATCCAATCTTGGTCTTCCTTTCTAGCACAAACCATAATCACTAGTGCCACACAAATAGCTGAAAACTTGCTTCATTGCTGTCTAGTGCTCCTTCCCTGGTTTTGACATAAACCTACTCAACACTCCCACTGCATGTGTAATGTCTAGTCTAGTACAGATCATCACATACATCAGGCTACTGACTGCACTTGCATATGGAACACTGGACATTTCCTCTTCCTCTTCTTGTGTCTTGGGACACTATTCAGTAGATAAATTTACACGTACAGGAATAGGAACCTTCACTGGTTTACTATCCTGCATATTAAACCTCTACAATATTATCTCGACATACTTCCTCTGGTTTAACTAGAGCTTCCTCTTTGTCCGATCTCTTTTAATTTCCCTGCCCAAAATATAGTTTGCAACACCGATATCTTTCATGTCGAAATTGGAAGACAATTGGGTCTTCAAATCCTGGATAATTTCTTTGTCATTTCCAACCAGCAACATATCATCCACATACGAGACCAGATAAATAACATGGTCACCAATGAATTCAAAATACACATAGTGATCTGCTTTGCTTTTGGTGAAGCCAAGTCCCCATATAAATGTATCAAATTTCTGATACCACATCCTTGGTGATTGTTTTAACCCATACATAGACTTCTTTAACTTGCATACCAGTTCTTTCTTACCCTTCACCACAAAGCCTTTAGGTTGTTTCATGTAGATCTCCTCTTCCAGATCCCCATGAAGAAATGTTGTCTTCACATCCATCTGTTCTACCTCAAAATCAAAAGCAGCAACAACAGATAAAAGTAATCTAATAGAAGTTACCTTGGAAACAGAAGAAAAAATATCACCAAAATCAATTCCCGGCACTTGGGAATAACCTTTTGCTACCAACCGAGCTTTGTATTTCTCCACCTTTCCTTCTACATTTGTCTTCTTCTTGAACACCCATTTGCTGCCAATGGGTTTCCTTCCAGTTAGCAACTCCACCAGATCCCAAGCCTCATTTTTGTGCAAAGATGCCATTTCATCAACCATGGCCTCTTTCCAGAGTTTTCCATCCTCTGAATCTACTGCTTCCTTCACAGTTCTGGGATCATCATCAATAATAGATAAAGCAAAATTTGAACAAAAAGTAGATGGACTATACCTTTCTGGCTTCCTTCTTTCTCGAACTAATCTTCTCACACACGGAGTTTGTGGCTCTTCATCTTCTGATTCCTCCTCTGCTATAGAGTCTGATTCTTCCTCCTTTAGCTCGAGCTCTATCTTCTCAGGTTCCTTTGGTTGGAATCCATGTTTAATAACATCTTTTACCTCTCTGAACACTACATCTCGGCTGTACACAACCTTCCTTGTTACTAGGTACCAAAGCTTATAACCCTTTAAACCATCCTTATACCCAATAAAGATGCACTTTTCAGATTTACTATCCAACTTGGTTTGTTTCTCCTTTGGAACATGTACATATGCATCACATCCAAATACCCTGAAATGTGAAAGAGATGGTTTCTTACTAGTCCATAACTCTTATGGAGTCTTATCCTCCAATGCTAATGAAGGTGACCTGTTGACCAGGTAACATGCTGTTTCCACTACCTCTACCCAGAATTCCTGTCCTAACTCAGCACCACTGAGCATGCTTCTTGCCCTTTCCGTCAACATCTTGTTCATTCTTTCTGCAACTCCATTTTTCTGAGGTGTATATGGAGCATTCTTATGTCGTGCTATACCACACTTCTTACATAATTCTTCAAATTCCTTACTGCAAAACTCTCCACCGTTATCTGTCGTCATCACCTTTATCTTCTTCTCTATCTGGTTTTCCACCAGAGCCTTAAATTCTTTAAACCTATCAAAGACTTCAGATTTATTCTTAAGGAAATATGTCAATGTATTCCTTGAGAAGTCATCTATAAAGGATACGTAGTACACAGACTTACCTAGTGATGGAACCTTCACAAGTCCAAACACATCATTGTGCACAAGCTCTAATATCTATTTCACCCTCTTACCACCAGAGGGGAAACTCACCCGATTCTGCTTCCCATATAAACAAATTTCACAAAAATCAAAATCCAGAGAGCTATTACTCATACCTTCTACCATACCTTTACCATGAAGTATTCGAAGGTCCTTCTCTCCAATATGTCCAAGCCTTTGATGCCACAACATGGTCTTCTCTCCAGAGACCACTAGATTTTCTACTCCACTTTCAGGAACCATAGAACTGTTGCACCCATTAACAACAGTGCTACCTTGCAGCTTATACAAAGTTCCAATCCGAACTGCCTGCATTAATGCCAGTGCTCCCTGAACCATCTTTCAGGTATCCTTCTCAAACATTTTTTTTACACCTACATCATCCAGCTTGCTTACAAAAATCATATTTCTGGCCAATGCAGGAATATGTAGAACACCCGTAAGTGTTCTAACCCTTCCACCTTGCAACTTCAACTTTACTTTTCCGCGACCAACAATTCTAGCCTTCCTATCATCCCCTAAGAAGACATCACCACCATCGTATTTCTCATACTCGCAGAACCACTCTCTATGGGGAGTGAAGTGAAAGGATGCACATGAGTCAATCAACCATGCCTCATGATCTACATGTGTACTTGAAGAAGCGAAGTACACATCCCCACCTTCATGTGAGGTGGTTTTCACCTCTGTAGAAAGAGCATCATCAGATCCCTTTCCTTTATCAGGAGCTTTAGATTTACAGTTCCTTTTTTAGTGCCCTTCCTTTCCACATTTCCAGCACACCACCTTTACAGGTTTTCCTGGAGATTTAGATCTCCCACTTGATGACTTATTTTTGTTTCTGTTCTGGGACCATCCTCATACAGACAAGGCATTAGCATTCTGGCTCTCCATATTTTTCCGTCTCATCTCCTCCGTTAGCAAGGATGAGACTATTTCATCAAACTGCAAGGTAGTTGCATTGCTACCTATTGCAATAACCAGACTATCCCAAGAATCTGGTAGAGAACACAACAAACTAATGCACTTATATTCATCTGAAATTTTGATATCAACAGACGATAACTGACTTACCATAGTATTAAATGCATTCAGATGCTCTGTCACCATGTCTCCATCTTTCATCCTTAGGTTATACAACTTTTTCTGTAGGAACAGTTTATTCACCAGAGACTTAGATTGGTACAAAGTCCCTAACTTGTCCCACAAAGCCTTAGTCGTAGCTTCCCCTGATACATTCAACAATCCTGAATCTGAGACACACAATCATATTGTGCTCTTTGCCTTCCGATCCAACTTATTCCATTCTTCATCAGACACTCGCGTTGGTTTAGTACCCGGATCTACCGTGATCCACTGATCTTTATCCACCAACAGATCATCCATCTTGAGTTTCCACAACTCAAAACTCTGACCATTAAATTTCTCGATCTCTATCTTTCCACTACTCGTCATCTTCTTATACCACTAGAATCGATCTCGCAGATCTCCCACTAAATAGGGTCTACCACAGGCCCGAGCGAAACCCCTCAGCAACAAAGGCATCCCCTTGAAGCCAAAACAACTCTGATACCAAATGTAGGTTTTAACCTCGGAAAAAAATTACCTGTATACTAATTCTAAAACACAGAAAATAAACAATGTGAGAGAATAACACATAAAACACATATACACGGAGATTTTCCCCTGGATGCCACAACTGGGACTACCAGCTTGATTTTTTGATGCAGGAGCATCGACATTAGCCAGCAATGTGGAGGATTGTCCACATGTTGTGGCTAATCACAGTTAAATTCATTTACTGTTACCGAGAAGGATGACTTCTCAAATTGTTAGTTATTGTAATAAATAAGGCATTGTTTTATTTAGATTGGGGATAAGATTTGTTAGCTTAGGTGTGCATGAAAGCTAAGAGATAGAAGATTGCTGTTAAGATCTCTTAGAAATAGAATATTATTGTTAGATTTTGTTAGAGAAATTATGGAGTTAAAAAGGGGAAAATATAATCGTGTACGGAAGAGAGAGAGTGAGGCTTGGAGTGGAGCGAGAGCTCAAAGTGTGGTGGACTGTATTTGGTAACAGAGGTCATTTTATGGTGTAATCTGGCGAAAGGCCAAGACTCTTTGTTTTATTTATAAACAATTACAGTGCTTTGTGCAGCGTTTTGTTAATGTGGCCTGTGGAGGTCTTGTGTGTTTAAATTACCTTTTTAAAGTTCATGCAATTCGATCTGTCTATGCTTTTATTCATATCCGTAAGCAATCTTGTGTTTAAAGCCAATCTGGGTTAACTAGAGTCCGAGAGCGGAGAAGCCATTACCATAGAGAATCGACGCCGAAACCTTTAACAGAGCACTGGGCGGACTTGAAATAATATTAAGTTTGCCTTTGAACTTATCAGGTCCAGGTAACATCATCGCATCGGAAACCTTAGAAATGAAAGCAGACGCGATATTTTATATATCGAGTTGAAGTCCCAAGTCGGGTCTGGTTCTATATTGACGGATGGTTCCATCGCATCGGAACTTCGGCGAAATCCCATCGCATCGGAGCATCGGCGGAACGATATCGCATCGGAAACCTTAGAAATGAAATCGGACGCGATATTTTATATATCGGGTTGAATTCCCAAGTCGGGTCCGGTTCTATATCGGCGGATGCATATATGTGTATAGCGCATCGAGCGATCGCCGATCGCCGACGAAATACTATTGGGCGGAGGCGGATGCGATAGAAATATCAACTGTGGTGAATTGTAGATCGGGTCCGCAACCTCATCGGGGGTCATCGGGTCCGCGGTATAATGTTTATGGTTGTGACGGCCGATATCGGGCTTGCTGAAAATTGCAAAGGTATATATATAATTTGAAGTCCGGTATTTTGATTAGAGTGGGTTTTGTATTGTTCCCATATATTTATATATGTATGTGGGCGCGGTTATAAAAGGGGGCTTTATATATATATGATTCCCATGTATTTATGATGGATCATTCCCGACTCATGTAATATGGTGCTTGCGAGCTTTAAAGCTCGGGTGGTGGCTTCCGATGGGTGATTAAGAGCACCGATAAAAAGGTGGCTTTGATTCCTCATATGTCCATGGTCATAAAAGGCTTAAAGCCTTAAGCGCTTCTGATAAAGCCTGTAGGTTGTTACCGTAGGTCAAGGGCCGATTTTTATTTGAAAAGGGGATTTCGGGTAATATCCAAGACTACCTTTTCATCATTTTGGTATCAGAGCAGAAGAGAGAGTGTTTACAATAAAGATGCCGCCAAGAAGAGGAATTGGTCGAGGGAGACCAGAACCAAATGTAGTTTTGATAGAAGAAGTGCAGAGTTTGCGTGCACGAATGGAGGCAATGGAGGCAGCCCAAAGAAGAGTGCCTGACGAGGGAGCTGAGAGTCCTGCAGAAGAATCTGATACAGATGTGGAAGCAGAAGAAGAGAATGAAAATATCAAAATCCTGAAGATGCTGGCAAAGTTTGGAGGCAAACCTAAAGTGGAGATTCCTATGTATGAAGGGAGTTTGAATGACCAGGAGCTCATGGATTGGATCAGATCCATAGATCAGTACTTCGATTATGAAGAGGTTGAAGAGAACAAGAAGGTAAAATTTGCAGTAACTAGATTGAAAGGTCATGCAGCCATCTGGTGGGACGAGGTACAGACATCAATAATGAGAAAAGGGAAATCTAAGATCAAGCAGTGGGATAAAATGGTAAGTAAACTGAAAGCCAAGTTTTTGCCGAAAGATTATCATTTGAATCTTTTTAAGCAGATGCAAAATCTGAAGCAAAAAGGAATGTCTGTTAAAGAATATACTGAAGAATTTTATAGATTAAGTATCAGAACGGGGCATGTAGAGGATGATTTGGAAAAAAGTAGCTAGATATGTTAATGGGCTAAGGTATGAGATCCAAGATGAGATTGGTCTGTTAAGTCTGAAAACTGTTGAGGATGCCTATCAAGCAGGATTGAAGGCAGAAGAGAAGATATTAAGAAAACAAAGTCAAAGGAATAGAGGAAAGAGCTCAGCAAGAGGTAGAGGAGCTGGCCGATCTAGAGGAACACAACATCAAATTGACACAGGGAGTTCAAGCAGCAGATCACCATAGATGGGTGAATCTAATAGAGGGAGGTTGGTGCCTAGAGGAAGAGGGCGAGGAAGAGATGTTAGGTGTTATACCTGTAGATAATGGGGACATATGTCACGAGACTTTCCTCGTAACAAGTTAGCAAGCCAGAGGAGTGCAAATGTGGCTGAGGCAGAGCCGGAACCACCTCGACTTGTAGAAGAACCACCAGAAGAAGGTGAAGTATTGCTGCTTAGACGAACTTTGTTAAGATCAGAAAAGGAGATTGAAGAACCTGCGCAAAGAAAGAACTTGTTCAGGACTACGTGTAAGTCAAAGGGTAAGTGCTGTAAGGTTATAATTGATAGCGGGAGTACTGACAATCTTTTGTCTACAGAGATGGTGGAAAAGCTCGGATTAACAAGGAACGCGAATCCTGTACCTTACAAAGTATCTTGGCTACAGAAGGGTCATCAAGTCATTGTGATAGAGTAGTGTAATGTGGAAATGCAGATCGGCACATACAAAGACGTGATCTTATCTAATATAATGCCCATGGATGTATGTCATGTGTTATTGGGAAGACCGTGGCAATTTGACAGGAAGGCGATTCATGATGGGAGAAGGAATACATATACTATAGAGAAGGACGGAGTTAAACATATGTTGCTGCCAGTAAAGAATGATGTTGATCAAGAGCTGCCTGAAAATAGTATTATGTTGATGAGTGGCAAGGAACTGCTACAAGAGGTTGATAAAAGCGAAGAGGTGCATTTCGCTATCGTAGGAAGGCCAAAGGTAATTTTAACCTCCACCAATTTAAATGATTTGCCTGAAGAAATTCAATCTGTGTTAAATAGTTACATGGATATCATTGTGGATGAATTGTCGAATGAATTACCACCGATTAGGGGTATAAGTCACCATATCGACTTAATACCAGGAGCAAGTCTACCTAATAAAGCTGCATATAGATTAACTCCTCAGGAAAATGCAGAGGTTGCAAGACAGGTTCAAGAGTTAATGGACAAGTGACTGATCCGAGAAAGTCTGAGTCCGTGTGCTGTGCCAACAGTGCTTATTCCGAAAAAGGGAGGAGAATGGTGCATGTGCACCGATTCCAGAGCTATCAATAAGATAACAGTCAAGTATAGATTTCCTTTGCCTAGAATGGATGATTTAATGGACTGTTTAAGTGGATCCAGGTATTTTACAAAGATAGATTTAAAAAGTGGGTATCATCAGATTAGAATTCAGGAAGGCGATGAATGGAAGACAGCGTTCAAAACAAATAGTGGACTGTATGAGTGGTTAGTGATGCCTTTTGGGCTCTGTAATGCACCCAACACATTCATGAGACTAATGAACGAGGTCCTGAAAGAATATACAGGTAAATTTGTTGTTGTTTACCTTGATGATATTCTGGTTTTCAGCAAAAGTAAAGAGGAATATTTGGAACATTTGAAGTTAGTCTTGAAAACAATGCAGAAGGAAAAACTACTAATTAACTTGAAGAAATGTAGTTTCATGAAAGAGGAGCTGGTATATTTGGGGTTTGTGATTTCTAGAGAAGGTTTAAAAATGGATCCAGAAAAGGTACAAGCAATCAGAAACTAGCCTACTCCCAGGAGTGTATTCGAGGTAAGAAGTTTCCATGGACTTGCTAGTTTTTACAGGAAGTTTATAAAAGGGTTCAGTCAAGTTTGTGCACCAATCCTTGAAACAATCAAGGAGGTCAATCAGCCATTTCAATGGACAGAAGCAGCTGACATGAATTTTAATTTGTTGAAAAGAAAGATAACAGAAAAGCCTATTCTAGCATTGCCAAATTTCGAGAAAGTCTTTCAAGTGGAAACTGATGCAAGTGGAGAAGCAATTGGGGCGGTGTTGAGCCAAGAGCAAAGACCGATAGCGTATTTCAGCGAGAAATTAAATGACGCGAAAAGGAGATATTCTTCATATGACAAAGAATTCTACGCTATTGTGCAGGCGTTGAAAAAGTGGAGGCATTACTTACTGCCAAAGGAATTCATTTTATATTCAGATAATCATGCTTTGCAGTTCATTAATAATCAGCCAAAGTTAAATCAGAAGCATGCCAAATGGGTAGAATTTCTACAAAGTTTCACTTTTGTAATAAAGCACAAAAGCCGTAAGTCTAATAAAGTAGCAGATGTGTTGAGCAGGGTAAGTTTTCTTTTGCAAGAATTCAAAGTGGGTGTTGTAGGTTTTGATGAGATGATAGAAATGTATCATGATGATGAGGATTTTAGGGATATCTACACGACAGTGCAGAATCCAATGAGCCATAACAGAAGTCAATGGATGGACTACCTTATTCAAGGAGGCCTATTATTTAAGAGCAACAAGTTATGCATTCCTAAATGTTCAATGAGAGAAAACATCATTAAATAAAAGCACAGTGGAGGATTGTCTGGTCATTTTGGAAAAGACAAAACTTTCACTCAGGTGAATGCTTTTTATTATTCGCCTAAAATGCAAACTGATGTTAAAAAGTTTGTTGATAAATGCAGGGTATGTCAATATGCCAAAGGAAGGAGTCAAAATACAGGTCTATATCATCCATTGCCCATACCAGATCGACCATGGGATGCAGTGAGTATGGACTTTGTTCTGGTTTACCAAAAACTCAGAGAGGAAATGATTCTATATATGTTGTTGTAGACATATTTTCAAAAATGGCCCATTTTATTGCTTGTAAGAAGACTAGTGATGCCACACACATAGCCAATTTGTTCTTTTCTGAGATTGTAAGATTGCATGGTTTACCTGTGAGCATTGTATCAGATCGGGATACAAAATTTGTAGGGCATTTCTGGAGAACACTTTGGAAGAAGCTGGGAACTAAACTTAGTTTTAGTTCAGCCTACCATCCTCAAACCGATGGACAAACTGAAGTTGTGAACAGAAGCTTGGGAAATATATTAAGAACTCTGGTTCATCAGAATTCCAAATAGTGGGATTTGGCATTAGCTCAAGCTGAATTTGCAATGATACACCAAACCGAAGCACAGGAATGAGTCCATTCTAGATTGTATTTGGAATGCATCCGAGAGGAGTATATGAGCTCAGAGATTTGGGAAAACAGGAAGCCAGAAGTACAAGTGCTGAAGATTTTGCTGAACAAATGCAAAAGCTACAAGAAGAAGTCAAAGATAAATTACAGGAAAGCGGCAGAAGATATAAACAGAGAGCAGATCTGAAAAGAAGAGAAAAAGAATTTCAAGTAGGAGATTTAGTCATGGCATATTTGAGGAAGGAGAGATTTCCTACAAAGACTTATAATAAACTGAAACTGAAGAAAATAGGACCCTATAAAATCAAAAGGAAATTTTCAGCTAATGCATATGAGATTGAGCTACCAGAAGGGATCGGAATATCCCCCATTTTTAATATTGCAAACTTGTATCCATTCAGAGAGGCAGAAACAGAGTTGCAGAAAGAAGTCACAGGTGATGAAATTCAAACTGTGGATTGGGAGGAACAAGTACCAAAAGCATCTCAAAAAGAAGTTGAAGCTATTTTAGACCAAAGAGTATCTAAGAAAACTAGAGGGCAGACATATTTCCAATATCTAGTCAAGTGGAAGGAGTAGCCAGTGGAAGATTCCAGTTGGTTGACAACAGCTGAACTACAGAAATATGGAGTGAGTCCTGAAGGTTTGAAGGACAAATCTTTTCTTCCCCGGAAGTCTGATGCAGGAGCATCGACATTAGCCAACAATGTGGAGGATTGTCCACATGTTGTGGCTAATCACAGTTAAATTCATTTACTGTTACCGAGAAGGATGACTTCTCAAATTGTTAGTTATTGTAATAAATAAGGCATTGTTTTATTTAGATTGGGGATAAGATTTGTTATCTTAGGTGTGCATGAAAGCTACGAGATAGAAGATTGCTGTGAAGATCTCTTAGAAATAGAATATTATTGTTAGATTTTGTTAGAGAAATTATGGAGTTAAAAAGGGGAAACTATAATCGTGTACGGAAGAGAGAGAGTGAGGCTTGGAGTGGAGCGGGAGCTCAAAGTGTGGTGGACTGTATTTGGTAATAGAGGTCATTTTATGGTGTAATCTGGCCAAAGGCCAAGACTCTTTGTTTTATTTATAAACAATTATAGTGCTTTGTGCAGCATTTTGTTAATGCGGCCTGTGGAGGTCTTGTGTGTTTAAATTACCTTTTTAAAGTTCATGCAATTCGATCTGTCTGTGTGTTTATTCATAACCGTAAGCAATCTTGTGTTTAAAGCCAATCTGGGTTAACTAGAGTCCGAGAGCGGAGAAGCCATTAACATAGAGAATCGACGCCGAAACCTTTAGCAGAGCATTGGGCGGACTTGAAATAATATTAAGTTTGCCTTTGAACTTATCGGGTCCGGGTAACATCATTGCATCGGAAACCTTAGAAATGAAAGCAGACGCGATATTTTATATATCAGGTTGAAGTCCCAAGTCGGGTCCGGTTCTATATTGACGGATGGTTCCATCGCATCGGAACTTCAGCGAAATATCATCGCATTGGAGCATCGGCATAACGATATCGCATTGGAAACCTTAGAAATGAAAGCGGACACGATATTTTATATATCGGGTTGAATTCCCAAGTCGGGTCTCGTTCTATATTGGCGGATGCATATATGTGTATAGCGCATCAAGCGATCGCCGATCGCCGATGAAATACTATTGGGCGGAGGCGGATGTGATAGAAATATCAACTGTGGTGAATTGTATATCTAGTCCGCAACCTCATCGGGGGTCATCGGGTCCGCGGTATAATGTTTATGGTGGTGACGGCCGATATCGGACTTGCCGAAAATTGCAAAGGTATATATATAATTTGAAGTCCGGTATTTTGATTAGAGTGGGTTTTGTATTGTTCCCATATATTTATATATGTATGTGGGCGCGGTTATAAAAGGGGGCTTTATATATATATGATTCCCATGTATTTATGATGGATCATTCCCGACTCATGTAATATGGTGCTTGCGAGCTTTAAAGCTCGGGTGGTGGCTTCCGATGGGTGATTAAGAGCACCGATAAAAAGGTGGCTTTGATTCCTCATATGTCCATGGTCATAAAAGGCTTAAAGCCTTAAGCGCTTCCGATAAAGCCTGTAGGTTGTTACCACAGGTCAAGGGCCGATTTTTATTTGAAAAGGGGATTTTGGGTAATATCCAAGACTCCTTTTCATCATTTTTCATTATGTTCCTTTCAATGTTACAATACATATTTATACATGCCGAAGCATCCAATACCATGGACCGAAAACCATTGTGTCCAAAACCATGGACCGAAAACCATTGCGTCCAAAACCATGTGCAAAAATCATGCACAAATCCATAGGTAGGTCCACCCAACCTAACATAGGGTCCAAAACCAATATTTTCTGGGGCGCTGCCCCATACCCCATAGATTGGAGTTACCTGCACCCCTCAAACCCCCTGTGACTCCCCCCGCTACGCAATCGGCGCAACGAAGGAGGGGCTCGCCCCCCTTCTAACCCCCCAGTTAACTACGTGTGATAGTCGTGGAAAGAATATAACACAACCCAACAGTATTCTAGTCACTTCCTTTTATTGGAATCAACTTTCAGGATGTCATCTTCCTTCTTTTGTGCCTTTCCATATCATAGTACAGGCTTGTAATATGATTGTACCTCACAATATTATAGATGAAGGTACATCAGTGAGTATCCTTTCCTCCACTGCTTGGCAAGCGCTTGGTTCACTGCCCCTTGTGCCTGTTACCTAGAACCTGTTGTCTTTTAATAGAGGAACTAGTCAACCATTAGGGATCCTTCCTCAGTTGCCTATTACTTTGGGAAGAAAAATTGTTTATCTCAATGTGATGGTAATCCCAGGCCCTTTAGACTTTAATTTATTTCTTGGGCGTGACTATGTTTATGACATGGGAGCTATTGTTTCAACACTCTTTCGAGTGATGTGTTTCCCGCATGAAGGCGGAATTGTCACTGTTGACCAGCTTTCGTTTCCCAATCAAAATATGGCTTCCAGTCAACCATCTTCCCTAAATGGTCCTTTTGTCCCAATGGTATCTTCCCCACCACGGGTCAATTATGTGGCAACCCGTTACATGCCTACATCAACTGACAATCAATTTCGTGATGTTGTACATTATGTACTGGGGGAATTGGAACCAGATCTCAGATTCCTTGTTACGGATCCCTTCCAGAGCATTGTTCTCCCATCTTATGAGAACCTTTTGGAAGTCATGACCTCTTATGGGTTGTGAACAAGGAATATGAGGATAGTTCCTTGTCTTGTGCCAGACTCGTTCAAAAATGAAACAAGGAGTATGAGGATAGTTCTTTTACTGTGTCAACCTCATTAAAAAAATCAAACTAGCCCTATGAGGATAATTCCTGGTCTTGTATCAACCTTGTGAAAAAATGAAACAAAGGGCATGAGCATATTTCCTTGTCTTGTGTCAAGCTCATTAAAAAATGAAACAAGGAATAAGAGGATAGTTCTATTACTGTGTCAACCTCATTAAAAAAAATGGAACATGTCCTAGAGCAGATTTCCTTGTCTTGTGTCAAGCTCGTTAAAAAATGAAACAAGGAATCTAAGCAGAGCTCCTTGTCTTGTGTCAAGCTCATTAAAAAATGAAACAAGGTCCCCTGGAGCAAAGTTCCAAGTCAAGTCTTTGACTAGATCTCGTAAAATCTCAGTCGAATCTTTAACTTGATCTCGTAAATGAACCTTCATTCCATCCACCTGATAGCCAAGAGTAGTTTACTTAGGTGAATGAAATGGAGCTTGGGGGGCATGCACTTAGAATATAGTCATCATGCTGGGGGCATGTAAACCAATCTCAAGCTAAAATTTCATTTCAAGCTTGTGTAAAAATTAAACTAAATCCAAACAAAGCTTTTTGTTTCAAGCTTGTGTAAACACGAAACTAAATCCAAGCATTGTTCCCTATCGTTCAAGCTTGTGTAAAAATGAACCCATCTCCATTTTAATCCTTGTGATTTCCATTCTATCAACCTCTTCCATTAGATGAGCCTTGGTTTTTTCTCCTTCCATTGTCATTATCTTCTTGGATGATCATACGCTTTCACTTCATTATTTTACCCTTTTTGAGGAACAATTGCAATGAGTGGTCTTATTAACCAGCTTATTCACATAAATCAACCTGTTTTGAGAAGTTCCAACATTACCGAAACCAGTTGCTATCCTAGACACCACTCATTCCTCTAAGTGGAGTCATCTTTAAGCTCTTTTGAGACTCTTGAAATATGAAAAGATTGCCGAGAACTTGTCCTTTTTAGCTTGTTAATGGATTGGAAACAACATATAGTCAATATAAGTTTAACCCTTTTCTGGACTGAGATAGATTATTTATGAAAAAGGAATACGTTGATCGAACATGGTCAATAGGTTCTCTCTCGTATTATTTTACGCTTTTTCAGACTTGAGAGACAAACTTACGAAAAATAACTTGTGGAGTTTTCTTTTTGTCCCTTTTCAAACTCTCTAAACATGAAAAGGACTGAGTTATCATTTTCGTTAAACTCGTTAAAACATCAAATAGCGACAAACTTGTCCATCATGACAAGACCGAGTTTCACCTTCGCTAGACTCATTAAAACATCACATAGAAATGGATTCACTCAAAGGGTGGAATTATACAAAAAGCATATTTTATCCTCCTCAAGTTTGATAAAAATAAAGAGGCACTTGTCAGAAATGACTGGGAAAAATGGGAAAATGGGTAAACCACTTTATGGCAGCAGGTCGCTCTTGAACATGACACTTTCACTTCATCACTGTGAATATTTGGGTTGGGTAATCGACTTGATGGTCATCATACCTTGGTCTATCATACCATCCATTACTTTGGTTTTGGGTCAATGTTACCATTCCATTCGGTGTCACCGACATGTTCGAGAGAAGTCACTCATTTAAATTCATCCTTTGCAATACTCATCAACCTTCAGTTTCATGATCGCCGTTCCTGAACCTTGTGTCATCAGCCACATCCGTCTCCAAAAATCATTACACTCGTTTCATGTTTTTGATGTGGGATACATCAAGACCCTCCTGCGACGAGTTTCTTCTTGTCAACATCAACACATTATCCAAGAGGTTGACTTAAAAACACCCTTCCAGTACCTTGAGGATCATTATCATTATCGGTGATTTATCTCGCATTTGTTAATGGCTTACATCATTGGCTGGTAATCAGATTGTGTCTTCCCATGTTCGACTTCAGATCACATATTCACATGGTTAGACTCGTACTTGAGTGAACGATTAAACGAGATAGAAGACCCCAAATATAGTTTCATCCATCCGGGCTGTGATTTCAGTATAGTACCAAATCATCCATACGATGGATTTGCACTGATAGTCATCCCATCATGGGTCTATATCTGTAGACGACTATCTATGTACTTGTAATGAAAGTTTAAATGTTCAGCATGGGTATGCCTTCCCTCAACGATTCATGAAAAAATCCAAAATATCATGATATTATGTATTGTCATTCATGCAGGTCACCATCCACTTCGGAACCTCCTCATCACATCATAAATCATATAACTCAACATTAACATTTTCGACTTCATTCTTTAGCTGCTACAAATCCATTTGGGCACATCACTCCCATCATTCAGATCAGTACTTTTAGGGCTCATCAAACACTAATTTAGTTGCTACATGCCCTGGACAAGTGATCACTTTGAATGCCTCCTTCCTTGAGAGTTTCTTGGCCTAAATCCCTCTAGAAATGCCTCCTTGAGGGACCAGTGTAGCCTTGGTCAGGGGTAAGTGCACTTCAGTGCAAGTAGGCCCATGTCAGGGTGCATTTCAGAGCACCTAGGCCCACTTTGACCTGCGCTAGGTGAGATTGAGTGAAATCCTCATAGGGTTCTGGGAATATTCTTATCTTCTGGATCCTTCTAGAAGATTCCCACACTTATCATCTCCTATGAGCTCGAAATTGGATAGGGAATGAGTTAAGTAACCTCCTATCCTCTCATCCCTTCCTCCATGGAAACTAACTCTAAGTTTGGAAGGCCATTCAATACCCTCATTTATGACCAAACCTCCTCCATTTTCTTATAAATTGAGCACTCATCTAAGTGATCAGGGGCTGGACTTTGAGAATTTGTAAGGAGATACTATTGGTGTGAGGTTTGAGATTGTAAGCAAGTATTGTTATGCTACCAGAGTGTTGTGCTTTTGATGTGATGTTGGTTGGAACCCAAGCTGGAAGAGTGACAATGGATCGGACTTCATGGTTGTAATTCTTCCTTCTACTTAATAAAGTTGTTTACACCTTTTCCCATATTCTTGTCTTTATGTATGATGATTATATGTGTAAATGCTTTCGATTCCATTTGCTTATAGTAGATAGATCTCTTGCTTTGATTGGTTTTTGTCCTCTGTTTATGATTGCAGGTACTTGTTGAGCGGATTAAGTTCGAGAAGGAGTGATGGGAGCCAAACAAAGGAGATAAAGGGAAATCAAAAGATAACAAGTAGGTCCCTTGTCTTATTTATCTTCTATAGAAAAAGGTTAAGTGCTTTAAATTTGTTGTTCTAGGTGTAGCTACCCACCGAGGGAAATTGTGTTTATTCGTAGATGCAAAATTCCACATAACATTATTGTTGTTGTATTTGCAATGTATGTTATTTAGCTTATGTTATGATTATGAACTATTTGTTTGAATTTGTATGAATCTTGTTGAATGCATGTTGTTGTATTAATTCATCGCTTTAACTTGTGGACTATTCCACATATTAGCTTGTGATGTCATTATGCTTGTGTGTTCCTTTCAAATTCCATACTATTATAGGCTTCCAAGGGGCACACTTCGTTTCCCCTTCATGCATTGCACTTGAATTTCCATAGGGTCACATGCTTTCTCTCAGCCAAAGTTACCATACTTCACTCTGTCTGTTTTCACAGTCAAGGCATAACATTACTACAAATTGTTGGGACTCCTACTCCAAATGGTGTGAGGTCTAGTTGGGACTTCATATCAGGGAGATCCCCTGAATGTTGGCGGGTCCAACACCATCAACATAACAACATTACAGAATACGGGGCACTCATACTGGGACTAAAGAAAGCCATAGAATTCAATGTGGAAGTGTTAGAGGTAATAGGTGACTCAGAGATTGTTACATGTTAGGTATGAAACACTATTCACTGCATATCACCTTATCTCAAAAACTACCAACAAGAGGTATGGTGTCTTATATCTTCATTTAAAGCATTTAATATTAATTATTTTTCTAGGATTAGTAATGTAGTTGTAGACACTTTAGCTAATGCAGCTATTAGGTTATCACCACTTAGAGATGGTTTTTCTATTGAGATTATTTACAAGCCATCTATACCTGACAACATCACTAATTTACGTGTGTTCAATGATGACTAATAGATACTAGATTTCATGGCTAATGCTGATGTGTTTAAAGATGCGGTAATCGATGAAGATGAGCACGAAAGGGATTTGTAGGAAACAATTCAAGTACATAAAGGAAACCCCATGCCTAAGGGTGTGGTATTTCTAGAGAAGCTCTATGACCTGGAGAACCATTTCGGGTGACCAACCAACACAAAGACCCAAAGTTACACATTGTTTCATGAAAAAGTTAACTTGGGCACCAAGGAAGATCTAAAGTATGTGAACTTCAGTACATGTTGTTCTCCCCAAGAGTGACTAGATTTTATTCGTCTCCTCAAACAATAATGAGACATATTTTCATGGACTTACAATTATTTGAAAACTTATGATACACGAATCACCCAACATGTGATACCCATAAAGGAAGGGGTGAATCCATTTCAACAAAAGTTGAGAAAAGTTAATCCCACACTTGAACCCCCAATCCATAAATAACTAAGGAAGTTGTTGGATGCTCAGATCATCTTTAAATTTCATCATTCTACCTGGGTTTCTAATTTGGTTCCAGTCATAAAGAAGTTTGGAGAAATATGCTTATGTGTAGATTTTTGCAACTTGAATCAGGCTTCTGATAAGGATAATTATCATGTTCCATCTATCGAGTAAATACTCTAGATGGTATGCATATTAGATATGTTCTTGTTGCTCGATGGATTTTCAGGGTATAACCAATTTCTAGTAGTGGAACCTGACAAATTCAAAATAACGTTCAAGACAAAATGGGGTACATTCACATTTAGGCTAATATCATTTGGAATTATGATGCAGGTGCTACGTTTCAAAGAAAATATCAAACCATTTTCGTCATTTAAAGAAAATATTCAAGCGGTGTAAAAAATATGGCATATCATTAAATCCTATGAAAACAATGTTTGTCATGTCCAAGGGAAACCTCTTGGGAAATATTATAGAAAAGAGTGGGATTAAGTTGGACCTAGAGAGGTTCAAGACTATTTCTTAGATTCCCTTTCCCATGAACAAGAAATCCATGTAGACCTTCTTGGGGAAAAATAATTTTCTTTGAAAGTTTATCTTTTATTATGCACAAATTGTTAAACCTCTACCAGAGATGATCAAGAAGGATACAATATACAAATGGGATCAGAGGGAAAAGGATGATTTTTCCTGAATTAAAAAAGTGATTGTTGATTCCCCAACATTATATTGTCCATACTTTAATAGGTATTTCTTTTTACAGACCTTTTCTTCTAATACGTCAATTGCAGTTGTTCTAACTCAAAAGGAAAATCAAGGCAACAAATGAACAATATCATTTATAAGCATTGTCCTATAGGGATTTGAATTTAATTATACCACCATAGATGAACAAGCCTATGCAGTCTATAAGGCAGTGAATCATTTTAGTCCTTAACTCTTGAAAAGTCATGTTATCATCTTTGTGCCTCATCCAATAGTTAGATCACTCTTTCTACAATAAGAGTTGGTTGAGAGGAGGGTGAGCTAGATGAAAAGTTAGCAAGAATATGATTTAGAATTCAAGACAATTCACACAATTAAAGGCCACGGTCTCTGTCAACTTGCAACAATGAATTAATTTTCTAGAAGAGGATTCTTCTAGTTGGGAACACGAAAATGATATGTACAACATCGATCAAGCTACCCCTACAAACATAGCCATGTCCTGGTACACTAATGTATGGTAGTATCTAGAGCAAGGCACCTTTCCCTCACATCTCTTGGTGAAACAAAAAAGGGAAATTCAGCTTAAAGAATTATATTATCAGCTTGTCCATGGTGTGCTTTTTTGAAAGCACCACAATGGTGTCTTACTCAGATGCTTAGAGTCTCCATATTTGGAAAGGGTGTTAAAGGATCTAAATGATGGGTGATTTGGTGGACATTACACGGGAGATGCTACAACTCACAAAGTAATGCAGGCCATATATTATTGGCACACACTATTTAAGGATGCACATGCCTATGCCCATAAATGCCCTATATGTCAAATATGTTTTGGTCCCACTAAGAAGTCAACCACTCCATTGCAACCCATTTTCATTGAAGGACTATTTCAACAATTGGGGTTAGATGTTATTTAAGATATTTTTCCACATTCATCAAAGCCACACCAATATATATTAATTTCCACATATTACTTTACTTGCTGGGTTGAAGTAGTTCCTTTACGACATGTGAATGATCATGAAGTAATTCACTTCATCAAACAAAATATCATTGCCAGGTTTAGCATTCCAACATCACTTGTTTTTACAATGAAACTTACTTTTGATCGCTAAAAATTTAGGAATTTGTATTGGAAAATGTTGTTGTTTTAAAGCACTCATCCAACTTTTATCGTTAGGGAAATGAATTAGTTGAATCTATAAACAAGAATTTAATTCACATCATTAAAAAAATGTTTACTTTGAGCAAAGGAATAGGCATAAGGCATTGGTGAATACCTTATGGGTTGACTGTGTTACCCCTAATCCCTCTCTAATAACCTCACCATACTTCCTCCTACATGGCAAAGCAATTATCTTTCCTCTGAACTTATACATCCCAACCTTAAAAATATCGTAAGAATCTCGAGGTAAATTGTGCTCAACGATTTAGGGTGACGAGCCTCACTAATAGGTATATAAAAAGTCCCATTTGGCCACCCTTCAACATATATTTACCTATATCCTCGCATTTTGTAACACACCTTTTACTATAGTGTTTATTAGGAATATTAAAGGATGTTTATCATATCTTATGGCTTAACATGATTATTGTGCAGGAAAATGGTGCATTTATTGTGCAAAAATATGTTGGATGAAACTAGAGAAGATGTAGGAAAATTTTCCCCTACATTTACTCAACTACAACTCGAATTTCTCCCAATATTTACTCACCCAGAGTTTGAGGATCTACTAACAATTGATGCACTCAAATATTTCCAATATCTCAGGGAGCTAGATCCACCTTTTTAGGGATTTTGTAGGGAAGAAACCCTCCTTCCCAAGAGGCTTCCCCTCAGCCATTTTTGTATAAATAAGAAACCCCAACGGCTTAACAGGATTCAAATTTTTAGAGAAGAACAATGATTGCTAGGTCTAAGATATTTTACTTGTCATTTTAATTCCATTTACTTGAGCACTTGTTAAGATCAATGAGAAGTCTATTGTTGCTTTAAATACGAGTGTGTTTTAGAGGGATGAGTTTCCTTGGGTTAGGGCCCAACCAAAGCACTCTAGCCTCTCTCATTTGTACAATTTATTCTGCATCTTCCTTTTATGTAATTAGGATTAGCAATCTTTCCTTTTTGACAGTTTGGTTTATACGAAAAAGTTGCCTATGCAGAGTTACTAATCATACTTCTTGGGAAATTTGGTTGTGATATTTGTGTTGGAAAGCATAAAAATATGGGTTTCAATTTGCACGAAGTAGGAAGATCTTAAATAAAATTTAACTCATCCTTTCTTTTTAGTTTAATTTTCTGCAATTTATATCATTAGAATGCTCTTGAAGTTTGACAAGATTTAGTAAGTTTTGGGATGCACAGGTCCTACTGTTGGATTATAGGGTATAACATTGTCATTTCCACTTCTCATAATACCATCATCTCCTTCCTCTCCTCCTCAATTTTTTTTTTAATAACTTCTTCAAAAACATTGTTCACCAAGAATTCATTTATGGCTTGTTGAAGGCCACCATGTGCATTTCGCCTTGTGCAAGATGGAGCCCTTAGGGGCACTAATATTGGAAAGGACCTCATAGAACCTTATTCCACCTTCCATTACCCTTACTCACCTTTATATCACTTTTTTAGCTCTCATAATGCTCACGGATTCAATCATGCAGTAAAACAGGGCAATCTTGTAGCATCTTGTAGCACCGTGTAGAAGCTCTCTAAACTTGACCAGAATTGTCCTTGAAGCTTGATTTTTACCTCCTATTCATTAATTATGTCCCTTAGGCCTTGAAACCATGGTTGAGGAATATTATATACCACTTAGGACTTGTCTCTTCAATGCAATTCATCCATGCAATTAGGCTTAGTAAACAAGTTCATGAATTGAATGGAATAGTTATGATTTACATGACTACTTTATGAAGCACTCAATGATTTAATTCCCTGTTTTATGTTTTTTAAGATACTGTTTCCATTTCAATCATTGTTATTTATTATACATAGACTAGGTTTATCCTTTGATGCAACATTTGCTTTCTGCAAGTCGATTAATATTTACAATCTACAAGTAGATTAGCAATTAAATTTCTGCAAGCAGGTTAGCATTTACATTTATGTAAGTAGGTTAGCCTTTACATTTCTGCAATGTAGAGTAGCATTTCCATTTTTGTAAATAGATTAGCATGTCCATTCGTGAAAGTAGAGTAGAAATTCCTTTTATGCTATCTCTTGTTATTGAAAATCTAGATTAAGTTGCTAGAGTGGTCAAAATATAACTTGGTTTGGTCCATTTTATCATAGTAACTTGAGTAGAGCTTAGCCTATTGTGCAAATAAAATTGCCACCTCTTAAGTTTGTGTTGGTGTCTGAGTGTGAATACCTATTCAACCCTTTTCCACATTTAATTTATCAATCCGGGTGTGTACATTATTTCAAGGTAACACGCAAAATATATGCAAGTAGCAATGATAATCAATATTCACCAAAGCTTAGATTCAATAACTGAGTTAACAAAAGAACCATTGTGACAATAAATAAGAGTAAATTATAGAACTATAAAAAGCATTCACAAGAATTAATTAAAGTACTGTAATAGTAATCAAAATAAACCAACAAAAATAAAATAACAACACACAAGAATAACGTAGTACCTGATCAGAAGAGTGGTCCCAACTCTCTGACCAGGGTTACAGTGGATTCACAACTTATAGAGAGAACAGAAAAATAACTTGCATTCAATTAATTAACCAGTCCTCTATTAAAATCTCGATCTCTTGTACGGCTAACCCCCGATTCACAGCATTGAATCCCTTCTTATACAATACACAGAGAAAATTGTCTCTCAATATGGTAGCTAATGTCTATCAATATACAATCATTGAAATGGCCAACTAGTTGTTGAGAGAAAGACAAGAAAAGTCTGGAATAGGCCTGGAATTTGTTATGTTGTTACAACACTTGCTGATATGATGCTAGAAGCTCAGAAATGCTTTTGTGATTTGCACCTGTAAACTTTGACCATCGGACCTGCAGAAATGCCAAGATTAGTAACTCGCATAGGTAAAATCTCCATGACTATTACTTCATTAATTAAATATTCCATGAAGACAATGGAAGAGGGTTTACCTTATGCATTTAGAGTGATTAGTGAATATAAATGATACAAAAGGAGTGAGAGAGAGAGTGAAAATGGAGGGAAAAAGTATGCAGATTTGGCACCCAACATCTCCCCCCAACTGGTCTTTCTGCATGCCCTCATGCAACTCGTCGTCTCTTCAAATCTAGGTTGGACTGGCTATGGTTAGCATGAAGCTGAGAAAGGTCATATTCTTTGGCCATCTCTATCCCTGGAGGTTTATATCCTTTTTTCATAAGGACATCCTTCCACCAATCATTTCTCACATTGTATGCTAGAGTGTAATGTTCTGTTGGCAACCAAATGAGGGGAAATTGAAACCTCAGCCCCATCCACCAAACCCCATAGGTCTGAATGCATGCAACAAAATGTGGCACTCTTTCTAATGCTCGTGAAAAATTGGGTGCTCCAAAAGGTTCCCGGTTTCTGACAGCTGAGGACGACATCATCCATATCCTTTGACAACTGTCAAGGGATTCGTCCTAAAAAGTGACTATCTGTCTGACACAAAGGTTAGTACACCATCTTTTTGTTGCCATCATTTGTTCCTTAGATCCCTCAATCTGTAGAAAGGTGGAATGCTTGTTATAAATAGTTAGTGACCGACCATTCTCCCTCCTTATCATCAGTGGCTTTGTATCTTTATTCCCTTCAAAAGTATCACAAGCCTTCCTCCATTTAACCTGGTTAATGGTGTAGGAGGTGAAGGCTCTCAGGTGAACATCTCCCACGAATGGAACCAAGTTAAAGCTCTCGTCATCCCTCAAGAAATAACCATGCATGTAGAGCTCGCACATCAAGTGTTGGTTCACAATATCATGGATTCTTATAATACGAAGGAATTGTATCAAGTCTTCGATCTCATGGCTGATCTCCTTGTAGATGCTTTCTAGGCAGAAGAAAAATAACTGCTCATGAAGAAACAAAGTGTAACTATGGGCAGGAGGCCGACAGGCCATTACCTGTTGTGCTAGGGTAAACATATGTTCCTTATCTGCCTTCAACACCTATATCTGCCCTTCTAAATCCCTTATCTTTCTCTGTTGTTTCTCCTGCCTTTGCTTTTCTCTATACACTTGGTCTACATACTCAGTGATAATCACGACGACCTACTCTCGCACCCTCGATATCTCCTTCTTTTGTTCATTCACAGTAGATTTCCATCTTTGAATTTCAGCCACTAGGAAGAATTCTCGGGCCTCAAACAACTATTCTATAAGACCAGTCTGTGTAGCAGCAGAAGTTGTGGGAACATCTTCTGTCTGTACAGCTGCTGAGGAGACCTCAACCTTGGGCCTTACAACCTTCCATTTATATTTATTTTCCTTCTTTTTCAGTCGAGATACTTTCTTTCTCAGCTTTTGAACCTCCATCTTTAGCCGCATGGTTTCTCTGAATTGAATTTGATACCTCTCCTTGAGAGGTGGTCTCCTTCTCTCACAATATTCTACCCACTCTTATTTAATAGTAAATTTGTTTCCCAGCCCCGCAGCTAGTTCAAGAGGTGGTGGATTGCCTTTAGAGGCATCGGCTGGCTCCTTTACCAAGTCTTCCTTACTTGGTTTTTTGTCCTCAGGAGCACTTTCTTCCTCAACTCGTCTCAATTCAGGAACATTTGTCACCTGGACAGTGCCTTTTTCGATCGCCCTCTGCTCCAATCCTACTGTAAAAATTTATTTCTCGACCTGTTCTTTAGGAAGCCCTTTTTGGGAATCTACAAGTAATGAGCTGACAATGGTTACGCCCTCCTTCGGGCCGACGTACTTCAATATGGGAGGAACAACAATTTCTTCTGTTAAATCATGGGGGACTGGACCTTCCTCGCTCCTCTTGGAATTGTGGCCTGAAACAGAGAGTGGAGAATGTCCTCCACCTGGTCTATACTGGTCCCATCTACTACCTCTAATTATTTTTCCTCCTCCCCTTCATACTTCAATTGGGTCGAGCCTTCTTCATGTGGTGCCTCTTGTCCTGTGGTCGACGTTGGTTCTTGTGGAAAAATGTTAATTTCAGGGTTTGTCTCTTCCACATTATCCTACCCTGATTGAGTTGGTGGTGGTTCTTGTGTGGCACCCCTACTCATTTCAACATCCACATCTGTTTGGGCAAGTGATGTTAGTCCTGGTGTAACAACATCACTTGCTAGCTCTTTGACCGAAACTTCTTCTCCTTGTGCTTCATTAATGAAATTTGATTCCTATAGAACAACATCAACTCCATCCATTATCTTCATATCTTCATCGATAGGTTCCACAGGCAAGGTTGGTTCTTGTGTGGTAGCCTCGACTGTATCACCAACTGTTTCCTCCACTTCCATTTCTTCATTAATAGGTTCCACAGACGGGGTTGGTTCTTGTGTGATAGCCTCGACTGTGTCACCAACTGTTTCTTCCACTTCCATATCTGCAATAATAGGTTCCACAGTTTCTTCCACTTCCATCTCTGCATTAACAGGTTCCACAGATGGGGTTGGTTCTTGTGTGACAGCCTCGACTGTGTCACCAACTGTTTCTTCCACTTCCACTTCCATCTCTTCCGGTTCCTCTTCTTCTTTCTCCATTTCCTCGGGCTCTTCTTCTTCTCCTGTTGTACCAGCAGGGGATGTTGGTCCTTCCTCTGATCCTTTCAGTTCTTCCTCTCCTCTTGTTGTACTAGCAAGAGATGTTGGTTCTTCCTCTGATCCTTCCAGTTCTTCCTCTCCTCTTGTTGTACCAGTAGGAGATGCTGGTTCTTCCTCTCCCAATTCCTCAGGCTCTTCTTCCTCTCTTGTTGTACCAGTAGGAGATGTTGGTTCTTGCTCCTCCAATTCCTCGAGCTCTTCCTCTCTAGCAGTTATAACAACTGCTACTTCCTCCTCCGTCATCTCAAGGAATTGTGCCCAAGGTACTTGCAATTGGCTTAATGCATGCATGACCAACAGTTGAACTAGTCCATGGTTTGTGAGGACCGCCAGCACTTGGCGTGAGTGCTGAGCAAACTGTGCCATAAGTTGAAGACTCTTCATCAAGAAGAAAGGCATGTTCAGAGAATGAACTTGTGCCTACGGAAATTGAAGATGGGCTAGAATTTTGAAGTGGTATTTGAACAAGGTGGTAAACCACCATTCCACTTGTAGAAAATATCTAATTAATTACTGAAAAAAGGACTAAAATTTGCATATAAACGACTATTTTTCGGTCGGTGACCAATAGTAGCTAATTTACAGTATCTTATAACGCAACCAAATTTTAGTCGTTTTTAGCTTAGTCATTAATTGGTTGTCTCAATTTTATTGTCTAGTAATATATTTAGTCATTAATTTAGTCATTAATTTAGACATTAATTTAGTCATTAATTTAGACATTAATTTAGTCATTAATTTAATCATTGATTTGGTCATTAATTTAGTCATTGATTTGGTCATTAATTGTCACAATTAATGACTAAATATACAACAAATATATTACTAAAAGATCACCTGAAAAAACCAATTAATGACCAAATAAATATGACCAAAATGTTAGTCGTGTTATAAGATACTGTAAATTAGATACTAATAGTCATATATATGCAAATTTTAGTCATCATTTGAAACCAATTAATGACCAAAGATATATGACTAAATTTTAGTCGTGTTATAAGATACTGTAAATTAGCTACTAATAGTTGTATATATGCAAATTTTAGTCGTCATTTGTAACCAAAAAATTATCATTTGCATTATTCATTTATAATTTTTGGTAGTATCATATTCATTATATAAATTACTACTTTAGTAGTTTATATTAATTTCATTTATTTTCATTAACAATCGTTATAAGAAACTAATTTAATCGTATATTCATTTTATGTGTTCATCATTAATAAACATAAACTACTAATTTAGTAGTTTTAGATTGATTTTATGTTTTCATTATTTATCAGCATAAATTAATTTGTATGATTTTGTAACTAAATCAAAAAAAAAAATAGCATACAATGTACATGTTCATATAATATGAAAACGCAAAGTTACATATGCTAATTAAAATACTAAGTAATATCAAGTGCAACTATAAATAATTCCAACCACATAAAGTATATTATATAAAATTTCAAGTATTACAATATGAGTTTCCAACTTAATATTGGTTGGAGTAAAATTTACACATGAAATATTGTTTCATCACTTCAAAGCATTATCATTGTGTTGCCAAGGCATTGCAGGTGAATTCACCAACTCTGAAATTTTGGCCATTAGTATTTATGTGTGTCTTATGCGGGATATTGGCTCTATGGGTACCACTAGACCAATGCTCTTCTCTTTCTCTTTAATTTGCTTTTTTTTCATTCTAGTGTTATTTTTCTCCTCTTTCTTGAATTCTTGCTTCTTAGCATCAATACTGAGTTCCTTTCTTGAAAAAAAAGATACATTGCAAAGTATAAGACATGAAAGTTGGTGAACGCTAGAATATAAATTAAGTAGACTATAAAAGATTTATACGATATATACCTCAACATCAACAATATTGTTAATGTCATTTTTCCCCATAAAAGCAAGAAACTCGAACAAGTTTTCTTTAGTTGGGCAATAATGGCCACTATGTGGCTAGATGACCTATATAAACAAAGAAAATAAAACATCACCATAGAATAAATTTTGTACCTACTATGTTCTCAGTGTACAACATTTGTTCATGAAATGTTATCTTCAACTAAAGTAATAAATGCAAATAGACGCACACATTTCTATCCCAATATTTTGAATTCCCATGCTTATGGTACATTACAATTTTGATTTTATCCAACATAATCAAACACATCGGAGCTAGCAATTTCTATTAAGAATGTTTCATGCTTCACTTTTGTAGCTGTATCATTTCCTCTAGTTATCTTTAAGAAGCAGTGACACTTCAACAATAAAATTGGTCAGTAGAAATCTAATGGGTGGAGCAAAGTATTGCTGACACAAGATTACAACAATAAAGTAGAAAATAATAAGACAAAACTTTATAAATTGCGATACTAACCGGGAATATAGCTTCAACATAGTAATCTTCAATTGTTAGTGTACCATTCCGAGAGAAAAGGAATCCAATTCCCAGAAGCCAACAAATTATGTATGCCCCTTGTTTTCCTTGTAATTAATTGAGCAAGATTAGCACATGCAATTTCCATTTAAAATATCTAAAATGATTCTATAAATATTCAAAGCAAACTTAATGTTACTCATTCATTTTTCTCTAATGCACACAAAACTGAATATGCTAACATGTTTTTGAGCTAGAGAGTTATGTAATTCATTTGTCCAAAATCATTTCTTATTGTCATGACTGTTTTTTTTTAATGATCATGCAATGGGCCTATATAATATTTGATCAAAAAACATATTTTTCAAAATATATTCCATTTTTCTAATTCAAAGCTAAATTTTCTTCTAGTTTATGGCATTCAAACAAACCGAAATCTTTTTCCTTTAACAAGTCATTGTTGTAATATATTACTAAATGAGCAGCTACGTAATGAATTTATTAGTGGTGGAATACTAATAAATCACAAATACATGCAAGAAACAACACCACTATGTCCTAGGCATGCCAAGTCTTTATCCTCTTGGTTGGAAATATTACTTCATGAAAACAACATATTTGACAGAGAACTTTTCTGAAACTAACCAACGCCAATGTATCCAACAACAATGACATTTCTATTGGCATGCCCTCAAAATGTGTGGAAGTATCAAACACGTGTCCTGCACTTCCCTATACACACTCCTCTTTCTTCATGTCTTCATATGAAGCCCTCAAGTTCGATACTCTTGCAAGTACTGCTACAAAGTTCTAGCTCTAAAGGCACTCAGATTTCAAATAGATGAATGTATTGTATCTTGGTTCTAAATGATAGACACAGTGATGGAAGCATCCGCTAATCCTAAGCTCGATTATATGTCTCTATGAAATGGCATTAAGGAAAATGTTTCTATAAAGCTTTAGGTCCAACTCAACATGGACAAAGAAACAAGGTCTATCAAGAATTGATCATTATTCTTGATCATTTGTGTGTACTACCATGCATAGAGAAATACATAAACAAATATGATGAATCCTAAATAAATACAATGTGGTCATCTCCCTCCACTTCAAAATTATACCTTGTAAAGTTGTGATCACAAAGAAGAATGATAAGGAAAGAAAAATGCTTGCTACCAGAAATGAAAATGATTTCAAAATGAAAAAAATATTTTCAATTGAACCTGGAGGTAAAAGAATAACTTATTGGTCTGAATATTGAAACTACAAACCCAATTTTGTTCAATATTTTGGCTGCCCACAACAAAAATTCATTACTACCCTTTGAATCTCTAACCCGACAAACAAATAACAATCTCCAAGCATATAACTTCAAAAAAGGACCCTCTAAAGCTATTGCAGTTGTCCACATTTTTGGACATAGGTTAGGCTTCGAATTGGTGAATGATTTAGTTTTTATGTAGTTGGCTTAAAATGGCATCAAATCAATGTTGACACCATAAAATAGCCCATGGACAAGGAATGTTTAGACGTTCCTGCGTAAGAAGTGACACCCCAAAGTGTTTCCCCTCTAAGAAGGACATCTCCCAAATGTCCCCTATTTGGAAGAGATTCCCTAAGAGATGGAGGGCATCACCAACATCCTCCAGGGTGTCCACTCATATATAAAATGTAACAAGGAAGAACAATTTTCAGGCCACTTCCCTTTAACTCGTGCAATATAGACAAAAAGCCATAGACAAGCATAAAAATTAAGAGATTGTGCAAAAGTTGTCTGGTCTTCTAATCTAAACTTGATGTGAGAAAATGACAAGAAATTACCCATCAAATATCCATGCATCCATATGATCTCACACATTCCAAATATAATTACCCATAGTTGCGTTGCAGCACTTCTGTGTGCCTTCAAATTTTATTATAGTCATAGGATGAGCCATATGAATTCTAGGTGCTTTTCAATTATCTCTCTTCAGTAGTATCCACTCTTGAAGCTAACCTGGGCCTGCATAAATTGAAGGACATGCCATAAATCATATCATGTATGTACCATTATTAAATCAATGATTTCCACTTAAAAAATAACTCATAAAGAGAATTGTAAATAAAGAAACAATTTATGGGCCACTTCCCTTTAACTCATGCAATATAGAAAAAAAATTCATAGACAAGCATAAAAATTAAGAGATTGTGCAAAAGTTGGTTGGTGTTCTAATCTAAACTTGATGTGAGAAAATGACAAGAGATTACCCATCAAATATCCATGCATCCACATGATCTCACACATTCCAAATATAATTACCCATAGCTGCTCTGCAGCGCTTCTGTGTGCATTCAAATTTTATACAGTCATAGGATGAGCCATATGAATTCTAGGTGCTTTTCCATTATCTCTCTTCAATGGTATCCACTCTTGAAGCTAACCTAGCCCTGCATAAATTGAAGGACATGCCATAAATCATATCATGTATGCTTCCATTATTAAATCAATGATTTCCACCATCCAAGGTTGGAAGGAAGAAACTCTGATTGGGTCTCTGGCCACTCCTATGGGACTGGGAGTCAACTAATAACTTTGTAGTGGCCATGCATTCATCATAGAAGAGGCATGTGAAACATTCATTGATGATTGTTGATAAGGAACTCAAATGGATTCCATAGTAATGACATAACCTGAACAACATAGCTAATGCCATATAAAAAAACTATCAAAAATGTTGATTGAAAGAAAACCAATTCTCAACTTGAAACAAAATCAAATATATGATAGCTGACATTGATCCTAAATTGCAATAACTTCAAAGTTACATCAGACATTCGCATTGAAATAGGGAACCTATTACCAAAAATTCTGGATCATTGAGCAATTTTTCTCAAACTATAGTTGGAGCTGCAGTTCACTGATGAAACCAATGGAGCATTAAACATCCACCAAGATTCCATTCTCATGTCGTCTGCCCTATAGCCCCCTCAAAGTGCATGTGCCAAAAATAGATGATGCTAAGTGGAAGTCCTAACAAATTTAGGAAGAAGGGTTCCACACCCTTGTATGGCATGCATCAAAAACAAATGAGATAAGTCCTGCGATATTTTGGAAGGAGAGTCACCCCTATTCACTGATGAAGCCAATGGAGCATTAAACATCCACCAATATTCCATTATCATGCCATCTGGCCTACAACTCCCTCAAAGGGCATGTGCCAAAAATATATGATGGCTAGTGCAAGTCCCAGGAAATTTTGGCAGAAGAGTTCCACATCCTTGGATGGCATGTGTCAAAAACGGATGAGGCTGGGTGCAAGTCCTAGGATATTTTGGAAGGAGAGTCACACCTCAAACTTGACATTAAAGACAAAGTCGACCCATGTTATACAATGCTTAATGAAGATTATAAAAAGAAGCCTAAGGAATAGGTGAAGACACAAGAGAGGGGACACAAAAAGAGAAGGTGATTTTCTCTAGTGCGAGTGGCTCAGTAGACTAAAGTGCATAGGAGGAAACGTTTAGGAGGATTCGAGGGTGTATCAAGAGGAAAAATTGTTGGAGATTGGAGGGCCAAGTTGTTGAAGAGAGAGGGAGGTCAATTTGATTGGAGAAACTGATTTTCCAGGGCCGAATTTCCTAAGGCGCAATGGCAGCTCAAAGGGAAGGTGCAATGTTGATTTGCTGGAAATTTGTTGGGCTAGAATACTCCAGGCCGAGTTCCTTCATAGGTTGATTTCATAGAGGCTGAATTCCTTGGGCCAAATTCATCGTATGTGGGCCAAGTTAAAAGTTCCAGTAAATGCATTT
The DNA here is from genome assembly GCA_031772625.1 of Pinus tabuliformis. NCBI lineage: Eukaryota > Viridiplantae > Streptophyta > Pinopsida > Pinales > Pinaceae > Pinus > Pinus tabuliformis. The sequence goes on along the minus strand of CM062816.1, from coordinate 1,258,057,642 downwards.
TTCCTTGTAATTTTTTGTGAGTTGAAAACCTTGATTTCCTAGATTAATGAATGATGGAGAATTGTTGTAGGTAAATAAATCTGGGTTGGTATTAGGAGATTTAACACTTACCACTGTTTGAATTTCTTTCAAAACAAAAAATCAGCTTCTAATTGTTTGGTTCATAACAATTGTATCAAAGCCACTTTCTTGGTCTCATGGGCAGTCACCAACTATGGCTTCTTTTTCAGCATCTCATGGGGAAGATAATTAGAAAGCCAAAGATTGAATTATTAGTGAAAGAAGCCATAAGGATTCCCTTGGATGGAATGAGAGACCTCGTGAAACAAGTGAATTAATCCATTTATATATTAATTGTGGCAATGAGCAAAAGGGAAGGGAAGAAGGCAGTAGTATTGAGGAAGAAGATCAACAGAGACCCCAAGATTGAAGAAAAAGGCTAACCGACATGATAATGATTGAAATTCTTTGTAGGAAACATTAATGGGAGGAAGGCCTAACATGGGAGTCATCAAAATCAAGATAATTCAAAAGGAAATCATATTAATCAACCAACCACTACTTGAGAGGATTACCATTCCCAAGTTTGATGTAGTCAATGAAAAGACTAAACCAACGGTTTGGATTTGTATGTTGTTACATGTCTTTCAATTAAATCCTATGGAGGACTATTAGAAAATCCAATTTGCAACCCTACACTAGAAGGACCTACATTTTATTGGTGGAAAATGAAGGAACATGAAGGTGATCAACATGAAATTACTACTCGAGATGAATATGTCACTGCTTTTTATCTGAACTTTCAGGCTTACATCCAAGAAGACTACTTCTCACCCTTTCAGAATACGAAGCAACAAGGCCCTATGACCTACTACTCTAAAGAGTTTCACCAAGCTAGCCTACATATAGAAAATATTTCTCCTCCAAGTTTAGTTGCTATGTATATTGTTGCACACAAGTGCTAGTCCCCTCGAAAGATCCACATGATTTCCAGAGTAGATAGCAAAGGATGAGGAATAAATTACTCACATGAATAACAAAGATCAACAAGAGATTCCAGTACTTTCCCTCATTTCCATACATGGGATAACCTAATATCAAACCCTAAAAGTAAGGAGCAAGGTCAAGGGGAGGACTCTAGTTGTGCTTATTGAGTTTGGTAGAACCCATAACTTTATAGATTCCAAGTTAGTATTATCAATGAAGTCAAATGTCAATCCATAGCCAAATTTCCAAGTCGCAATAGCCAATGATGTTATGATGGAGTGCACATGAGTGGTTAAATCATTGAAAGTACAACTCAACAACTATGTACTAAGTTTGATATCTACATCGTGGCTTTAGTTGACATTGATGTGGTAATGAGTGTAGAGGTTGAAGACCTTCGCCAAATTTCCAATGAATTTGGATGAGTACATGAAATTTGAAGGAGGACACTAGCTATGATTAGGTCGCAACATAATGCAAACAAGTTGATTTCCACAAACAAAATGACAAAACTAGTTAAAAGTAACTTGTGTTTCATCCTTCAATGTAATTCCATGAAAGCTTTGCATGTCAAGGTACAGGAACAAAAACCAACAAAAAAAGGGGAAGAGCAAAGGTTGATTAATGAATTTGTAGTTGTCTTCATAGATCTACCCCATGGGCTATTGTTACCAACTCATGTGTATGAGATCTTGAGTGCTATATTTGAAGGGGGGCTTAAGAGAGCCTTTTGGTAGAAGACTTGGTTTATGAGGGGACCTTTCTCTATTATTTGATGCAGTTTGGACTATTGGAGGTCATTTTGGGCATTGCTCACATTTTTCAAGGCAAATTCACATATTTGGAGGCATGATGACTTTGTTTGAGTAGTGCCCTACACGTTAGGAGGGAATCCAAGATAGACCCCTTGTTGGCATTCTTACATAGGACGTCCCTATTTTTTGGCTTTTATTATAGGTAAAACAATAAAATAATTGGAAGCCCTCAGAATAAGGAAGACTAAAGACATTGGTAATGACACTTGGCACAAGAAGCAGAACAATCCCCTAGATCAACCCCTTTTCAAAGCATAACCACTCTTTGAGAGGGGTGCCCAACTTGGAGGAATGACACGTGGCATGTTTGACTTGATCAAAGCATCTAAATCAATGAAATTGACCCATTGAAGTGAAGTGCCCTACTATTGAGGGTTTGTAAGGCATGCTCGTATTATTTTTTTCCAAAAGGTAGTTGCAAGGAGAGCCTATAAAAGAGGACTCGTCACTTTTCCATTCATGATTCATGGTGGAGAAAACTCTAGACTAGAGTGCTGGAACTTGAAGACATCTTTGGGGTAGTTCCAGAGCGTTGTCATGAAAATTTTCAGGGCTGCCTTATCACATTGTAAGGCCAATTATATTGTTGTTTCAGTGTTTATTTCAACATGGAAAAGGCTGAAAGTGTGATGTTTTGTCCACTTGAAGCCCTTTTCAATTTCAGATCTGATGTTACCAGTTGTGCACTCTCTCCTTTAAATTCTATTTCTGACATGTTCCAAGTGTTCATTCCTAGAAAATGAGGGCATTCCACTTGAGGGAGTCACTTACCTATTCATCATTGCATGACAAGTTACAAATTATCACCTTTTTGGAACTTGAAGGGAATACATTTTGTTTTTAGCCACTTGCATGGAGGGCACATTAATGAAGGATTTACACCACATTCTCTCCTTATTCCTAGCATGCAAGAGGGTACATCATTTGGAGATTTACATTATTTTTCTAAGCTTGAAGAATTTCACCCTAGTAGAAAATATGCATTAGGAGTCATATTTGCTATTCCTATCTTCATCTATAATTATGAGACTGGTCTTTGATACTCATTCAAGACCTTCAAAAGTTGTAATAATATTACCTAGGATAAAATGCCTCTTAATAAACTCTAGCTGATCAAGTAAAATGGTTCAGGCTGCCATATTCTTGATTATAAGACACATTAAAAAGTGTGACAAACCGACAATTGCTCACTATGTTTATCTTGTTGTCTATCTTGAAACTTGTGTAGTTTATCTTGTTGTCTATCTTGAAACTTGTGTAGTTTATCTCGTTGTTGAAGTGAGACACCTTGTATGTGTCTCAAACAATTGATTTGTCTACAATATACTCAAAATTATCCCACATTTCCTTCAATGGATGTGTGAATATTCAGCAGGAAAATTTTCCTCCAATTACCATTATGGCATAATCATATAGGAACAAAGACATATGATGTAAATGCACGGACAATCCCAAACCTTTCCTCTTAAAGAAGCAACATGGTTTTGTGGATACAAGATAGATGAGATTGGAAAGCATCCAATATTGTCAAATCCATGCTTTTCAGAAAATAATTAGATGACCAAGAAGCCACAAAAAAATAATGTTGATGCTAGTTGGCCCCCAACAGCTTGGACTAGAGTTGTAACATCTAGAGATGAGTCATAGACACATTTAGAAAATTAAGGCATAGCTCAAGACAATGTAAGACTAGACAGATATTTCTTGTTATAGACAACACACATGTATCTCATCCAAACAATTTGAAGTGGATTGTTGAACGTGTAACAAAGATAGATTTGATGTTGCGCCTGTTTTAGTCAATTTTGTCTACTAATAATTTTTCTCAAGTCAATGAGTTGGCTGGAAAAGGGGCCTTATATTATGGCAACATAAGAAAAAATATTGTTTCTAGTTCAAATACAAATATGGAACTTATTTTGAACTCTTTCCACACACCTCTTTCTTCACAGGAACTCATAGAGAAACCCTCTAAATTTCTTGAAGACAAAACACATTGCACTCTCGTAGCTTTGTAGATGAAAATACAATTAAGCTTCAAGTTAATTCAAATCTATATTATCTTGTCAATTTTGAGGAGGCTATTGTCTATGACTCTGATGGTTCTAACAAAGAGCAAGGTACAATTCCCCATGCACATTTGTCCACAAGCCATTGTAGCAGAAATCATGAAAGTATGAGCATCTTAAGACAGAAACTACTCAAGGCACAGATGGTCATATGTGAAGAAGATGTTGAACAATTGGAAGAAGATTTTTCTTTAGTAGCCCTACAAACACATGATTTGTTGAAACTACTTAAAATTGATAAAGGGAGTGCTAGGAACGCTCAAATTTCAGACCTACAACAACAATCACCATTCAATAATAAGAAAATACACAAATTATTGAGTTGGAAATTAAACCTCATAAGCCTTATTTTGTGCATTTTGAAGGTGATCATATTTATGATTCAGATGATTCAAATGAAGAGCAGGCTACAAGCACATACCTTAGACAACCATAAGAAGAAAAACTATGCCTAGAAAATAAAGGTAAGAAGATTTCTAAAATTTGACCATATACATTTCCTTTCATAGAGAAATCAATATTCTTTCAAAAAGCCCAAAGCTGAAGAATCAAGAAATAGTGATGGATGCCTTGTAGAAGAAGATATTTTCAGCTGGCACAAGGAATTATATATTAAAATTTTTCATGATAGATTTCACCAAGTTGTACAAAATTTTGTGAACCAACTAGAGAAATGACCCAAGAAATATTGACATGCTACACCAGAGGTCCCTAGGATGAGGGAAGAAGAACTAACACATTCACTATCAATAGGGGCCTAAAGACATAGGAAAACTTAGAGAAATACATTTGCAGATCTATAGCTCAGAGTCAACAACATTAATCCTTAGTTGAGAGATTAATCAAAATGAATAAGTTTTGAGCCATTGGAACCCAAGGAGAATCCAAGCCATATGAAGTAGACAAGGAGCTAAAATATATGTTGACTACTAGAGAATTGTATTTTAATATCTTCAAAACAAAATTGCAAAATACAATCTCCAGTGACACACTGTGGAATCCTAAAAGAAACAAGTACTCATAGACTCTTTCATGGTCTCACTGAAGAAAGATGTACAATCCCTCTCATAGAGCATGTTAGAATATTATGTCATCATGGAAGGGTTGTTACCTAATAGGATTAAGATGATTTACTCCTATTACAGAAATTGTGTAGCTTATTTTCAGAAGTATTGGGGATCCCTATGGAAGATCTAATCACATTATAGCAACTACCTTTTTCAGTCTCGAAACTTTTGCAAATTATTTTCCTTAATTTCATTTGAAAATAACAAGAATATGAATAGATTGTACCTACTCAATGGAATCCCAAGAGTCCCAAGCGGAAATTACTATTGCAATCTACAAGTGATGTAAAATTACTAGTAAGAAGAACTTTTGAATTCATGAACTTCTTTACTTTTGAACTTTGAAGTCTCTAAATAAAATATGTAGAGTTTAAAAGATAGGATCTAGGAAGTTGGTGTATGCTATATCTATTGAAAAATAATATTGATAATACCAAGAAGGCCACTGCTAGAATTGTGATTCAACATACATTATGATTGTGCTTTAGACTAATATAATGTATTTTCATTTATGTGTGCATTCTGTGAGATTTGTTACTATAAGTCAACATACCATTTTGCAAACTCGATAACTCTTGCTCACATTGTTACTAATTATTTTTTGTTTATTTATTCAATTAGCACTTGTTAGAATAGAGAATGAATATTATTTATTTTCTCTAATAAGTTAATCATTATAGTGTTGGTAAATCAACTAAATTTTTTCTTTCTTCATCAATTTTTATGTTTATTTCTTCTTGTCTTAATCTATCTTTCAACATTTAGTTAGTTTACAATAGTTTTATTTCTGTAGTTAGATAGATTTATTTGAATTTTCATGCTCCTTGTTGTGACAATCATTCAATATTTCATAGAATTCAACAAACCAAGCATGGTTGTTGGGAAAGAATACAGATGGGTCTCTTATCCAAAATGGTGTGAGGTCTTATTAGAACCTCATACCAGAGATAACCATTGTGACTGTTACAAGGTCACTTATCCCTATCAATAATTAATTTGGAACTAGAAGGGGGGACTAATTGCATGGCTAGCAAGAATTCTCATTCATACTATGCAAGCATTCCCGATGAAGAAAATCTCTCCCAACATCCACATACTCCTTTTACCTATACTAAGCATATTGACAAGGAAACCAATTACAAAGATGTTCCCTGTAATGAAACATTATGTTATGTCACTTCCACTAAGGTTAATTCCCTTAGGCGTATTACTCGTTCTTATGCTAAGAAAATAGGAAGACTCCTTGTAGCCCTTTTTCTCCCTAGGAAAAGGGATATCAGAAGACTAGTGACCAAAGAGAATGTTTTAGTTGACTCTGTCAAAGATATTATTGAGCATGCTTTTAAAATAAATCCCTAGTCCTTTTGATTATATAACTGTAACTCCATCTAGTTCTCTACCCTCTACACACATACAATATGATATTGATGGTGAAATTGGTCATATTGATCATAACAATTATTCCTATGATTCTAAATACAAATCAAATTAGGACAACATACTAGATATAATGGCTTGTAATCCCCAACCTAAATGGATGTCCCAAGGTGCCCTCAACCTTGGAGGCAATTTGCATGATCTTCCTAAACAACCAAAGAGGATCCTACCAAAGTTTGATCTTGATAATTTTGTCACTCCTGAAGACCACATAAAGAAATTCTATATAGCCTTTTGTCTGATGAATGTGTAGCTTGAGGATGTGGTATATAGGTTTTTTCCTTATACCTCCGAGAACAAAGCATCCACATAGTATTATAATCTACCTATTACTTCTATATCTAGTTGGGATTCCTTTAATAAGGTTTTGGTCAGCGAATTTGGTTAGGATTAATCACCATCTATCCTTCTCAAATAACTTATTGTAATCAATATTGAGAAGAAAGAAAAGGTCAAGGATTTTAATCAATGTTTCACTACTCTGCTAAATAAGCTCCCTAAAGACTCCCACTCTATCGACCCTCTAGCCATGGAATATTACACCTCATCCCTAAATGCTTCTATAGCCATGTTTGTTAAAATGAAAGATAAGAACACCCCGACTCATAAATTTGAGGAAGTTATGAAAGTGGAGAATGAAATGTTATCCTTTGTAGGGAATACGCCTAAGGAAGAGCCTAAGGATAGTGGGAAGAAGCCTCTAGTGCTGACTAAACCAATGAAGAAAGAATATACATATTTGGAGAGTGTACTCAAAATCCTAAAGAATATTTCAAATGAAGTAGTTGACTTGAAGAAAAAACAAGGGAAAGTTAATCAAGACATATACCTTTCCATCATTTTTAAAAGAAAGCCAACATCCAACCCAAACTAGTCATGGTTCAAGAGTAAGCCTGAAATTAGATGATTTTGGCATTGATAACTTTTGTTCCTATCATCAAGCCAATAATTTTGAGAAAACCTTCCCTCAATGGATAAACTCTATGATGATTGTTATTAATCAATTCCTAGAACAACAATCATTGTATGATGAGCCATCTCAAGAAGCTAATGATGAACCTAGCATAACTGAGGAAGAAGCGATTGAGGGGTCAACTATGTTCTTATGGTATTGGGGGGTAGACACTCATACACATATCATTAGAGAAATATCTTTAGGAAAAACCCAAGCTACTCAAGTAGTCCTGAGAAATTATAATCTTCATAGTAGGGGACCTACACTTGATACTTCTCAACCTACAAAAGGAAAATATCTACTAAGACAGGGCATCTCTACCTTGGGCTCACTTACGAATAAGGAACAAAAGGTTCCTACATCTTCTTATGGATACGGAACCTGGTAAATTCTCTTACCCAAGATATATGGAAGGAGTCATAACTATAGATTACATACATTTATTCACAAGAGGTGGGGGTGAGTGTAGACTGAAAGTATTGACCGACTCGGGCTAAAGCTAATATCTTGTAGTCCGGTCGAGGTTCTGAAGAAAGCGTGAGTATAAGGGGAAGGGGCATCCATGAAGTCTCCATAATCCAAAGGGGGACTTCATGCTGGTCATTTTAATCCCGTCATGAGATAACGCATGTTGGTCACCAACTATGATGGTGGGTGTTATGAGCTACGCTGGTGGTGTGATGGTGAAACCAAATACACCTGAAGTTGGTTGAGTGCTCGATATGGAAATCAAGCGTAAATGACCTATCCTGATCAAGCAAGCGTAAATGTCCTCAATGGAAGTGGGAAAGGGTGCTGCAGGAGCATATTCCAGAGAGAAACTAACTAAAATGGCTAGAATAAGTTGAAATATATAAATATGATTGAATCTATCAGAGAAAATAGAGCTATCCACTATCGAGAGAATGAAGAGGATTTCAATCTAGATAGAACTTCTATTTATTCTACACTAATGTTAAGGTGAACTACAGCTAGTTGGACTACAACTTCAGATAGTTGGCATATTCATGGATTGAACTGATTCAACTATTATTGAGAACTATAGAGAAGAAGAACTAATGACAGTTTCAGTTTGATTGAAGGTAGTTATAAGCACTACAGTCCTCAACCATAAAAAATAAAATAAAATCACTCCATAGCAGAACAGAGGAGTATTCGCAGAGGGGATGACTCCTTTTTGTCCATACCGACAACATTTTCCATTTCGAGTAAATACATGTGAATCCATAAATAAATACAAATAACCTATGATTCGATCAAGTCAATTTAGTCAGCCAATTGTGAGAGTTTGGCAAGGGAGAGATCTGAGCAGAACGGGGGAGAAATCTAAGAAGAACGGAGGAGTCGCAGAGGGGAGGACTCCTTTTTGTCCATACCGACAACATTTTCCATTTCGAGTAAATACATGTAAATCCATAAATAAATACAACTAACCTGTGATTCCAAAGACTTGAATGGTGAGTTAGCCCGCCTCTTCTGTGATTCCAAAGCCTTGAATTGTGAGTTAGCCCGCCTCTTCAAAAGCCTCCAAGTCCTTTCCAATGCTATTCTATCCATGATAGAGGCTCTAATTATATAGAAACTTTCACAGAGCCTAAAAATATCTAACCATATATGGATTTCTCTTAAAATATATCAAAACCCTCCAAACCTTCCCGCCAACAGTGCCAAACGAGCCAACCCTCCCACCAACTGTGCTATTTTCATGGACAGATTATCCAAAACCCTCCAAACCCTCCCGCCAATAGCAATAATTTGGCACCAAACGAGCCATCTTCATGGACAGATTACCTGTTTTCATGGAATTTAGAACCAGGGTAAACGTTTTCATGGAAACATGGTCCCTGGAAAATTTTAGCGGTAAGAATAGAAATTGTTTTCATGGAAACATGGTCCCTGGAAAATTTTTGTGGGTAATTGGTTTTCATTCTTGGGCATTCATGGGCTTTCCTCCTAGGCTTTCCTACTGGGCTTTCCTTCCTAGCCAGTTTTCCACTCTCCCTAATCTTCTCGGTCATTGCAGTCCAAGTTTGGCAGGTAATCTTCTCGGTCATTGTAGTCCAAGTTTGGTGGGTATTTGGTTTTCATTCCTGGGCGTTCCTAGGCTTTCCCACCTAGCGAGTTTTCCACTCTCGGTCATTGCAGTCGGCTGAACTTTGTTTTTAATTGTATGCCACTTTGCACTTTGTTTTTAATTGTATGCGATTTTTCTTTTAGTTGTATGTTTTGGGTATTTTGTTTTTAATTTTATTTAGAGTTTATTATGTTTTTTGTTATTTTTACTTTAAATTGTTATTTTTGTTTATTTAAAGTTGAATGAATTTATTAGAATTTTGTTATTTTTATTTTAAATTTAATTAATATTAATTGTCATTTTTAAAGGTTTCTTTATTTATGAATTATCTATTATTAAAAACAATTATTATTAGAAACAATTAAATTATTAATAAAAGTTCATATACTATTAAAAAAAAAAATAACAAAATTAAATTATTAATCAAGGTTCATATAGGTTCATATACTATTATAAAATTAAGAAAGATTTATAAACCATTAAAAAATTAACAAAGATTTATATACCATTAAAAAATTAACAATTTAATTTTCTTGAAATGAGTTTCATTTCATCACTTACTTTATCTATCCACTATTAAAAACAATTAAATTATTACCAAAAATTCATATACCATTAAAAAAAAAAAAAAAAAAAAAAATCATTAACAAAGGTTTGTATACCATTAAAAAATTAACAAAGGTTCATATACCATTAAAAAATTAACAATTTGGTTTTCTTGAAATGAGCTTCATTTCATCACTTATTTTATCTATCAACTATTAAAAACAATTAGATCATTTTTTTCATTAAAAACATTCATTATATTATCATAGCAGAAGTGTCAACAAAATACATCACTACTGCAACAAAATACAATGTCACAAGCTTAAGGGTTGGCACAAGCCTTGCTCTAAACAGTAAGAAGCCTGAAGAGAATCCAAGACAGTTGGTGTCTTTGGTTATTGTCGGCACAAAAAGATCAAAATTACATGTCTCAGAATTACACATTAAGGAGGGGGATTGGGAAGAAATGTGGGAGGTGCAACAAAGAAAGCAACACGTTCATGCATATGATATTAATCAATGTGTTCCACCTGAGTCTCCAGGGCATGGAGATGGTCGTTTGTGCATCGAAGGCGTTGACACCGAAGATCTTCCACCAAATCTAGGGTCTCATTCTGCATATGTAGGAGATCATTAATATAAGCAACCAATTCATTCTTGTCATTGTACATCTGCTCCCTCAATGTATCAATGTTGAGTTGTATGTTATTCAACTGGGTCATGATGGACTCCAAGGTGACCTGAGCTTCTACATGGCCTAAGGAGCAGGCTAGGGATAGGGCCATGCTCGCAACGAAGTGGTGACTCTTAGTCGACTCAGAGTCTGAACTAGGCTCTCCATGCTACTGGTGTTCATCCATACATGGGTTAGCACCCTCCCCCTTCTGGCACGCCCTCGATGTCAAGGAATACAACCAGCACCACCACCATCGGTCGCACTACCACGGGAAGCGTACTGCCTGACCAGAGAAACACACCATGAAATTCTGAATTGATAATACTAAAATAAAACTCCACTTACTGTACCAGATTCGTTGAACATATCCTGCTAGGATTAAAGAGCCCGAAGTCTCGAGAACCAACACCGTAACCATGACTAACAAAGAAGAAGGAAGGTACGCCACAGGTCTTGGGGTCTACAGAGATCAAACAACCCCAAAGATGGCACCTGAAGTCACTCTCCCATAGAAAAATATTATCCAGTGGAGCTTCCTCAAACCAGAGATAGAGCCCTAGATCGAAGTCATACCTAAGCCCTAGATCGAGGTCCTACCCAAGGGGGAGGAGATACAGCTCTACAGACTAGGCAGCGACTCAGAGCCATTTTGACTCCAGAGGATGCCCTCTAATCTCCTTCTTGCGCATTCAATCGTATGAAATAGAAGCGCTCAGACCATGATGTGTACTGCTGGGCGGAAGCCATACGAATTGGGGGAAGACAGATCTTGGGCTCCTAGGCTCACTTATATCTTACGCATTCACGAAGAGGAAGGAATACGAATTGGGGGAAGACAGAGATCCCCCAGCTAGGCTAACATAGATCTTACGCATCTCCTCAGTCTTTACTTTTTCTTTATATGGGGACAGATACAGAGATGCATATGCGGAAAATTTGATTGACCTTGCCCCTCCTATTTCTTCTCTGGCGGCTTCGCACCTTATTATATTACGACAATTTGATCCATTCATTGAGACCAAAGCCAAGGGTGGGGTCAACAAGCCAAGCGATACACGAGCAAAGCCAAGCGTTGGGTTCACGAAACAAAGCGAGAGAAAATAGAGAATAGAGAAAATAGAGGATCTAACTAAGATGGAAAATAGAGAATATTACTCGTAGCCTCGATAAACTAAACTTTTATTTCGACAAAACGTGTTTGGCGAAGGCTTTGGGTGGGGGATCGGCACAACCCCCAAAAAGATGAAACTTGCTTTGAAGGGATGGGCTTAGAATTTAGTTGAATCTAACCCACGCCTAAGCTTAATACTGCGATCTGCCTAATTGTAGAAAAGTAAAAATCTTTCTTATACCGATGCTTCCGTCTAATGGCTTCTAGCTTGGGCTTGGTTGTTTAGAGGTTGAAGGCAGAAGGTGAAAGGCTAGAGGTTATAGGTTCAAGTTCTGTCTAAAGGCTCCTGTCTAAAAGCTCCTGTCTAAAAGCTCCTGTCTAAAAGCTGCTTCCTTATGCTTGTTTATTCCATGCATTCTAGTCCCGGAACCAGATTATAATTCGTTACACTGGATAGAGAAATCTTCCCCTAGATCCAATGGCCATGCTTGATGCAGGTGCGAATTCCCCTCTCATCCGAATTTGATGGTCTCGTCCTATTCGGCTTCCCCACGCCACAGCCCAAGCCAGGATGCAAAAAAATTACCACATGACCTCATCCTCTCCCGACACTCTCTCCTCATCGCCCAACGCCTGTGAATGATCTCCTGCATGCAATCCCTGTGCGGTATTAAACACTGCTTGCGGGGAGTGGGGTACAGGTTCTGACGGCTCTTCATTGCGTTCGTGTGGCACGTGGAGGCCCCTCTAGCTCCTCGATCCAATAATATTGCACTGCCAAATGGCCTCCAAAATGATCACCCCCATTGGGGAACAATTAATTAATCGTTAACAAAGGTTTATATACCATTAAAAAATTAACAATTTGATTTTCTTGAAATGAGCTTCATTTCATCACTTACTTTATCAGCTATATATCCACTATTAAAAACATTTAAATCATTAACAAAGGTTCATATACCATTAAATAATAACTAGGGATGGGATATTTTTTAATCATATATATATGCACTGCAGATGGATTCAGAGACCCTTGTAGTGAAATGTAACACTTTGGTATCAAAATTGCAATTTTCCATTTCTGGAGTGACACAATTAAAAATTACTAACATAAATGACTAATTCATATACTTGTTGTACTTGTTATTTGGTCGTATTTTTATTCTTTGACTATAATAGTCATTTATGTTAATCATTATTAATTTTGTCACTTATTATCTAGTCATATATTTTAATCATAAACTAAATTAGTCATTTAAGTTAGTATTTTTTTAGTTTAGTCATTTATTATCTAGTCGTATATTTTATCCCTAGACTAAATTAGTCATTTAAGTTAGTCATTTTTAGTTCAGTCACTTAAAATTGCTCAAATTTAGTAGTAATTCACTTGAAATAATTGCGGTGACTAACTTTTTTAGTCACCTAGTCACTAATTCATCCGTATTTAAATAGGAACGCAACAAATTAGAGATATAACCATAAACACAAAGATGCAATGGAAATAATGCTTCATTTCATTAATGTAAAACACTGAAATACGCTTACAAATAGAAATGGAAATAAACCAGCTAGGGCAATGGTAGCTTATCTCTGAGAAGAGATGTGGCAGCTACATGCCTCTGAACCCTGTTGCAATGAGGCTCGAAGGCCTATTTATTGTTGAGAAACAATGGAAAACCCTAAACATCCAAAAACCTAACCCTAGAAGATGAAACGCCAAACTGTGGGCCCCGTTTGGATAAATTGGTACATCAACTTCCCGAGGTCGTAACTTTGGCATACGATCTCCATTGGACGTGCACAATATCTTGTTAGAAAGATCTATCCCAGTTTTCCCAGAAAACGTCGTTTAGGGCCTCAAAATGGCTCTGGAAGTTCCGGACCTGAAAAAATAGTAAACTGTGCTAAAAATAAGGAAATTGAAAAGCTGAGAGAGATAGTTGTGGGGGTCTAAGTGGGATAGGTGGGTGGCCACCAACATCCACATGGATCATTCCTCGCCCCTTAGTAAGCAATGGTCCCCATTATGTTGAGTTCCTCCATATGCTGAACTTGGTCCCTAGTGAGTTGTTCTGCAATCTCTAATGTGTCTAGTAATGGTGGGAAGCATGGTCGACGATGGTCCACATTGAACACTCAGTGAAAGCGAAGGAATGGGGGAATGTTGTGCTCCAAAGCCTTGTTTCTCACAACCTTGGTAATGGTGTAAGGACAATGTTGGAGTGGTCAGAGCTTTTGATGGGCTCTTGTAAGGCATTCTTTCTGCACATGCAACCAAACTTTGTTGCCCACTTGAATCTTGTGTGGTACCCCTGTGGTTGAGGAGTAGTTGTTCATGTGTTCTTTCATGACCGTATCTCTCTGTTGTTGTTGCTGCATGGAGGAACCCTTCGCGGGGGTCATTGATGTGGTGACGATCTTCCCCTTACTTTGGGATTGAACGAGACTGAAAATGAATTTCCTAGGCTGGGAGATGAACTTACTGCCTTCCATAGTAGTGATCAAAGAGGTGGCGGTAGGTGGGGCTACCTCTGGTATCCTGTATAATGAATTACCCAAAGAAATAATAACAACACGGGGCCTTTGTTCATACACAACATGTCGCCTCGACAAGTATGGTTGGCCTAATAATACATCACAAACATCCAGAGGTGCAACATCACACAATACATCATTTGTTAAGGGTTTGATGTTGTAGGGAAGGCATGTTGATGAACTTGGAGGTATCGTCCTTTGTGAAGCCACCCAATACTGTACAGTTGTGGGTGTGGTGTAGTCGGTAGGCCCAACCACTTCACGACCTCTGCTGAAATGAGGTTCTTTTGGCTGCCACTATCGATAATGAATTGCAGCGGTGAACCCTTCACCCACATCTGTGAGTGGAAAAGATGTTCCCCCTCTACTGGATCTTCGGGCTCATTCTTCTGGATCTTGGTAGTGGCAACAGTAGCACTGGGTTCCGCGTCAATGATTTTATTCCCTTTGCCATTCCCCTTGTTAGGTTCTGGCTCAGGGTCGGAACATGCATCTGATTCTAAAGCCTTCAACTAGGCCACCAACGACTGTTTGGTTCAACACTCACTTTTGTTATGAGTGGGGCTCTTGTGGAACTCACACCATTTTCCTATGTCCTTCTTCGACTTCGTTGTGTTGTTCTTTTAAAGTAACTTCAATGGGTTGTCTTGGGTTGCCCTGTCTTGGCTTTGTCCTTGGTTCTATGATTTGGGGAAGTCTTTCCCTTGCTTCGGATTCACAGATCCAAAATCTCACTTCTTTTGTTTAAACTTCTGCTCGATTTTGACAGCGTATTGGTACGCCATGCCGAGAGAGGAGATGTTCAGGAACTCCATCTCTTCTTGGATGTACCTATGTAGGCAACTGTGGTATTTGAGTACCAAATGCAACTCCAAGTCCTTGATACCCAACTGTGTGCGAAGGGTATGAAAAATGTTTGTGAACTCCGGCACATCTTAGTCCCTTCCCTGACGCAGCATGGTACACTTTATGTATTTGTCCTCATAGCTTTTGATAGGGTAATATTTCTCTTTCATGGCATCCCAGAATGAATTCCAAGTGGGTGCGGCTGAAAATAGTGAGCCCGTACTTTCATCCTTCTGCTAGCAGTAGGTTTCCCACTAGTCCTTAACATGGGGGGTTGCTTTGAGAAGAGCGAAAATAACATTTTCCCAACTATAAAAATCATGAACAGAAAAATAACCCTCTAGCAGATTTAACCATTTATCTACGGCATCTACGTCTATCTGACCCTTGAATATGGGGATTTCAAAATTAACTTGTACCTTAAACGGTGTGGCGTTTCCAGAGTAGTTGTTGGAAGTCGATGCATCGCCTATGGGTAGCCGCTGAAGGATCTAGGCAAAGTTTTCCATCATCGCGTTCCTTTGTCACTTGAGGACCTCTTCGAGCAAGATTTTGATAGGATCACCTGCCCGCTCATCTTTCTTGTCTTCTGGCATGGGAGGCCGTCAGGATTTGCTAGGTTGGTCTTGCAAAGTTTCGACCAGTTCAAGCCCTAATTCCTTACATCCCGACCTCGTTGGGGACATGCAAAGAAAAATAGA
The DNA here is from genome assembly GCA_031772625.1 of Pinus tabuliformis. NCBI lineage: Eukaryota > Viridiplantae > Streptophyta > Pinopsida > Pinales > Pinaceae > Pinus > Pinus tabuliformis. The sequence continues at coordinate 1,258,041,823 of CM062816.1, read as the reverse complement.
GAAAGAGTAGACTGCTCTAATACCACTGATCTGGATTTAAACAGGAGCGCAACAAATTATAGATATAACCATAAACACAGAGATGTAGCAGAAATAATGCTTCATTTCATTAATGTAAAATACTGAATTATGCTTACAAACAGAAATGGAAATAAACCAGCTAGGGCGATGGTAGCTTATCTCTGAGAAGATATGTGGCAGCTACATGCCTCTAAACTCTGTTACAATGAGGCTCGAAGGCCTATTTATTGTTGAGAAACAATGGGAAATCCTAAACATCCAAAAACCTAACCCTAGAAAATGAAACGCCAAACTGTGGGCCCCATTTGAGTAAATTGGTACATCAACTTCCCGGGGTCGTAACTTTGGCATACAATCTTCGTTTGACGTGCACAATATCTCATTAGAAGGATCTATCTGAGAACTACAACTTTGGGTAGAGAAACATCGGTCCATCGACCCATGTTGCTCCCAATTTTCCCAAAAAACGTCGTTTATGGCCTCAAAATGGCTCCGGAAGTTCCGAACCCGAAAAACTGCTAAAAATAGTAAACTGTGCTACAAATAAGCAAACTGAAAAGTTGAAAGAGATAGTTGTGGGGGTCCAAGTGGGATAGGTGAGTGGCCACAAACATCCACCTGGATCACTAATTTCATCATTTTCTACTAGTGTTCGCAGGTTATATATTTCATGACAAAGCCTGCTACCTCACCCCATGGATGCTGTAAGGACTTATGGTCATACCCCCTTCCCTTCAGAACAATGCTTTCTCTAGCCTGCAAAAACAATTCCAGGAATTCAGGCAGTAAACCCTTCCTTGAAAACCATTTATGTCCCCATTGTGTTAACCCACTGACTTCTGTAATGGCCTCTTCTGTGACAAGGATTTCTAATCCTCTAACCCACGAGCAATTCTCATCCAAATTCATCGTGAATTCTACCATGATCCCTTCATCGAACCCCTGCAATCTGTTGAAATAAATATCCCATCTTGCCTCTACAAATACCCGCCATACATCTACATTGTTGTGGACCAGGGTTGTATCCTTGGGTTCATGATGCACAGCTAGTCCACCCATCCTATAGAAACTGTAACAGCACTTTGGACACAACAGACCGTTGGGAGGAGTGACAGCGACCAACTTCTTGCAGTAACAACATGGTAAAAAAAATGAATGAGGTGGAACGATGGTAAAATGGTAGGTGATTTCTCAGGAAACAAAGAGAATCATGGTGGATTATGGTGAGTGCGGTGAATGGTGTGGTAATTATTCCACATTAAATGAGAAGGTACATGTTTCAAATCCCAACGCATGCCAATGATTATGCGAAATAATGATGGAGATCGTGGAGTGTACCATCGCACAAGGTTTAATGATGGTAATGGATTAATCATTAGTGCAGTTTAATTATGCCGTCATTTAATTATGACGACACCCCCCCAACTTATAAATAGTCGTCCATGGCATGTCAATGTCTTGTCCACGGAATATTTAATTAAATTCATAAAAGTCAATGGAGACATACCTGGCAACCTACCTGAGAGAAGTGACAGTTGGCAGAGTAACGGTGGAGTAACAACAACCGACGAGTAACAACATTGGCAAAGTAACAACAACCGAGAAGTAACATCATCAATGAAGTAACAACAACCGAGGAGTAACAACATCAGTGGAGTAACAACAACTGAGGATTAACAACATCAGTAGAGTAACAACAACCGAGGAGTAACAACATCGGCGGAGTAACAACATCGGCGGAGTAACAACAACTAAGGAGTAATAGCATCGGCAGAGTAATAACAACTGGGGAGTAACAACGTCCAAGGAGTAACAAAATCCAAGGAGTAACAACATCCGAGGAGTAACAACATCCAAGGAGTAACAACATCCGAGGAGTAACAACATCCAAGGAGTAACAACATCCAAGGAGTAACAAAATCCGAGTAACAACATCCGAGGAGTAACAACACCCCAGGAGTAACAACATTCGATACTTAAAAAATTTCTGAGAATAACAACAAGAATTACTTAGAAAATTTTCCAAGAAGATCAGTGTTAGTGGAGTGACTATCCCAATTACTCAAGAAATTTTCAGCTCCTTAATTATTGCACCTCAATAGTAGCTCCTGCAAAAAGACAAACAAGTGAGTAGTAACAACATTTTATATGTATGTGTGTGTGTGTGTGTTTTTTTTTTTTTTTTTTGATAGTTCAAGGGTGCAGAGGAGGTATCTTCTGCACCAACAACCTTCAATCCATATTTTTCAGAGAGATGTTTGATGAAGGCTTCTCTAGAGGCTGGGTGGTGGTAAATTGTTTCGATGTCCATTTACGATAAAAGAAACATGGGAATCATCAATTGTAACCAATCTGATAGTCCCATTGTCAAATACCGCATCAACCTCATATGGGCCCAGCCATCACGAGTGAAGCTTTCCCTTAAAATCCTTAAAACGAGAATCATACAATAATGCCCAATCCCCTCTATGAAACACCTTATTTTTAATAAATTTATCGTGCCATTTTTCTCTTTGCTATTGTATGGCAGCAGTCCTCTGGATAACCATTAAACAAATTTCATCCAGCTCATTTAGCTATTCCAATTGGTGTTTTTGGGCTTCTGAGAGGTCCAATCCTACTTCTAGAGCTGTTCTGAGTGTACTGATTTCAAAGTCCACTTGGAACAATGGAGATTTTCCATAGACCAGTTCAAATGGTAAGAATCCTGTCATGCTCCGCCATGTTGTTATATATGCCCAAAGAGCTTCAGGGATATTTTCAGCCCAATCCCGGTGATGATTTGCCATAGTCTTGGTGAAAATGTTTTCCAATACTGTTTTTGTGCTCTCCACTTGACCATTCGCCTGAGGATGATATGGGGTTGTTATCCTATGCTTGATCCCATATTTTTCCATAAGCTTTGCTATCATGTGTGACATGAATTGTTCTCCTCCATCTGAAATTATCTCTCTCAGAGTACCATATCTAGAAAATATTTCTTCAAATAAAAAGTCTGAGACAACCTGCTCTGTTGCTTTTGTTACAGCCTTGGCTTCTACCCACTTCGTCACATAATCTGTGCAGAATAAAATGTGGACTTTCTGATGTGAAGGTGGGTTAAATGGACCCGGAAAGTCAATAGCCCATGTTTCGAAGGGATCAAGAACTACCTATGGCTATAATAGAATTTCGTCTTAGCTACCAGGTTGACCCATCCGTTGGAAGCTATCACATCTTCGAACATAATTTCGTGCATCACTAAAGACAGAGGGCCAATAATATCCCATCTGTAACACCTTCTGGCCAGTTCGCTTGTCCGCAAAATGCGCCCCCCCTACAAGGGCCATCATGAGTAGCTTTCAAAACCTCATAGATTTCACTTTCTGCTACATAACAATGAATTTGCTGATCACCCCCTGTATAAAAGAGATATCCTGCTATCCATGAGTAACGAGCATTGTGATGAATAATCCTCCGTTGTTCCCTGTATTAAAAATGTTGAGGTACTTTCTTGTAACCAAATAATTAGCAATTTATGCATACCAAAGGGTATTAATACAAATTTCAAATAAATGTTCATCTGGAAAGCTATCTTCTACAGGTTCTCCTTCATTATCATCATTTAATCTATATAGAAAATCAGCAACTACGTTATCCTTGCATGGTTTATCTATAATGGTGATATAAAATTCTTGAAGTAATAACAACCACCTTGTTATATGCCCCGGAGTTATAGGTTTGTTTATCAAATACCTAATTGATGTGTGATCAGTGTGTACAAAAGTAGGATACCCAATAATATAGTGTCGAAATTTATTAACAGCATAGATGACAGCCAAGAACTCCTTCTCTGTTACCATATATTTTAGTTCAACAGACGTTAAATTCTTGCTGACATAGTAGATCACATACGGATTCTTATCTTCTTGTTGTCCCAACACTGCCCCTACAACCGTTTGAGAGGCATCTGCATGTATATGAAACAAAATTTCCCAATTGGGACCACGTAAGATTGGAGCTTGGAATATTAGTTCCTTGATCTTTTCAAAAGCTACTTCACAATCATCTGTCTATAAAAATTCTGCATCTTTAGTTAACAGCTGAAAAAGTGGAAATGCAATCTTGGAAATTTTTTCTATAAAATGCCTATAGTAACCAGTGCAACCAATAAAATTATGTACCTTAGTCAATTTCTTGGGAACAGGAAAATGAAAAATTACATTTACCTTGGTAGGATCAACTTGTATTCCAGCAGCCGAAAGCAAATGTCCCAACACTACTCCCTCCTCTCTCATCATATGACATTTTGTTGTACTCAGAGAAACATGCATTTGTTTACACCTTTTAAGGACTTTCCCCAAGTTTTCCAACCCTTGTTCGAATGACCCCCCATATGGTGTGAAGTTGTCCATATAAATTTCACCACTGTCATCGAGTAAATTAGAAAAAATCCCCAGTATTGCCCTATGAAAGGTAGCAGGCGCATTACAAAGACCAAAAGGAAGGACTTAGTAAGAGAATGTTCCCCAAGGTCATGTAAAGGTAGCCTTGTCCTGATCCTCAGGAGCTATTTGGATTTGGTTATACATGCTAAACCCATCTAAGAAAGAGAAAAACTTATTCTCGGCCAGGGTATGAAGGACTTGGTCGATAAATGGCAAAGGAAAATGATCTTTCAAGGTTTCCTTATTCAACTCCCTATAGTCTACAAAAATATTCCATTTACCATTCTTTTTAGGAACGATGACCAGCGTGGATACACACTTGCTGTCTGAGATTGGGTAAATAAATACAACATCCAATAACTTCTGGAGCTCCTCTTTGACAATTTTCTTCAAGGTAGGGTTTATCCTTCTTTGTGGTTGTCTCACGGGTCAACAATCTTCTTTAATGTAGATATGATGAGTACACAAATCGGCAAGGATACCTTTCATATCAGTATAATCCCAGGCGAAAGCTTATTTCTATTCTCGAATAATCTTCAGGAGCTATTCAATCTGGGTTGGTGAAAGATTCAGGTTGATATTCAATGTATTCCCTGGCTCAATCTCCACTAGTATGTTGTTAGAGAGTGCTTTTACAGGAATGTCTTCACCTTCTTTTTTTGGTCTGATAGTTTCTTGTGTTTCACAGCTCATGATTTATTCCAAAAACTGTTGAGTTGGATCTGCAACAGTGTGAAGGCTGCTAATAAAAGTGATGATAGTATCATCCTTTGTCTCATTCTTAAAGTTTTGAGGGCTTGCCCCATGGTAAGCACTGGCTGGAGTTCCTGCTATTTTGTTTTGATCCCATCCAAAGACAAAGGGTTTTGCTTTGGCTTTTCCTGTGAGCTTGGTTCAGTAGGGTGATAGAGAATAAGATTTTTCGTAATTTCCACATTAGAAATTATCATATTTCCTTACTGACATCTGATATAGGCGTCAACGTTTGCAATCCACAGCCGTCCTAAAATAAGGGGATGACCACCAGTTGGGGACTGCGTATGTAAGACTAGGAGGTCAACGGGATAGCGCCAAGAATCCACTGAAATCGTTATGTCTTCCAATTTCCCTATCGATCTGATTGTAGATCTGTCAGCTAATTCTAAGACTGTAGGGGTTGGCTTAAGATCACGCAATCCTAGTGTAAGCATGGTTTCAGAAGTAATTACATTAATTGCAGTGCCCAAGTCTACTAGCACGTTCGGAATATCTACCCTGTTAATCTGAACTGTTAGAATTGGGTTCCCAGGATCCCCATATTTTACAGGCATAACCTTTCCCAACATAATGTCAGATAATCTCCCCATAACATGAATTGTAAGCAGATCTTTTGTTTTCTTCCCAGGTCTCTTAGAACAATATTCTCTTATATTTTTAGCATAAATTGGTACATCTTTCATGGCCTGAAGTAGGGGGATTTTTACAAACAAATTCTGCAATTCTCCTAAAAGATCAAATTCTGGTTGAGGGACCCGTTTACTCAAGGCTAATCGTTCTAGATAAGGAGGATTGGTTTGATAGGCCTGAGTAATAGTCAAATGAGAAGGAGAATGTTCCATAGATGGTTGGGTTGTCTCATCCCTGACTACTTGAGATTCTGGATTCTCATCGTCAAGATGTTCAACAATAACGGGAAATGTAGAAGCATTTACTACCCGGTCAGATCATAAATTTATCTCATTAAACCTTGTGCTAAAAATGTTGTACGAAGGAAGGTTGATGGTGTCTGCTTGCTGAGCACCCTTATTGTTTAGATTTGGGTTTGGCTGAGTAGGAAGTTGAGGCCGAAGAGGAGGATTATTGGAAGGAACGTTAGAGGGCAGCTGTAACTGCTGCTGTTGTGCAGGTTGAGGAAATTGAGCAGTAGGGGGAACAGGATTATGCCAACCTTAAGACCATGAAGAATTTGAATTAGGTTGACGACATCATGGCTGCCAAGGTGGGTATTGAGAATATTGAGGCCAAAAAGGAACTGGCTGAGGATTCATATTATAATATTTAAAAGGATCCTAAGACGTACCTAGATTTAAGCCTAATGACCATGGATGCCATGGTTTTTTAGACCCCATAAAGCATAGCTAATTTGGTTTCGATTTTCCCCCTGAAATACTGCCTTTAGGTCTGGAAGATATGGACACGCACCGGTGGAGTGACTCTATTCACAAATAGCACGTTTTTATAGTGTCTAGTGGACACTCCTTCAGTGGATATTTCTTTCTACACCATGGGCAGAAAATAGCCATAGTTCTTTCGAACTCCACCTATTTCTACTTTGCCTGTAATGTGTCCATTTGGGAGGATAATCTATTTAGGACACCAATTTTCAGATTATCTAGCAGCTTCCCAATTTTTTCTTTTGTGATTCCCCCGCTTGATGTTTTGAAAGTTCGGATTCCTTGTTTATTCCTTGCATCTCCCCTTGAACATTGAATACAGAGTTCACATATGGTGTCAAAGTCTTCCTTAGATATATCCCCTTTACCTACTATGTTTAACAGCTCCAAAGATTCTTCCCTCAAGGGTCGAAGAAAAATACTTTGTAAATATCCTTATCCAGGTCACTGTGGCTAGATCTCTGGAGAGTATACTTAAAATGCTCCACACAGTCCTCCATGTTTTCATCCTCCTTCTGCATGACTTTGAAAATTTCTTCCTTAATGTCCCGAGATTTACAACAATCCTGATATTTTTTCAAGAAATCCTTCTTCATGTCATCCTAGGTAAAAATGGTCTTTCCTCGTAGATCATAAACCATCGCAATGTTGTCCATTTTAATGTAGCTAGAAAAATTTTCAGCTTCTGAGCATCATTACATAGTCATACCCTCTCTAAACGATATCAAACTCGAATAGGAAAGTGCCTGGATCCTTTGTGGAAAGCCCATGGAAGTTTGGCAATGCGATTAGTGGAATAGCCTTCATTGGTGCATCACCCATAATTTCCCCAATAGGGAATTCAATTGAAGATGTTTCGGGTGCCATAAATATCCTCCAATACTCACTTGGAACTTCAACAGGGTCCTGCTATGTAACAACTAGTGCTTGCGAAAATTTAAGAGCACTCCCCTGATCACAAGGTGAAGAAAATCCTCTGAGATTTCCTTCTTCAATCCTTGAGTGGATTTCTTCTTCTGACCCTCTGCTGGCCACCTCCTCCCTGTCTGATACCAGAGGAAGTGTCTCTGCTTTCTCTGATGCCCTGCTTCTTGCTTCTCCTACAGCTGTTGAAAGGGATACTTCCACCTCTGGAGGCTATATAGGTTGTTCCACAGAATTTCCTTCAGATCTTGTGTGAACCTTCACCCTAGCAGCAGCTCGCGAAGAGGCTTATGATGCAACTTTTGTGATAATTTCCTGGATATAGGTATTCCTCCCCAAATCCTTCCTTCCTTGCCTTCTGGGTCCTCCTTTGCCCCTTTTATTTGAAACCTTGTCCATACATTTATTGGAAAGAAAACATTTAAAATTTCACAGCTCAAGACCTGGAGCAGGGAGAAAAACTCTTTTCCCTCCCCAAGACGAGAGGATGATTTGAAAATAATGAATCAGTAAAAAGAAAACTAAATATCAGGAACGGGAGCAGGGTGAGAAAACTCTCTCCCTCCCTAGGATGAGAGAGTGGCCCCTATGTAAAAATCGAAAAGAAAACAAAAGGAAAAACCAAAAAAAAGCATCTAAGGCTGAGGATCTGGAGCAGGGTAATAGTTCCCCCCCAAAACGTGAGATTGGTTTCTAGGAAATTAGCAAAATAGAAAGAAATAAAAAAGAAAACAGAACATCAGGACTTAGAGAAGGGTAACAAATTCCCTCCCTAAGATGAGAGATTGATCCGTAGATCAGTGTAGATCATGTTCTTGCACCTTGTTAGCCTCCCCAGAAACGACGCCAAAATGTTGGTGTCTGAGTGTGAATACCTATTCAACCCTTTTCCACATTTAATTTATCAATCTAGGTGCGTACATTATTTCAAGGTAACACGCAAAATATATGCAGGTAGCAATGACACAATCAATCACCAATCTTAGATTCAATAACTGAGTTAACGAAAGAACCACTGTGATAGTAAATAAGAGTAAATTGCAGAACTATAAAAAGAATTCACAACAATTAATTAAAGTACTATAACAACAATCAAAATAAACCAACACAAATAAAATAACAACACACAAGAATAACGCAACACATGATTAGAAGTGTGGGCCCAACTCTCTGACCATGGCTGCAGTGGATTCACATCTTATAGAGAGAACATCAAAATAACTTGCATTTAATTAACTAAACATTATTTTGTTACAATCTCGATCTCTTGCATGGCTAACCCCTGATTCACAACATTGAAACCCTTCTTATACAATACACAGAGAAAAATGTCTCTCAATATGGTAGCTAATGTCTATCAATATACAATCATTGAAACGACCAACTAGTTGCCGAGAGAAAGACAAGAAAGTTATGGAATAGGCTTGGAATCCATTATACTGTTACAGAGCTTGCTGATATGGTGTTGGAAGCTCGGAATTGCTTCTATGATTTGTACTTGTAACCTTTGACCACCGGATCTACGGAAATGTCAAGATTAGTAACTCACATAGGTAAAATATCCATGACTATTACATCATTAATTAAACATTCCAGAAAGACAATGGAAGAGGGTTTACCTTGTGTGTTTAGAGTGATTAGTAAATATAAATGATACAAAAGGAGTGAGAGAGAGAGAGTGAAAATGGAGGGAAAAAGTATGCAGATTTGGCACCCAATAGTTTGTACGAATCCTAGGTTGATATAATTTTGGTAGCCTTGGGATTTGCAACATTCTTGTTGCAATATTGGGGCTCATCACTTTTTGGCACCATTTATACAGAGGTTTCCAATCAGGTTTTGTTTCTTGTAGAGTTTCTTTCTTTTCCATTTTAATTTCGCTTTGCATCATTTTTTCTTGCCTTGGAAAGTTCAGAGGAAAAAAACAACAACAACAACAAAAACACACACATTTATTTCATGCCTTGTAGGATTAGGGATAACCTAGGAAACTTTATGCCAAAACCCCCCACTCCTTCAAGCAGTCAACAATCACTCTTCTTTGGTGACTATGAACCTCCTACTCTGACCACAAAGGAGTTAGAAAATCCTTTAGGTGAGCAACCAAAGATCTTTGAAGAACCCATAGGGGAGAAAGAACCCACATCACCTACCACAAAATGAATGAAAATAGGTAGACTGTGCTCTTTCCTATCAGAGAAGCCAATGGGGAAGCCATAATGAAGAATATAAGCCCCATTTCTCTCCCATACTTACATGTCTTGGCTTCTAAAGACCCTTATACATTCATGTTTGAGTTTCTTTTGGTTTGTAGAACCTATGATTACACTTCCAATGAGAAGAAGCTAAAGTTGTTCCCTTCCCCCCTCAAGGATGCAACCTTGCGTTGGTTCATGAGCTTGGCAGGAGGAAACATAACCACTTGGGCTAAAATGTAACAAGAGTTTAGTCAGAAATATAGGGACTATTGTAGATCAAGGGAAACAAAAGAGGATATCTTTAGGATGACCCTAGGGCCAGTGAATTCTTAGAGGATTATGGAGAAATATTCCAACACAACTACAAAATAGCTACCTATACCTTTGACCCAAAATCCCTAAATCTTGTACTTCTCCAGGGGATTAGGGAGGATTTAATGGAGACCCTTAGTATGTTGTTTGGTGGAGAAACGTATCAGCTAACCTATTAAGACATCAAGACAATATTCAAGAATCATTCTAGGGGTTAAAATAAGAGAGGTAGGTCTATTCAAGGCCTGGTCAACCCTTCTCCCTCTACCTTAACCATCAAACATGAAATAGGAAATATGCTAGAATACTTTAAGAGTGAGATTTTGCATACCTTTGCCTTAAAAATGGATACCATGCATATTAAAAAGAAGCAAGAGGAGGCATAAATGGCACTAGCTATATTTTTCCTTCGATACGCCAAGAGGTACCTTAGAAATGAGTTCCCACTGGATGTCATAGAGTTCGACTATGTTTGTGAGGGGAACCATGAAAATGAAAAGTGTCCCTCTCTTCCAGTACTGAAGAGTGTATATCAAGGGGTAGAGAATGAATTGGTGCAACTTTGTTTCATCAACCACAGGATGCCACAAGGCCCTAATCCATATCAACAAGGCATGCAAGGTGCACACTATCCTTCTTTCAATCCAAGCCAGAGTGCACCATTTTAACATTTATATCGTCTAACTCACTCACCTTGGTGCATTCCTTCTCCTTGGTCCTATTCTCCTTAGTATCCTCCTCATCTTGTCAATCCACCCTTCCGCCCACATCACAATCAACCTCCTAAATGGGGAAACCCTTTACAAGGATGGAGGCTTCAGGCAACCCAACCTCCTACCTTAATGCCTCCCCCTCCACCTCAACCACAACTACCCCAAAATAATCCACCCAAGACAACTCAAATTCCTACCCAACCCAATCCAAACCCAAAAAATAAGTAGGCCCAATAGGTTTATAGTGGGGAACATCCTATCATTCTTATGTTGTGGAGATCTATGAGATCAACCTTAGGTATGGGAAGGTACTTCTAGATTCTCACCCATGTTATCCACCTGAAGATATTTAAGAAGAGAAGGAAGATAGTGCCCATCAATCCAATGTACCTCCCTATCTTGAAAGGTTGGCCCAAATTAAACAACACACCCCAGAAGAGGTTGAACATATGGGAGAATTAAAGAACATGTGTGTTGAAATACCCCTTCTCCAAGCCATCAAATATGTTTCCATCTACAACAATCTTATCAAGAAAGAGTTTTTCAAGAGGTATGGAATAAGAAAAAGAGATACCCCCGCTATGAATGTTGTTGGGTAGCTAGCTAATCTAATGCTTGTGAAGGTTCTCTCCCCAAATTATATGGATCCCAGTATCCCGGTAGTGGTTGTGCACATTAAAAGTGTTGTAGTCCCCAAAACATTGTTTAACCTTAAGGCTGCAATCAATGTCATGACCAAGGAAACTATGTTGAAGCTAAACCTCCAAGGAGCCTTGAGAAAGACCACCACAATGCTGCAACTTGTAGACAGATCCACAGTAGCCCCTAAGGGTGTTATTGAGGATGTGATGGTCTCCATTAACTCCTGGGAGTACCCAACAAATTTATTTTTCCTCCAACCTAAAAATAAATTTTAATGGATATCCTCTCATTCTAGGGAGACCTTAGTTATCCACTGTTGATGCTTACATTAGTTGTAAGGCTAGAAACATGACAATTAAAAATGGGCACCTCACAAAGAAACTTGTATTATACCCCCTTGCTCAACCCCTTTTTGAGCATGACTTACCTTTGTGGGTAGAGGAAGAAGAAGAGGAATATTTCTATCAGTCATCCCCCTACCTAGTTTGTACATTAGACATTAGGCTGAAAACAGAAACATTAGAGGAAATGGGGAAAGAATAGAAGGTGCCTTTCCTATTCGAGAGACCAATGGGGACACAAAGATGAAAAACATAAGTCCCTCAGCCTTACCTCACTTCCATGGATTGACTACACAAGACCCTGATACCTTCTTGTTTGAGTTTGTTGTTCTCTGTCGAACCTATGACTATGCAGAAGACGATCAGAAGTTGAAACTCTTTCCCTCTACGCTCAAGGATGCAGTATTACGATGGTTCATGGGGTTACCTGGAAATAGTATCACAACATGGGCTCAGATGCAGCAAGCCTTTAACAACAAATACCAAGACTACTGTAGGTCAAAGGATACCAAGGAAGAAATCTTCATAATGACCATGGGAAGTTATGAATCATTAGAAGACTATGAAGAGAGGTTTCAACTCAGTTATAAAAGGGCCAGGTACACACTTGACCCCGAATCTCTGAAGTTGGTTCTACTCAGAGGAGTCCCTGAAGACCTTATAGATACCCTCCATTTGCTGGATGGGGGAGACATCTACCAGCTACCTTATGATGACATAAAGACTGTTTTTAGAAACCATTCTAGGGCAGCCAGAAAGAGAGGTAGGGGAAGTCAACCTTTAGCCAGTACCCCCTTATCCAGTTCATCCCTTAAAAATGAACTTGCGAATCAGATGGAAGATTTCAAGAGCGAGATGAGGCAGACTCTTTCCATGAAAATGGATACCTTGCGGATCCAAAGGAAGCAAGAGGAAGCCGAGAGGGCTTTGGCCATCTTTTGTCCTAAGTGCACTAGAAAGCATCCTAGGAACGAATGTCCATTGCACTCTGTAGAAGTGTGTTTTGTCTGTGAAGAAGACCATCCTACAAATCAATGCCCTTCCTTACCCGGATTCAAAGCTATGTACCAAGGGGCTGAAGGAGCCACTGAACCACTCTATTTCATGAACCAAAGGAGGCCACATGGACCCAGACCTTACCAGCAGGGAATGCAAGGGACATCCCAGACTCATTACAACCCCAATCAAGCCACTTCCATGCCTTCTTGGGGTCCCCTTGCTCATCCTTCCTGGTCCACACCCACTCCTTGGTCGTACCCATCTCAATATCATACTCAACCAGCTACTCATTCGTTCCACTCTTATGCTTAGCCACAACCTCAGTGGAATGCACCTCATCAGGGGTGGAGGCCCCAATACAACTCTCCTCCCACTCTTTTGCCTCCACCACCTGCTCAACCACAACCATTACCTCCTGCTCCTCCAAGACAACCCCAAATACCTGCTCAACCGAACCCGAACCCCAATAACAGATAGGCCTAGCAGGTATATACTGGAGAAACAACATGCCCTACCTATGCTGTGGAGATTCAGGAGATCAACCTACGATCTGGGAAGGTTCTCCCAGATAGCCAACCTCCTCCTAAGGAGGATGAGGAAGAAAAACAGGAAAGTGAACCAAAAACCATTCCACCCTTTCTTGAGAGACTAACTGGAACCACACAACCGACCCCAGAAGAAACTGAACTTCTGGGAGAACTAAAATAGTTATGTGTAAAAATACCACTTCTCCAAGCCATAAAAGATGTACCAATCTACAACAATTTGATCAAAGAGAAGTGCTTTAGGCACCCAGGCAGGCGCAAGAGAGATGCCCCAACTATCAATGTCATAAGACAACTGTCTGACCTGATGTTGGGGTAGGTAATTTGTCCGAAATATCTAGACCCTGGGAGTCTTGTAGTCGATGTCCACATCAATGGCACCATAATCCCCCACACCTTGATTGATCTAGGGGCTGCCATTAACGTGATGACCAGGGACACTATGCTCAAACTCAACCTTCAGGGTTCCCTAAGAAAGACCTCAACAGTACTGCAGTTGGCAGACCGCTCCACCGTGACCCCTGAGGGGATTGTGGAAGATGTAATGGTCTCTATTGACTCCTAGGAGTACCCTGCTGACTTCCTGGTTCTTTAGCCAAAGGAAAAGCTCACTAGGTATCCTCTCATCTTGGGAAGACCTTGGTCGGCTACTACAGATTCCTACATCATTTGTCGAGCTGGGAGCATGACCATCAAGAATGGGCATATGTCCAAACAACTAGTCCTATATCCTCCTGCCCAACCTCTGCTAGAACATGACTTACCTCTCTGGTTGGAGGAGGAAGATGAGGATGAAGTCTACTCCGCACCATTGTGCACAGTGGAAGCTACCATGGGGGGTCCACAAATCGAGGATGATCTTATTGAGAACTTGATTCAGAATCCACCCCCCAGCGTGTTGCCATTAGAAGAGTTGGTGGAAGAAACCCAAGCCAATGCTTTAGTTGATCTCTGTGTGGCTAATTTGACCTCTCTCCGAGTTAAGAATGTGGAATTTGGCCCAGAAAAAACCTTGAAGATCAACTCATCCCTATCCACCTCTCAAGAGAAAGAACTGTGTAGCTTATTGAACAACCACTTGGATGCTTTTGCTTGGAGCTATAAGGAGATGAAGGGAGTCCACCCTTCAGTCTGTACTCATCACATTTACATTAAAGAAGATTGTAAACCAGTCAGGCAGCCTCAAAGGAGGATGAATCTAGCCCTTAAGGACATTGTCAAAGAAGAACTGCAAAAGTTGCTGGATGCAGGATTCATCTACCCCATCTCTGACAACGAATGGGTTTCTCCTTTGGTGCTAGTGCCAAAGAAAAATGGGAAGTGGAGAATCTATTTAGATTATCGGGAGCTAAACAAGGCCACCAAGAAGGACCATTTCCCTTTTCCTTTCAGAGATCAAGTGTTAGATGTCCTTGCAGGGAAGAAGTTCTTTTCCTTCCTAGATGGGTTTAGCGGGTACAACCAGATCCAAATCAGCCAGGAAGACCAAGATAAGACAACTTTCACTTGTCCTTGGGGTACTTTTGCCTACTGGGTCCTTCCCTTTGGGTTGTGCAATGCTCCTACCACTTTCCAGAGAGCAATACTGAGCATATTTGCTGAACTGGTTTACGACTCAGTGGAAATATATATGGATGACTTCACCCCTTATGGTGCTAACTTCCAGGAAGCTTTGACTAACCTGGGAAAAGTTTTAGCCCAAGTGTATTGAAATGAACCTGTCCCTTAGTCTTGAAAAATTTGAATTCCTGATGACTGAAGCGACCATGCTAGGTCATACAATTTCTCAGCAAGGATTACAGGTGGATCCCAACAAGATTGCTATCATCCAAAGGGTCCCACCTCCTCAAAAGGTAAGAGATGTTCAGAGTTTTATAGGCTTAGAAGGGTATTATATAAGATTCATTAAGGATTTTAGTAATCTAGCATCTCTATTGTTTGGTATTTTGGGAAAATATGTTGAATTCATATGGATTGACAACTGTCAAGAGGCTCTGGATGCCTTGAAAGATAAGCTGGTAACTGCCCCAATTTTGAGAGGTCCAAACTGGGCCCTACCTTTCCACATTCACACAGATGCCTCGAACAAAGCTATAGGGCTAGCCTTAGGGCAAGTTGAATAGAATCTGCCGTATGCCATATATTTTGTCAGTAAAAACATGTCCAAGGCAGAATTAAACTACACTGTAACCGAAAAAGAGCTCTTGGCTGTAGTCCATTCCCTAAAAAAGTTTAGACACTACATCACTGGCTATCAAACATTCGTACACACTGATCATGCTGGAATTAGGTATTTGATGAATAAACCTAATGTAAATGCTTGTATCATTAGATGTTTACTTTTATTGCAGCAATTTGATTTAACCATTGTTGATAAGCCAGGTAAGGAAAATGTTGTTGCTGATTTTCTGTCTAGACTAGATCTGCCTGCAGGTGAAGAAGGAATGGTGGATGATCAAATGCCAGATGAACACTTATTTGATATTTCAGTACTCTCTCCATGGTTTGCTGATATAGCAAATTATTTGGTTTCAGCACAGTTTCCGCCACACCTGTCCTCAAAAGAGAAGAGCAAGATCATGAGAAAAAGTGCCCCATTCACTTGAATTGGGGGCAATCTTTTTAAACTTGGCCCAGATCAGATTTTGAGGTGATGTGTCAGGGAGGAGGAAGTTTTTGACATCCTCCTAACCTGTCATGATGGGCCCTGTGGGGGCCACTTTGCAGCAAAGAGAACTGCCTTCAAAATTCTGTAGGCAGGTTACTATTGGCCCACTCTTCATCAAGATGTCAGGAGATACATCAGCCAATGTGATCGATGTCAAAGGATGGGGAAACCTACTCCAAGGGATGAGATGCCCCTACAACCTCAAGTGACTTTCAAGCCATTTGAGAAGTGGGGCATGGACTTTGTGGGTCCTATCAACCCTCCTTAAAAACAAAAGTCTTACATCATTGTGTGCACGGATTACCTGACAAAATGGGTAGAAACAAAGGCAATCAAGGCAGCAATGGAAGAAAAAGTAGCTGAGTTTTTGAGGGAAAATATCTTCTACAAGTTTGGCTATCCAAGAGAATTAGTCACAGATCAAGGAAGTCAGTTTACCTCCAATCTGATTGAAGACCTGCTCACACATCACAAGATTAAGCACAAAACTTCCACCCCTTATCATCCACAAGCAAATGGACAGGTGGAAGTCACTAACAGAGCTTTGGAAGGGATTTTGACTAAGGTAGTGAGCAGCAGTAGAAAAGATTGGGCAGATCGATTGGTTGAGGCCACCTGGGCCTATAACACTACTTGGAAAACCACCACAGGTTTCACACCCTATGAGTTGGTCTATGGGAAGAAGGCTTTGCTGTCCATAGAATTTGAATATAACACATTAAGGATGGCATCTCAGTTGGACCTAGATATCAGCCATGCAGAAAAGGAAAGATTGCTTCAACTAAATGGATTGGATGAACAAAGATTGCAGGCCCTTCTCCACTCAGAGGTAATCCAACTTCAAAGAAAAATATGGCATGATAGACACCTCAAAGAAAAACAATTCCAACAAGGAGATTGGGCGCTGCTGTATGATTCAAGATATAAAGATTTCAAGGGAAAACTGAGGACAAGATGGCTGGGACCATACATAGTAGAAAAATGCAATGACAATGGTTCAGTCCTTATCCAGACCATTGATGAAGAAGCCATCCCCATGCTCGTCAATGGGCATAGATTGAAGATCTACAGGAAGCCCCTTTCCAAGCAAGAGTTCATTGAGAATCTGGGTAAATCAGTGTTGGTAGTGGAGCAGGTCCCTGTCTCCACTCCACCCACACCCTGAGTAAACAACAACATCAACAAAAATAAAAAACCACAGAATAAAATAGAAAATGGAATAAAAGATCCCTGAGTGAAAACCTCTTGGAGGCGCCTAGGGCAAGTAGTGAGGGTGAAAACCTCTTGGAGGTGGCCCAACTGTCTAAAACAAAAAAGAAAAAAATAACAAGAACAAAAAAAAAAAAAAAAACATAACTTCTTTCGAATAAAATTGCAGGTTGTAGGAGGGTCACACAAGAGAAAAAAAACATAGCGAAGCAGCATACACCCTTCACAGTCCATCCCTCCATCGCCATTATCATTTCCCAAGCCTTGGTCTCGTTTGTTCTGAAAATTTCGTGTCCTACAGGAAACTCTGTGTGTTCTACCGGAGGCTCCTGTAGAAATCACAGAGAGGCCAAAATCAAGATCAGAGAAGAACCCGAGGGCTAGAAATTTGTCTATGAGGCCTGTGAACCTCCCTACCACCATCCATCTTCTATTTCTCCATTCCATCCCTGCACACCCACATGTCCACTCACTTTTCTTTCCCTGCACAAACAAATACAAAAATTCTGTTTCTTCCATTCTGTAAACACAAGAAAAGGGTGACAAATAAAGTAGCAGCTTCTTTGATTATTCCTACCTGATACCTTCCAGCTGCTATTTCTTTTCATTCGAGACCTTCTTCAGCAGTTTTTTAGCCCCTACTCAAGCATCAACCTGAATTTCAGAAGGAGAAGCAGCTATAGGAAATCCTACAGGATTCTTGTAGCAGCTAATCCCTTTGAAAAACAAACTCTAGAGACAAGGTCAGCGCAGCAGGATGTATGAAGCATGCAAGGAGCAGAGCTTGAACGAGAAATCATCAGCATAAGCCAAAGTCCGAAGCATGCAGAACATAGCAGCGATTAGCAGGTAAGTGGCTAAACCTATTCCTCGATTGCATGAATATTATTTACAAACTGCATGAACTATGGGAATGGTCACGATTAAACGGAATCGGTGGCCAGCTAACTGGCCACCCTAGTTCAGTTCACACACCCTCGTGGAGTTCAAATGAGCCTCGTCCAAATTCAAACCACAGATCAGATACGCAGTCAGCACGTGTGGCCCGTCAACTCGGGAAGAAAGAGCTCATAACCAGTAGTGGTGGCGGCGTATAACGGGACTGAGGGAGGTGATGGCGGTTAGACGACGTGAAGAACCATAATGACACTGGCATAGGACCAATGGTCTAGATGGGGATAACATACCCATCCAGCCACCTCACCTCCTCACCGTGGATTATGCCAACAGTTAAGTATAGTGCGGTCTAAGCCTCCACCACCCTTTGTTTCATTTTTCATTTACGAAGTTCTCAACTGCAGTACTCACCTACCACCTTCATAACAGCGAACTAGTCGTTTTCTGCCAGTTTTTTTCCAGTCTTGCAAAACCCTCCCACCTATCGGGCTCTACAGGAGCACTACTGCATTCTACAGGAGCAGGAACACCGTCTATAGGAAGATTTCTACAGGAAGGGCAGAGAGCAGCTCTGCAGAAGGAAAATCCGAGATTTTTTTCAAAATTCGAGCTTGAAAAGAGGTAGGCTCGGGAAACCACTCTGCATATGATATATTTATATAAGGTGGAGGATTAAAAACACAGTATTGGGTTCAAAGAAAGGAAAGTGAAGCTTAAAAGTCTGCCTGTATTTTTTCTGAGTTCTACACAGTCTCCCCATTTTCTTCTCTACGTTCAAAGTTTGTCTTCTTCTTCCTCACATTCTTCTGTAAAGAAAAAAAGGGATGCAACCATAGAAACCAACCTGTGAAAAAAACCTGAATTTGCAAGTCTGTCTACCCTCTGAAGAGAAAAACCCTGTGTTATTTATTCTCTGTTCTGTCAAAAAAATTGATTTTTTTCAAAAACCAAGAATCAAATTCAGGTTAAAAACAGTTTGAAAAAGGGGAGAAATTGCAAATTGATGTTGTGAAGAAGAAGCACACGGGAAAATTCCCTCTCTGGTCAGAAAAAGACAAAACTCAGCTATCCCTCTGTTTTCGGTTTTGCCTTCCTCCTCACTTGAGCATTCTCAGAAACCACTAAAACACCATGCCAGGAGGTTTTATGAGAAAGGAGCCTTTGAACTCCAACAAATTGCATGAGCACCCCGAGGTGGTGGCCCTCTTCACTAGGGAAAACTGGATGTCTTTCTTTGAGAGAATTCATGGACATGATGAGGAGGTGACTGAAGAATTTTTTATGTCCTTAAGACCCCATTTGAAAACACATGCTACAGTCAGTTTCAGGGGTCTGACCCTAGAGCTTACACCAGATTTTATTAGCAGAATCACAGGTCTTCCACTTGGGCTCCCTTGGAGAAAAGAGGAAAAACCATTGGGACAGGTTGCTAAAAAGACATTCTTTCAGCCTGATGAACATCCTGTAGAGGATAAGAATGGGGTTAGAAGGACAAGCTTACCTCCTCCATGGAGTGAAGTCAGCTACCAGATCATGAAATACATCACTTGTGAAGGCAGATTCAGTATAGTTTATGGTTATCACTTCAGGTTATTGCATGAATTGAGATATGGGATGGACCTACCTGCAGCTAGAAAACTCAGTCTCCCATATTTCCTCCTCCAGTCTTCGGTAGAATGTGGCACCAAGCTAAATACAGGGGTCCCAGACCAACTGGCCCACCATGGGCTCATAAAACTATTGGTAGAAGATACCCTACACACATACACCATCCCCATAGCTTGGGAAATTTTCAGGAATATGTCCAGGGAAGATGACATCAAAACTTTGACTAAGGACATTAGCCCATCTAGCAGTGAAGGGGAGGAGCAGATAGAGGAACTTGAGAAGAAAAGTAATGAGGAGGCACAAGATATTCAAACAGAAGGAACAACAGAGGAGAAACAGAAAGAAGAAGAAAAACTTGACAAAACCACTGTTGAGCCTAAGGCAGAAAAGAAGACAGCCTCAAAAATAGAGAAGAGGAAAAGGACAAAGGCTGAGAAGAAAAATCCCAAGAAAGCCCAGCAAAATACTGCCACAGGAAAGGCAGGGACTCAACAAGAAAAGGAGAAAACACCACTAGAGGCAACATAGTCAAAAGCAAAAATAGCAGACACAGGAAAAATTGCAGGAGATAAAGGAGAAGAACAGCAGGAAGAGACATCCCCTGAAACACTAGAAACGGAAGCAGCATCTGTGCTTGCTGCATTAAGCACTCCAACAAAACAAAAGGGAAAAAGAAAAAGGCAAACATCTATGTATTTCAAATCCAGAAGGAGCACCAGGATTAAGGTGGGCAAGCCCCAGCCACCATCGAAAGAACCCATTATCATTGAGGATGCACCTACTAAGAAGAAGGAGGGATGTCCCTCCAAGATCTCTATCACCTACGAGAGAGGAAGTCCCAAAACCTCCACCTGGAAGGAAAGAATTAAATTAATGGGCTCCATAGCAGTTCTACAGGAGGCATAAACCTCTCTACAGGAAACACTGGCCAAACTTAAAGAAACTGAAAAATAAGAAAAGAAGGCAACAGAATAGTCACAAGAGGGAAGAAAGGAAAAATAAATGCCTCAGCCAAGCCCTCAGCCTAATTTAAGCTCCTATTACAATCTTCTAGAAGGTGGGAAGATCATCCCACAAAAATTCGATGTGCCTCTTTTCTTTGAATTAGAAAAAAAAAGGGTCAGAACCCACACCTAGATGTAGATTGCTAAATCTAAAGGAGTTGAAGATATAGGGCACATGGAAGACAAGTTGAAAGAGTTCAAAGGGGAGTTGGACATGGTAAGGCACATAGAGAGCATTAGAAGATCCCAACTACAGGAAGAAAATGAACTGCTGAAAAAGCAGTTACAGGAACGGGAAACTCAAAGGGGAGACAAGTTGCCAATCTTGGAAGGGCAGCAATAGCAAGAAGGTCCCCTAGCAGATAATGAAGCAGCAGAGAAACAACAACAAGAGGAAGAGCCACAGATTGATGTTGAAATGCTAATGAAATAGATGCAAGAAAAAGAGTCTCAGCCAACAACTGAAGTGCAGATTTTGAAACAGTAGTTGCAGGAAAAGGAAGCGCAATGGAGGCCTTGTAGTGCAGACAACCAGCTAGATCCTATGCACTGTATCTCAAAGACCAGTGGCTCCAATTCCAGATTAAAACATTGGCCCAAAGGGGCACAATCCCATTCCAAAATTATAATCAGTTTATGCATTTATGTGATAGTAGTTCAACCGAGGATAAGGCCAAGCTAGCAGAATTCTACCTACACAACCTGGCACTCCCTGACATGAATTTATGGGATCCAAATGCTGCATTAGGAGACCTACAGCTCATGGCTATGGCTTCTTGGTTGAGCCATGAAGAAAAGAGAGCAGTGGAAATTCAGAAGATCATGACAAAGGAGCTAAGTGAACCCCTCATGATAAGGGCAGAACCAGCAGATCCATTAGCTCTCATATATGCCCACCAACACCTTGCAGCCAATCCTCAAGTTGCCCCTGACTATGTTGAAAGGCAAGCACAGGCTATTGCTCACTTTGAAGATATGGAGAGACTGTTTGGCGATGACTGCCTTCATGCTTGCATGAGAAGGTGGAATACATTGTCCCATAGCCTAAATATCAGGGAGTATCACTCCCCAACCAAAATGAGGGAAGCTATGAGGAGGGTGCCCTTATATAAACAATCAATGCAAAACTTGAAAGCCAACTGGATTGGTCTTAAATATAGTCCTCCACTGTTGCTAGGACTGTTGGAAGGGGTTAAGGAGGAGGAAGAACAGAAACAATGGGAGGAAGTGGACAAAAAAGCAGGTTTCCATGACAGAGAAGAAGACATCACATCATAAGCTTGGGATGTCAGGGAAGCTGTTAAAGCTATTAAAGATGAAGAACTGGATTAGTTGCTCGGAGGATGAGCAACCCATTCAGCAGGGGGGTGATGATGAGACCCAGAAATGGGTAACTATATGGGCTGATTCGGCCTATTATTTTCATTTAATCCACCATTCTCAATAGTTTTGTGCATGTTTTTTAATATATTTATGTCAATAGAGTGAATGGGGATAGTAATTTTTCCACATAGTCTAATGAGTGTTTATTGCAGATTTTTGGACATTTTTGGACAAGGACCAGACATTTATGAGCAGATTGGCAGCCAAACTCGAGGAAACAAGGTTAAGGACTTATAGGAGGGGTGTCTCCTTCATTAATGACCCCTTCCTCGAGTTCTCCATCAACAACTCAGAGTACAAAGGCCACAATGATGATTCCAAGGGGCAGCCGAGCAAGTCTAGTAGAGCTGTTGTTATCTTCAGTTTTAGGCAGCCGAGTTCCTTAATTTTAGGAGGACTTTTGGGAGTCCCCACTTGTATAAATAAGAAGGATTCAAGCCTCAGTAGGTTAGCCATTTCATAGTAGATTTTTGCACTTTTGTGCAGCTTTGTACTCAGCTCATTTTCGAGCTCTTTTTGAAGACAGCTTTGTGATGTAACTGCTATTTTTTTTATAAATGAAGATGAATCCAGTTTTGAACTAGCACTGATCTTTCCTAGAGGGCTGAAGCTCTTGGGTTAGGGCCCAACCCAAGCTGCCCAACACCTCCTTTGTGTATTTATATGCTTTTTCTTGCATTCACAAGATAATTTCTATTGTTTAGGTTAAATCTTGCTTTGTTAATTAGGTTGCTTTTGATGGTTAGAATAGTTGTTCTTACTTCAGGTTGATTAGATAGTTTGCTGCAGTAACAGGAAAAGATCCAAAAAGGCTACCAAGCAGGCCTTGATCTCCTTTCTCCCTCCTTGGGACCATGATTTGAGATCAAGGCACTATTGCTGCCACCAAAAACATTGTTTTTGCTTTCCCAATGCAATTGCTAGTGTGAGATTTTGAGTTGGAGAAGTTGATATCAGTTGGATTCACATGCTTAGATCCTTTCTTGTTCATTTACCATGGATTTCTCGCATAATTTTCTGTCCATCAAGTTCTGTTCAGCATTTCTTTGGTTTTAGGTCATATTTTAGGTCAAAATAGGCAAAACTTTGTTTTTTGGTTCTTGCTTGGGTCAATTTTGAAGAGTAAGTGTGAAACTCACTTGTAGAACACTCCAGCTTATCATTCCTCCATAGCATAGCCTGTACCAGTTCATCTCTCAAGATTTCCCCACTCATTCGCCTCATTTCGCCAAACTGCCCTAATTTCTGCGTTTTTGTGCAAAATTGCTTTCTTGACCTTTGAACAAATCCAACCATCTCCTTCATTCCTGATCTTCATTGATAGAGTCCTAGACCCCTCAACACCTCCATCCAGCCTTCATTTCCCTTTTCCCATCATTTTTCCACCTTCAAACCTCCAAAAACCACTTTTGGCCTCCTCCTGTAGAACCTCCTGTAGATCCCCTGCAGCCTCCTGTAGAAGTTCATGCGAGTGATTTTTTGAAGTCTGATCGCAATGGAAGTCTCCAGAAGGGTACTAGGGACTTCTTAGGACCTCTCCACACCTTCCTCACCTCCTGCAAAAGCCAACTCCATCTCCCTTTGCCACCAAACCTCTGCACAGTCATAACTAGTTAAAACACAAGCATAATAATTCCACATAAAATTGCTCAAAAGTACAAAAAGATGGTTTCTTCTCATTTCTCTTCCAAAGTAGCTTGAATACATGCATTTTACCTTTCCAGTAGTCAATGGCACCCATCTCAGTAGTTTCCATCTCTTTTCTTGTAAAAGTAGGGTTAGTGGGTAAAACTAGGGTTTGCTAGGGTTTGCATTTCATTTCAGTTTTCATTCTCTTTCTGCAAGTAGAATAGCCTCTTTCGAGTTAGATTTCTTTCATCACAGTTAAAATCTTCTTCTGAGAACTCATAGAATTTGGCTTAAGCTCCTAGCGAACTTGTGCCAGCTGATCAAGTGACAGCCTGCAGTAAGAGCTAGTACTTGTACATATAGCACCGTCGTTTCCAAGTTTGTTACGAACTACCGGGTTGACAAAAGTAAAGTAGGGAGCCCCAGGAGTTGCAACATTATTTCTGCAATACTAGAGCTCACCATTAGTTGGTTCAATTCGTTCTAGATAACTATAAATTGGAGAACCAAGAGTTTTATATACGGAAAATTGTCAAATTTTCAAGAACATGGCTAATTCCTCTAGACAGATTAATCGTGAGAGAACTCTCATTATCAAATGCAAGGTTTAAAATAATATTTAGTCAATCTCAGAAAGAAAGATGAGTTAACAGTCTATTCATTTTCATAATCTATTCAATGAAAGAAATAATCGATATACAGATTCGACAAATTCCATTAAGGGCGAAATGATAAGTTCGTTATCAAAAGTTGAGTAAATTTAAAAGGAGCATAAAGCCCAGTAAGATAAGTGCAAGTCATTAATATTGTATAAAAAACCTTGGTATACTTTCGAAACTGAAATTACACACCCTTTCACAAAAAAAAAAAATAACTTAAAGTAAACCCTCGACAAGACCGAGTCACATATGTTATGTCATAGAGGAACTGGAAACAACTCAGCTCGCTGAGTACTCCTAGCTCCTCTAAAAAAACGTGTTAAATACAGATTATGGCTGGCATATAACCTCCGCCTAAAGATAAATTCTTTCACCAAGAAAAGCTAGAATATCATCCAGTGGAGAAATAACAAACCGTCGTAGGGTTCAACATTGTGACCAACATGGAAACAAGAAGGCAACACCATGAGCAATAAGGAAGCATTTGAAGCCATCATGGCCACGATGGGATGATTCCGGCATAGAATAATACCTGTCAATGCACAAAGAATGGAATTTGAATGAAACCATTAACATCAAACTTAAAACTAGTTTGCAGAAGATTTAAGAAATACCTGAGACAAATCGGTTCCAGAAAGTCGAAGTCCGCCTGCGCCTGAAACCCAGGAAATCAGTCATCAGTTACTCGAATTAGAAAATAGAAGAAGCAAACCTTAAGCAACTCTGTCATAACAATTTCTATTTACCTTCTCGAGGTCGATAGCCTCCAAATTTGTCTTCATATGGACGGGTAAGCCAGTGGAAATATGAATCCCCTGCACAATGGATCAAATGAGCAGAATCACCCATCTGAGTACCCTCGAAAAGAAGTTGATAGCGAGAGGGAGATATCCAAAACAAGGATGAAGTAAATGTTGCAGGGCACCGGCCGGATAGGGCTTGACATAACCCCCCATCAGAACTGGAACGGACAAGCAAAAACCTTCTCTGTGGCAGTGAAGGATTGTTTTAGTTGCAAAGAAGAAAACTGTGGAAACCACGCAACACAAATGAAACCACTGGCAGCAGAATGCGGGAGGAGCAGTTATGATGTTAAAACCTGGGTACCGAGGACCGTTGGATTGCCAACACCAAATCGGAGGGAGAAAACCAATCCAGGTGTCCCAAGCTACTAGAACCTTCTGGTGTTGCATGCCGTGATATTAACCACGCGAACAACATTCAATTAGTGCAGTACTATCGACTTTACTCCCATTAAAAACAATATAAAATGATGGTATATAGAGAATGTCAAATTCATCGATTACTCCAATGCTCATTTAATTAACAATTGATTCATGTCATTGCATATAAGATTGAGAACTAATAACATATGGTAAGTGTGTGTTATAATATCGGTAAAGATTAGCATTTATAAAGATTTTTCCTTTTTCCTTTTTTTTTATTATTTTGGATATGGTAAAGCTGTTACATTATCATTATGGGATCACAAAAGTCTTAAAATCTAACATTATAATTTTATATCATAAACCTCAAAAGTTGATGTCAATGATAAATATATGTTGCAAAATAAATCTTAAATGTGATTAATAATGTATATTTCCACAATTATTTATAATGAGAAAATTTTTATAGTGAAAACTGTGTGAAAAACATTTCAGGTGAACAATCCAATAAAAAAACATATTTATATATAAATTTTATTTTTTCTAATAAAAAAATTAAAGTAATTTAATATTTTAAATATTAAATATATAAATTTTAAATCTATATATATGCTAAACCTTATTTCTTGTATTAAATGGTAAACATATGTTATATAATAAAAATTACATTTGAGTAATATATTCCACTATATTAATGACCAATAAACTTGTAATATTCGTAAATATTATTAAAATTCAGTATAGATATAAACTATTTTAAATTGATAAATTGTAATTGTTAAGTAAATCGAATAAAAAAAATATTTTCTTTAAATAAATTTTATTTTTATTTTTAAAAACATTAAAATTTAATATATTAGTATTTAGAAAAATAAAAATTTAAAAATATATTTGAATTTAAAAATTTTATTTTCTCCTTTGGAGTCCATTGTTCCTCCTGCGGCACCCATCTTGCTGCTTCATTTGATAATGTGAAGAGAGTTGAGGGAGTGGGGTAGAAGGGGTTTCCATGGACTTTGTTGTATGGGTAGGGTTTGTTGTAATTTATGTGTGTTTTTTATTAGGGGGTTTTTATTAGGGTTATTTGGGTGGTTAGTTTTTTTTGGTTTGCTTTTTGGCTAGTTTGATTTTTGTTGGGATTTCTGACATGTTATTTTGTTGGGTGTTGTTTGACAGATATTTGTATGAAATGGCTATTTATCACAAGGTATTTTTGTGTGCATTTTTATGGGGTTTTTTTGTAGGCCTAGATGTTTTGTATATTGTTAATAGAAATTATGATTTTTTCTTAAAAAAAATGGACAGCCGTGAGTAGTAAACCAACCAGACAACTCTAGCAAATACCATTGTCTAACAGCTTCTATGTAATAGCGTTATTATAAAGTAACACACGGTAATGATCAAGCTTATATTCCTTCAACTAAAGTATTGAATCTAGGCAACAGGTTGGAAGAGGCAGTTTCTGACATGCTCCTTAATTTCCATATTATTTGGAAGTGTCAAACCGTCTCCATCCATGTAAAACAACTACGTTACTCTCACCGAATCAAAAACTAGTCTCCTGCAACTGTCCGGTATTACATCTCTGTTGTTCACAGACTCCTTATTCAATTCATCAAAGGCGTTATCCATAACACTATACACATGTTTTAGAGCTTCTTCTTCAGATATCTCAGGATGGTCCTTCATGTAAAACTGTATGGCAGAAGCCAACTCCCCTTGATCTCTCTCAGCCTGCTTTTATATTTAACAGTAGTATAAGAAACATTTAAACATTAGTCGCAATTAAAAGATACGAATGGTCTTATGTTTAATATATGTTAAATATTAAACACATCATGACCAATCATGGAAAAGTGCTAGGGACATTCAACTACCTGAGGGGAGGGAATGGGAAGATTATATCACCAACCTGAGAAACAAGGCATCTCACTAAATGATAAGAGGGACCAAATGTCAAGGGGGGGGGGGAGGGCTTGAAAAAGGGGCATCCTTCAGTAAAAGAGATATACAACTACATCCCTAGGGAGGCATTGGGACAGAAGGGGGACTCCTAGATTCAGAAAATTTGGAAAGGGGATAACCCCAACAAAATCAAGTGTTCCAGCTAGGTGGCTATAAATGACAGAGTACTGACATGGAATAACTTACTTAACAGAGGATTCGTAGGGCGGGGGATATGCCTACTCTGTAAGGTAAGTAGTGAGGATAATGCACATTTATTTTTGCGATGGTTGTTTGGGAAGGGATAATGGACTCCTTTGGCATCATGCAGATGGATCAATTCACTACATTAAGAAGTTGCATATGGAAGTGGATTAAAACTCATGACAAATTTTGTTTTCTCCCTCTATATCTCATATGGATCATTTGGAGGAGCAAGAATGCACTCATATTTGAGAACAGGAATCCGATAGTTAGGGAGGACGTAATAGAAATAGTGACCTATTTCTTGGAGATAGGACCAGCTCAAATTGCAAGCAAGCAAAGAAGAATCATTTGGAAAAACATATGGCATACACTCCCACTGTGATTCTTCAATGGCGCTTGTAGTGGGAGGAAATGTGGATGTGAGGTTTACATAGCCATTGAGCGGGGAAAAAGCTATCATTTTTGTTGGGAAGGAGGATAGGGCACGAACAGTATGGCAGAGATAGTGGTGCTATGGGGAGTGTTGATAGCAGGGAAATGGTTGGGATTGGAGAACCTACAGGTCTATAGGGATGCAAAGCGCATTATCTACTGGACTAAGGGTCTGAATAATTTCAATTCTCAGATCTTGAATAATTGGATAAAGCCGATCAAGACTATGGTGAGCACATACCAACTTATCAACATTGATCACATATATAGAAAACAGAACTGGACTGCAGATTTACTTTCCAAAAGGGGCATTGGGTAAGATAGTGGTAAGGTTTTTTTATAGCATTTGAACATGGGGTTAAGATAAATGCTGGAAATATCAACTTCTCAAAGAGTGAGAAGTCAATGCACCGGAATGAAGGACTAAAAGTTTTTTTTTTACTATAAGAAGATAAACACATTACACATTCTGAGTTTTTTTTTATCATAAAAGATATTTGGACTAAGTATGTTGGATAGTGAACTAAAGAGATTAGGATTATAGAACTAGAAGTTAAAGTTACCAGGAAAGAAACCTCACTGTCCTTTTGAAAGTAATGTATGCTGAAGAAACAAGCTGTAAACAGGTTGAGATTGTCTAAAGTTTCATGAGCGTCATAAAGATCATCTAATATGACGGTGAAAATAGCAGTTTTTGTGTAAACGGCTCTGCAGGTAGCAAACTCTGGCTCAAACAAAAAGGACGCTGCTGAGAAATATATTTCGGCTACACGTTCCCGATGAGTGAAGCCGAGCTCTGAGAAACCCGATGAATTCCACCACCTTTGAACATCTGCCAAAAATGTTACTTGCAGAGTTCAGCAAACAGAATGAATTAAAAAAGAAGGCCTTTGGCACATTCCCAGCAAAATATAATGGCTCTCTACACCAACATTTTACCTGACGATACATTGTATCCATGCAGTCTCCAACGCGTCCTTGATCTCCTCTTTGAAATGGCCATCAATCCCTAGCCTCTCAACAGTATCAACGGACCACAGACGTTCAAATAGATCAACCGGGCACTGCAATAACAAATTTTCCACAATTCAATTCTATGCAATTTTCAATTTGAAACATAATAATTTGCAGAGTAGAGAGGTTCATTTTCACAAATGGTTGAGCAATTTGGCTCATTTTGCAGTCCAATATAATATGTAAGTTCGTTAATCTTTCATCAAAATTGAATTTAAATAACTATAAAAAAAAATATTTAAATAATAATTGTATCTTTCAACTCATATTAGTTCCGTATTTAAAATAGATCTTTCAATTCATATGAGATCTCAACTCATATTACATCTTTATTTAAAATAAATCTATATTGATATATAAAAAAAAAAATCATGAAATTATAACAGAAAAAAGAAAGACTTCATGAAATTATAACAGTATACCATGGTTGCCCAATTTGTTCAAGAAGAAATTCAAGAATTCCAAACACTTGTTGTTCAAATAATTTTTTTTCAGTAAGAAAAATCGTCTGTTTTATATTATGTTAAAACCATAGTTACCAAATTCGAATTCGAATTGATTCGTTACGGAAAAAGTTCGACTACCAAAAATACAATACCTAAAAAATTCGGAAATATAGATCTTCCAAAATTAAATTATTTTTAAAATTAAACAAAAAAATCTATATTTACAATATATTTTAAAAAAATCACTCAATCAAATCCTAAATTTTAATATAAGGCTTAAAAATGATAACATTATTAATTAATAACTAAAAAAACCTAAATGTCTCTTTGTAGATTTTTCAAAGAGTTGTTTAGAGTGTAGATAGAAGCACACCCAAATTTTAATTCATGGTTTTGATTTCTTTACTATGGGAAAGAAGAAAAGTATGAAATTCAAATAGAAAAAAAAAACGGAGATTATACATTTTATAAATATTTATAAAAACAAAAATATAATTCTTTGTTATAAGAAATTATTATTTTTAAACAAAAATCCTTACCAAATTAGATCGTAACTGCAATTTTTTTAATATTGAATATTATGTTTTTAATGTTTTGAATAATGTAGAAATTTCTATTTAAGTATTAAACTTTTTATTAACAATTTTAGATGGTAACTACATTTTTTTTTCTAAATTGGAAATTTATACTTTTAATGTTTTGAATAATATAGAAATTTCTATTTAAATATTAAATTTTATATTAAAAATATTTTTTATAAAATTAAATAATATAGAAATTTCTATTTTTAAATATTAAATTTTATATTATTAAAAACACTTTACCAAATTCCATCCTAATTGTAATATTATTCTTAACCTACAATTTACACTTTATTATAATTTTTTTTAACATAAAGAAAAATATTCCGTAATTCCATCCTAATTGTAATATTTTCAACCTACCATTTACATTTCATTATAATTTTTTTTAATATAAAAAAAAATTATTTAAAAAAAATACCGTACCGAATTGCAATTTCCGAATTTGCAGGAACCAAATCATACTATTGTATCTATGATTTAAAACATAGTTACCAAATTTTAAAATTGGGCAATATATCTCTTACGTATATTTAAATATATCATTTTTCCAATGTTTTAAATCATTCAAAGGTATAATTTATAATATGAAAATGATAAAAAAATGTTTTAAAATTATTTGGATTTGCACATAAAATTATATATTAGACTTTTAGTTTTACATTTAAAATAACATGTATGATAATAGGTTTTAAGAATTTTTGTATTGCTACAATTTATGATAATTAATATAGAGTGAATTTCCAAAATATTCCACATTACAATAGACCATCTAAATTTTAGATTATCAAGTATTTTAGATTGATAATGAAATAATATATTAAATATTTGTAAATATTTTTTAAAAATATATACTTAGAATATCAATTACTAAATTTCAATAAAAAAATTCATTTTGAAAAAAACAAAATTTTCTATTCACTCAAATAATTTATACAATTTTATAATTATCATAAGTTTCTAAATATTTCATTTCTTGTAAATTTCTTGTTGCATAAAACTACATCTATCATTTCATTTATTAAGGTTAATCTTATGCCATTTACAGTAAATGGTATGCTCGAATTTATAACTATTATTAAAAATATGCGAAGAATCTAATATCTTGAACTCAAATATCAAATGCATTTTACCGAATCCGAACTCGAATTGCCTTTTTAATTTGCAAATCGAATCAAACTGTCGAATTTCCGAATTTGGTAACTATGGTTAAAACAATACATAATTATGAAAGACAAATAGTCCTCATAAGTCTTGTGGAATCCACAACATGACTACATAGGGTAGAAAATATTCTCAATACATACCACTGAACTGTAGATTACAATTTGCAACAATTGTGGAACTACTATTTCTCTACCATAACTATAAATATATCACAGAATTATCAAAGAGACACTAAGCTCTAGATATGTCACATGACATTTACATATTCTGTAATTCAGTATACAGTTGACATTCCATTCCTCATGTGTTTTCTTTAATGTAACTGAACCAAAATTTGTACAAAATTTTAAACAAAAAGAAAAAAAACAACGTTTTTTTTATTCAAATCATAACCGTATACCATGGTTGCCGAATTTCTTCAAGAAGAAATTCAAGAATTCCAAGCATTTTTTGTTCCCAGTACGCATGAACACAGCCGCCGTAGATGCCGGCGAGCCCAGAAATGATCCATCCTTGGATTGAAGTTTCATTATTTTCTCCCACTCTACTATTTCTTGCAGTCCTTCCAAAGAATACAGTAACGTCGTTGGAAAGGCATAGAGAAGATTAGTAGGAAGCCTAATCCAAACACCACCAAGGTAAAAGGTAAAGTTAATCAGTTAGTTATCACTTTAACTAGAGTTATTATTTTAAAAATATATAAAATTAAATATCATATATAATATTTTTAGTAAATTATATTAAATGTTAAAGTTATATGATTTTGAACTTGTTTTATATATTTATAAGTTGAATCTTTTATGTATAATAATAATAATTATTGCTATTGTTATTTTATTATTTATTTTATTATGTTTAAATGTCATCTAAAATATACCATCTCCATTTATCTGGAACATTTTTTTTTATATTTTAGTTCTGTAATTTTTTAATATGCAATAATAATCTATCAAAATCCAAATTTGGAAAACTGGAAAATTATAAATTTTAACACAAAAAAAAAGTGATTTTAGAAATAATTTTTTCCAAATATGTTATATATTTTCTAAAGATAGTTGGATGCCATAAAATTCTGAGTGCATCAATTTGATGGCAATGTCTCATTACCACAGGGTCATGGGAGTAGTAAACCAACCAGACAACTCTAGCAAATACCATTGTCTAACAGCTTCTATGTAACAGACGTCATGATCAAGCTTCTACGCCTTCAACTAAAGTATTGAAACTAGGCAACCAGTTGGAAGAGGCACTTTTTGACATGCTTCTTAATTTCCATATTATTTGAAGTGTCAAACCGTCTCCATCCATGTAAAACAACTTTGTTACTCTTGCAGAATAAAAAACTAGTCTCCTGCAACTGTCTCGTATTACATCTCTGTTGTTCACAAAACAATGACCTATTTCTTGGAGATAGGGCCAGCTCAAACTGCTAGCAAGCAACGAAGAATCATTTGGAAAAACATATGGCATACACTCCCACTGGGATTCTTCGATGGTGCTTGCAGTGGGAGGAAATGTGGATGTGAGGTCTACATAGTCATTGAGCCGAGAAAAAGCTATAATTTTTTGTGGGAAGGAGGACACCGCACGAATAGTAAGGAAGATATACTAGCACTGTGGGGAGTGTTGATAGCAGGGAAATGGTTGGGATTGGAGAACCTACAGGTTTATGGGGATGCAAAAGGCATTATCAACTGGGCTAAGTGTTTGAATAATTTCAACCCTCCCATCTTGAATAATTGGATGAAGCGCATCAAGACTATGGTGAGCACATACCAACTCATCAACATTGATCACTATATAGAGAACATAACTGGAGTGCAGATTTACTTTCGAAAAGAGGCATTGGGAAAGAATTTTTTACAACATTTGAACATGGGGTTAATATAAACGCTGGAAGTATCAACTTCTCAAAGAGTTAGAAGTCAATACATAGGAATGAAGGACAAAAGGGTTTTTTTTTTTTACTGTAAGAATATGAATACATTCTCAGTTTTCTTTTTATCATAAAAAATATTTGGACTAAGTATGTTGGATAGTGAACTAAGGAGGTTAGGGTTATAAAACTAGAAGTTGAGGTTAGTGACAAAGAATGAAACTAAAAATTGGAGTAGAGATTGCTCTTCTCAATATTCCTAATGTCTAAATATGTTACATTGTCAACATCGATAATAAATAACTGAAGTAAAACTCGACACCTATGGAGTAGAACTCAAGTAAGACTAAACTGCTTATGACACTTAACACACAAGAAATCAATTAAGATGACACCTAACCAACAACTAACTAACAATGAGATTAATATCTCAACATCCCCTCCTAATCTCAATTGTTACATGTAGTGACACTTTCAATGCCAAGTTGTTTTCTTTGAAATTCAAATACATTCTTGGCCAGTGGCTTTGTGAAAAGGACTGCAAGTTGATCTTTTGAACCACAGAAAGAAAGTACTATGTCCCCATCATTGACAAGCTCTCGGATGAAATGAAAACGAGTGTCAATGTGCTTGCTCTTTTTGTGGAATACATGATTTTTTGATAAGGAAATAGCTGAACTAATATCACAGTAGATTGGATTTGTCTCCTTCTGAATATTTGCGATATCTTTCAATAATCTTCTTAACCACACAGCTTGACAAGATGTTGAATTTGCTACTACATATTCTGCCTCTGCAGAAGATATTGAAATAATTGACTGTTTCTTAGATGCCCATGAAATCAGATTGGTTCCAAGATGAAAAGCATACCGTGAGGTGCTTTTGTGATCATCTAAACTCCCTGCATAATCACTGTCTGTATAACCTGAAAGTGAACAATTTTCAGAATGTGTATAAAACAAACCATAATCTATTGTCCTCGCAATATACCTTAAGATCTTTTTTGCAACCTTCCAATGAGAAATCTTAGGTGACTGCATAAACCTGGAAACAAAACTTGCTGCAAACATAATATCAGGTCTAGTTGAAGTGAGATATAACAAGCTACCAACTAGACTTTTATACAGTGTGGAATCAACTGGTGGTGCCACATCTTCTTTGCTCAATTTTTTACCTTGAGAAATTGGTGTATTTACAGGTTTGCAATTGGTCATTCTGAACTTTTTGATGATATCACTGACATATTTTTGTTGACCGACAAAAATTCCATTAGCAGATTGGTGAATTTCAATGCCTAAGAAGTATTTCATGACTCCTAGATTTGTCATATCAAACTCTTTTTGCATTGCTTCTTTGAAATATTCTAACATCATATTTCCTATATAAAGAAGATCATCTACATAAAGGAATACTATCAAAATTTTACCTTCATGCATTTTGGTATACAAAGTTGCCTCATGATTTCTTCAGAAAAACCGCTTTTGATGAGATATGTGTCAATGCGACTGTACCAAGCTCTTGGAGCTTGTTTCAAACCATACAAGGCTTTCTTCAATATGTATACCTTATGTTCATGTCTTGGAACTTCAAAACTAAGAGGCTGCTCTACATAAACTTCTTCCTACAATATACCATTTAGGAAAGTAGATTTTACATCAAGCTGATAGACTTTCCATTTGTGTTGAGTTGCTATGGACAAAATGGTTCTGACAGTGTCTAACCTTGCTACTGGAGCAAAGGTTTCACCATTTTCAAGCCAGGTCGTAACTCCACGAATTCAATTCATATTATTCCTTCATGTTGGTCTTTATTATATACATGAGGGAGACTGTTCACTTCATCTCTCGATCACTGTTCATATTTCTTATTATTTATTTACATCAATTATATTTATTCACCCAATCCTGATGATTAGGTGTCAACATTCCCCCCTTAACCTGAAGGGATGTTGGTGAGTCCAAGCATCATTCTGAATCATTCAAGCTTTTCTCTTCCAAGCGCTTTGTTGAATATGTCTACAATTTGCTCATTAGTGGAACAATGACGGAGATGGATTGTTTTGGCCTCAACATGATGTCGAATCAGATGATATTTAGTATTGATGTGCTTCGTTCGATCATGGAACTTTGGATTCTTGGCCAAATTTATTGCAGAGGTATTGTCAATCATGAGTGGAGTTGATTGTACTTGTTTTACCTGCAAATCTTCAAGAATTTTCCTGAGCCACACAATTTCTTTTGTTGCCTCAGCTGCTGCCACGTATTCTGCTTCTGTTGTGGAATCTGCTAGAACTGATTGTTTGCGTGATCTCCAGGAGACAGCTCCTGATCCAAGACTCATAGCATATCCTGAAGTAGATACCCCAGTTTATTTGTCTCCATCGAAGTCTAAATTAGAGTATCCAATCAAACTGAAGTCGTCTACCTACGCATATTTGATTCCAAAGTCTTGAGTTCCCTTCAAGTACCTTAGAACTCTTTTTGTAGCAGACCAATGTCCTTCACAAGGCTTTTGCATAAACTTGGAGAGGATTCCAACAACAAACGAAATGTCTGGTCTGGTAGTAGTTAGGTAGTTGAGACTTCCGACAAGCTATCTATACTTTGTTGCATCCTCAAATTCTTTTCCTTCAATAGATGTGAGCTTTAAGTTTTGTTCCATTGAAGTAGTAAGGGGATTGCATTTTGTCATGCCAAACATGTTCAACAGATCTCCAATGTATTTCTTATGAAAAGAAATATGGACTTCGGATGTTGAGTTACTTCAATACCAAGATAGTAATGAACATAGCCCAAATCAGTCATTTCAAAACTTTTCCCCAATTCCTTCTTTATGGATGCAATGTAGCTTTCATTGTTTCCTGTCATCAAAAGATCATCTACATATACCACAAGATATACAACTATTTTTCCAACTTTCTTGAGAAATAAAGTTGCATCATCAAGACCATAATGTTTGAAATTGAGTTTCAGAAGATGCTCAGTTAGATTTTCATACCAGGCTCGCGGTGCTTGTTTGAGGCCATACAAGGATTTCACAAGTTTTCATACTTTATGTTCATGTCCTTTCACAGAAAATCCTTCAGGCTGGGACACAAAAACATTTTTTTTTAGATCTCCATTCAAGAAAGCAGTTTTTACATCCATTTGATGGACTTTCAAACCGTTAAGAGCTACTGAGGCAAAGAGTGTCCGGATGGTAGCCCATTTTGCTGTGGGGGCAAAATTCTCCTCATAATCGACCGCTTCCTTCTGTGCAAAACCTTTTGCCACAAGCCTGGCTTTGTGCTTGTCAAGTGAGCCATCAGCTTTATACTTGTTCTTGTAGACCCACTTGCATCTAATTGGTTTGGTTCCTAATGGAGGATCAACCAGCTTCCAAGTGCCATTCTTTATGAGAGCATCATACTCCTTTTGCATCGCTTCTTTCCATTCATCATGAGAAGCAGCTTCTTTGAAGGAAGTTGGTTCAAAATCTGTAGACAAATTCAATTCACAATCATAAGAAACATCCATATCAACAGGTGAATTAGAGTCATCTACATCTCCTCCATTTTGCCAGTTTTAATTTCTAGTTCCTGTCTTTCCAACCTCATCAGGATGAACATTTTCAAGTGTCTTTGTCAGCCACTTTAAGGGACCTTTCTCAGATGGTCCAGTCTGCTCCATTGATTGAGTTGGGACTGAATCAAGATTGAGTCTCCCAATTCTATCAATCACATCACTTAAATCATCATCATTTGTTGGAGTTTCATGCGGGGGAGAGCGTTCTTCAGAAGAAGATTCCACATGTTGATCTAGTATAGGAATCCCCCCTTCAAGATGTGGAATCTAATTATCAAATTCTTGAAATGATTTTGCATTTGCGAATCTATCCAAGCGATCAAGTTGCCACTCAACAACATTGTCAGTTTTGTATGATTCAAGAAAAATTACATCTCTAGATACAACAAACGTTTTATTGACTTCATCATAGAGACGGTATGCTTTGGAGGTGTTTGAATACCCTAGGAAGACATACTTACGACTTCTTGCACCAAGTTTATTTCTATGTACCTTTGGTATCAAGGCATAACAGGTGGAACCAAACACCTTGAGATGCTTTACCAAACGAATGTTCCCATACCACATTTCATAGGGAGTCTTGTTTTTGATAGCATTAGATGGACATCTATTCTTTATATATGCAACACATAGAACAAAATCAACCCAAAACATTATTTTTACATTTTTGAAGAAGAGCATGGAGCGTACCATATTTAAGATTGTCCTATTCATTCTTTCAGCTACACCATTCTGTTGGGGATTATAAGGTACAGTTGTTTGATGTTTGATCCCATGTTGGAGAAGATAGTTTTCAAATTCATTTTATGTGTATTATTTTCCATTATCAGTGCGAATAGACCCAATATGGGATTGTGCATCATTTTCAATCCATTTATGAAAGTTCTTGAATGTTTGAAAAGCATCAGATTTGTTCTTCAATAAATAAATCCAACACATTCTGGTGTAGTCATCAATAAATGTCATCATATAATTATTTCCATTTGCAGAAGGAACAGGCATTGGACCACATAAATCTGAATGAATGAGTTCAAGTTTTCTATGTGCTCTTGAATGTGAATCATGAAAATATTGTTTGCTATGCTTTCCTAGAATGCAAGCATCACATTGCTTTAATTTCCTAGGAATTGTAGGCAAACCAGCAACACCATTTTTCTTCAACAAGCGAAGGCTGTCATAGTTCAAATGTCCAAATATAGCATGCCATAATAAACTTGATGGAAGTGTACCTTCTTCATAATGAGAATTGTATGAGAAATACTGTGCACGAGCAGAAGTACCTTGCAACTTGAGAAGTCTTTCTTCTTCTATTCCCCTCATGACAAGCGAGTGGTCAGATGATTTTCTCACCTCAAGCTTGCCCTCAAACATATGAATGGAGTGACCTTGCTAGCGGATGTGGACCAAGGACAACAAGTTTCTCTTCAGCTGTGGGAGATATAGAACAGGATGCAGAAGAAAGTCTGGAATACCAGGTAATTTAAGCCTGATTGTGTCAAGCCCTGATGGCTTGATTTTTGATTGGTCTGCAAAGTATACTGCTCCATCAACATTGTAAGTAAATTCTTCAAAAAACTCTTTCCTATGAGTCATGTGGCAAGTTTCTCCTGAATCAAGAAACCAATCATTTTTCCAAGAAGCAAGTGAAGCATTAAATAAATCTTCATTTACTCCAATATTACATTGTGCCACCACATAATGAGCAGATTCAGGTGCTTTACCTTTTTCTATGTCATTAGTTTTACCTTTGGGTTGATTTCTTTGCTGCTCAATTTTGTCCCAAGGTATTTTGCATGTAGAGGCATCATGTGATCCATTTCTTTTGCAACATATGCAATGCAAATCTGCCTTTTCTCCTTGAGATTGTCTACCCCCTGCCTCTGAAGTATCTTCCTCTTCCTCTTCAACCACCTCTTCCTCTTGAAGAATCTTGAGCAGGATTATTTTCTTTATGAGCAAGGCACACAACCTCTTCAGATGATTCAGGGGCTATCTTCTTTCCAAAAGCCTTCTCTCTTTCAGCAAATTTTTTCACAAGAGAGTCAAAGGTAATATCTTTGAGATTTCCATTTTCTTGCAATGACTCAAGATAATTGGAGTAAGTAGGATAAAGTGCCTTGAGAAAAGCGATAAGAGGAATATCCAATTCGAAGTTCTTCACGCAACATCATTCCAATACCAAGGTATGGTGGTCCTTCACGCAGCAGCATTCGAATACCAAGGTGTCAACAACCATAGTCAAAAACCAAACTGTTGTGAGAGTCCCTTGGCAACCATCATTGCCTTATGTTTCTCAATCTCTCCTTTTTCATTCAGCTTGGTCTTATATACCCATTTTACACCAATTTTGGTTTTGTCTCTTGGGAGATTAGCTAATTCCCAAGTCTGATTCTTCTCTATGGCAGCAATTTCTTGGTTCATTGCTTCTACCCAATGTTTTTCTTTAACTGCTTCTTCAAAATGAGTTGGCTGAGATGAAAGAAATGCAAACATATTATGTTGGTCAAACTCATGCTCCTGCTCATATATTTCTCTGACGCTTCTTGTTTTCTGATTGTCTTCTGAAGATGTTGAATCATTGGTGGATTCACTGCTTGAAGATGTACCATTTTCAGAATGGTATGGCTCTTCTTCAACTTGCAATCTTGGTGGATGTGGTGGATAAAAAGACTGACTTGAAGCTTCATCAACTTGATCAGACCAAGATTTATTTTCAAAAAAATTTACATCTTTGCTTAAAAAAAACTTCTTTGTAACTGGATTATAAAGTTTGTAGACCTTTGACTGTTCAGTATAGCCTACGAAAATACATTTTTTCACTCCTATCATCAAGCTTCTTTCTTAGCTTCTGAGGAACATGTGAAAAAGATACTGATGTAAAAATTCTAAAGTGAGATACATTTACCTTTCTGCCATCCCATGCTTCTTGAGGTATTGTATCTTGGAGAGTGGTTGTTGGAGATCTGTTGAGAACATAGATTGTTGTCGAAACTGCTTCAACCCAGTAATTGTTTGGCAACTTCTTCTCATGAAGCATACATTTGGCCATGTTCATGATTGACTGATTTTTGCTTTCTGCTACTCCATTCTGCTATGGAGTATATCCTGTTGTGTTTTGCATTATGATTCCTTGTTGTTGACAAAATGCGTTGAAGTTATTGGAGTTGTACTCTCCTCCTCTGTCAGATATGAGTACTTTCAAAGGCTTTCCGCTCTACTTTTCTTCTTTTGCTTTGAATTCTTTGAACCTTGACAATGTATTTGATTGGTTTTTC
The DNA here is from genome assembly GCA_031772625.1 of Pinus tabuliformis. Lineage (NCBI taxonomy): Eukaryota > Viridiplantae > Streptophyta > Pinopsida > Pinales > Pinaceae > Pinus > Pinus tabuliformis. The sequence goes on along the minus strand of CM062816.1, from coordinate 1,258,001,820 downwards.
AGAAATACACCCATGTCTTCCTTCTATAATCATCAATGAATGTTAGAAAATAAAGACTACCACCAATAGACTGTGTCTACATAGGACCACATATATCTATATGGACAAGCTCTAAAGGGTCTTTTTCTTTAGAGGAAGATGTGGGAAAGTTGTCTCTTTTATGCTTGGATAGAAAACAAATTTCACAATTACAGTCTTTTTCACTCATAGTAGGGAGACCAATGACTATTGACTGTTTCTGAAGCTTACTTAGACTTTTGAATGGTATGAGGCCATATCTAGAATGCCATACCTGAGACTCATCTATTCTTGACACATTGTGTACAAAAGAGTGTGAAAGATTTCGACTTCTAAGAGTCAAAGGAAACACCCTATTCTTAGATTTTTCAACCATAGCTATCAGTATTCTATTGGGAAGTTTGTTATAGATATAACATGTGTTCCCTTGAAATATTACATCATAACCATGTTCCATCAGTTTTCCTACACTAATGAGGTTATGCTTCAGATTTGGAACATAATAAACATCACGAATGTATTTTTGTTGATTCTGTTTGGTAAGAATAGGAACAATACATTTTCTTTCAGCTTTAATACAAGAACGATCTCCAAGAGTAATTTTGATGTTATGGAAGCATCAAGATAAGAAAGAATATTTTTGTTACCTGTCTTATGATTGTTGCAACCATTGTTCGACAACCAAAGATCCTTGTTGTGAGTATATTCAGAAAAATTTCATGAAAGAAACATTGTTTAAGAGGATTCTCCTTCATTGTTGCAGAGATGGACATTGCCTCTGTGTTGATATGACTGTTTCTTTTTGCATTCATTTTCATAATGCCCAAATTTCTTACAATAATAACACTCGACATTATATTTTCTCCAAGGTCTGCTTCTTTGAGTTTGATTTTGTGGAGGTCTCCACTACTCTGCTGCATGATGATGTTCTGATCTACCTCTGCTTCGCTTGTTTCTGCTTCTATATCCTCTGCCTCTACCTCTGCCAAAGAGAGTTGTGCTTTGAAAGCTTGTTCCATGGAATCTTCTGTCAAGTTGATTCTTGTTTCGTGTGCTAGAAGTGATCCAGTGAACTGTTCTACTCAAAAAGTTGTAAGATCTTTGGATTCCAGAATGGTTGTTACAATGATGTCATATTTCTTAGGCAGACTTCGAAGGAATTTCTGAATAATTTTCTCATCTGAAATGGTTTCACTGATGAGCTTGATCTGATTTACTATTCCCACAACTCTTGTCATGAACTGATCCACATTTTCTGTGTCAATCATCTTTAGGGTTTTAAACTGTGATCTCAATGTCTGTAATTTCATTGTCTTCACTATATCATTACCTTGATACGCAACTTTCAAGATTTCCCAAGCTTCATGTGATGCATGTTATCTTGTCGAAAATAGAGTCATCGACTGAGTTTTGAATCCAACATTTGGCTCTGTGTTCTTTCTTTTTGAGTTCATTCGCTGCATTCCTATGATTATTAGTCATGGTCATCCATGCTTCTTGAGTCGGCTCTACATATGCACACTTGGGCTTGTAGGAACGTCGTCATTCTCAAAACCAAAACTCATATTTTTTGCCAAACAGAGTCAAGGTATTTGCAAAGCACGGGAGGAAGCCATTTCTTTGAATGCAAAATGTCTGTCTTTTCTTTTAAATCTCCTTTAAAAAATCTTTGCCTTACAATTTTTTATAAAAAAAACTTTAAAAAAATTACAAACTCTATACTCGTTTTTACTTTCCAAATTTTTTATTATAAAAAAACTTAAGAAAGAAAAATATTTTTCTTATAAAAAAAATATAAGAAACCCTTATAAAAAAAAAAAAATCCAAATGAATACGTGAAGGGATGAAGCGAAAAAACCTGGTTGACGTCATTAAACAGATCTGGTTTGACTTTTGCTAATGCTGTGGAAAGAATGGGTAACCAACGTGCTAAACCTTCTCTAGACTGTGAAGGCTAGCGTTACAGCACTAACGAATTGTTTATCAATAGGACCGAGCGTTAAATCAGAATCGGTGCAACAGACAGGGACTATTTGATTTTTTAACTATTTAGCGTTAGTGGTGTTACTAACCTATTTTTTTTCAACGCAACTTCTTAGCAACCTTTGTCTCACAGTTGCTTCACTTTGCTACGATCTCTGTTCCACTTTTCAGTTGCAAGAAAGAGATCTTACTGTCTTTTTAGAGAGGTAATTTATGCTGAAGAAGCAAGTTGTAATTAAGAAGCATGACATATATGTACTATCTGTTTTATTTTTAATTTAGAATTTTTTTTTATTTAAAAAAAAAAACTACTAAGACTATAAAGGGGTATCCTTGTGCAATGGATTGCAGGTCTAGAAAATATCTTAGAATCTAACTGTTAGGAGAGATCAGAACTAGATAAATATGTTAGAATCTGACTGTCACCAAAAATTAGAATTAGATATTTTCAAATCTATAAAGATAGATTGGTTTAGTTGCTATGAGTTTTATGGTTTAATTTGGAACAGGAATATGTATGCCCGAAAACTGTTCCAGACTCTTTCGTTAAAAAAAAATAGGAATAAAAAAGTTAGTTCGAATCAACGAAAAATTTACCTTTTCACAGATTCTGTAAACAGGTTGAGATTGTCTAAAGTTTCATGCGCGTCATAAAGATCATCTAATATGACGGTGAAAATAGTAGTTTTTGTGTAAACGGCTCTGCAGGTATCAAACTTTGGCTCAAACAAAAAGGACGATGCTGAGAAATATATTTCGGCCATGTTGGAAAATTTAAGATAATTCCATAACAGACAGACAAAAAAATGCTCTGTTTTGACTCTGTTTTTAACACAGAAAACTAAAAATCGTTTGCTGGAAACGGTGTTGCAGCAACGTAGTTTGGTGTTGCAACAATGGTGAATAACACTCTGTTTTTAACACAGAACAATACTCTGTTTTTTTAACACAGCGGAATGCGGTGTTACAGCATCGGTGGAACTGGTGTAACAACAACAAAAAAACTTGTGTTTATTAAAAATAAACTAACTGTTACAGATTCGTCCCTCTCTCACAGCAAACAAACAAAAAAACAAATTACATTCAAAATATCTGCGCTGATGTGCATTTTTCCCTTTCTGTTCTCTGCTATGCTGCTGCGTCTACTCTGTTGTGCACTGCTGTGCGTTTCACTATTCTGGAGTATTTTTCTTCACGCTGTTGCATGCTTTTATCTGCTCTGTATGATTCTTCGGCTAACGTCACAACATAACTGCTGTGTGATATATTTATATGCTAAAACATATCTGATTTAAACAATAAAAAATACAAAATATCTTCTAATGTTTACCTGTGAATTAAATGCAGCAAGGCGGTGATGTCTTCATCAAGTGATCAAGTCGGCGGTTGCAGGGGAATTCAATTTTGAGAGTTTAATGAACATTAATGTGCAAAATATCAAGCATGACTTTGATGCACCGAACAACCTGGAGTATTTATTGCAAATCAAATTCCTGTCCAGCTGTTCATTGTTGCAGTTGGAATTAAATTCCAACACTCCCCCTTAATTTCAACTGCTGCATACACAGACATTTCCTGAAATGATCAAAACCTTTCTTTGCTAATGGTTTTGTCAAGATGTCAGCTAGCTGATCCTTTGTTCTGCAGTGCTGCAAAACAATCTCACCATTGTTAACCAATTCAAGTATGAAGTGAAATTTGGTGTCTATGTGCTTTGTTCTTTTATGAAAAACAGAGTTTTTAGACAATGCTATTGCTGAGCTATTGTCACAGTAAATGGTTGTGCCCTTTTCTTGTTCATGACACAAATCTCTGAGAACTCTTCTCAGCCATACTGCTTGGCATGTTGCTGCTGTTGCTGCCACATACTCTGCCTCTGTTGTTGACAAAGACACAATCGGTTGCTTCTTGGAAGCCCATGAGATGGCTCCTGATCCCATATGAAACACATATCCTGATGTGCTTTTCCTATCATCAACACTTCTAGCCCAATCACTATCAGTGTAACCTGTCAACATGAAACTTTCAAAAGAGGAGTATAAAATACCAAACCGCTTCGTTCCATTCACATACCTTAGAATCCTCTTGGCTGCCTGCCAATGAGTCTCTTTCAGTCTTTCCATAAATCTGGAGATTAAACTCACAGCGTGCATAATGTCCGGCCTAGTTGCAGTCAAGTATATAAGGCTGCCAACTATGCTCTTGTACAGTTTTGGATCAAAATATTTGCTGCTATATTCTTTGGTCAATTTCAACCCTACTACAGTTGGAGTCACAGCTGCTTTGCTGTTCTACACGTTAAATCTCTTCAACACTGCTTCTACATATTTATCTTGAGAAATGAAAACTCCATTTTCACTTTGGTCTACTTCAATTCCAAGAAAATATCTTAAGAAGCCCAAGTCAGTCATTTCAAATTCACTTTTCATGACTGCTTTAAAATCAGCAATGAGAGAAGCATCATTGCTAGTAAAAATCAGATCATCTACATATAAAACAACAATAATAATCTTACCGTCATTTTGTTTTATGTAGAGTGTGGGTTCACCATCACACTTATCAAACCCATTCTCAATCAGATAAGCATCTATTCTGCTGTACCATGCTCTTGGAGCTTGCTTCAGCCCATAAAGAGCCTTCTTCAGTTTACAAACTTTATGCTCTTGGCCTTCAACTTCATAGCCCGGAGGTTGATCAACATAAACCTCTTCTTTTAATACTCCATTCAGGAATGCAGATTTAACATCCATCTGATAAATCTTCCATTTGTGTTGTGCTGCAATAGACAACACTGTTATGACTATTTCCATCCTTGCTACTGGTGCAAAGGTTTCATCATAGTCTTTGCCTTGTTGCTGCTTGTAGCCTTTCACAACAAGTCTTGCTTTGTGCCTGTCAATCTTACCTTCAGCATTGCTTTTGGTCTTATAGACCCACTTAACTCCAATGGCATCTTTGCATTCAGGGAGGTCCACTAACTCCCATGTTTTACTCTTCTCAATTGCACCAATTTCTTCATTCATTGCTTCAATCCATTTATCTTCATTTACAGCATCTTCAAAATGAATTGGGTCATCAACATGACAATACAAAGCAAATAATGAATTCAGACCAGTATTGTTACTTACCTCTCCTTGTTCATAAATCTCATTTAGATTTCTGAATCTTGGTCTTCTTGGTGTACTTGGAGTTCCATCTGAACTTGAGGGTATTTCGGATCCTTGTGGTGTGCTTGGAGAAGCACTTCTTTGACTTCTTAAAGCTATTTGAATTCCAGCTTGTGGTGTGGTTTGTTGTACTTGCTATGGTGGAGGAGGAGCCACCAAGGAAGGATTATTTGCTGCTGTCCCTTCCTCTTCTTCTTCATGAGACACAATTGTCTTCACATTCACTGCTTTTCTAAGCTTCCATCCCAAGCTTCATCTTCAATGAACTGCACATCTCTGCTTACTATTAATTTCTTGGTGGATGGATTATAGAGTTTGTATGCTTTTGACTCATCACAATAGCCAATAAAGACACACTTCTCCCCCTTATTATCAAGCTTTTGCCTTAGCTGATCCGGTATATGTGCATATGCTACACAACCGAATATTCTCATGTGAGTGACAGTTTGTTTTTTACCACTCCATGCCTCTTCTGGTATTAACAATGTAAACTTTGAAACGGGAACTATAAACTCAAAACGGGAACTCTAGCCAAAAAACCCCGAAAAAACATAAAAAACAGTGCTAAAAGTGAAAAGCGTTGATTCTGGAATAACACCTTTTCTTTTCTTGGATAAATTTTCAACATGTTTAAAAAATGGCGATGAAAACCGATTTTTTGCTCAAAAATTATCCAAAAAACACCCTCAAAACGAAAAGGGTTAATTCTGGAGGAACACTTTTTTTTTTCGAAAGTAAAATTTCAACATTTTGAAATAATGGCATGAAATATTTTATCATGACTCCGAAAAAACACTAAATTTAAAAAAATAATGAAAACATAAAATTAAAAAAAAAAATTAAAACAATGAAAAAACACAAAAAAGTAAAAAAAACAAAAACAAAAAAACAAAACATAGATTAAAATATATATTAAAAGAAAAATATAAAAAAATAATAAAAGACAAAAAAAAAATCAATCATAAAATGTAAAAAGAACAAAATTAATGATAAGAATTAAAAAACTATAAAAAAAAAATAATTTATAAACAATTAAATAGTAAAAAAAATATTTTAAAAAAAGGGGGAAAAATGAGTTATCTTGTAAACCAAAAAATATTGGCAATATATATATATATATATATATATGGAAAAGAAAAAAAACATTTAAAAGAAACAAAAAATTAAGTAGGTGAAAATTGAAAAAAAAAAAAAAAAAAAAAAAAAAAAAAAAAAAACCAAAAAATTTAAAATTAAAATTAAAAATTAAAATTAAAAACAAATTAGATTTAAAAAAAATTAGAAAATTAAAAAAAAATCAAAAGCAACTAAAATTAAGATAAAAATGTTGATTACTTAAAAAAAAAACAAAAAATGTTAAAAAAATTATCTCATAAACCATAAAAGAATTTGGAAAACAAAAAAGACAAAATTAAAATATATATATATATATATATATATATATATATATATATATATATATATATATTAAGTAAGTAAAAATAGGGAAATTTAAAAAGAAAAACATTAGAAAAAACTGGAAAAAAAAAAACAAATTAAAAACAAACTAGTTTAAAAAAAAATAGAAATTAATGAAAAAAATTTAAAAACTAATCAAATTAATATTAAAAAAACAAAAAAAAATTCAAATTATAAAAAAAAAAAAAAAAGCAAAAAAAATGTGTATTTCTTATTTAAAAAAAAAATGTAATAATTTTTTAATAAACATAGATATTTTATTTAAAAAAAATTAAAATTAATTCTTTTTTTCAAAACAATCTATTTTATTATAAAAATAATTTTTAATTTTATTTTTATTTAAAAATAAAATTATTCAACCTATATTTTATATTTAAAAAAAAAAAATTACATTTACATTTTTTTTTTTATTAAAAAAAATGAAAATTACATTTACTTTTCTTTTTTTAAGAATGTTTTTTTTTATTAAAAAAAAAATGAAAATGAAATTTTTTTTTTCAAAAATTAATTTTTTATAACATTTTTTTTTTATAATAAAAAAAGTTTTTTTTTTTTTTAATCATTTTTTTTTTAATTTTAAAAATTATTAAAACAAATTAAAAATTTTAAAAATTATTAAAAAAAATTAAATTTTTTAAAAATTAAAATTAGTGTGGCCCTCCCCGCGCCCGTGGCGGCGCTGCCGTGGGCCGAGGGCCTGCGCGAGGCCCCTCCGCCTCGTGGGCGGAGGGCCTGCGCGTGGCCCCTCCGCCCACGACAGCGCCGCCACGGGCGCCGGGGAGGGTCACACTAATTTTTTTTTTTTAAATATGAATTTTAATTTTTAAAAATTTTAATTTTTTTTAAAAATTTTTAAAATTTTTAATTTGTTTTAATAATTTTTAAAATTTTTAATTTGTTTTAATAATTTTTAAAATTTTAAATTAAAAAAAAATGATTTAAGAATTTTTTTTTTTTTTATTATTATAACAAAAAAAAAGTTATAAAAAAATAATTGTTGAAAAAAAAAAATTTCATTTTCATTATTTTTTTTAATAAAAAAAAACATTGTTAAAAAAAAATGTAAATGTAATTTTCATTTTTTTTTTAAATAAGAAAAAACATTGTTGAAAAAAAATGTAAATGTATTTTTTTTTGTAAAATATAAAATATAGGTTTAATTTTCTTTATTTTTTTCTAAATATAAAATATATGTTGAATAATTTTATTTTTAAATAAAAATAAAAATAAAAATTGTTTTTAATAATAAAATAGATTGTTTTGAAACCTGAACTAAACGATGAACCCTATCTTCCCTGTTGCCGCCTCGCTTCCTTCGGCCGCCGTCTGGCCTCTGCTCAGCCACGCTGTTGACAGAGACGCGCGGCACAGTCATGGTGCGCTGCCTTTCCCCTTCATCGGTGAACTGCAGGGTTGGGTAGCGGCCATGGGAACTCTCGGAGGTTTACGCGATGTGAAAGATTTTCAAAACTCAATAGAGACGCTCGATCTTGGGCGCTTTGCTGTTGATGAACACAACAAGCAGCAGAATGGCGATGTATCGTTTCGTCGAGTGGTGGCGGCAAAGGAGCAAGTTGTAGCGGGGACTATGTATCATCTGACCATAGAGGCCGAGGACGGCGATGAGCCCAAGCTGTACACAGCCAAGGTGTGGGTCAAACCCTGGGAGAACTTCAAGAGTCTGCAGGAATTTAAGCCTGTGGAGCAACCCTCTATTTCCAGGGCGGACCTTGGTGTCAAGCAAGAAAATCCGGCGTGCCCAGAAGGCGTAGAATGGCTTCAGGCATCTTGCATGGAACCCAAATCCTGGCGCATCTTGCATGGAACCCAAATCCTGAAACTCAATGTTGTGCATCTGCTCAATGGAGTCACAGATCTGCCTTTATTACAGATCTGCAGCCTTCGAATCTTCAAGATCAGATCAGATCTGCAGTTAGATGATCAGATCTGCAGTCAGATGATCAGATCTGCAGTTAAAACATCAAATCAGGAGCCCAGAAGATCTTGGGGCCTTAAAAAAACCCAGATCGATGGACAAGCATCTTGCAGGAGGCAAGTTCAGACGAGATCAACTCTGAAGCAACTTCCGATCGTGAACCAGCGGGATCTGCCTGAAGAACCTCATGCATTCCAGATCCAAGTTAATCTTTCCGGCAAAACGACAATGTTATGGGTTTGCGCATCAGATCTTGTGCAGGATCTTCTGCAAAAATTTGAATGTCGGCTGGGGATTCCCTCCTCGTGCCTCAGATTGCTGTATAAGGGTAAGCAGCTTATGCATTCCCTTCCTCTTTCTTTTTACATCATTCAGAAGGACACTGCTATTGGGGTTTCTTTCCGTCTAAGAGGTGGTTCATTTGGGAAAACCTCCTCTGCCCCATCTTTCTCTTACAAAGATGCAGCACGCAAAAACGATGCCCAACCTCAGTTCTCTTCAAAGGCATCCCAACTAAATGAAGCTCCAAAGCCGTTTCTGGTAGACAAATCAGAGGAAATCCCCTCCATCGACTTCTCTACTGCTAGGTTGAAAGCCGCTACGAGAGCTTTGCAGAATTTGCACTCATTTGCAGATTTAATGGCCTATGGCCTCGCACAACAGATCTTTATCAATGGGTCCATTCCTCCTGGACTAAAAAATGTAAAATCTTCTTATGTTCAAAAGGTTTTTTTCTAGTGCTTTTTGAATCAAGCGAAGACTACTAGAAAGCCTTAACGGGAGGCCCTTAGTTCTGGGGTTCAGCTGGGCTTTTTCTAACCCCCTGGTTTCCTGACTTCGACCCCTCTACAGCAGTCATTTCCAAGCTTCCCATTTGGGTCAGGCTCCCGAATCTTCCGGCCCATTTTTGGGATTTCTCTGTCTTCCTAGCTATTGGAGACACTTTGGGACGATACCTGGCTACAGATACCTCAAGAAGGGAAAATGGTCTCTACACTTATGGCAGATTGTGTGCAGAAATAGATATCAGCAAAGGACTACCGGATCAGATTAATCTCAAGTTTGGAGATTTCCATTGGACTCAACTACTGGATTACGAGAACACAGCCTTCCGCTGTCGCCATTGTCATCAAACAGGGCACCTTCAGAGCACATGTTCACAGCTCAAAGATAAAAAGAAGAATCTGAATCAAAAGCCCAAATCAAAGAGATGGAATCCTTTTGAACCACCCCGTCCGCTGGACGATTTAGGCTTCTCGAGCTCGGAGGAGGAGGAATCGGAGGCAGATGTGCAGATTGATGAGGAAATTGAAGCTGATCTACAGAATGAGGAAATTCCGAAGGACGCCCCCTCGGCTCACCAGGAGGCTCCCTCTAACCAGCAGATTTTTCAGAAACGTACCCATATCTCTTCGTCCTCAGACTCTGACAAGGATGATCAGCCATCAGGACAAAATAATCTACAACTTGTCATGACACAGCCAAACTCCACTGGGTGGATAAAAGTGAGCAAGATAAAAGGCAAAAAATGTCGATTTGCAGGGAACAACCCTTCGGGGTAGCCTATGGATCAGTTCTTTCCTTTGTATTCCTTTGCTTCTATGACCTGTCCCTTGTCTATCTAATTGGAGCAAGGTTGATTCCCTATCACCTTCAGCTCCATAGCTTCTCTGCTAAGCCTGTTTTCAGGCTTGATTGTACTATATTTTCCTTCACTTAATAGAATTAGTCTTTACTCAGAAAATATATATATATATATATATATATATATATATATATATATATATATATATATATATATATAGATTGTTTTTAAAAAAAATATTTTATTTTATTTTTTTTTTAAATAAAATATCTATGTTTATTAAAAAATAATTACATTTTCTTTTCTTTTTTTAAATAAGAAATACACATTTTTTTTTGTTTTTTTTTTTTTTTATATAATTTGAGTTTTTTTTGTTTTTTTTTAATATTAATTTTATTAGTTTTTAAATTTTTTTCATTAATTTCTATATTTTTTTAAACTAGTTTGTTTTTAATTTGTTTTTTTTTTTTTTCCGAGTTTTTTCTAATGTTTTTTTGTTTTTTTCTTTTATGGTTTGTGAGATAATTTTTTTAAGATTATTGTTATTTTTTAAATATTAATTTTACTATTTTTTAAATTTTTTTCATTCATTTTTTTTTTTTAATTAGTTTGTTTTTAAATTTTTTCTCTAGTTTTTGCTAATGTTTTTTTTTCGTCAATTTTTACTGACTTATATATATATATATATATATATATATATATAGATATATATATCTTTTTTTTTTTTTTTTCCAAATTGTTTTATGGTTTATAAGATATTTTTTTTAACATTTTTTATTTTTTATTTTTGTCTTTTTATATATATATTTTTTTATTTGTTTTTCAAGGACAATTATTTCATTTGGATTGAAAATTTAATTAACGACATTTAAATATGTAAAATATCGAAAATGAAAAATATCGACCTTCTTCTTTAAATATGCAAATCAATAAAAACCTCACTACAGAAAAAATAAAAATAAAAATAAAAACATGAAAATACGAAGAGGAAGACCACTTCCAAAATTATTAAATTTACAAAATAATTATTTACATTTCATACATTAGAAAAGTTAAAGTAAAAAAAATAGGTTTTCTTAAAAAAGGGTTTGATGCAGAATAACCACTTTTTAAAATGAGCATGAAAATCACTACCATTCTAAAACGTAATGTACATAACAAGAATTTAAAAAAACTTAAAGTGCCAAAAACAATGCTCTAAAAGAAACATGTGTGTTCTGCATCATCCCTTTTCAAAATCGGGTCACTTTTTTGCTATCTCTACAAAACGGGTAACAGTATCAGTTCCCGTTTCAAAGTTTAAGTTGTTTATTCTGTTCATGACAGCTTTAGTTGGGCATCTATTCAAGATGTAAACTGTGCAAGTAACAGCTTCTGCCCAATACTCATGCAGCAAGTGTTTTGCCTTCAGCATACTTCTGACCATGTCAAGAATGGTCCTATTCTTTCTTTCAGCAACACCGTTTTGCTGAGGTGTATACCTTGTGGTAAACTGCTTTTGTATGCCATTCTCTCTGCAAAAATGTAGAAAGTCTTGGGAGATGTACTCTCCTCCTCTATCTGTTCTGAGCACTTTGATATAATGCCCACACTGCTTTTCAACAAGAGTTTTGAAGTGGCGGAATTTCTCAAACACTTCACTCTTTTGTTTCAGCATATACACCCATGTTTTTCTGGTGTAATCATCAATGAAAGTTAAAACATATTTATTTCCGGCAAATGATGGTATTTGCATCGGTCCGCACACATCAGAGTGAACAATTTCCAAGGGTGCTTTTGCCCTTATACTCTTTCCTGTTGGAAAGCTTTCTTTGTGTTGCTTGCCTAAGATGTAGCCTTCACAAAGGCTGTCCGGTTTCTCAATCAACGACAATCCCTTACCATTCCCTTTCGGTGCAACAGACTCAGGCCTTCAAAATTGAGATGTCCAAATCTCAAATGCCACAACCAATTCACATCTTTCACTTGTTCCTGAAAGACTTCTTGTGTTACAGCCGCAATAGTTCTTCCTTCCTTCAAATCTGCCCTGAGTTTGAGAGGAAACATTCTATTGCTAGTCATCTGCACCTGTGCAATGATCTTCTTACTTGGAGGTATGTCTCTGATTGTACTCGTATCATCTTTGAAGAACACGTTGTAACCTTTTTCTATGAGTTGTCCAATGCTCAAAAGGTTACATTTCAGACCAGGTACATAGTATTCCTCTGGCACAATCATCTGTTCTCCATTTTTTGCTCGAATACTAACTCTGCCCTTACCCTTGACAGATATCTTATTATCAATCCCTGTTGTTACCTCAGATTTCACATTTTCATCCAGATTGGCAAACATTGCAATATTTCTAGTCATGTGATTACTACAACCTGAGTCTAAGAACAAAAAATCTTCTTGTTTGTCTTGTGCTATGTTACATGTTAACAACACGTTCTTTGGATTCTTATCTTCTTCATTTGTGAAATTAGCATTCTGCCTATTATTCATGTCATTTTGTTTTTGCTTGCATTCATTGGCATAGTTCCCATATTTCTTACAATAATGACATTGGACTTGGGATTTGTCATACCTTTGTCCATGAGCTTGCTCTTTGCTTGAACCTTCAGCTTGGTTCTGATTGCAGCTCCTTCCGCTTGTGCTAGCAGGATAATTTCTGCCTCTGTTTTGGCTTCTTCCAGGACCTCTATTATTTGCTCTGCCTCGACCTCTTCTTTGGCCAAAAGACATCTGAGTCTTAAATGCTTGCTCAAATGAGGAATCTGTTCCTCTACTCAGTCTGTGTTCATGAGACAAAAGAGAAGCACTCAGCTCATCTACCGTGAAATGTGAGAGATCTTTTGTTTCTTCTATTACTACCACAATGGATTCAAACCTTGAGGGTAAACATCTCAAGATTTTCTCTACAATCTTTCTATCTTCAAGAATCTCACCATGAGATCTTATCTGGGTTATCAAGCCAATAACATGAGTGAAGAATGAATCTATTGTATCATATTCCTTCATGCTGAGATTTTCAAAGTCTCTCCTCAACATCTGCAACTTTGCAGTATTCACCTTCTCCATGCCTTGATAGGCAGTTTTGAGAATATCCCATGCCTCCTTAGATTTTGTTGCTGCTGCAATCCGCGGAAAAACACTTTCATGTACTGATTGGAAGAGGAAAAAGAGGGCTTTGGCATCCTTCTTTCTGTCACCCTTCAACTGGTCTCTTTCTGCTACTGTCAAAACAGCCAGTGCTGTTGCATCTGTAGGTTCAGCATAGCCAGTTTCAACCAGCTCCCATAGTCCTTGAGAAGCAAACAATGCTTTCATTGTTATGGACCAATAACTGTGATTTTTCCCATTAAACTGTGGCAGTTGGGAATTTTTCAAACCTGTTCCAGCATCTGCCATCTTAACCTGTATTGGTAAAGAAGAGATACTAATTGTATAATGAAAACAAGAAAAAACTTTCTCTGCTGGAAAAAATCTGCTCAACAAGCTTCTTATAGCTCCTACAGTGAAAAACAAGCTCTGTTTTTGACTCACTGAGTGCCTAGACCAGCTCTGATACCATGTTGGAAAATTTAAGATAATTCCATAACAGACAGACAAAAAAAATGCTCTGTTTTGACTCTGTTTTTAACACAGAAAACTGAAAATCGTTTGCTGGAAACGGTGTTGCAGCAACGTAGTTTGGTGTTACAGCAACAGTGAATAACACTCTGTTTTTAACACAGAACAATACTCTGTTTTTCTAACACATCGGAATGCGGTGTTACAACATCAGTGGAGCTGGTGTAACAGCAATAAAAAAAACTTGTGTTTACTAAAAATAAACTAACTGTTACAGATTCGTCCCTCTCTCACAGCAAACAACCAAAAAAACAAATTACATTCAAAATATCTACACTGTTGTGCATTTTTCCCTTTCTGTTCTCTGCTATGCTGCTGCGTCTACTCTGCTGTGCACTGCTGTGCGTTTCACTATTCTGGAAGTATTTTTCTTCACACTACTGCATGCTCTTATCTGCTCTGTATGATTCTTCAGCTAACCTCAAAACAGAACTATTGTGTGATATATTTATATGCTAAAACATATCTGATTTAAACAATAAAAAATACAAAATATCTTCTAATGTTTATCTGTGAATTAAATGCAGCAAGGCGGTGATGTCTTCATCAAGTGATCAAGTCGTCGGTTGCAAGGGAATTCAATTCTGAGAGTTTAATGCACATTAATGTGCAAAATATCAGGCGTGACTTTGATGCACCGAACAGCCTGGAGTATTTACTGCAAATCAAATTCCTGTCTAGCTGTTCATTGTTGCAGTTGGAATTAAATTCCAACAGGCCACACGTTCCCGATGAGTGAAGCTGAGCTCTAAGAAACCCGATGAATTCCACCACCTTTGAACAGTGAAAAATATATTGTTAGCTTTCGATAAGGAACATAGACTTAATACCAATGAAATGTAAAGGTGGAGTAAGCAACACCTCCGAATATCCTGAAGATCTTGTATGTGTAAAGCTTGCAGTCGATTGAAATCCAATTTTGCTATTCCAAATAATTTTCGTTGAAAACATTTGGCATCCTGGAAGAGGGAGTTACAGAGGGAAGTAATTCATTGCTTCCCTCTTTAAGGCTATTTTAAGACATTGCTGTTGCTTAATAATTCATTTCTTACCATTTTTTTTTTTCGGTTACATAAAGGAGTTGACACAATATCTTTATTCTTTTCCATAATACTAATTGGAAAAACGGAAAAACTCAATCATACGATCTTGAAAGTTAAATTTACAGAGTGATTTTATGAATCTTACATATACAAAATTTTCCCGACCCAGAAATCCTTTGGTCCATAATTTTCAACGTAGCTTCTAGCCTCCAGCCTTGACATACTTCTATGCCAGGCATATTTGAGTGAATACTCCACCTGGAGAAAAAATTATGAAAGATCAATCGAATATATTAAATTGTAAATTGAAGTAATGGTTTTTAAATCTAATTTAACAAAAAAAAGAATTCGAACTTGCACCTACTGACCAAATCCTTGAAATATTTCCAAAAACTGGAATGATTAGAATAGCCAACAATATTCATTATTGAAATAATGGTTAATTAAATCTAATTTAATCAACAAAAAGAGAATTCAACTGTTTGAACTTGCACCTACTGACCAAATCCTTGAAATATTTCCAAAATCTGGAATGATTAGAATAGGCAACAATATTATGTACCTACCTCTCCCCGAAGATTCTTTTTAATGGCCCATTTGTCAAAGGCATCCACATCCTCTAAAGCATGCTTCAGATACCTTTCCATACAGAGTTTTGCTTCCTTCATGATCGTTTCTACCAGAAATGCAACGTGTGAACAACGATTGACATTTAACATGTCTGTAACTCCTCTTTGTGATTGACCCAAGAAGCAAAAGAACTCTCCATTCTCATCTCTAAAAATTTTTAGAACATCTGCCAAAAATGTTACTTGCAGAGTTCAACAACCAGAATGAATTAAAAAACAAGGCCTTTGGCACAATTCCCAGCAAAATATAATAGCTCTCTACACCAACATTTTACCTGAGGATACATTGTATCCATGCAACAAGAATAATCCTAATATATTAACAACATATGCATGAAAGCATTTTGGCTATGATTTTATTATTATAAGTGAAAGTTCCATCCATACATACACCATTGACGACCATTAGCCCCAATAATGGAATATTACAGTAAAGAAAACACTTGCTTCTCCAAAGAAGTATACTCGCTCTACACTATGGAGAAGCCAAGGCTCTTCACAATACTCCCAAGCTCTTACTAAGCCTAAGTCTAGCCAAAACCTTGGATCCCAAAAGCATGTTACATGAGTTATGATGTTTTATTTATAACAAGAGGGGGGTGACTCTTCAACTCCACTTTGTGACCTTTGGACTACCCTCATGACTCTTCAACTTCTTCACAAAATAACACATTACATTACATGATGACTTTTCATATTCCAATATTGACACTTGGAATTTCACTTACAACATAATTACAAATAATATTGCATTTTACACTCATACCCATATAGGAAAAAATGGGGTAGAGACAACTTGGCAGCCTAACAAGGCAAGACACTATGATGTTTGAGTTTGCGAACACTCTAGATTGGCAACCTCCACTTGATGCTTCTCGGTCACATATCGATGCCAAGCTTGGTACTATGTGATGACATCCCCAAACTGCATGATGATGTCAAGCTGGAAGCAGACTCCAGCCTCCATAGCATCGGGGTACAATTATTTGGAACTAGTCTTAACTTCTCTCTCGAGCAGGAGAAACATGGTTCTGATCTGGACAGTACCACCAATGTAGTTCTGCATGTTTTGTCTGTTCGACTCTAAGTCCTCCTTGGTGGAAACCTGTCTCACCTACTCCAAGTACTCTTCAATCTCCCACATGACTTGGTGTTTTTTTTTAGCTTCAGTGAGTGAGCTGACTGATGGGATCTTGTGGGTTCTCACCATGAAGTCCAATACTTTTGTACAACTGTACATATGGGGCCTGAATGTTTCCAATGAATGAGGTGAGATACTTACTTTTATGAACATTCAAACTCTTGCTTTCTCCAACTCTGCCTGTGGCTTCATCTTCTTTACCAAAGCAAGTGGTTCCCCTTTGTATCACCTTGTCCATTCTTGCATGGTAGTGATGGGAGTTTGCACATTCCTAAGAGTCTTGACAAATTCCTTTCTCTGCTGCTACAGGCTATGCAAGTGGACAAATTCCCTATGTATGGTCATGAGATCCTCATATAGGTCCCGCATGGTCTCTTTAAGTTTTGATACCTCACCAAGTATCGTTGCTCTCATTTCCCCCAAGAAGACCTGTGTGGGAGCTACATTCTGCATTTCTCCGTGGAGTTGTTCTATCCCTTGATGGGCAACCTGTAGATTCTTTATTAATTACTTACTCTCAGGTGTCAAATACTAAGTGTTTTATCTTTTTTTACCTTCGAAGACCAAGTTGGCTTCAACAATGGCATTTGGATTACTACTGGTGTCCACCACTATCACCCTTTCTCTAATGAAAGCAAGTGATGTAGGATCATTGTTCGGGGCTAACTCTGTGGTTGGAGATGGTAGAGGTTGAAGGATGACCTATGGGGTATTCAACATCAGATCAATATCTTCACCATGTGGTCTAGGTCCCAACTCCATGTCTGCAATTTCAATCAAATCTTCAATATGCTGAGCAAGATCCTGATCCTGCATCTGTTCACTCTTTCCCTCTTCTGTCGGTCGGTTTTGTTCTTGATTCGGCTTTGTTTCTTCTTTCATTGCGCCTTGCCTTTCTTCTTCTTCCTGCTTCTGATCCTCTTCTTGTTCTTTCCTCCTCAACTCCCGTTCTTCCTTTGGTTCTTGTTCTTCTTGCTTCGATCTCAGTTCTACTACCTGCAAGCTTTGCTTTTCTCTCTTCCTCTGCTTTGCTCTATTTATCCTCTACTTCCTTTTGCTTCTGCTGCCAGATTTTCCTACATGAAGAGTGAATTTTCTTTCACTCTACAAATTTTTTCTCCCTCTATTCTTTCAGCAACTTTCTCTTTCCTTGATCTTGTACTTGATTTCTTCCTTATGCTACTCCTGCTGGACTTGCTTCCATGTTAGTGTTGACTCCTTTTCTTTGAACGGTGGAGTGTCTGCATATATTGGAAAGTTAACTGGCGCTTTCTCAACTACTTCCCGAGTACTACTTTTAGTGGTCTCTCTTGAATCATCTCTCTTTGGTGCCATGGTAACAATGGCTACTGGAGAGAAGTGCTTCACAAGTGTAGTACCTTTGGGATAGAAAGGACACTCATGGCAAGCAAGCATTAGCTCTTACAAATCTAACTTCACATAATGATCACGGAGAAATATGGGAATATAATGAGAGGGATTGTGAAATTTTCACCTACAAGAGGGACTCATAGGTTGTGGGAACTA
This sequence comes from Pinus tabuliformis, assembly GCA_031772625.1. Classification (NCBI taxonomy): domain Eukaryota; kingdom Viridiplantae; phylum Streptophyta; class Pinopsida; order Pinales; family Pinaceae; genus Pinus; species Pinus tabuliformis. The sequence goes on along the minus strand of CM062816.1, from coordinate 1,257,983,724 downwards.
CGCATTGTGTAGTCTCATCAGCCAAGGGTGCAACCTAAGGCTTGAGACTGTGCAAAACGTAGTTTAGCCTGGGCAGAGCCTGGGAGAGACTGCACATTGCACAATATCAATGGCCAAGGTTGACAATTTGAGCCTTGGAACTGTACAATGCGTAGTTGGGGCCAACCTATACTGCACACTGTGTAGCTCCAAAGGCCAAGCTTGGAGCTTGAGCCTTAATATTGCGCAGTGCCCAACTAGGAAATGAAAAATCTGTCAAAGGAAAGTGCAGATATGCCTGATCGAGGGGTGAAAAATGAGAAGAGCTTAGTGATAATGTGATCTTGAGTGAAGATATATCTAAGCGAGGATAAATTGATGAGAAATAAGTGCAGAAACTCAACAAACTGAAAGAAACTCAAGTATGTGAGTAGAGTCGCCGAGACGATGACTGTTGGTGCAAAAACAAGAAAATCAATGTGACACTTATGAAATGAAAATAACATACTACAATAAGACTTATACAAGCTAAAGAAAATTAAAATCCAATAAGCAAGAATAGAAACAAGTGAACCAAAACTCACACAAGACAAACGACAAAAAGCGGCAAAAAATGATAAAAGAAAAACTCACCCAAAAAAGCGAAGACAATGCTCCGAAGGTTCCTTGATCTCCTCGAGATTGTTAGAGCTTGATGATCAAATGTACAAATGAGCTCTAGAGGTGTCCATTACATAGAATTGAGTAAATTGGAATTTATGACGTGCATGCCTAAAGTCAAGGAAAAGGTGACACTTGGTAGAAGTTTCTAAAAATAGAAAAAGTGCCTCCTTCGGGATACTAAAAATACATCCCTATTTCCTAGGGATTTTCCCCTTTAGTTTTCTTTCTTTTCCAGGGGGAAACTTGCCATGCATACTGTTGGGAAAGATTGCGTAGTTCTGGGGAACTGGGAAACATTCTCTCTCAGTGTGCATTGCTCAGTTTCTGAGCTTAGTGATGTTGGGTGTGTGTTATATTCTTTCCAAGAAATGATGGTTTTCTGTCCATGGTATTTTTGTAGATCTGGTCAAGGGAACTACGGTTATGTTTTAATCCAGGGTTAATGGATTGGGGTTTATGGATACTTCGGCATGTATATATATGTATTGTAACATTGAAAGGAATATAACAAAAAATCAATCTGATAGTCTTGATTTTGGGATCTAGGGGAAAATCTTTGCATATATCTGTTTTATGTTTTATGCTCTCGCCATTGTTTATTTTCTGTTTTAAGAATTCGTATGCAGGTAATTTCTGTACGGGGTTAAAACCTACATTTGGTATTGGAGATGTTTTGGCTTCAAGGGGATGCCTTTGCTACTGAGGGGCTTTTCTTGGGCCTGTGGTAGACCCTATTCAATGGGAGATTTGCGGGATCGATTCTTGTGGTGAAAGAATATGGTGAGAAATAGAAAGATAGAGATCGAGAAATTTAATGGTCAGAGTTTTGAGTTATGGAAACTCAAGATGGAGGATCTGCTCGTGGATAAATATCAGTGGATCGTGGTAAATCCAGGTACTAAACCAACGACAATGTTTGATGAAGACTGGAAGAAGTTGGATTGGAACGAAAAGAGCACAATATGGTTGTGTATCTTAGATTAAGTATTGTTGAATTTATCAGGGGAAGCTTTGGCGAAGGCTTTGTGGGACAAGTTAGGGACTTTGTACCAATCTAAGTCTCTGGTGAATAAATTGTTCCTATGGAAAAAGTTGTATAACTTGAGGATGAAGGATGGAGACTCAGTGACAGAGCATCTGAACGCGTTTAATACTATGGTAAGCCAGTTGTTATCTATTTATATAAAAATTTCAGATGAAGATAAGTGCATCAGTTTTTTGTGTTCTCTACCAGATTCGTGGGATAGTCTGGTTGTTGCAATAGGTATCAATGTGACTACCTTGCAGTTTGATGAAATAGTCTCATCCTTGATATCAGAGGAGATGAGATGGAAAAATATGGAGGGCCAGAATGGTGATGCCTTGTCTTTATGAGGAAGGTTGAAAAAAAAATAAAAAATAAAAAATCCTCGAGTGGGAGATCTAAATATATAGGGAGATCTACATCTCTAGGAAAACCTGTAAAGGTGTGCTGGAAATGTGGAAAGGAAGGGCAGTTCAAAAGGGACTATATATCTAAAGCTTCTTAGAAAGGAAAGGGATTTGATGATGCTCCTTCTGCAAAGGTGAAAACCACCTCAGATGAAGGTGGGGATGTGTACCTGGCTTTTTCTTCAAGTACACATGTAGATCATGAGACATGGTTGATTTACTCAAGTGCATCCTTTCAGTTCACTCCCCACAAGGAGTGGTTCTGCGAGTATGATAAATATGATGGTGGTGATGTCTTCTTAGGGGATGACAGGAGGGCTAGAATTGTCGATCGCGGAGAAGTCAAGTTGAAGCTTCAATGTGGGAGGATTAGAACACTTCCGGGTGTTCAGCATATTCCTGCATGGGATAGAAATATGATTTCTATAAGAAAACTGGATGATGCAGGTGTAAAAATAATGTTCAAGAAAGATTTTTGCAAGATGGTTCAGGGAGCACTTGTATTGATGTGGGGATTTTGGATTGGAACTCTGTATAAGCTTCAGGGTAGCACTATTATTGATAGGTGCAAAAGTTCTGTGTTTCCTAAAAGTGGAGAAGAAAATCTAGTGGTCTTTAGATAAAAGACCATGTTATGGCATCAAAGGCTTGGACATATTGGAGAGAAGGGCCTTCAAATACTTCATGGTAATGGTACGGTAGAAGTATGTATAATTTCTCTCTGGATTTTGATTTCAATGAAAATTGTGTATATGGGAAGCAGAATCGGGTGAGTTTCCCCTCTGGTATTAAGAGGGTAAAACGGATGTTAGAGCTTGTGCACAGTGATGTGTTTGGACCTGTGTAGGTTCCATCACTAGGTAAGTCTTCATACTATGTATCATTTATGGATGAATTCTTAAGGCATACATGGATATATTTCCTTAGGAAGAAATCTGAAGTCTTTGACCGGTTTAAATAATTTAAGGCTCTAGCGGAAAACTAGACAGAGAAGAAGATAAAGGTGTTGAGGATAGATAATGGTGTAGAGTTTTGCAAGAAGGAATTTGAAGATTTCTGTAAGAAGTGTGGTATAGAATGGCATAAGACTACTCCATACACACCTCAACAAAATGGAGTTGTAGAAAGAATGAATAGGAGGTTGATGGAGAAGGAAAGAAACATTCTCAATGGTGTCGGGTTAGGACACGAATTCTGGGGAGAGGTGGTGGAGACTACATGTTACCTAGTCAATAGATCACCTTCATTAGCATTGGAGGATAAGACTCCACAAGAGATATGGACTGGTAATAAACCCTCTCTTTCACATCTAAGGGTATTTGGTTGTGATGCATATGTACATGTTCCAAAGGAGAAAATAACCAAGTTAGATAGTAAATTTGAAAGGTGCATCTTTATTGGGTATAAGGATGGTTTAAAAGGTTATAAGATTTGGAACCCAGAAACAAGGAAGGTTGTGTACAACTACGATGTGGTGTTTAAAGAGGTGAAAGATGTTAATAAACATGAATTCCTAGCAAAGGAACCTAAGAAGATAAGAGTTTGAGCTAAAGGAGGAGGAATCAAACTCTACAATAGAAGAGGAATTAGAAGATGAAGAGCCACAAACTCCAATTGTGAGAAGATCAATTCGTGAAAGAAGGAAGCCATAATGGTATAGTCTAGCTACTTTCTATTCAAATTTTGCTTTATCAATTACTAATGATGATCCCAGGACTATTAGGGAAGTAGTAGATTCAGAGGATGGAAAACTCTGGAAAGAGGCATGGTTGATGAAATTACATATTAGCACAAAAATAAGGCTTGGGATCTGGTGGAGTTGCCGACTGGAAGGAAACCCATTGGAAGCAAATGGGTGTTTAAGAAGAAGATGAATGCAGAAGGCAAGGTGGAGAAATACAAAGCTCGGTTGGTAGAAAAATGTTATTCCCATGTGTTGGGAGTGGATTTGGTGATATTTTTTCTCCTATTGCCAAGGTAGCTTCTATTAGATTACTTTTATCTGTTGCTACTACTTTTGATTTTGAGGTAGAACAGATGGATGTGAAGACAACATTTCTTCAAGGGGATATGGAAGAAGAGATCTACATGAAGTGACCTGAAGGCTTTGTGGTGAAGGGTAAGAAATAACTGGTATGCAGGTTAAAAAATTCTTTGTATGGGTTAAAACAGTCACCAAGGATGTGGTATAAAAAAATTTATACATATATACAGGGACTTGGCTTCACCAGAAGCAAAGAAGATCATTGTGTGTATTTTAAATTAATTGGTGACCATGTTATTTATTTGGTCTTGTATGTGGATGATATGTTTTTGATTGGAAATAACAAAGAAATTATCCAAGAATTGAAGACCCAATTGTCCTCCAAATTTTACATGAAAGATCTTGGTGCTGCAAACTATATTTTGGGCATGGAAATTAAATGAGATTGAGAAAAAAGGAAGCTCTGGTTAAACCAAAGGAAGTATGTTGAGACAATATTGCAGAGGTTTAATATGCATGATAGTAAATTGGTGAAGGTTTCTATTCCTGTTGGTGTAAAGTTATTTGTTGAATAGTGTCCCAAGACACAAGAAGAGGAAGAGGACATGTCTTGTGTTCCATACACAAGTGCAGTTGGTAGCCTGATGTATGCAATGGTTTGTACTAGACTAGACATTGCACATGCAGTGGGAGTATTGAGTAGGTTTATGTCAAAACCAGAGAAGGAGCATTGGACAACAGTGAAGCGGGTTTTCAGGTATTTGCATGACACTAGTGATTATGGTCTTTGCTACCAAGGAAGATCAGGATTGGACAAAGTTTTGAACATCTGTGGCTTTGTTGATGCAGACTGGGTTGGAGATTTGGATCAGATAAGATCTACAAGTGGGTATGTGTTTAACCTATTTGGAGGTATAGTCAGTTGGATGAGTAAGAGACAGTCTGTAGTGGCAGTTTCAACTACAGAGGCAGAATACATGGCAGACACTCATGCAAGCAAGGAAGCAGTTTGGTTGCAAAGATTTTGTTCAAGTATAGGGTTAGTACAACGAGCTATAAGGATAGATTTTACTAGCCAGAGTGCAATTTTCTTGGAAAAGAACCCTTCTTATCATTCAAAGACAAAGAAAAATGATGTTTAGTATCACTTTGTAAGGGATATGGTTGAGGACAAAAAGTTGTTGCTGGTAAAGGTGGACACTTTGAAGAATACTGCAAATGCATTGACAAAGTCTGTGAGCACTCAGAAGTTCTCTTGGTGTAGAGAAACAATGGGCATTGCAGGGCTGGACCAATGACTAAGCTCTCCTATGGCCCCCTGTGGAAAGAACAAAACGTGGGAGAATGTTGGGTGTGCATTATATTCTTTCCACGACTAGCCGCACGTGCAGGGGGGTGATAGTCCCCCCTATTCATTGTGTCGGGTGCAACATGGGGGTCACAAGGGTGATGGCAGCCCCCTCAACCGGGGGCTTTGAAGGGGGCGGTAGCCTCCCTCTGCGGGGTTCAGGGAAGCGCCTGAGGGAATTTTTTTTTTGGACCCTATATTAGGTGGGAAAACCTACCTATGGTTTTGTGCATGGTTTTCGCACATGGTTTTGGGCATGATGGTTTTCTATCCATGGTATTTTTGTAGATTCAGTCAAGGGAACTACAATTATATTATAATCCAGGGTTAATGAATTGGGGTCTATGGATGATTCAGAATGTATATATATGTATTGTAACATTGAAAGAAATATAATGAAAAATCAATCTGGTAGTCCCAGTTTTGGGATCCAGGGGAAAATATCTTTCTATATCTTTTTTATGTTTTATGATCTCGCCATTGTTTATTTTCTATTTTAAGAATTAGTATGCAAGTAATTTCTGTATGGGGTTAAAACCTATAAGTGAGGGCTATGCAATTTTTGGGCTCAGTTTTGGGGCTTATTTCCATGCCTACGTAGTTTCTGAGCTCAAGGCTAACTTCTAGTCTAATCTGCACAATTATAATCATCAAGGTTGGCTGCCTTCCATGAGTGCACGGTTTCTGAGCTCAAGGGTGAGTGTCAATCTGAACCACACAATTCCAATTATCAAAGTTGACTACCTTCAAGGATTACACAATTTTTGTAGGGAAGCCCAAAATTGCTATGTGACTAAGTTGGGAGAAGATTCCAAAACCGAAGCATAAGACAAATTTTGGAGGGTGGTTGTAGCTACTACAACAAGGTGCTATGAGAGGATCTTCCTGTGTGTTCTTCTCCTATGGTTTTCCTCATATTTATGGTTATTTGTGTATTTTTGGATCGTTATTATTTGGTGTGTAATTTTTGGGGAAACCTGGCATTTATGTCACTTTAACAATGGCTAGTCTGTTGATTAGGAGGGTCTCCGTACTTTCTATTTCTTGTCGTCTTGGGGAGTTTCATGTCTACTCAATCTCCCTATTTGTTGTTGTATGTAATTCCAGGTTCTTTGAAAATCTAAAACTCATCTATATGTAATTTCACCTTATTAATGATATGAATTTCTAGTGCAGTTAACAAAAAAACACTACACCATCCCTGTTATATACATTTCTTTCTTCAATTGCATCACTTACTTATAATGATCCAACATACTTAACTACCATTAGGGGAATTTTGAGGTATAATATGGGCTTCCTAAAGAAATTATAAAATAATAGTGGAAATAATAAAATAATATTAGATTACATCATCAAACTTTAGATGGAAAAAAGAAAAAACTATTTTTTCAACTCATATTTTCAACTTAACTCCCTATGGGTTTTCTCAAATTTCGAGCGGAAACACTCGTTGGATGCATAATTTGATTCCTCATCCAAGGAGTACCCATGTTCCATACTTTCGATGGACCATACTACATGAAAAATGAGAAATGCATGAAAATCGTGATTGCAATCATGTGTTTTCATGTATTTATCATTTTTCGTGTAGTAGGGTCCATCGAAAGTATGCAACATGGGTACTCATTGGATGAGGAATTAAATTTTTCTTCCAACGAGTACTCCCACTTGAAATTTGGGTAAAACTTTAAGGACATGAGTTGAAAATACGATTTGAAAAAGTAGTTTTAATTTTTTTAATCTTTTTACTTTTTTACTCTGAAAATGGTGAATCATCCCCTATGATTGACATCATCATTTTGAATCCTATTGGTTCTTATAAATTTTATTTTGGTTGTACAATTTTCTTAGGAGGCCCATTTTAAACATCAAAATTCCCCTAATGATCATTATATCATAATATCTCATAAATATTCATCATCAAACAAATATATAATAAATATTTATCATGAATATTTATATCATCAAGTGACACTTCACGAATCACTTTACTCATAAAATCACAGGAAAGAGGGCATACATACAGTAATGCTAATAAATACTTTGCATTTGTAATATTTTAATGTGAGAATTTGTTATTATAGAGTCATATTCCAATTGAATTAGTTTTCCAAAACAAAATCACTTTGTATGACACAACCAAGTATAATCTATAGGAAATATTTTTATTTATAACGATTAAATGTAATTTTCTAAATTTTTTGGTTGAGTTTGTTATCTTCTTGAAGTTTGTGACTTTTGTAAAGAAATCGAATGTAATAGTTTTACTTCAATTTTTGTTTATAATTATTAAATACTCACGTATATAATAAAAGTGAATCTAATAGTTGTTTTTCAATTTTTCTATAATTATGTAAAATAATAATTGAAAAAATTGTTTAAAATTAAAAAACTAAAAATTGATGTATATAATTCACAATTTTTTTAACAATTATATAAATAAAAGTTAATAATTTTAATATTATAAATTATTAAAAAAAACATATCAATATTATCATTAATAAAAATGATGTATACTTTTCACTCTTAAGTTCATATTATTAAATTTTAACTAATAGAAAAGCCTTTCATTTATAAAGACAACACCTTCCTCGATGGGGGTGGTTATGCGGGAGGAGAGGGCTTGTTGGAAAATGTGTGAGATGGGTAACATATGTTTCCATTTGGGGGAGGCGTGGCAGTCGTCAAACGAGGGTTTTAGGTTTATACAATGCTAGTCTTGTTGTTTTAAATGCAATTTAATGGTGTTGGGGTGACCAGATTACATGAAGTGGGAGATTGGAGGAGAATTATCCTCTGCCTCCTACCTCTAGATTCTTCTATGATTGGAGTTTGGTGTTTCTCGTTCTATGGATTCAGAGTCTCAATTTTTTATTCATTTGGAGTTCTAGTTGTATGTTGGTTATCGTTGGGTGGTTGCAGAGTATGGGTCTGTATTTTGAATCATGTCCAGACCTTTGGTAGCAAGTTTGGAGGTACTTCTCTACTCTTTTGTGGTTCTGAATTGTATCAACAATGTTTTTTCTATTTTATGGGTGCTTGCTGCATGGGTCAGAGTTTTGCCAATTATGTTATCTTTGTTTCAGGTTGTTTCCTTTGGTTGCACTTATATATTGCTACTGTTATCCTTCGGCTCTAGGAAGTGGAGGCTATTCTGGATAGTGTCTGATTTTTCCTAGTTAGTTTTGTTGAGTCTTTTAAGTGTTGGATTCTCCCTTGTTCTTGGTCAAAGTATTGATTGTTCCCTTTCCCTTAGTCTTCGTCAGTCTTTTTGTTTGGTCAGGTATCAGGGATTTTCTTGTTGTAGGACTCTGTGTTGTGGGGAATTCGATAATTTGTTGGGGCTTGGTCCTCTAGTGTGACAAGTGGGTGAAAACCTACTAATCTCATTAACACGCTTATCGATCCCACTGACCATTTGGTGGATAATGCACAGGATTTGATGATCATATCATCTTATTAGGACTAGCTTTCATTGGTCTTATGTTTTTTTCTTTGATTTTGGTCATCTATCTCTAGTGTTGTTATGTTATGGTTAGTCATAGATGTCGGGTGTGGGACTATATCATTGAATTGTTTGCAGGATTGAGGCACTTAAATTTTTCATTATTATGTATGCCCATGACTTACTACTTACACTCTCATGTCCATGTCATTCATGAAAGTCATTATGTTAGTTTGGACATTGATTTTGATATCTTTGGTGGTCATTGCGGTATTGGTCTCTTTGGTTATATGAATGTGTTAATGACCACCCATTCACAGAGCTTATGGCAAGCAGGTTTTCTATTTTTGGGTGCTATGAGAAGATTTTACTATGTGTTCTTCTCCTACGATTTTGCTCGTATTTATGGTTAACTGTGTGTTTTTTTATCACTACTCTATGGTGTTTGATTTGTGGGGAAACATGGTGTTTATGTCACTTTGAAAATGGCTAGTATGTTGAAATATTCAGTATTGACTAGGAGGGTCTTTGTACTTTTTGTTTCTTTTCATCTTGGGAAGTTGCCTGTCTACTCAGTCTCCCTATTTGTTGTTGTATGTTACATGAAATTATATGAGAATGTAACACTCCTCAGACCACCATATGACATTGGAGTAAAATAATAGGTATGGAAACCATAGTATTTATAAATGAATATAATCTAATAAATAATAAAAATTAAACCAAGAATTGACCAGTTGGTAATGCATTTATTTATGGAAATTTCGTTACAAGGTAACGAACTTCATCTCAGGAAGGGCTCACTGAAACAAGATATTAGGGATTGGGGGAGTGACCATTGCAATGGAAGTTGAGGAGATGTGTTCAAAATACGAGACATCAATGTTGTGCAACCTAAAAAGAAAATGCGTGAAACATAGCAGTGATTGCATGAATCCTTAATACGTTCCTTTTCTGGTTGTTGCTACATAGTTTGGTGTTGATAATGTGTGGGAACTCGCATACACAAGTAGAAAGCTCTTAGTATGGAATTTTTATAGAGGTGAAAAATAGTCCAATGAGCATACAAAAGAATCATACGATGAATGTCATCTCACCCCTACTCCAAAATTAGACTATATGATTGCTTCCATGTCCCGTTGAGTGATTAAAGACTGAGAAGGGGTTATACCTTGAGGTATGTGCATTTGCCTCTTGGTGAAACTTCTACAGATTATTGTGCAAGAGACAAAGATGATTTATCTTATGTTCTTAAAATTAACGCATGAGTTCTTGGAAGATTAAGATAAATCTTTGGAAATATTTGCATATTAACTTGAAAAAAAGGGATAAGATAACAAGAGTAATCTTTGAAAAAATGATTTACATATTATTTTGAGAAAAAACATAAGATAAATTAACCAGGTAACTCTTGATAAATTTTTATGGGTTGTAAACAAAAGGAAATTAATTCAATTAATTTCTGGAAAACAACCCATGAATCTGTGTGCGTAGAAATCATAGGTTACCCATGTTGTTGTCCTGAAGGGACTCAGGAAATTTGTTGTTCTTGCATGAAAAGAAGAATCCATTATGATAGATTTCTTGGAAGGAAAGTTATATATATAGCTACATGCATAAAATTAACATTTATTATGTTAGCATTTCTATTTTTATTAGTTACTGAAAATAATTTATTGGAAAAGAATATGGATATATTTGCATAAAAGAAAACTAGTTGTTAGGCATTTGAATTCTTGGGAAAAATTATACATGTTTGCGTGCAAGGAATAATTCTTGTGCATTTAAGAAGTCAGCGTATTTTTAATAAGAATGAATGTGAACTTTTCTTTAGAAAATATAAAGAAACTGAGTTGTTTTATTAAAAAAAAATCAAGAATTATGTGTGGAAAGTTAGACTATTAATTTATTTGAAGTTATTCACATGATTCCTATGCATTAGATTCCTAAAGAGAACCATTATACTCTTAAAATAGGAATATGTTCTTATTTTATTAGATTTTCTAGATGAGAAATATGCACAAAATAGAACTCTTACGTTTTATATTTTTTGAGAGGAAATAAGTTTATTTACATGCACACAATATAAATACTATGTTTGATATTTCTTGAAAAGAAATATGTTATTTGTTTGCACAAAAAATAGAAATATTTTATTTGAGCTCTTGAAACAAGATATGATCTTTGCATCCATGAAAAGTACATCTATGATGTTGGATTCTTTGAAAAGAAATATGCATGGAAATAATATAATTATTGTGTTAGAACTTTTGAAGAGGAACGAGAATTTGTGTGCAGAAAAGAAAAATTATTATTTTAGACCTTGGAAGAGAAACAAGTAATTGCATGCAATAAATTAATTAGCTTTCCTTTTGAAAAACACAGATATCTGCACGCAAGAAACAATAACTAACACATTAAAATTATTTTAGAACAGAGCATGCATGTGTGTGTACAATAGACTTTGTATATAGCTTTATCTTGGGAAATATGCTTTTGGAAAAGGGACATGCATTTGCATGCATGATAATAGAATGTATTATGTTAGATTTCCCTTAGAAAGGGACATGCATTTACATGCATAATAATAATAATAATAATATTATATTATATTGGAAAGATTACTTAGTTACATGCACAAATAAAAAGCTGAGGGGCAAGGTTTCTTTGAATAAGTTTTATCTAATTACATGCATCGAAATCAAAGCTAAGATGCTAGTATCCTTTAAATGAAAATGGATAGTTACAGTGGTTTTCCTTTGGAAAAGAACATGTTCTTGTGTAAGAAGGATCATAGTAATGTGGTATTTATTTAGACATGCTTTGATAATTATTTGCTTATAATTAATGCATGAGTAGTGTTGTTAAAAGAAGCATGTTGCGATATTTTATTTACATTTCATGTAGGCCCATGAATAGATGTTGAAGAATCACTATCAAAGATTGATTATTGGTTGATTAATACTTTATGGAATCATGATATCAATGTTTTTTTATGAAAGCAATGGCAGGAAATGATGGTGACTTGTGCAAAGGATTGTAGAAAATCTTGTAGATTCACAAGCTCATGCAATTTACTAAAGCATGGGACAAGAATCTACTTCTACTTTCAACCAACGGAAGCCAATAGATCGATGAAAACAATAAGAACAAGAAGAAGATAAATCAATGGAACATGACACAAGATGTATCTGGGGAAAGCCACTGCTGAAAACCACACTATTTGTATTGCATATATCAGAAATATGAGTGAAGATACAAATTTTGTTCTCACTCGAACAATTCCACACAAGTATGTTCAACTCTCTCAGTGCACAAGCTAGCTCTTGGCAAACACTTAGCCAATTCTGCAGCTCTCCAAGCCCCTATCTCCTTGCGCAATCCCTATGGATGAATAGCCCATATTAATGGGAATCCAATGCATCCAAAACCGTGCAATCCAAACTAGGTCCAGTTCCTGATTGCATGCATGATCTATACAACTCAGTAAATCATACAACTGGTACTACATTGTCCCTGCACTCTAGTCTCAACTGGGTCTTTCTCTGAACTAACATTGATGAGTTTCTCATGAAGAAATCTTCAGTTAATTGGAGTAGCACTAGTGGATGCATTAGTGCACCAACTAACTGTTAGTCCTCTATTATCTCCACAAATAGTTTGGAACTAATTTAACTAAACTCAACTCAGTAAAATGAGTAATATAATTTCCAACTCAATTTAAACTCATACTAGACCCCTAAAACTTAGGGATAACATATACATGACTACAGAAATACTTCCAACTAGAAATTCCTAAGATAATTAAGCTAATTAAACTTAATTAATTATTTACAAGTTGCTATGAGAATATAATTCGATTTTAATTCTCAGTTTAATTCAAGGACAAATTAAACTAGAATTTCTTGTTGTCATTTCTCAACACTGCCTCTCAACAAGAAAGGGATTATCAGCTACCCTAATCCTATCTCTATGAAACTCGAATTTACATCTTGACAATGCCTTTGTCAAAATGTCAGCATCTTGCTCCTCCGTGGGAATGTACTCTAACAACATAACTTGCCTTAATACACAATCTCTGAGATGATGATATCGGATATCAATATGCTTGGACCGATCATGAAAAACTGGATTTTCAGAGAGTTTAATACAACCCTAATTATCGCAATAAATCACAGTTGGATCCATCTGCTAACCAAAAAAACCAACCAGGATCTTCCTCATCCAAATGGCCTCACATGCTGCTTGACTCACAACCATGTACTCTGCCTCTACCGAACTGAGTGCAACCAATCTTTGTTTCTTAGTGTACCAAGAAACTGTCGCTGACCCAATACTTAAGATCCCTCCTGATGTGCTCTTCCTGTCAGATGGACTCCCTGCCCAATCTGCATTGGTGAAGCCTTGAGGTTTCACTCCCTCTATCCGTCTGTACCATAATCCATACTGAGAAGTGCCCCTAAGGTATCTCAACACATACTTTTCCACCTTCCAATATAGCTTGGTAGGCCTAACCATCGCTTGACTAAGCTGGTTAAATTCATAGCACATATCTGGTCGTGTGTTCACCAAGTACATGAGTGAACATACAAGCTGCCTCTAAACAATAGCTTCCACTACCCCTGAAGTAGCATCCTCCTTCCTCGAGTTACCCACTATAGGAGTCTCCATGGGTTTGCTACTTTCCGTGTCAAATCTCCTAAGTATCTCATTGGAATACTTGCCCTGAGACACAAAAAACTCCCCATATTCCTGTCATAACTCCATGCAAAGAAAGTAATGCATGATCCCCATGTCTTTCATCTCAAACTCCCTTGCAAGGTCCTCCTTCCAAGATTTGATCAGCTGATCATCACCTGTTAGTATGAGATCATCAACATAAAGTACAATGATCAACAACTTACCTTCCACCACTATGTGGTACATGTTCGCATCTGCTTCACTGTTTGTGAAGCCCAACCCAGTGAAGTAGCTATCTGTCCTGGTGTACCAAGCATGAGGTGCTTGTTTCATCCCATACAACGCTCTCTTAAGCTGGCACACATGTGACTCACTATCAAAGGTTTCAAAACCTTCAGGCTACCCTATGTACACCTCTTCCTCAATCATGCCATTAAGGATGTTTGTCTTCACATCCATCTATTGTATCTTCCAACCCATCTATGCTGATAATGCCAAGATAGATCTCATTGATGAGTATCTTGCAACAGGAGAAAAAGTCTCATCATAGTCAATCCCCTCTACCTATGAAAAGCCACGGGCCACAAATCTAGCCTTATGCTTCTCCACACTACCATCTAAAGCCAACGAGAGCTCTCCACTGACTTGTCCTCCAATCTCGGGACCACATCCCAAATACTGTTACGAACTATGAAGTCATACTCCTCCACCATGACATCAACCCAAACCGGCTATTGTACTGCTTCCTTAAAGGAATATGGCTCAGTCCCAGCATATTCGCCCATAAGAGCCATGTATCTAGTGTACCTCTCAAGTGACCTCCTTTGCCTGTGCTGAGAAGTGGGTGCTCCCACATTCTCCTGTGCATCATCCAACAATTTGTTAGCCTCTCTGGTATGCTTTCTTCCCTCTCTAGAAGACTCTTCCTGAGTGGATGTCTCCACTCCCAGATCCTCTGCATGTGGTTGCTCCATATCAATATGAGGTTCCTCAACCTTAGGAGCTAAAAGCTCCTCATTCGCATGTAGCTCAAGCTCCCTCTAAAGGGAAACTTGCATGGACTTCTCCTCATTGAATCTGATGTCCTTGTGAACCACTATCATCATGTTGGGTGGCAAGTACACCCAATAGTTGTGAGGTGTATTAGTGTACCCCACAAATATCCCCAACTTTGTTGTCAGCTCAAGCTTCTTCCATGCATCTTTGGTCACATGGAAATATACCGATGACCCAAAAATCCTGAAGTGACCAACATTTGGTCTCTTACCAGAATAACCCTCCTCTGGTGTCTTCATCTCAAGTATCTGATGTGGACTACGATTCTGAACATAAATCGTTTTGTTGCATGCCTCAACCCACAAGTGTAGTGGTAGGCCATGATCATGCAACATTTACCTCGTTGCCCCTACTATGCTTCTGTTATTCATCTCAGCCACCCCATTCTGTTGAGGGTTATGCGGTGATGTCAACTCTCGTTTAATCCCTTCTGCTGCACAAAAGTTCTTAAACTCGTTTGAGACATACTCACCATCATTATCACTCCACAGAGCTTTAACCTTCTTGCCCGACTCTTTCTCCACTAATTATTTAAACTCACAAAACTTTGTAAAATTTTGATCCTTTTCCTCCATGAAAATATCTAACATTTACGAGAATAGTCATCAACAAATATAACATAATACATGTATTTGGCTGTGGATTCTATCGAGAATGGTCCACACACATTTGAATGGACTCTCTCTAAAATAGCCTTTGCTTGACTGTCTCTGTCATGAAAGGAAGACTTGGTGTATTTTCCCAAAGTACGCCCCTTGCATGTATCAACTTACTCAAGCATACCTTTGGGAAGACCGATAGATATCTGCTGCAATATCTTCAAAGCTCCATGATGCAAGTGGCCCAATCATCTGTGCCACAACTCACCAACATCTCGGCTTTGCACCCTTTCTTCTTTTGTGCTCAAAGAAGCACACTCCTCTACCTCCAACTTATAGAGATTCTTCACTTGAATCCCTATCTTCTTTACCTCACCTGTGGCTATGTGTCGAAGGAATGCCTTTCCTTTCAAGAAGATCACATCATAGCCTCTATCCTCAAGCATGGAAATGGATACCAAGTTATTCTTCAGCCTGGGCACATACATAACATTCCTCAAGGTGATTGGAGCCCCATGCTCCCTCTAAAAAGTAATCATGCCCAATCCAGTTACACTATACTTCCTGTCGTCACCCATCTTGATATGCATTCGGAGATGTTTCTCCTCCAGGTCACTGAATAACTCCTTGATACTAGTCATGTGGAATGAAGCTCCATTGTCTAAGTATCATACACTTCCCATAATTAATGACACCATGCATACAATGAGGAAAAAGTCCAATTCGAATTGAGAGGCCAAAGCCTCACCCGCCGCTCCTCCTGAGGACTTCTTATTGGACTTCTTGAGTGGAAAATTTGTAGCAAAATTGACAACCTCATCATAATTAAAGCACTTAAATTTCTTCATGTCTTTCTTCTTACCTACATGATAAGAATCCAATTTTGAATGGGAAGCTTTCCCTTTCCCCTTCTTCACCTTAATACCTAAAGCACAATTCTCTTCATCATCAGTCTTTGATGAAGAGCCATCCCTGGTGTTTCTCCTCATCTCCTCCTGGATCAAATCCAACCAAAGTCATTGATCTGAAATGTTGGGAAAACTTGTTAATTCTATGCAATATCCCTCATCAATAATTTAAAAATGTGTTTAGGATTGTCTCATTTAACCAAATTGTGAAGGATTATGTGTCAAGTGTTATGTGCCTTTTATGAGAAATTTATGAGATTAATTAGCTATTTAAAACACATGTATAACAAGTAAAATGGTAGAGAAATAAAACACAACAACTCATAACACAAAGTTGATAAAGGAGTTCACCCCTCCCGGACTACATCTCCTTGGACCTGCTTCAATGGTTAGGCCCTGTTTGGATTAATGGTCAATTCTCTGATTACATGCACCTGTAGTGCTCCAATGGCTTTTCAACCTGATCCGTTGGATTCAAAAGACCCAGAAACCCCAAAATTCACCCTCCAAGCTCTGCAATTGGACTCCAGATGATCTAGGCTTGACCTCCTCTCCTGGTGGCCCAAGGCTTCCTTAAACTTCAACGTAGAAAATTCATGTACAGAAGTGTCTTTCTGCCTCTGAAACCTATTTCATTGTGTTCAGAACATCCAAATAATCTAGGAATGACTCTTTCTGAGGAAAAATTGGTCGAAAATTGCCAAAGTTATGGCTTCTTCAGTTTTTCCTAGGAAATCTCCACTAAATCTTGAAAAACTCGAGTTAACTCCACCAAATTTGGAGTTAGCTCCGGATTTGTCGGATCTGCCACAAATACGTCAAATTAAACTGCGCTTAATTAATGGATAACCACAGATTAATTAGCACTAATCCTCCACTTAGCGCTTAATCCACAGTTAGCATAAAATGCTAGCGGTTACTGTTTCAAGGTTGGTCACATGCTAGCGGTTTATCTGGTGGTTAATGCTACGTGACAGTCGCGTAACCGCTGGCGGTTAAGTTTGCAATTCTGGTCACATGAGAGGTTAATTCAAGCGGTTAATGCTAGTGATTAACTCCAAATCCGCTGGCAGTTAACAAACGTGGTCACATGGGAGAGGGTTAACGCAAGCAGTTATCTCCCAAACTCCACGGTTTAACACTTTAAAATGCATTTGCACCCATAGTATGTTAAGAAACACATGTGTGGTATGGTAGTAGAGCATTGTGCTTGTTCAAGCAAGGTCATGGGTTTGAATCCCCGGCCTGCCCATAAAAATTTTACCCGACCTTTGAGAGGGCATGTGGCGGCCTCCAGGCTTGCCACGTGTCACCCTCTCATTGGTCCACCCAAAATTTGTTTGACCAATAATGTGTTGCCAAGTGTCAATGTGATTGAGCCACCTGTGGGAATATTCCTTGGAATATTCTTTTTGTTGACTTGGTTGTACGGATGCCTTGTCAGCATCCCAGTCAGCCTATACCAAAATTCGCATGTTTGACCAAACGATCAGAATGCAGTATCTTTCTCATACGAACTCCATTTTGAGTGAAACGAGTTCCGTTGGGATCATATCTCCGAGATAGATGTGGTCATTCAGGTTTTGATCGATTCTGAGCACTTTTATTTTTGAGAAAATTTTTTCCCTTAATCCAGATTCCGATCACTCCTTCCCACTGACAGGATTTTGGACACACAAAAGCTAGTTATCTGATGAGAGCTAAATACTCTTCTCCTTCCCAAGTTCTATCAATTCATTCTACCTAGAAAAATCTCCATGACAACCACTTGGTTTCACTGACATGCCTTGCCTTGCAAATGGCTTGGCACTTCAACCAATGTTCTCCTTTTATTGCTGACCCAATCCAACAATTGATGGCTGCTTTCTGATTAAACACCGTGGTATACCAAATCGATCCTTCGGTGCTTGGAAAGATGATTGATGGCCTTCCCATTGAGAATCATGTTCCTCCTTTGCAACACATGCATTCGATGAAAGCTTCTCCTTGGAAACCACTTTTCCAAGTTAAGCCCATCTGAGTGAACTACAACAATGAGTTCCAATATCAGTAATAACAAGAAAATAAATGACCAATATTTCACCTCCATAGTTCCAAACTCCACATCTGGAAGAATTCATTCACCATCTCTTTCGCTTCTTGGCGTCAACACATCAAATCACATTGTAGACCATTTGATGTTTTACAAGGGCTGTAATTTTTTTTGGCAGTTTTGCCCACTTTCGCTTCTTGATTCCATCATCCTCCAGTATTAACATTCTTCTCATGTCATGATTTTATAATGAAGGCTAATCATGAGCCCCTTTCTCAAGCGTGAACTTTTCAAAATCTTGCAACATCTTGTCACGATAAACACCATTAAAATTGAAAAACACTCATGCAAGAATATAACTTGATGACCTCTTCCTTTTGCTTCTTCAAAGAAAAAAATGTCACATCATGTGAACATCACCATGTACTCTTAACATCTTGGTGTATAAACCATCTTGGTGTTTAGTTGATGGTTTACTAAACACAAGTTGACAAAACATGCTTCATCAAAGTAACTAACTCTCAAATCAAG
Organism: Pinus tabuliformis; assembly: GCA_031772625.1. NCBI lineage: Eukaryota > Viridiplantae > Streptophyta > Pinopsida > Pinales > Pinaceae > Pinus > Pinus tabuliformis. The sequence goes on along the minus strand of CM062816.1, from coordinate 1,257,965,065 downwards.
CAAAAACATGTACAACAACTTGATGATTTACAACAAGAATTCCACATTCTCATGAAACAATTTGTCAGATATCCCTTTCATCTTTGGAGACAAAATCAACTCTTCCAAGTCGATATAACATACATGTAACAATCAATCGACCACACAAGCCGACACTCATGCATGTGAAAATGATCAACATTCTCAAGTTGACAACATACATGTTAACAAAGCAATCAACCAACACAAGTCAATCACTCATGCATGTTCAAGCACAATGAAACTATTAAAAATTACATTGTTCACACACACAAACTCTCATGCATGTATAACAATTCTCAACTTTTTCACAAGTACAAGAATCCCATTGGTATGTACGAGTACATAAATAGCAAAAATGACCAAATTTACTGCAATGAGTCAACATACTCCACTTTCGAACACCTTCTTGGCATAAACATGCAAGTTCAATAATGCAACATGCATGCAAATTTGTAGTTGCAAATTTCCATCTTTGTTGCATCTAAGTGAGTCAACATAACTCTACTTTTCCAACATCTTGCTTCATGCAATATGCAACATACTTTCAGGAGAAAAGAAATGCATCCAAATAACAAGGAAATGAATCAATAAAGCAAGATTTGCATCAATTATCAAAATAAATGCAAGTCCTTAATTGGTTAAGAAATCTAACCATCTATTTCCAAACCATTTCAATGGCGATTCTTTCAGCTGCACTTCATCATGTGTATCATCCTGACCCACATCAATTATGGAATCCTCTTTTCCATTCTTTCCAAAATCTCTCTCCACCTTCTTCAAATGTTGTGGATGACTTGTTGGATGCAAATTCCAACACTTGTCTACAAGATGACCCTGCTTACGACAATGAGTGCAAAATAATTGTATCTTCTTTTCAACATTGTTTCCATTATCCAATGGACCTTTGGCTTTTTGTCTCTTTTTTTTGAAGTTTCCTGTGTATGGCTATCCTCTTCCAACACCTTGAAATAGTATGGTTATTCAAACCACAAAAGGAACATGTAAATTTTCTCCAAATCTTATGTGAATATTTACCATGTTTATCATAATCAAAAGAAACTTGATTAAAGGCAGATTTATACCTTGAACATTCACCTTTGTCGCCTTCTTGAGGAGGTGAATTTGATGAGGTAGTAGCTCTCTTCGGAATAACAACAATGGTTTCAATGACCTTAGAGCTTTCAACATTGTTTTCCATTTCCACTAGTTGCATGCTTATGAGCATCCTCTTGCAAAGTGGGTATAAAACTTTTGCATTCATCATGAACACAAACTTCATAAGCTTGAATTAATGAACATGTAATGAAAGTCCTTCTTGGAACACCTTCATGTGACTCCTTGGCTTTGGAGCATTCTCCATCATGTTTTCCATAACCAAGACCCAAATACCTAGGCCTTTCCTCAACAACAATTGGCTCAACTATGCCTTGTGCATGTTTTCCTAACCCTTTACCTTCATAGCCCATATTCATCAATAATTTGGACCCTATTCCTCTAATGTGTCTTTCAAAAGCACCAAAACATTCATTTTGAGAGGAAATTGAATATAAACTTGAGTTGCATACCTCATTTTCATGCATATACATGGCTACGGTTTCCTTTGCATCATGGAGTTGAATCTCCATCTCATGCATCTTTTCAAGAAGCTCTTGCTTCTCCTCCTTCATGGCCATCAAATCCTCTTGAAGTATAGTGTTCTCCTTCCTATCTTCATACAACTCTTTCACCATATCTCTCATGATGATAATCTCTTGCAACATCTCTTCATCAAAGAGTCTTTCTAAGGAAGATGGATTAGAAACATCACTTATTGAAGCTGCCATCACATAAACTTGCACATATAAATTTTCCTTGTACACATACAAAACCAATAGCTAATTTTCTAGCTAACCTTGGCAAACCATATCAGGGTTAAATTGAGCTAAACAGTCCTCTGATACCAACTTTATCTGAAATGTTGGCGAAACTTGTTAATGTTATGCAAGCTCCCTCATCAGTAATTTAAAAATGTGTTTAGGATCGTCTCATTTTGACCAATTTGTGAAGGATTATGTGTCAAGTGTTATGTGCCTTTTATGAGAAATTTATGAGATTAATTAGTTGTTTAAAACACATGTACAACAAGTAAAATTGTAGAGAATAAAACACAGGAACTCATAACACAAAGTCGATAAAGGAGTTCACCCCTCCTGGGCTACATCTCCTTGGACTTGCTTCAATGGCTAGGTCCTCTTTGGATTAATGGTCAATTATATGATTACATGCTTCTGCAGTGCTCCAATGGCTTTGCAACCTGATCCATTGGATTCAGAAGACCTATAAACCCCAAAAATGACTCTTCAAGCTCTGCAATTGGACTCCAGTTGATCTATGCTTGACCTCCTCTCCTGGTGGCCCTAGGCTTCCTTAAACTTCAACATAGAAAAATCACCTACAGAAGTGCCTTTCTACCCCTGAAACCTGTTCCATTTTGTTTAGGGCATCCAAATCATCTAGGAATGACTATTTCTAAGCCAAAGTTGATCGAAAATTGCCAAAGTTATGGCTTCTTCAGTTTTTCCTAGGAAATCTCCACTAAATCTAGAAAAACTCGAGTTAACTCCATCAAATTTGGAGTTAGCTCCGGATTTTTTGGATCTACAAAAAATCCACCAACTTAAAATGCACTTAATTAATGGATAACCATGGATTAATTAGCACTAATCCTCCACTTAGTGTTTAATCTGTAGTTAGCATAAAATGCTAGCGGTTAGTGTTTCAAGGTTGGTCACATGCTAGTGGTTTATCTGGTGGTTAATGCTACCTAGAGGTTACATAACCACTAGTAGTTAAGTTTGTAGTGCTGGTCACATGAGTGGTTAAGTCTAGTGGTTAATGCTAGTGGTAAACTCCAAATCCCCCGACGGTTAACAAATGTGGTCACATGGGAGAGGGTTAATGCAAGTGGTTATCTCCCAAACTCCACAGTTTAACACTTTAAAATGCATTTGCGCCCATAGTATGTTAAGAAACACATGTGTGGTATGGTGGTGAAGCATTGCGATTGTCCAGGCGAGGTCACAGGTTCGACTCCCCAGCTTGTAGATAAAACTTTTACTCGACCTTTGAGAGGGCATGTCGCGGCCTCCTAGCTTGCCACTTGTCTGCCTCTCGTTGGTCCACCCAAAACTCCTTTGACCAATAACGTGACAACAAGTATCAAGATGCGATTGAGCCACCTATGGGAATATTCTTTTTGCTGACTGGGTTGTACGGAAGCCTAGTCAGCATCCCAGTCAGCTTGTACCAAAATTCGTCTTTTTGACCAAACAATCAGAACGCGATATATTTCTCATACGAACTCCATTTTGAGTGAAGTGAGTTGCATTGGGATCATGTCGCCAAGACAGATATGGTCGTTCAGGATTTGATCGATTCCAAGAACTTTTATTTTTGAGCAAATTTTTGCCCCTAATCTAGATTTCGATCAGTCATTCCCAATATGGCAGATTCTCCCAATCATTGATAGAGTCCTAATAACTATGCCAACTCTTTGGGAGTCCTAGAAGAGAAAGACTCACCATATCATCCTCGGCAAATGTGATTCCAACACTTTCAAGTTCATCACGACATTGAGTGAACTTGGTCAAGTATTTTGGAATAGTTTCGCCTTTCTCCATTTTGATTTTTGAAGTTTGTCCTTCAGTGCCAATTTTCTTTGGTCATTGTTGTTTTGATACAAGTCCGTCAATACTTTCCACATAGCATATAGAGTTTCCTTTCCATGGAGACTCGAGACAATGTGGTCTCGAACTCCCTCAAGGATTATCTGCCTTGCCTTCGCCACACACTTCTTCCATTTGGCCAAATTTTCTGCATCTGATGCTGCTAGCTTAGGAATTTCTTGATCAACGAATTATTTCAAGCCATTATCCTCTAGCACATCCTCCATCCTGTCCCTCCAGGCTATAAAATTCAAGCTGCCTTCCAAGGCATACTCGAGTCGCAAACCGTAGAACCCCATCTATCGATCCTGAAGTATGTATTGCGAATTCGAATTTCACCTGTAACCCAAAACTAAAAACTTTGAAATCTCCTATAGTATATTGTTCTCAGCCCTGATACCATGTATAAAATCATGTATATTCACAAACTCATGCAATTTATTAAAGCACAGGACAAGAATCTACTTCTACTTTCAACTAGCGAAAGCTAATAGATCGATGAAAACAATAAGAACAAGAAGAAGATAAATCAATGGCACATGACACAAGATGTATCTAGGGAAATATAATACTCAAAACCATGCTATATATATTGCATATATCAGAAATATGAGTGAAGATATAAATCTTGTTCTCACTAGAACAATTTCGAACAAGTATGCTCAACTCTCTCAGCTCACAAGCTAGCTCTTGGCCAACACTTAGCCAATTTTGCAGCTCTCCAAGCCCATATTTCCTTGCATAATTCCTATGGTTGAATAGCCCATTTTAATGGGAATCCAATTCATCCAAAGCTAGTAATCCAAACTAGGTCCAGTTCCTGATTGCATGCATGATCTATACAACTCAGTAAATCATACAATTAGTAGTACATTGTACCTGCACTGTAGTCTCAACTGGGTCTTTCTCTAAACTAACATGCTTGAGCTTTTCATGAAGAAATATTTAGTTAACTGGATTAGCACTAGTGGATGCATTAGTGCACCAACAGACTGTTAGTCCTCTATTAGTTCCGCAAAAATTTTGGAGCTAATTTAACTAAACTTAACTCAGTAAACTGAGTGATCTAATTTTCATCTCAATTTAAACTCATACTGGACCCCTAAAACTTAGGGAGAAAATATACATGACTACAGAAAGACTTCCAACCCGAAATTCCTAAGCTAATTAAGTTAATTATGCTTAATTAACTATTTACAAGTTCCTATGAGAATAGAATTCGATTTTAATTCTCAGTTTAATTCAAGGACAAATTAAACTAGAATTTCTTGTTTCCATTTCTCGACAAGGATATATTATGTTTAACATTGTGGCAGGTAAAGAACTAATGGTCCATGTAGATGAGTGCGAGCTACAAGATGGTCCACTAATGGAATAACTAGGACACAAAGATATAAAGATTGAATATTTGTGGGTATATGATATCATGATGATTGTAATAGCTTTTAGCTATACATGTTGTATTTAAATGATATTTCCTTGTAAAATTTTATGACAATGGTTAAGGGATGAACTTCCTTATAATCCATTGAGTGAGGGGTGAACACCCACACGAGCATTTAATAATAAAATTAAATGTTTATTGGTTTTCACCCTACAAGGTTTCTAGGGTATATCGGTGTCTAATGATGTGGTTTCCTGTTGTGTTACTTTTATGATGTGGATTCCTTGCATGATTTGAGGTTTATAATATAAAGTATGTGATTAACTAATCTAGTTAAAGGAATTGTGAAAATGATGCAAGGTTACATCAGAAAGTTTATGTTAATATGCTACAATAATGGTTGTTAATGGTTATGTAACTTAATATTCCTTTACTAAAGTTACTCTATGTAACGATGAATATTCTATCTAATGTTTAATGAGGAATCTAGAATAATAATTTGGATAGATATGCGTGGGTAAATTGTGTAAACAAATTTCTAACTCCATGCATTTTCATGTGAGGTTACTAGGGGATGTTACAAGTGGTATTAGAGCTGAAGGTTACAACATTGGCGACTTTTGTGAATTGGTAAGAAGAAAAGAAGTAGAGGTATGACACTAGTCGACATCAACTCAGGTATGATTCTAACAAACTACATAACAATACGTAGTAGACTACTTTTGACATGAGATGCATGATGCATGTTTATAACCGCTTGGAAGAGTAGTAAGTAATAAAGTTTGTTGCAAAACTGTGGTAATGACATTTGAATCTTGATGAGAATAAAAGATAATAAAACCTCTGTTGCACCTATGAACAATCGCGAGCACTCACTAGTGAAAGTGAGAATTGAATACCAAACTTTTCATATATGACAACATTAATGATACATTTAATGAACATAACTAAAGCTACCATGCACTACTTATAAAGGATGAATGCATATAGTTATTCTATGTGAAACAAATGCATGAATGTAAAATTTGGGAGGATTTGTCCTTGAAGAGGACAATATGATGTTTTAAAATATATTGAAAGAAGCTCTTTAGATGCTAAAAATAAACAATGAGTTAAGTAGTGAGACTTGACTGTAATAGCTAGTTGTTGATTGAGTCTTGTCATGACTACATTAAAATGGTTGGTAGCATTGATTAGTCAGTGTTGCATGACTAACTATTAAAAAATTATATGCATGAATTGGTTTTTATTAAATCTTATTGCAAGCTGTAAATAAGTGATTATGGTAGTTACTTCATTAATGAATATTTGCATATACTTTTATGCATGAAATTATTGTATGCATAAAACTAAAATGATTGCGGAAGTGAATACTTGTTTAAATAATGCATATTTATAACTAAAAGTTCTTGAAGGTGACAAGAACTTGGATCATGATACAATAATGTCATTAAAGGGATGAATTAGATGGTTCTATCAACTTAATGATAGTAGTAATTAGATAAGATGTTTATTTCATTGTTGTTTAAGCCTCACAACTCTACAAATTGATGATTTGAGAGTGATGTTAGATGGTATGCATTAATAGTTATTGATTAGATACACGTGCATAAATGAAATGACATGTTGTGTGAGTTAGAAACTATGGTAATGTTAATGATTAAAGTATTGTCTCCTTAACTATTGTTTTCAAAAGGAAAAAAACTTTATGGAAAACTTCGATTTAAAGTTTCTTGGATTTAACATCAGGAATATGTATCCTTACTTGTTATGCTTGTTATAATGCATGAAAGTGGTTTATGAAAAGTAACGATATCAATATCTTTCTACATGTTGAATTATTGAGAACATTGATAAAATGTCTTATGTATAACAATATTTTGTAGAAGGTATGGTTTTATTAAAAACAATTATGACTAATGTTGTTGATGGGATTAAGCAAGGGTAGCTTAATGGAAACATGAGATCCTATGAAGGTAAAATGTTGTAATGTGAATTGTAACCATAAATGAGAAAGTATAATGTTATGATATGCATGATTGTGTTATTTGGAAAATTGGAATGTGTACCACTTGTATGTCAGTCATGTTTCCTGTCAATCTAGATATTGTGGACCCATGCTGAGGGTCAACTATGAATGCATGTTGTACATAAATGTTTATTTTTTTTAATGATAATGTTCATATGGTTCGTTATGTAAATTATTGTGGGAAAAAATGTTGAAAGAGAATTTCACATGCTAGACAGTTATGGACAACTATGGACAAGGGTAGCTTAATGGCAACATGAGATCCTGTGAAGGTAAAATGTTGTAATGTGAATTGCAACCGTAAATGAGAAAGTATAATGTTATGATATGCATGATTGTGTTATTTGGAAAATCGGAATGTGTACCACCTGTATGTCAGTCATGTTTCTTGTCAATCTAGATATTGTGGACCCATGCTGAGGGTCAAGTATGAATGCATGTTGTACATAAATGTTGATTTTTTTTAATGATAATGTGCATATAGCTCGTTATGTAAATTATTGTGGGAAAGAGTGTTGAAAGAGAATTTCACATTCTAGACAATTGTGGAAAACTGTGGACAATTGTGAAAGGCCAAGATGCCTTATGTTAATGGTAGTTTCCTGCCTAGAGGGGTTGTTGGCACTTTTCTACCTAGATTTCCTCTCCCTAGAGATATATGATCTTAATAAGGGAAAATAGTTGGCCAATATGGTGAGAGGGAAAAAATCCTAAGGAAACTCTGTTGATTTCGGAGCCTATTGGAGGAGGCCCAAAATTCCTCAAAGACAGGACGCTGCCAAGAAAAATCCTGTATTGGACCCTTTGTGGTCAGTGGAATTCTTGAGTTGGTTGGCTAGTGGAATTCCATACTAGACCTAGTATGGTGTCTACCAAAGATCTGTCTGGATGTGAAAATAACTCAATATGGTTGTAGAAACAAGTTCCCATTGGTTGGGAGGAGTATTCTTTTTCTCACTATGGTTCTCATAGTAAAAAAAATTAACAAATAAGTTATGTGTTGTGTGAAAAATGAATCTTCTATATAATTTTGTAAATATTTTATGTACATCTTGACAGGAAAGGAGCTTAATCCTCAATAAGAAATTATTGGAAGTGTAGTTTCTTTATTGTATTACCAATCTTGTGAATGTCTTTAGTAGCGACTAAGATAGTTTTCACTTTATGTAATTATTGATCATTTCGATGATTATAGAGCTAGGTGCTCTCTAAGTAGTTTTAGAAGTACTATGTGTATGTCTTTAGTAGGAGCTAACACAATGTGCACATGGTGCAATAATTTATCATTTTGATGATTAGAGGGTTGGTGCTCTCTGAGTACTTGTGGAAGTACTGTGGTAAAAATATCTCTTGACATTGCATGAATGATTTACAGTTAAAAGTATTGCATTTAATTGAAAATGTAGTGACCTGCAATTGAAATAATTAGGTAAGGTAACCATGATTTTCAAGAGTAATTGGTAAGTAATGGAAATTTGGTATAAATATTTTGTTTTTATCTCCAAAAAATTGAGAACTGGTTAAGTGAAAGAAAGTAGAAATTGCTTATTTTTTTAGTTGTAAATGCTTATGACTATTGATAAACATTATTGTTTTTTTTTTACTTACTAATATTTCTTAGGAATAAAATCCTTCATTTTGAAGGGGAAGGATTTCCTTTTGGGTTGTTTAGATTATTATATCATGAGTAAAAATTTAAAGTTCCAGCGAGAGATGAACACCGAGGACAATGTTCACTTTAAAGGGGGGAGTATGTAATATGCCTCAGACCGCCATATGACATTGGAGTAAAATAACATGTATGGACACCATAGTCTTTAGAAATAAATATAATGTAATAAATAATTAAAATTAAGCCAAGAATTGATCAGTTGGTAATGCATTTAGATGATGGAAATTTCATTACAAGGTAATGAATTTCATCTTAGGATGGGCTCGATGAAACAAGACATCAAGGATTGGGGGAGAGACCATTGTAATGGATGTTGAGGAGATGTGTTCAAAATAAGAGACCTCAGTGTTGTGAAGCCTAAAAAGAAAATGTGAGATATAGAGTAGTGATGACATGAATCCTTAATACGTCCTTTTATGGTTGTTTCTGCATAGTTTGGTGTTGATAATTTGTGGGAGCTTGCATACACAAGTAGAAAGCTCTTAGTATTAAATTTTTACAGAGGTAAAAGACAGGCAAATGGGCGTACAAAAGAAATATACGATGAATTCCATCTCACCCTGACTCCAAAAGTAGTCTATATGATTGCTTCCATGTCTCCTTGGGTGATTAAAAACTAAGAAGAGGTTAGTCAAGCGTACCTTGAGGTATGTGTATTTGTCTCTTGGTAAAACTTCTAAGGATTCTTATGCAAGAGACGAAGATTATTTATCTTGTGTTCTTGAAAATAATGCATGAGTTCTTGGAAGATGAAGATAAATCTTTGGAAAGATTTTCATATTAACTTGAGAAAAGGGGATAAGATAACAAGAGTAATCTCTGAAAAAACATTTACATATTATTTTGAGAAAAAAAGAAAAAAAAAAGATAATAAGATAAATTAACAAGGTAACTCTTGATAAATTTTCTAAAATAAAGAAGAAGATAAATTAACGAGGTAACTCTTGATAATTTTTTATGGGTTGTGAACAAAAGGAAATTAATTAGATTAATTTCTTGAAAACAACCCATGAATCCATGTGTAGAAAAAATAGGTTGCCCATGTTGTTGTCATGAAGGGACTTAGGAAATTGTTGTTCTTGCATGAAAAGAAGAATCCATTATGATAGATTTTTTGGAAGGAAATTTATATATATAGTTGCATGTAGAAAATGAAAATCTATTATATTAGCATTTCTATTTTTATTAGTTACTGAAAATAATTTATTGGAAAAGAAAATATAGATATTTGGATGAAAGAAAACTAGTTGTTAGGCATTCAAATTCTTGGGAAAAAGGATACATGTTTAAATGCAAGGAATAGTTGTGCATTTAATTTCTTGGGAAAGAAAAATATAAGTTTGCATGCAAGAGAAATAACTACTATGCATTTGAGTTATTGAAAAAGAATAATGAAACCTTGCACACAAAAATATTTAAGAAGTCATGTTATTTTTCATAAAAAATGCATGTGAACTTTGCTTGAGAAAAGATAAAGAAACTCGGTTATTTTATTAAAAAAAAAAATTGCATTGAATTATGTGTGGAAAGCTAGACTATTAATTTCTTTGAATTTATTCACATGATTCCTATGCATTAGCTTCCTAAAGGAAACGACTAGACTCTTAAAGAGGAATATGTGCTTATTTTATTATATTTTCTTGATGAGAAATATGCACAAAATCGAACTATTAAGTTTGATATTTTTTTAGACGAAATAAGTTTATCTGCATGCACAAAATAGAAATACTATGTTTGATATTTCTTGAAAAGAAATATGTAATTTGCTTGCACAAAAAATAGAAATGTTATGTTTGATCTCTTGAAAGGAGATATGATCTTTGCATCCATGAAAATTACACCTATGATGTTGGATTTTTTGAAAAGAAATATGCATGGAAATAATATAATTATTGTGTTAGACCTTTTGAAGATTAATAATAATTTGTGTGCAGAAAAGAATAATTATTATGTTAGAACTTGGAAGAGAAACAAGTAATTGCATGCAATAAATGAATTAGCTCTCCTTTGGAAAAATACATATATCCGCACACAAGAAATAGTAATTAACACATTATATTTCTTTGAGAACGGAGTATGTATGTATGTGTACAATAGATTTTTTAAATAGCTATATTTTGGGAAAGATGCTTTTGGAAAAGGGACCTACATTTTCATGCACAATAATAGTATCTATTATGTTAGTTTTCCCTTAGAAGGGAACATGTATTTTTATGCATAATAATAATAACAATAATAATAATAATAATAATATCTATTGTATTGGAAATATTACTTAGTTACATGCACAAAGAAAAAGATGAGAGGCTAACTTTCTTTGAATAAGTTTTATCTAATTACATGCATGAAAATCAAAGCTAAGATGCTAGTATTCTTTAATGAAAATGGATGATTACAATGGTTTTCCTTTGGAAAAGAACATGTTCTTGTGTGTGAAGGATCATAGTAATGTGGTATTTATTTAGATATGCTTTGATAATTATTTTCTTACAATTAATGCAATGTGAATAGTGTTGTTAGAAGAAGCATGTTGCAATATTTTATTTGCATTTCATGTATTCCCATGAATAGATGTTGAAGAATCACTATTAAAGATTGATTATTGTTTGATTAATACTTTATGTAATCATGATATCAAAGTTTGCTGACGACAACAACAGCAAGAAAGGATGGTGACTTATGAAAATGACAGATTATGTTTAACATTGTGGCAGGTCAAGAATTGATGGTCCATGTAGATGAGTGTGAGCTACAAGATTGTCCACTGATGGAATAACTAGGCCACAAAGATATAAAGATTCAATATTTGTGGGTAAATGATATCATGATGATTGTAATAAATTTTAGCTAGATATGTTGTATTTAAATGATATTTCCTTATAAGATTTTATGACAATGGTTAAGGGATGAGCTCCTTATAATCCATTAAGTGAGGCGTGAACACCCTCACGAGCATTTAATAATAAAATTAAATGTTTGTTGGTATTCACCCTATGGGGTTTGCAAGGTATATCAGTGTCTAATGATGTGGTTGCATGTTGTGTTACTTTTATGATGTGGATTCCTTGCATGAGATGATGTTTATAATATCAAGTATATGATTAAATAATCTAGTTAAAGGAATCGTGAACATGATGCAAGGTCACATCATAAATTTTATGTTAATATGCTACAATAGTGATTGTTAATGGTTATGTAACTTATTATTCCTTTACTAAAGTTACTATATGTAATGATGAAGATTCTATCTAATGGTTAATAAGAATCTGGAATAGTAATTTAGATAGTTACATGTAGATAAATTGTGTAAAATAAATTCTAACTCCATGCATTTTCATGCGAACTTACTAGGAATATTATTAAGACTAATCTATATGTAATTTTGTTTTATTAATGATATGAATTTCCAATACAATTAACAAAAAAAAACTACACCACCCCTACTATATACAATTGTGTCTTTAACTATATCACTTACAATATTCCAACATACTTAACTATATCATAATATATAATATATATTTATCAACAAACAAATATATCATAAATATTTATGATCAATAATTATATCATCAAAATGACACTTCAAGAAAGACTTTACTCAACAAATCACTAGGAAACACGACATAAGTACAATTATGTTCATATATTATTTTCATTTGTAGTATTTTAATGTGAAACTTTATAGAGTCACGTTCCAATTGAGTTGGTTTTCGAAAAAAGAAATCAACACAACAAAGTATAATGTATAGGAATTAATTTTTATTTATAAAGGTTAAATGTAATTTTCAAATATTTTTAGGTTGAGTTTGTTATCTTCTCAACTTTTTTTAAAGAAAGCCCATGTAATAATTTTATTTCAATATTTTTTATAATTATTAAAATACTTACTTACCTAAAAGTGAATGTAATAGTTGTATTTTAATTTTTTATGATTATATAAAATAATAATTTATGAAATTATTTTAATATTAAAAGAATTAAATATATACAATTTATTTTTTTAATAATTATATAAATAAAAGTTTATATTTTTCAATATTATAAATTTTATATATAATTAATTAATTAATTGTCATTTTTAAGTTTATATTATAAAATTACGTGTTGAGATGACAAGTTTGAGGACAGTAAATGAACGGTTGCGGCAAGAGCAAGAAAGAATCTTTAAAAGTTTTTTTGACCGACAGAATCAACGGGGACCAGACCCTAGTGTTGGAAAAGAAGAGAAAACCACGACAGTCCACCAAAAGGAAGGTAATGTAGAATCGGGAGAAAGACATGAGGACGAAGAAGAAGAAGTTCGGATAATGTTTCCGACTAGCGAAAAATAAAAAGACCAAAATTGGAATTACAAGGGGAATTCAAGAAGATAAAACCATCACTCTTTGAAGGAGAGTCTGAATAAGCAGCAGAAGCATGGTTAATTGACATGAATAAATACTTTCAGATTTATGAATATAATGACAAACTTAAAGCACGGTTGGCAGTTGATCAATTAAGGGGTAAGGCCACACTTTGGTGGGAGGAAGTCAAAACTGTGAGGAAAATTGACGAAGAGCAGGTGACATGGAAATAATTTCAAAAGAATTTTAAGGATAAATATTTAACTGAGCGTTATTATGATGAAAAAGAAAAGGAGTTCCATGATTTAAGGTTGGGAGCCTTGACCATGGATGAATATGTGAAACGATTTTCCTCCTTATTACGATATGTACCGTATATGCAGGAAGAAAAGGCCAAGATTCAACATTTTATTAGTAGCCTACCTAACTTTATGAATGAAAAATTGGAATTCGATTACCCAAGAACAATGGATGATGCGGTGTGAAAAGCCCATATCTGTTATCAGCAAATGAAACAGAAAAGTGAGGGGTCAAAAGGAGGATTGAGCCAGAGGGGGAGGAATTTACCCCCAAACAGACAGACAAAAGCTACCAATGGAAGGAATGTACATCCAAGACCCTTGAGTAAATTTCCAGCAAGAAATCAGTCAAAGGTTCCAACATCCATGGAAAATAGACGGTCGTAAAGGATTAATAAAATTGTTAATGATCAACAATAGAAGCAGCCCCAGCAATGCTCGGGATGTGGAGAACCCCATTATTACAAAAATTTCCTACATAGGGCCAGCACAAAAAAACTTTCAAACATGCAAGAAGCTTCCACGGTTGGAGAGGTGGCAAGGATCATGCCCAGAATTAATGTTGCGCTTGACGATCATCAAGCAGAATACCAGCCCACCATGATTGAGTGTGAAGGTATGATTGATAATCAACCTGTCTTTGTTTTATTTGAGTCGGGTGCTAGCCTAAGCTATGTTAGTCCTAAGGTTGTAGAGAGATGCCAACTTCAAAGCAGTAAGTTTCAAAAACCTTAGTTAGTTCAATTGGACACAGGGGCAAAAAGAAGGGTAAGTGAAAAAATAGAGCGTTGTCCTGTAATCATTTCAGGACAACTGATTCATGTTGATCTAAATATACTCCCTTTGGGTTCGTACGATGTACTGATAGGAATGGATCAGTTGGAAGGACGTTGGTCCTTAGTTGATTGCAAGGAAAAATCTCTTAGCCACCTTACTAAGTTGGGGCAGAGAAAGGAAATACAAGGAATAAAGAAGAATACCAAGTTGCGTCCTATTACTTCTAGCCAGCTGAGGAAATGCATTAGGAAGGGTTGTTAGATTTATGCTATCCAAGTAGGATATACAAATTCCAAGATTAAATTGACCTCCTTGGAAAATATTTCGGTCATTCAAGATTTTGTTGATGTGTTTCCTGAATCCATTCCTAGATTACCACCTAAACGTGATATTGATTTCATGATTGAACTAGTCCCTGGAGCAGCTCTTGTTTGAAGAACTCCTTATCGCATGAGCATACTCGAGTTAACAAAACTCAAAATGAAACTTCAGGAACTACTTGATAAAGGTTACATTCATCCTAGTGTATCCCCTTGGGGATCCCAAGGACAGAAATTTGACGCTATGCATTGATTACCGTCAGTTGAATAAGATGACTATCAAAAATAAATACCCTTTACCACGTATTGACGATTTATTTGATCAAGTGCAAGGAGCTAGTGTGGTTTCAAAGATTGATCTAAGATATGGCTACCATCAAATAAGGATAAAGGAAGAAGACATTTGTAAAACTGCATTTCAAACTTGTTATGTTCATTATGAGTTCGTGGTATTACCTTTCGGCCTTACCAATGCCCCAACTACTTTTATGAGTCTGATGCATGGTATTTTCTAGCCATAATTGGATAAGTTTGTGCTGATTTTTATTGATGACATATTAATTTACTCTAAGAACTGGGTGGAGCATGAGAAGCATTTGAGAATAGTGTTGCAGACTCTGCAGGATAATCAATTATACGCTAAGTATAGCAAGTGTGATTACTACAAAAGTTGGAAAGCAGTACCTAGGTCATGTCATATCAGCAGAGGGTATAGCAGTGGATCCAAAAAAGATTAAAACCGCCATGGAGTTCATCGCAGGGGGGAAGATGTAACACCCCACATTTCATAGACGTTTAATTTGGTTACCATGTTTTACTTATTTTATCTTTGTACTTTATCCTAAATACTTGACATGGAATATTAAAGAACTATGGCTGGCAAGCTAGAACATATTTTATTGTTTGATTAATGAATAATTAAGAGTTAAATTATTTTGACAAGAATTGAAAGAAATAGTTGTTAACCTCCTGAAATAGTTAAAGTGGTTACTCATCTGTCTCCTCAAGAGAGGAATTGAAGGAAGGCCTAGGGGGCTGGAAAAATAGAGAAAGAAAAGTAGATCAGATGGGTAAAGGGAGCAGAACAATGCTGCCTAGATTTCCTTGAGCTGGGTGGAATAAACCAGTGGGAAAACATTGAGTACATTCTGAGAGGTACGTGACTTGAGGCTGGATTGTGAGTCCTAAAGCCCAAGATACCTGACTGCAACAGACTCATTTTACTGTGTGGAGAAGGAAGAGCTCGGGGAGAGTCTGGACGTAATTTCCAGACTCGCGGCTTGGTGGTGAGACCTTCCAAGAAAAGAAAAGAATTACATAATTAATAAGGCAGTGAATAGATAAGTAGTCAAATCCTTGACTTAGTGATCATTAAAAGAAATGATATCATAGTGATTGCTTTGCTAGCTAAACTTGAATTGTCAATTTTGTATTTTAAGCTAATAAGAAATATCTAACCAGAGATTTATTTATGATAATAATAGAGGACAGTTTATGCATAAGTAGAGAATTAAGATATATCTAAAATAGAGAACTGTACCTAATATTCAGAGAAATGGAAAGAAAATATCTTAAATATTGAGACAGAGAACTGCTAACAATATATGTATATGCTCGATATAACCAACACATAATAGTCTAACTACTGAAACATAGTATTGTTTATATTATGCAAGCTTTCTGTATACTGTATATTTTATAAACAGATGATAACTCTAAGTGTCAGCCGGTTCAATTCGTTCTGGGTAACTATAAATTGGAGAACCAAGAATTTTATTTATGGAAAACTGTCAAATTTCCAAGAACACAACTAATTCCTCTAGACAGATTAATCGTGAGAGAACTCTCATTATCAAATGCAAGGTTCAAAATAATATTTAGTCAATCCTAGAAAGAAAGACGAGTTAACAGTCTATTCATTTTCATAATCTATTCAACGAAAGAAATAATCCATATACAGATTCGACAAAGTCCATTAAGGGCGAAATGATAAGTTCGGTATCAAAAGCCGAGTAAATTTAAAAGGATCCTAAAGCCTAGTAAGATAAGTGCAAGTCGTTAATATTGTATACAAAACCTTGGTATACTTTCAAAACTGAAATTACACACCCTTTCACAAACAAAAAAATAAAATAACTTAAAGTAAACCCTTGGCAAGACCGAGTCACACATGCTATGTCATGGAGGAACTGGAAACAACTCAGCTCGCTGAGTACTCCTAACTCCTTTAAAACAACGTATTAAATACGGATTATGGTTGGCATATAACCTCCACCTAAAGACAAATTCTTTCACCAAGAAAAGCTAGAATATCATCCAGTGGAGAAATAACAAACTGTCATAGGGTTCAACATTGTGACCAACATGGAAACAAGAAGGCAACACCATGAGTAATAAGGAAGCATTTGAAGCCATCATGGCCATGATGGGATGATTCCGGCATAGAATAATACCTGTCAATGCACAAAGAATGGAATTCGAATGAAACCCTTAACATCAAACTTAAAACTAGTTTGCAGAAGATTTAAGAAATACCTGAGACAAATTAGTTATGGAAAGTCGAATTCCGCTTGCGCCCAAAACCCAGGAAATCGGTCATTAGTTACTCGAACTAGAAAATAGAAGAAGCAAACCTTAAGCAACTCTGTCATAACAATTTCTATTTACCTTCTCGAGGTCAATAGCCTCCAAATTTGTCTTCATATGGACGGGTAAGCCGATGGAAATATGAATCCCCTGCACAATGGATTGAATGAGCAAAATCACCCATCTGAGTACCCTCGAAAAGAAGTTGATAGCGAGAGGAAAATATCCAAAACAAGGAGGAAGCAGATGTTGCAGGGTACCGGCCAGATAGGGCTCGACATAACCCCCCATCAGAACTGGAACGGACAAGCAAAAACCTTCTCTGCGGCAGCGAAGGATCATTTTAGTTGCAGAGAAGAAAACCGGGGAAACCACACAACACAAATGAAACCACTGGTAGCAGAATGCGGGAGGAGCGGTTACGATGTTAAACCCTGGGTGCCCAGGACCGTTGGATCGCCAACCCTAGATCGGAGGGAGCAAACCAAGCCAGGTGTCCCAAGCTACTAGAGCCTTCTTGTGTTGCATGTCGTGATATTAACCATGCGAACAACATTCAATTAGTACAGTACTGTCGACTTTACTCCCATTAAAAACAATATACAATGATGGTATATAGAGAATGTCAAATTCATCGATTACTCCAATGCTCATTTAATTAACAATTGATTCATGTCATTGCATATAAGATTGAGAACTAATAACATATGGTAAGTGTGTGTTATAATATCACACGGTAAAGATTAGCATCATTATCATTATGGGATCACAAAAGTCTTAAGATCTAACATTATAATTTTATATCATAAACCTCAAAAGTTGATGTCAATGATAAATATATGTTGCAAAATAAATCTTAAATGTGAATAATAATGTATATTTTGAAAGTGTATATTTCCACAATTATTCATAAACAAAGAAATTTTATAGTCAAAACTGTGTGAAAAACATTTCGGGTGAACAATCCAATAAAAAAACATATCTATATATATAAATTTTATTTTTTCTGATAAATAAATAAAAATTAAGATACTTTAATGTTTTAAATATTAAATATATAAATTTTAAATCTATATATGCTAAACCTTATTTCTTGTATTAAATGGTAAATATATGTTATATAATAAAATTTAAATTTGAATAATATATTCCACTATATTAATGACCAATAAACTTTAAATGTAACATTTGATAAATGTTATTAAAATTCAGCATAGATAATAATTATTTTAAATTCATAAATTGTAATGGTTAAGTAAATCGAATAAAAAGAATATTTTCTTTAAATAAATTTTATTTTTATTTTTAAACACATTAAAATTTAATATATTAATATTTAGAAAAATAAAAATTTAAAAATATATTTGAATTTAAAATTTTTATTTTCTCCTTTGGAGTTTCTGATATGTTATTTTGTTGGGTGTTGTTTGACTGATATTTATATGAAATGGTTATTTATCACAAGGTACCTTTGTGTGTATTTTTATGAGGTTTCTTGGGTGTTTTGTATATTGATTTTTGTATAACATATTTCATATTACATATTCACAAATTAGAATATAATTTTTATTTTTATTAATAGAAATTATGATTTTTCTTTAAAAATATTTATTATGAAAATGTTTTTTTATTATTTTAAAAATATATAAAATTCACCATAATATCACATATAATACTTTCAGTAAATTATATTAAATGTTAAAGTTGTATGATTTTGAACTTGGTTCATATATTTACGCTGTAAATCTTTTATGAAAAATAATAATTAATATTGTTATTGTAATTTTCTTATTTTTTTAATTATGTTTAAATGCCATCTAAAACATACCATCTCCATTTACCTGGAATCTTTCTTTATATTTTAGTTTTGTAGTTTTTTAATATGTAATAATAATCCATTATTTACCTGGAATCTTTCTTTATAATTTAGTTTTGTACTTTTTAATATGCAATAATAATCCATCAAAATCCAAATTTGGAAAGCTGAAAAATTATAAGATTTAACACCAAAAAAAAAGTGACTTTAGAAATAAATTTTTCCAAATATATTATATATTTTCTAAAGATAGTTAGATGCCATAAAATTCGAAGTGCATCAGTTTGATGACAATGTTTCATTAGGACAGCGGCGAGTAGTAAACCAACCAGACAACTCTGGGGCAAATACCCTTGTCTAACAGCTTCTATGTCAAGCTTATATTCCTTCAACTAAAGTATTGAATCTAGGCAACCGGTTGGAAGAGGCAGTTTTTGACCTGCTCCTTAATTTCCATATTATTTGGAAGTGTCAAACCGTCTCCATCCATGTAAAACAACTGCGTTACTCTCGCCGAATCAAAAACTAGTCTCCTGCAACTGTCCGGTATTACATCTCTGTTGTTCACAAACTCCTTATTCAATTCATCAAGGGCGTTATCCATAACACTATGCACATGTTTCAGAGCTTCTTCTTCAGATATCTCAGGATGATCCTTCATGTAACACTCTATGGCAGAAGCCAACTCCCCTTGATCTCTCTCAGCCTGCATTTATATTTAACAGTACGGATTTCAGTATAAGAAACATTTAAACATTAGTCGCAATTAAAGGATATGAATGTTCTTATGTTTAATATATGTTAAATATACATGCATTAAATTAATTTAATGAGTAATAAAATCATTTGCAATAAGTTAATTTAATGGTTTCCTTTACTGTTTTTACAATTATATATTAAACACACATTATTTGCAGCAACTACTGTTTTTCATCCCGTCAATTGAAAACGCATTATTTTTATGGGAGGAATAAGATAAAAACAAAAATCAATGATGAGGATTTTATTGTTTATATAGTATGGTGTCTGATATAAATAAAAAGATTTCATTATATTTATTAATGTAGTTGAAATAAGTTTATTTAAATTAATTTCATATTTATATTAATCAGCTTAAAATGTGTATATCAATTACATTAGTAAATGCTCTTGTGTTAATTACAACAGATTTGAGTGAGGTGGATTCATTAATTATAGTTAATTAAAATTAATGAGATTCATCAAGATTAACAAAATAAATCTTAATCAAAATTATATTGTCTATCACATGGTATTTAATATATAAATTGTTGAATATGAAAAATAAATACCTGATAAGTTTTGTTGTCGTTAGCTAGACGCACTGTCAAGCCCAAGAGGTATAGAAATCTGGATTCTTGACCAAATTTAGAGAGTACATCATCTGTAAGAACCTCCCCAGTGAAAAGAGCACTGATAAGAACCACTGTTCCGATCGCTACTGACACACTAGCATTTTCAATATATTCATCATAGGATGGTACGTATCTAGCTGCAGACCATTCTGCTTCTTTAGTATACGCTGCTAGCTGGACCTCCCACTGCCATATACCATATGAGTGAATCATGAATCTATAATCAATAAAAAAAACTACATAACCAGAAAATGATAAGAGACTTAATACATACAACTTTTTGAATGTAGCTTAGCACGTCACACCCTTGCCTCTTGCGTCCTTCTTCAGCGATTTCGTTAAACGTATCGTAGAAACCCTTTAAACATGTTTTCATGTCCTGTGGCATTTGATCTACCAGTGATAGATCCCATCTGAAAGGAAAGCCAATGAAGTAAGTATGTACTTAATAATCAAACCAATTGAAATTATGTAAAGCTAGGTATGGGAGGGAATCACACTCTATCATATGGAATTCTTAATCTCATATAATAGAGGGCTCACCTTTCTAAATCATATCTATAAGTTTGATGCATTGTGCATAGATGACCAATCATGGAAAAGTGCTAGGGACATTCAACTACCTAAGGGGAGGGAATGGGAAGATTATATCACCAACTTGAGAAACAAGGCATCTCAATAAATGATAAGAGGCACCAAATGTCAAGGGGCGGGGAGGCGGTGGGGGAGGGGGGACTCTTGAAAAAGGGGCATCCTTCCGTAAAAGAGATATACAACTACATCCCTAGGGAGGCATTGGGACAGAAGGGGGACTCCTAGTTTCAGAAAATTTGGAAAGGGGATAACCCCAACAAAATCAAGTGTTCCAGCTAGGTGGCTATAAAGGGGATATGCCTACTCTGTAAGGTAAGTAGTGAGGATAATGCACATTTATTTCTGGGATGGTTGTTTGGGAAGGGATAATGGACTACTTTGGCATCATGCAGATGGATCAATTCACTACATTAAGAAGTTGCATATGGAAGTGGATTAAAACCCATGACAATTTTTGTTTTCTCCCTCTATATCTCGTATGGATCATTTGGAGGAGCAAGAATGCACTCATATTTGAGAACAAGAATCTGATAGTTAGGGAGGACGTAATAAAAACAGTGACCTATTTCTTGGAGATAGGACCAGCTCAAATTGCAAGCAAGCAAAGAAGAATTATTTGGAAAAACATATGGCATATACTCCCACTGCGATTCTTCAATGGTGCTTGCAGTGGGAGGAAATGTGGATGTGGGGTTTACATAGTCATTGAGCGGGGAAAAAGCTATCATTTTTTGTGGGAAGGAGGACAGGGCACGAACAGTAAGGCAGAGATAGTGGTGCTATGGGGAGTGTTGATAGCAGGGAAATGGTTAGGGGGGAGTGTTGATAGCACGGAAATGGTTGGGATTGGAGAACCTACAGGTCTATAGGGATGCAAAAGGCATTATTTACTCGGCTAAGGGTCTGAATAATTTCAACTCTCTGATCTTGAATAATTGGATGAAGCCCATCAAGACTATGGTGAGCACATACCAACTCATCAACATTGATCACATATGTTAGAGTCAGTATTTGCATACTGTCACAAGTGATCAAATATGCTCTTATAAAGTGGTCTTAGGGTGTCAAAGTCAATTTTTTTCATTTCAGTGAGTCTTCAAGTAAAAATTTGGTCACTGGGTATCAGGTCTAGGATTTGTTTTCACTCCTTCCAAAGTCTTCCAAGTATTGGTTCATGTCACCATTTAGCTCAGTGTACCATCATTCAAACAGTTGTCATCATTATTTCAGGTTCCAATGGGCCATTTTACACCTCGTTTGTGCTTCAGTTGTGCTTAGGTAAGGCTCATTTCCCTCTCCTAGGGTTTTGAAGGTAATTTTTCTTGGATGGTCAAATCATCAACAAAACTTGTATCCTGATGCTCATACACCTTCCCCTATATTTAATATGCCTTCTTAAACACTTCCCATCACTGATATCCCTCAAATTCATCATTTTCCCACAAACCCTAGCCTATTGCTACAATTTGACACTTTTCTACGTTAGGCCTGTGTTTTTCCCTTTTGGACCCCTTCCCCTCACTCAATCCTTGAACTTCCACTCTCCCCTGCTTCCTAACATCCCTCCCTACTTCGCAAAATTTTCTTAAGAATTTAGAAGCCCCTCATCCCCTTCATTTCCCTTCATTTCTACAAATCCCTTGTTCCACATATCGAGATAGGTTTTATTCAAATGATGTTTCTGAATAAGAAAAGATGAATTTGACAAAAGTGTGAGAGGTTTTTGTCCATCATAGACCCAAGAAGAAAAAAATCCTTCTTTGTTTACACAGGGATCATGGTTTTGGAGAAAGTTCAAAACTACAGTTGTCATAGGAGAGTTACTGCACTTCTGGAGTGACCTTCGGTAAACCAAGTTTTATCCTAGCTAGAGTGTCCAAATGACTTGATTGATGGGTCAAATGATAACTAGACACAGAGGGCTTCCCAATGAGCTATCATGAGTGCAATTTGGAGTTGAGGAAGACCTCCAAAAGTTGACTACAACAACACTCTGCATTTTGGCAGCCTCATTCTGCACATTTTGACCAGTCTTGGGAGATTGAGCTTTTGACAGGGCAAATGAGCTCCAAATTGAAAAATTCAAAATGTTATAGAAAGAAGATAGGACAAGCTTTCCAACAAGCTATCCCATGCCTAATTTTGACACTAGGAAGGCAGTCAAAAGTTGTTTTGAAGTGGCGTTGCGCGTAGAGACTGAGCGCTGCGCGTAGGCGAGTTTTGGCAGTGTAAAAAACAACTGCGCTGCGCGTTTAGAAGGGCGTTGTGTGTTCATCCAACAAGGGCCAAAAATCCTCCAGCTACCTAAAAACATCAAAAATCACCCTCTCTTCCCTCAAGCAAGTAAGTTTCCTCACTGTACTTCATCATTGGTTTGCAATTGAAGTTTTTAAAGGTAATTTACAATGGCAAAAGTGAAACCCTAGATTCTTCCTTAATTATACCCTAGAAACCCTAACCCCCATTATTTCTCCCATCACCTATCACTAAAGCCCTAAACCCCTTCCCTATATCACTCCATAAAATTTTATATTCCTTTGTCCTTCATCCTACAAGCTATACTTCAAAAAACGACCCAAGCCCCTCTCCCTCATTTTCATGATTCATACCCTCCCATTCATTTCCTAGCCCACCATATACCTCACAAGGTCTTCTCCCATTCCCTTATTCCTAATCACTCTTGCTCACTCCCTTCATCCCTTTCTAGGAGTGCACAGCCTCAAAATTTGCAAACATGGACAGAAAAGACAGAGACTATGAGGAAGAGGAAAACACTGGCAATGACAGTTCAACAGAGAGACCTAGGCATCAGAGAAAACCACACAAGGGAGGCAAAATTATCAGGGAAGAGCCATCAAACCTCAGAGAGTTTGAGGCCTCTCATTTGACTGTCACTTGTTTCAGGCATCTAGGGTGATATGAGCTCTGTGAGCAGGTAGAGAGATTTCAACACCACCCTGAGCTCACCAGGGTTTTTGTAGCCAATCTCTGGGACAACAAGGTGACTCTTGTTGGGGTGACATATACAGTTTCACCCTCCATTATTGTGGATGCAACCAGGATTCCAAATGTAGGGGAGAAGTGGTATAAGGCACAGGACCTGGATGAACACTATTATGAGCCTTACATCAAACCCGGGTACAAAAATGAAGCAAAAAGGATTTTTCCTTTCAGGTTCCTTGAAGACAAGTATGCCCCCATGATGAAAATCACCATGAAATATTTCACTTGTCAGGGTAGATTTTCCAGACTATACACCTATCACATCAGGCTTCTCATGCATTTTACTAGGGTGAGGATGTTAAACCTCCCTTATTTCTTGTTCAAGAATATTGAGAAGATGGCCCACTTTGTGCAGAAAAAGCCATACCCTCAGTAGATGAGTAGTCTTTATCATTATTCCCTGATGAAGATGATTGTGCTTCATTATCTTAACCTCCTCAACATCTCCTCGGAGACATTTATTGCTCATGACATCTTCAGAGGTCCTCAAATTCCTCTACCAATGTCCCAAGAATCAGGAGGACCTTCTAGCAGTGCTCAAGTGAAGACAGATGAGAAGGCCAAAGAGACTAGAGCTACTGAGGTGCCCAGGACCTACATGACATACCAGAGGGGCACAAAAAGATTGTTTGCAGTTGATAGGCAAGTGTTTGCTCCACAGGATGTGGAAGGGACCTTGCCTTCTTCATCAACTCATAGGCAAATGCTTGCTCCATAGGATGTGGAAGGGGCTTTGCCTTCTTCATCAACACAGAAAGAACAGGTGCAACATCTGCACAAAGGGAAAGAAAAGATGTCAGGGGAAAGTTTTGATGATGAGGAGGAAGAGAGAGACTTTGATTTGACAGAGCATGATGATCCGGAGCAGCATTATATTCATCATGGCATGGAGAATTGACTTAGAGGCTCAGGATGAAGAAATAATAAAGGACATCATCATACAGGAAAAGGAGGCTCAATTCCAAGCATTGATGGACAATTTGGAGAGAGCCAAGTATGTCATCACATATTTGGAACAAGAGAACAAGAAGTTGAGTGACAAGTAGGTCCTCATGGAGCTGGAACTTCTCAAGATAAAACGACAAGGTGACAAGGGTGAATTTATGTAAAAGGAAGAGGCACTAGTCACTTTGACTCCTATTGAGAAGGAAATTGAGGATGATAGAGAGATTTGGCTTGAAAGAGTCAATTTGCACCTAGAGAAGTTGTTGCAAAAGGCCAATAGGGACAACCAGATGATCAGGCACATGGCCTACCACTACAGGACCCGAAACAAAATTTGCAACATGAGGGTCAAACAGATGAAAGCTAGGCTAAGGCGGGCTCTAAAGGGAAAAAAAGAGGAGGATAGGCTTAGGTTGCTTGCTGAAGCTTCCTTGGCTCATCAAGATGCTTGATGATGGTGCTGCTCACCAATTTTGGTTAGGTTTGGAGGAGATTTTGTTTTTTTCAAATTTTGGAAATTGCACACACAGAAAATCTGGCTCAATGCACAGCGCCACCGGCGCTGCGCTTTTCCTAAGGACACCCAATGGAAAAATGGATTGCATTTTTGGATTCAGAGCGATGAGTACATGCACCCTATGGATTTGCTAAGTTTTTGGGGTAGAATTGGTCTACCAAAAAGTCAAAAAACACCCTAAAAAAGACCTTTCTGCCACTTTTTGGACACAAAGAAGCAGTCTTGGAAGAATCAAATTTTGAGGTGTCAAATAAGCTTCGAGTGAAGAAATTCTAAGTGTTTTCGAAATTAGACTTGAATAGCTTTCCAATGAGCTATCATGAGCTCAATTTGGATGTCGGGAAGGCCTCCAAAAGGGACCTGAAAGTGGCGCTGCGCGTTGGACCAGTGGCGCTGCGCATAGGGCAAATTTTTCACAGGATGGCTATTTTTCTGTGTTTTGATTGTGTTCATGGATTTTCTCTCATGGAGTATGTTTTACTATTGTAAATGATGACTTGGCTTGTAAATATGACGGCTAATTAGTAGTAGAGGGTAGATTCATTAGATTAAAAGTCATCTTAGGGATTCGACCCCTGAGGATGGGAGGAGGTTGAAACAATGCCTATATCTTCTTCTTCTTTCTCGTTGTAAAGAGTTGGACTCAACTGGATGCTTATGCCTTGATCATACATCATTTTGTAGCAGTTTAGCAGGAGATTAATAAAAATTGCAGCTATTTATTTGGGATCCATGTGGTATGAATTTTGGTTCAGTTTCTTCTCTTGTGATCATATGTTAGAATGTTTTATGTACTTCATTAATCATTTCTTTGCTTCTAAGTGAATGTTTTCAAGTTCATAGGTAGAATTCATGATATCACTTTTCTGCTTTGGGAAAATTTTCACCATTATATGTTTTCTACATTCTAGGAAGGATCCATGGTAATCGCATGCTCTTCCTAGCTCCTCACCAGTCTTAAAACAACTCACCCATCAAGCCCTAGAGTGCTAAGCCTTATACCTACCTTGACCCATTGAACACCCTTCAATTTTGACCTAATTCCCTAGCCCTAACTGTCTGGCTCCATAGATCCATCAAAACCCATTTAAAATCAAATCAAACCTTGTGCTACTATATCTAGCCTAATATCATTTTCCTGATCCAGTGATCTTGGCTGAGATCCTTATGGAGAGAGCCCTCTCCCAACCTAGTAGAGCTAGCTACTTGGATAAGCGTGGTTTGTGGTTACCTTGGCATTGCCTTCTTTCAGCCCTAGTAGAGCTAGCTACTTGGATAAGCGTGGTTTGTGGTTACCTTGACATTGCCTTCTTTCAGCCCTGAGGTTCAATCCAAGTGGTAACAACATATATAGAGAACAGAACTGGACTACAGATTTACTTTCCAAAATGGCCACTGGGAGAGATAAATGATGGAAGTATAAACTTCTCAAAGAGTTAGAAGTCAATGCAGGGGAATGAAGGACAAAAGGGTTTTTTTTATTGTAAGAGGAT
Organism: Pinus tabuliformis; assembly: GCA_031772625.1. Classification (NCBI taxonomy): domain Eukaryota; kingdom Viridiplantae; phylum Streptophyta; class Pinopsida; order Pinales; family Pinaceae; genus Pinus; species Pinus tabuliformis. The sequence goes on along the minus strand of CM062816.1, from coordinate 1,257,938,186 downwards.
GAACACATTCTAAGTTTTCACTTTATCATAAAAGATATTTGGACTAAGTATGTTGGATAGTGAACTAGAAGTTAAGATTAGCAGGAAAGAGACCTCACTTTCTTTTTGGAGGTAATGTATGCTCAAGAAACACGCTGTAATCAAGAAACATGACATATGTACTATCTGTTTTATTTTTGATATAGAACCTTTTTTTTTATTAAAAAAAAAAAAAGCTACTTAAACTGTAAAGGGGATGTTAGAATCTGACAGTCACCAAAAATCAGAATTAGATATTTTCAAATTTGTAAAGGTAGATTGGTTTAGTTGCTACGAGTTTTATGGTTGCTACTTAAACTGTAAAGGGGATGTTAGAATCTGACAGTCACCAAAAATCAGAATTAGATATTTTCAAATTTGTAAAGGTAGATTGGTTTAGTTGCTACGAGTTTTATGGTTTAATTTGGAACAGGAATATGTATGCCTGAAAACTGTTCCAGACTCTTTCGTTAAAAAAAATAGGAATAAAAAAGTTAGTTCGAATCAACGAAAAATTTACCTTTTCACAGATTCTGTAAACAGGTTGAGATTGTCTAAAGTTTCATGCCCGTCATAAAGATCATCTAATATGACGGTGAAAATAGCAGTTTTTGTGTAAACGGCTCTGCAGGTAGCAAACTCTGGCTCAAACAAAAAAGACGCTGCTGAGAAATATATTTCAGCCACACGTTCCCGATGAGTGAAGCCGAGCTCTGAGAAACCCGATGAATTCCACCACCTTTGAACAGTGCAAAATATATTGTTAGCTTTCGGTAAGGAAGATAGATTTAATATCAATGAAATGTAAATGTGGAGTAAGCAACACCTCCGAATATCCTGAAGCTCTTGTCTGTGTAAAGCTTGCAGTCGATTGAAATCCAATTTTGCTAATTCCAAATATTTTTCGTTGAAAACATTTGGCATCCTGGAAGAGGGAGTTACAGACGGAAGTAAATATTAATGGAGGTTTTATAGAGAGAAAAACTATTTTTAGACATTGCTGTCGTTTAATAATTTATTTCTTACCTTTTTTTCGGTTACATAAAGGAGTTGACAAAGTATATTTATATTTTTCCATAATACTAATTGGAAAAACGGAAAAACTCAATCATACGATCTTGAAAGTTAAATTTACAGAGTGGTTTTATGAATCTTACATATACAAAATTTTCCCGACCCAGAAATCCTTTGGTCCATAATTTTCAATGTAGCTTCTAGCCTCCAGCCTTGGCATACTTCTATGCCAGGGATATTTGAGTGAATACTCCACCTGGAGAAAAAATTATGAAAGATCGATCGAATATATTAAACTGTAAATTGAAATAATGGTTTTTTAAATCTAATTTAATCAACAAAAAGAGAATTCAACTGTTTGAACTTGCACCTACTGACCAAATCCTTGAAATGTTTCCAAAATCTGGAATGATTAGAATAGCCAACAATATTCTGACCAAATCCTTGAAATATTTCCAAAATCTGGAATGATTAGAATAGCCAACAATATTATGTACCTACCTCTCCCCCAAGATTCTTTTTAATAGCCCAGTTGTCAAAGGCATCCACATCCTCCAGAGCATGCTTCAGATACCTTTCCGTACAGAGTTTTGCTTCCTTCATGATCGTTTCTCCCGGAAATGCAACGTGTGAACAACGATTGACATTTAACATGTCTGTAACTGCTCTCTGTGATTGACCCAAGAAGCAAAAGAACTCTCCATTCTCATCTCTAAATTTTTTTAGAACATCTGCCAAAAATGTTGGTTGTATAGTTCAACAACCTGAATGAATTCAAAAACAAGGCCATTGGCACAATTCCCAGCAAAATATAATAGCTCTCTACACCAACATTTTACCTGAGGATACATTGTATCCATGCAGTCACAAGATTCGAAGGCCCATCGCTGTATCATCGATATCACGGACAGCATTCTCCCTACCCCTTCCAATGCCTCTAATTTCGTCCCAGTGGCTGCACAGTAATTTCAATCCGGATGATGACTCACATTTTCTATTCGAAAACTTCGTGTGAAAATATTTAAATATAATGAGTCAGTACATCACAGAAGCTTTCAACTTTCAAAAAATTTCATATATAATAATAATTACCATGAGCTGATACTCGTACTTTAGAATGCCCAAAGACATAATACCTGTAAGCATAATCCAACGCGTCCTTGATCTCCTCTTTGAAATGGCGATCAATCCCTAGCCTCTCAACAGTATCAACGGTCGACAGACGTTCAAATAGATCAACCGGATACTGACAAGGCACTGCAATAACAAATTTTCCACAAATCAATGCTATGCAATTTTCAATTTGAAATATAATATTTTTCACAAATCATTGAGCCCAGTATAATATGTAAGGCTGTGGGTCTTTCATCAAAATTGAAATTAAATAATTATATGTAAGGCTGTCGGTTTTTCATCAAAATTGAAATTAAATAATTATATCTAAGGCTGTGGGTCTTTCATCAAAATTGAAATTAAATAATTATAAAAAAAAATTATTTAAATAATAGTTTCATACAATTGAAATTAAATAATTATATAAAAAAATATTTAATAATATATTCATAAAAGAATTTATAGGTAAAAAATTAAATCTCTTTCAATGCATGTTAAATCTATATTTAAAATAAATCTATATTAATATATAAAAAAAAAGACTTCCTGAAATTATAGTATACCATGGTTGCCCAATTTGTTTAACACCAAATTCAAAAATTCCAAACATTTTTTGTTCCCAGTATGCATGAACACAACAGCCGTAGATGCCGGCGAGCCCAGAAATGATCCATCCCTGGATTGAAGTTTCATTATTTTCTCCCACTCTACTATTTCTTGCAGTCCTTCCAAAGAATACAGTAACGTCGTTGGAAAGGCATAGAGAAGATTAGTAGGAAGCCTAATCCAAACACCACCAAGGTAAAGTTAATCAGTTAGTTATCACTTTAACTAGAGATCATGGCATGGTAAATTTATCAATGACAGAGGAGATTCTGACCTTTCAAGCTTAGCTTCCCGTTTTTCAATGATTTGCTTGATGAAAGGCAGTTCATAAGGCAGATCCAGACCTAAGGCTTTAGCTTCTTTTAGAATTGCAGGAAATACTATTTCAAATCCACATGGCCTGTGGATATCAGCCTCCTCCTCTAATTTTCCAGCTTGTGTCTTGAAAAATTCAATCCCTGAAATATGTACAAGTTAAAAACTTTTCACAGGAGAGAATATACCATAATTTTGTCACTGTATGAAGACAAGGTAAGGGCAATGCTGATATCAACATATTTCTACTTCAATCCGTCAATCAGTCACAAGGGCTTTGATCAATGCAGTACAAACCTTTTTTTACTTGTGAGTCTCCAGTCTGCCATATAGTAAGAGTAATAATAGATGCAAGAGTAGCTAGTATTCTGTCATATGACAAGAAGTAGAATTCTTCACCCCAAGAACCATCTTTCAACTGATTTTGAAGAATCCAATCAAGTGTTTCAGGAAACTGAGGCTTCTCAGAGCCATCAACTGCTGGAATCCTTGCTACCCAAGCAGTGTCATATGCAGAGGGATTAATTTCCCCATAGTCCATAGATCTAAACATATTCTTAATCTCGGATATTAATGTCTCGATACGCTTCTCGTCTGATGGTGCAACCTATAATTATTTCACGTCGTCAATTATAACAATGGCGGCGGAGCTGCTACAGTGATGGGCATTAATCAATCGACAGGCACTGAGATTACTAACCTTGTAAGATGGCATTAGGGATTCGATAACATGGTCCTTCCAAAAACTTGGAGGAAATTCTCGTTTCACCAGTACTGTAGGATCTGAATGTATCCAACAAAAACAGTCAGGGATCACGAGATTATAAACATTTAAATTGAAAAATTATTTCCAGATCCATCACATAGGTATTTGGTTGTAGAAATTTGGAATTTGACATATCTCTTTTCTTAAATATAGATCACACTTCGTGGTTCGAAAGGTAAATAACAAAATACCTGAATGACATATTATATGTTAGATCCGGAATCATCGATAACAAAATAACTAAATGATGAGTCGATAACAAAATAGCTAGACCGAAAGTAATTCTCAACATAAATCAAATCGCAGTCTTATTAAAAATTAAATTATTTTCTACCAAATGATATAGCAGATTTTTCAGTAGACTGGTAAGTGAGGGAGGCTGTACCTTCCCCAACACAAGCAACAATCTTTCTTGAACCTGCATATCAAGATACATTAATCAGTTGAGCTGAAATTAATGTGATATAAAAATAACCATAGTAGTTATAGTGGAAATTATCTACTGTCCTTTATTCCCAACGAAAACAGGAAAAATAGATTATCATTCTTCATTTAAATGTAGAATGATAAAATAAAAAAAGGAACTATATCTCAGAAAAACACAATAGAAATTATATAGTCACCTTTAGTACCCCATCGTTGGTACAGGTTTCTCCGTTTGCCAGCACTAGTTCCTGCATTAAGCGAGCTATGGAAATGTGGAATGCACTGTCTGTTACAATGGTGGTGAGGTCCAGTATGAATGTGGGATGACAATGAAGAGCAAGGCAAGGCCATCTTCCTAAATGCAACACCAGTTGCAGAGATATTGAACTCAATCAGATGATATGTCACCTCATAAGAATTTCTTATAAATAAATAGTAGTGGCCTACGTACAGTTATCTTCCCACAAAGGTCAATAGATTCCCATAATTTGTCGAATCTACAGATCCTTAAGTTTGTCACTTGTTAATAGTATTACTTGGAAGTTGGAGATTCATAATACATCAAATCAATGGCGTGAAGTGAAACAACTTTTGAAAATTTATGACAGTGTACGGCAATGCTGAGCGGTTCGTTCCTTTGTACAACTTAATTTGTTGTCGCTCTGCGCTACAAATTTACCTTACTTCAAATTTAAGCCAAAATTACCTTACTTCAAAATGAAGCCAAAATGGATATTTTTGCAATTAAGGTCAAGATAGGTCGTTTTAACTTTCTACAAATGGCACTCAAATGTCCCCTGATATTTACAACGGCATAAAACATTATTAAATCATGGCTGCCTAGAAATTATCATAGTTTATAATGTCCCCTGATATTTATACGAAATATTTAATTTTTTTTATAGAAATTATCTTTTATCATTTGTACCACTTATTCCTTGGTGTACAAACTATAAAAAGTTATTTTCTATCGGACAATTTTTTCCATCGAAAATATTTTGAGTAACTTCCAGACTTATGAACTTAATCCCTATTATACGTTAATATAGATTAAATTTCATGGATAAAAGTTCCCAATCATAATCTCTCGCAACTTACATTCATATAAGCTCTCCATTTATAATTATGTTGAGGAACAATTCCTTTGTATTATAATTATGTTGAGGAACACTTCCTTTGTATTGAAAGGAAAATTATCTTAAATAATTCTACTACTTCATTAATCTAATACTTCAATTGAATAACCCATAAGGCACTCCCTGGGATAGGTCAATGATTCAAATCCCTCATGGATGCTTACTTACAAAAAGAAAAAAAAAAAAATACTTCCATTCAAATATTTATTGATTCTAGAATTTAGACATTTTATGTTGAACATATCTTAATGTTTCTCATGGAGGCACTTATCCATTTCTTCAACCAACAAATTTATTTGAGTGTCACCATTTTCCGGGATCACCTTAACACTCACCTATATCAAAACCACTACACCCTCAAAATAAAAAAAGTGGAAGAAAATTCATGTTATTGAAAAATCTACAATAAGATATTAAAGCACTTGACACAAAAATTTAGTTTATTGAGAAATCTTTCACTAATAATCACATTAGAAATATTTTCGTAATGTGTTTCGAACCATCTAGCATGGTTCATCTTCAGGACAAGATGGAGAATCATATCATGGCAACATATTAAATAAAGAGAACAATAAATTATGATGGTTGTCATCTTCAGGACAAGATGGAGAATCATATCATGGCACCATATTAAATAAAGAGAACAATAAATTATGATGGTTAAAAAATAACAACTAGTTGCAAAGAGAGAAATCTAACTGTTAGAACATAACCGTTAAAAGTATTTAAATATAATAAGTGATAAACTTCCAATGAAATAAAAATATTAAAAAATAAAGATAAAAACAATAAATAAATGTAAATAATAAAAATCAAAATCAACATATTTTTTGGTCAAAGTTAAGGAATTAAAGGAGTTAATCCAATTAATAAGAATCTAAAATAATAAGTTAAAAAATGAGTAAATCAAGGTAAAGAAATAAAAATAAAAATAAACAAAAATAATAAACAAACAAGCAATAAATAAATAAATAAAAATAGGTTCATCTTCAATAAATTATAATGGTTAAAAAATAACAACTAGTTGCAAAGAGAAAAATCTAACTGTTAGAACATAACCGTTAAAAGTATTTAAATATAATAAGTGATAAACTACCAATGAAATAAAAATATTAAAAAATAAAGATAAAAACAATAAATAAATGTAAATAATAAAAATCAAAATCAACATATTTTTTGGTCAAACTTAAGGAATTAATCCAATTAATAAGAATCTAAAATAATAGGTTAAAAAAAATGAGTAAATCAAGGTAAAGAAATAAAAATAAATAAATAAACAAAAATAATAAACAAACAAACAATCAATGAATAAATAAAAATGAAAAATAAAAGAAGGCTTCAAAATATAAAATGTCAAAAAGAGAAAGTCAAAGTTAATCAATAAGGAAGAGATGAAATCAATGAAGAAATAATAGTAATATAAAATCACAACTAACCCAGTGATATGGAAAAGTATTAAAATGTTTAATAATAATTTAAAAAGGATTGAAACAATTAAGGAAAAAAAGAGATTGATCTCTTTTTTTTTTTTAAGGATTGAAATAATTAAGAAAAATATTGTAAATAAAATAAGAGATTGATCTCTTTTTTAATTTTATTTTTATTTTTTTAATCAAAGTATCTCAATCTCTATAAACTTAGGAAGACAGGGTAAGTACCTAACAATTGCTAATTTTCCAGCAATCATCTCTATTCAGATAACTAGGCGTTCTTTCAATTTCTATGGCCTCCATAAACTTACGGTGATGGAAATGATCAATCCTTGCAATGACCCAAGCCTCTTCAATGCAGATGTGTTGTTTTGTCTTCTCCCCATGTTGTGCCAAAGCTGAGGTGCGAGTCCTCCCATGTTTGATGTCGGGTGCGTGCTCACGAATCCTTTGATTTATTGAGTGGTCACTTTCACCAATGTTGGGTGTCCCACAAGAACAAAAAGATTATGTGTCTTCTTGTGTATTTCTGTGCAATATTTTGGAAAACTCCCACATTTGTTCAAATGCAAATTTGCTTGGCAACTAAGTTATTGTGTACCAAATAATTTCTTATACCCAAATCTAATGGTGAACATTTGTGGAATATGATTACTTTGAAAAACAACATAACTTCCAATGTTATTTACGTAGTTGAAAATGGTATTATGTCTATTTGGAAAACATTTTAGTAGTTGCCATGTCTAGTTTTCAAAATCCACTATAAAATTGAAGTCAAGTCTAGTGGCAGAGAATACACATAAAGTTGAGAGGCAATAATGATTAGATAATATATATGCAAATTTAACATTCTCTTCTTGATTAGACTCTTGTTGTAATTTTATTTTTATATCAAGAAAGAGTGGTAATAGAAGAGTTGGTACAATTTTTTCTTATAGATACTTCATTATGGCCTATGGATAGTAGATTTCCTTTTATATCATGATCTCTAAATGAAGGTAAAACTATAGATATAATTTTATAAGTGATAGTATTTGTCTCTTTCTTGCATCTGGAGAAACGGAAGATGCCTATGAGCAAAAGATAAGAAAGTAATATGTGTGCAAAAAAAATTGTATTATATTATAGTTTTTTTATTGTGGTTGAGTCCTTAAATGATATTCTAATCATGTATAAATTAATTTATTACATTTGACTCATCAAGAGATCATGGATTGTATTGTAACTAAAAATAATTGACTTGTTATCCATTTCATATGCTATTTGGTTTTGTCATGTTTTAGTTGTTATAAGGACAAGTAACAAGGAGGAGATAACTAGGAGAAGAATAAGTAACCCTAAGTATGGGCATTATATGAAATAAACATTCTTTTATGAAAGTATTTTATTCTTCTTTTTTTAAATGGAAAATATAGGAGGTATTTATGATTGGATAGCCAAGTCGGTTGATCACTACTTCTTTTTTCCTAGTTGAGATCTAATGGTTAGGTCGTAAGCATGTTGGTACTCTTAGGAACGTTGAAACACCTTATGGGTGCATGGTGTAATTCTATCTTTTTATCTTTCCTCGAGTCTTTACTCCATCCTAGTGTTGGTATAAATTATGTATTGTAAATATGGCTGTAAAAGTGTTGTCACTCATACTGTAATAAAGTTTCATGAACACAAGAAACATTCCACACAAACAATGATAAATTTCAATAAGATGCATTAGTTAAAAGTTAATTAGTAAATGTGCTAACACATATAGTGGATTTCCAAGGGTTGTGTTACAAGAAAGTGTTAATACATTGTAGATATTTATTTGTGCAATGAGACCCTCAACCTTTTTTTCTCATGTTGTTGTAGGTATATGTAGGATTCCTTTACATGCATTGGTTCATTGATATTGTTATGCATTTTACCATTCTCTTCATTTAGTAGCATGCATCCTTTCACATATCAAATCAGGTTGCTATGAAAATGGACAACTAAGAAAGCATGGTCTATTTGGGACTTACTCCATTGGTGGTTCTTACTCGTTACCTACTTGACTAATAGAGGAAATTCAAAAAGTAACACATCACGTGATAGGACATAGGATAGGAGGTAAGCAAGTAAATAGAGGGGGCATGGATTGAATAAGAGAATTTTTTGTTACTTGTCTATGTATATTCAATTTGAGTAGAAAAAACTTACACCTACTTTAACGGTTCTAGTCCCTATTAGAAGATTTGAAAAAAGTGATCCTAACCAAAATAAATGAATATGTTCTATTAGGCTATATTCATCAATTAATCCTTGATAAAAAATAGCATAGTGTCCACTGTATGTAACCTAAGGTATGTGCATGATATCAAATAAACATTCTTTTATAAAAGTATTTCTGCCATTTTTTTATTACAAATATAGGTGTTTATGACTTGATATCCAAGTTGTTTGATCACTACTTAATTTTCATAGTTGAGATTTAGCGGTTAGCATTGTCTAAGTATATTCAAATTGAACAGAAAATGTTTGCACCTACTTTCAAGGTTCTAGTCCCTATTAGAAGATTCCAATAAGGTGATCTTGACCAAAATAAATGAATATGTGTTATTGGGCTCTATTCATCAATAAATTCCTAATAACATATAACATAGTGTCCTTTGTGTTTGTGGATGTCCACTTTTCTTTAAAAGAGATTGATATTGATGCAATTTAGACAAATGCATTAACGAAGAACCCAACAAAGATACTTAATTTTCTTGCACTCTCTAATAAAGGCACTAGTGGAGGTAGAGAAACCATTTTATATGCAAGAAAAATTGTTACAAAATAGCAGTTGTATGACTCATTGACCTTGAGATAATTATGGCACCACAACTGCATAAAAAACTCAAATAAATTCAGGCTCCTTTGACTTCACTTGATGAGATCATGGAAGAGACCTAGCTGTCATATGGGTTCATAAATGGTATTGTTGCTTCCTTAGGTGCCATGAATGATACTGCTACTATCTCAGAAAACCCTTTGGAATCAATGACATCTTGTTGTCATTAATAAAAACACTATGTGCAACAATGATATGAAAACAAAAAATTAATAGGGGAGTCTTTAAGACAAAAAAACTTTGTTAGGAAGGAAAATTTTAAAAGTTAGATGTAGATAAAGGTATCAAATGCTAATGTTTAGAAAGGTGAAATACATTGAGTTTCTCGAAGTGGAATACCTCAAATGCGGAAAAGCCACAAAAATATCTTATCCACCACATAATAGCAATATTGAATCAAAGGACTACACTAGTGCTTCCAAACAAACTTGACAACCAACTCGTCATTCCCATCTCCAAAGGAAGAGCAAAGAACAATCTAGGAAATTATAGAATGATAATGATCAACCACATTCTTTCCCAAATGACTGAAGGGGTATTGGAAAAAAATAAGAAATTAGGTGGATGAAAATGAGAAGAAATCCAAGGACCATGCCAGTTTTAGATCAAAACATTCCACCATTGTACATGGTGGAGAAGATTTGGGACAATAAAGATGAAGAGCTATAATGTTTCTATGTTAACTTTAGGGAAAGCATTTGACACAATCTTAATGGAGAAGCTATGATAAAGTTTCACTAATTTAGGAGTCCTAGTTGAATAGAGGCACTAGTACAATGATCTTGGAGCTACATAGATTAGTGATATGATGCAGTTGTGGTGCCATAATGAGGTGCCAAAGCTGAGGTGCGAGTCATTGACCTTGTGATAATTAAATTTTCCTAATTGTGCCAATAATTGGTTGACGTTTAACGCCCTTAATTCAAGAAGCCATAGAAATTAAAAAAACAATACTTATAACTTTTAGGAAAATGGAAGACATTAATCACATAATTGCCTCGATGAAATTATAGGCACAAAAGTTTAAACTAGCACAAAACCACCTCAATAGGCACAAAGGAAATAGAGAATCACTTTGACACAACTTATAAGCATGTTAGAAACACATAATTATTTTAAAGTAAGTTGTATTGGAGTAGTTACTTCTTACCAATAACATGTAGTTATGTTTGTAGGAGAAGCCATTTGAGTAAAAGGAAGGAAAAAAAAGTATATATAGAAAAAGAAATTGTAATTATTTTTATACATGGAATATTAAATAGAATAGGAATGAGAACTCTTGGTAACTATCATTAAAAAATTATTATTGCTGCAAATAGAGACCAATAATGAATAAGTCAAAACAAAAGAAAAATCAATTTTATGTTGTGAATATGGCAAATACTTTAAAAAATATTAGATGAATGTATTTCCTCAAGATGGAAAGCATGATTAAAAAACAGAATACCAACTCAAAACTCTGTACACAGTTCCATACGTTGAACAAAATTTGGAGGGCTCCAATGAGTCCAATCAAACCTAAGAAGGCCTTCTTACCCTTTCCTTAGATTTTTCAGGATTGGCTAATAAGACCCTCCAAATAAAACAAGAAACATATACCTTACTTTCCCTGTTTTCTACAAAAAAGGAATTTTCTTTATCCTTTATAATTTTCCCATTTGGAGTGCTTTGGCATCATATCACTAATCTATGTAGCTCCAAGATCATTGTACTAGTGCCTCTATTCAACTAGGATTCCTAAATTAGTGAACCTTTATCATAGCTTCTCCATTAAGATTGTGTCAAATGCTTTCCCTAAAGTTAACATAGAAACATTATAGCTCTTCATCTTTATTGTCCCAAATCTTCTCCACCATGTACAATGGTGGAATGTTTTGATCTAAAACTGGCATGGTCCTTGAATTTCTTCTCATTTTCATCCACCTAATTTCTTATTTTTTTCCAATACCCCTTCAGTCATTTGGGAAAGAATGTGGTTGATCATTATCATTCTATAATTTCCTAGATTGTTCTTTTCTCTTCCTTTTGAGATGGGAATGACCAGTTGGTTGTCAAGTTTGTTTGGAAGCACTAGTGTAGTCCTTTGATTCAATATTGCTATTATGTGGTGGATAAGATATTTTTGTGGCTTTTCCCCATTTGAGGTATTCCACTTCGAGAAACTCAATGTATTTCACCTTTCTAAACACTAGCATTTGATACCTTTATCTACATCTAACTTTTAAAAATTTCCTTCCTAACAATGTTTTTTGTCTTAAAGAGTCCCCTATTAATTTTTTGTTTTCATATCATTGTTGTACATAGCGTTTTCATTAATGACAACAAGATGTCATTGATTCCAAAGGGTTTTCTGAGATAGTAGCAGTATCATTCATGGCACCTAAGGAAGCAACAATACCCTTTATGAACCCATATGACAGCTAGGTCTCTTGCATGATCTCATCAAGTGAAGTTAAAGGAGCCTGAATTTATTTGAGTTTTTGATGCAGTTGTGGTGCCATAATGATCCTATAAATAATATGATTCCATAGACCTTTCCAATAGTAGGATGGTTGGAACAATTTGATTTGGCAATGAAAAATCAATTAGGGTATGACTTGTGGCAGAGGTAGAATAGAGGAGATGACACCAGGAGTAGATGTCATCATGGTGATGTGGCACCACCTAACACTACCATGTGGCAGAAGAATTTAAGTTTTTTAATTGATCAAATAGGCCAAATATGGATGACACGTTGCACCCCTCTCGGTCTGCCTCATGGCATGATGACACCATCATGCAAATAACCATGGAAACCCCTAGAACCAAGTCACATGGTTGGGTCACATGTGGTAATGGACCAAGCACCTTGGGTCAACTTGCTTAAAAATTGTTTGAGCCTCGGGTCCTATGGCCGATCCTCCTGGCCTCTGGGTCCACATAGAAAACTATAAGTGCATATGATTGAGCACCATCTTTACATGAACTAAATCATGGTGAATCAATATAATGATGAATAACTATGTTTTTGTGGTATATTGGTGCAAATGGATGGTATTTGGTTGATGGTATGAGTTTTAGCCGAGAGTATTTTCATTGTTGATTGATTTAGCCTGCAGGGGCCACGTTCTTTGGTTACAATATTCATTCACCAAAATTTTAGTTCGAGCCTGAAGGGGCCATGTTCTTTGGTTACAATTTGTGTTCAAGCCTAGAGGGGTCATCTTCTCTAGTTGTAGTGTTTGTTCCGGCCCAAAGAGGCCATGATTCTCTGGTTAAAGTATTTTTTCGAAGCTTTGAGGGACCATGTTATTTGGTTTTAGTTTGTGTTCAAGCTTAAAGGGGCCATGATTCTCTACTTACAGAATTTCTCTGAATTACAAAGAGACCACATTCTTTGGTTGTAGTATTCATTGAAGGCCAGAGGGGCCACAATCTCTTATCACTATTTTGTTTGAGCCCGGAGGGGTCTTTGATCTCAGTACACAATATTTGCCCAAGCCCAGTTGGGCATTGTTTCACTTTGATGATTAGCCAAGGGATAACAGGAATTAGCCAAGTTTGAGGGAGGCCAATCTAATTAGCCCACGTTAGATCCAATTTGGAGAGGAAAACATGTTGAAAGTAAATCAACCTCAAATATGATGTGGTTGAGGCATGACACATAGCCAAGTTTTATTGATTCCATGAATGTTGTATATTGGCACATGACCCTAACACGTTAGAACAAGTGTTGGCATGGTTTAACATACAACAGGTCCACACCCTTGCCCCAATTTAGAGTCAAATTTGTTACAACGTCAAAATCATATGCATAAAATATCCATTGTACAACTAAGTTGGTGGGGAACTGGTAGTGGATTGGTCGAGACCCTGATTCGAGTTTTAGAGTAACTGAGTCAAATTATTTTTTATTATTAAAAATCATTTTGTCAAATGGTAACCTAATTAGTGGCATAAATTTTGTAGTTCCAATGCCGTATTATGATCATTTTTTCTTATGTGCCTTGAAACAATCAATTTGTATAATGGTTAATTAATTGTATAGTTTGAAATGGTTATTTTGAGCTTTTGAGCTCATTCTTATGCCAAATTTAAATATAGAAGTTGTACAATGATCAATGTTTAGAGGTGAATGCATCCAAAGGTATGAAATTCCTTGTTGACATATATTTGATGATAAAAATATTTATTTCATGTTTTTTAAGGCTTATGAGTAGGCTAAAGTGGTTTTAGATATATGGCAAGAATAACTTTCGAAATGAGTCATATATGACTAGATTTTCAAACAGATTGAAGTAAAATTATGAAAGGGTATGTTAGAGTATGGACAATAGCATGACAACTAGTGATAGTGATTTATATGATAATTTGTGGTAGTGATTGCATATTGCGATAGTGGTTTCAAATTATGACAGTGATTTTAGATTGTGATAGAGATTGTGGTGATAGTGGTTGCAGTTGTTACAATGACAATACTTGTAGGCTGCAATTGCATATTGTGACATTAATTTATGATTTAGTGATTGATGATGGTAGTGGATCTAGTTTGAAAGATTTTGAAAATAGGTCCAAAAGGAATTGAAGAAGGAGGTGGGTGCCTCCACTGAGGTTGGAGTTCAATCAGGTTGGAGCCTAGAGCAAGCTAGAGCTTTCTCATCATTAAGGTTGGTGTCTAAATCAGCTTGGTGCTTGCTCATTATTGAGGTCAACACCTCATTTAGGTTATATCCTAAAGTGAGCAACTACTTGTATTCTTTTGAGGTTGGTACTTCAATTAGGTTGTAGCCTACCAAAAGTAGCAACTTCCATATTTTGGGGGTGGATGCCTCCAACAACTCAAAGCCTGCAAATCTGTCTAATGAATTGAATATTAAGAAGAAAATTTTTGTGGTTTTCAACCATATGGGTTTCCATGTAAAATCTTATGTCTCTTTGTGATATTGATGGCTTCTTGATGTGTTGATAGCTTTATGGTGCATTTTCCTATTTATTGATTTTCTACTTATGGTTATGGTTCATTGCAATATGAATGTTGTTGATGGAAAGTTATGAAACTGTAAAATTTCTTTCACACTGATTCAACCCCCCCTCTTAGTGTGAACTTTCATCCAAAAAGTGATATAAAAGAGGGTTATATTTGGGAATAATTGACTACTGGAATAATTGATGGATCCAACTATGCATTTTGCAAGATAGGAATGGAGACCTATCTCATCTCCTTGGCGGTAGAAGTTTGCATTAGGGGAATTTTGAGGTCTAAAATGAGCCTCCTAAGAAAAATCTACAACCAAAATAAAATTTATAAGAACCAATAGGATTCAAGATGATGATGTCAACCATCGGGGATGATTCACCATTTTTGAGTAAAAAAGTAAGAAGATTAAAAAATAATAAAATAGTAAAATAATAAAACTACTTTTTCAACCTGTATTTTCAACTCATCTCCCTAAGGTTTTACTTAAATTTCGAGTAGGAGTACTCTTTGGATTAAAAATTTAATTCCTCATCCAAGGAGTACCCATGTTTCATACTTTCGATGGACCCTGCAACATGAAAAACGAGATTTACATGAAAAAACATGATTGCAATTACATTTTTCATGCATTTCTCATTTTTCTTGTAGTAGGGTCCATTGAAAGTATGCAACATGGGTACTAGTTGGATGAGGAATCAAATTTTTCATCCAACGAGTGTTTGCGCTTGAAATTTGAGTAAACCCATAGGGAGATAAGTTGAAAATACAAGTTGAAAAAATAGTTTTTCCCTTTTTCCCTCTAAAATTTGATGATGTAATATGATCTTATTTTATTATTTCCACTATTATTTTATAATTTCCTTAGGAGGCCCATTTTAGACCTCAAAAGTCCCCTAATGGGGAAATTATGGAGAATGATTATAAAGTTACCAATACCATTCCAATGAATGCAAAAGATAAGGCACTCTACACATTTAATGCACAAGCTAAACATCTTATCTTAAGTGGCATGGCAGAATCAAAATTCAGCAAGTTAATGTAGTGTAAGTCAGCCCATTAGGTATGTAATAAGCTCAAAACTTATTATGAAGGGGATGTGAAAGTTAAAGAAGTTGGGCCACAAGCTCTCAGGGGTAAATTCGAAAGTTTGAAGTTGGAAGAAGATGAGAATATTGTTTCAAATTTTCTTCAAGTAGAAAATATTGTAAACCCCATTATAGGTCTCGGTGAAGAAGTCAAGGATAGATATTTTGTTCAAAATAATTTGATATCCCTTTCATCAATATTCAATCCCAAAGTATCATCCCTTGAAGAACTTTCATAAGTAGGAAAGATGATCGTGGATATGCTTCATGGAACTCTCTCAGCATATGAGCTAAGAATAAAAGAGGACAAATCAGGAGTCAAGGAATTAGCTTTCAAAGAAACCAAAGAAGATAAAAGCAAGAAGATCAAGCAAAATCTAACTCTGATGAAGAAGAAGCTAATTTTTTTTGAACGCTAAAAGGAGGAAATGACAAGTTCTAAGGCAGGCTTCCTTTAAAGTGTTTTGAAATTGGAAGGATAGGTCATTGTGCATCTGTTGTTGCTACTAGAACAGTAACACCCTCCAAATTTTGGCCCACATTCAATTTTTGGAGCCTCCCATTGATCATGTGAACTGTTGTTTTAAGTCATCAAATTTGTTCCATGCTTGTTCTCTAAGTTTTTCTAAGATTTCAAGTTCGTTTCTAAAGAATACCGAAGTGTCATCTTTTGTTAGAGGAAGACCACGAACACCTTTAAGAGGTAGTTGTAGCACATTCTCTTGCATTAGTTGATCCTAATTTTTTATTAGAACATGTGTTGGACACATTCTCATGGCATAATGCACCTTTTGGTTACAATCGACACTTGTGTTGTAAAGATATACCCTAAGTGTCGCACTTGGAGATAAATGTCACTTTACTATCATTTCATTATATGCTTGCTGGTTTTAGGTACGTGTACCTTCTTATCATGTGATTTATTTAATATGTATGTGTGTTCATATTAAATATTTGTTATATGTTTTTACTCTCTTACCTTTTAGATCTCACACTTAGTCAATTTTGGAGTTTTCCCCTTTCCTCACCTCTTGCACAACTCATGAGCACATTCAACTTCTAGCCAAGTGATGAGCGCATTGTGCACTCCTAATCCTCAATGATGAGACCCTCACCTCCTGGATTTGCACAGTGCACTGAATTAGAGGATAGTCTCATTCACTGCACATTGAGCAACTTCATATCATAGTCACTCAACCTTGTTTCTTACACTTTCCCAGTGCGCAAGCTTGTACCAGCCTTCCTTGAATTACATAATGCACATTATCAGTGGATAGTAGGTCCATTTATGGTCCCTTGTAGTGCTCAAATACTCAATCACTTGAGCCTTTTCCTTAGCCACTATTCACCGCACAGTTACAGTGCCCAAGCTTTCCACCCTTGTCTCTTGAACTTGCCCTCTACATATTGCCTTGACCAAATGTTTCCTTAATTTCACACTCTGCACTTTTAGTGAGCAGTAGGGTCATATTTCATCCCTTGCAATGCTCAATTAGGCAATACCTAGACCCCTCTCCTCAAACACTCGCGATACACATCCTCTGTGAGCAAGGTTGCCATCTCTACCTCTAGGACCTATGCAATTCACATAAGCTTGCTTCTTCCTTCCTTGCCATTGCACACTATGCACTCCTATTGTTGGGTATGTGTTATGTTCTTTCCATGAATAGAACCACACATTGTACATTATGTTTGGCTTAATGGGGGGCTCACAGGGGGGTAGGAATCCCCCTTGTCGAGGTGTTTGTGAGGGGGTGATGGCTCCCTTGCATGGGGTCTAGGGCAGTGCCCCAATAATTATTTTTTGTTATGCAAATCCAATAATAGTCAGGGGAAGAACCAAGGATGGGGGTCAACCCAAATATGGTGGGAGGACCTATCCATGGTTTTGGACATGGTTTTTGCACATGGTTTTACACATTATGATTTTTTCCATGGTATTTTGTAGATCTGGTCAAGGGAACTATGATTAGGTTATAATCCAGGGTTAATGGATTGGGAGTTATGAATTCTTAAGCACACACACACATGCATATATATATATATATATATATATATATATATATATATATATATATATATATATATATATATATATATTGTAACATTGAAAGCATTATAATGAAAAATCAATCTGGTTTTCCTAGTTTGGGTTGTAGGAGAAAATCTATTTATATATTTTATGTTCTCGCCATTCTATATTTTTCTGTTTTAAGAACATGTTTGTAGGTGATTTTTATACAGGGTTAAAACCTACACCTAGTTCCCAATCCTTCACTCCTTGCCTCCTGATCATGCACATTGCACCCAAGAATGCTTCTCTCTCAGCCTTTGCGCATTGTCCCTTCACAGTCAGCATATTGGATGAGAAAACAAGGTATAATAGGTGATTATGGGACTGGTATTATCATTCCATGAGTGCAATTCATTTGTAGGTGTTATGATCCTAGCATGGAAAGATGATGCTCAAAGAGGAAAATAAGGGGAAGTTGTAAGAAGACACTTGTGGAAGTTAAGCGCATAGGAACCATCTTACAAGGAGATAAAGGAACTTTGAACTACAACAAATGGATGAAGACAAATATGTCATGGAAGAATCTAATACTATAACCATACCCTTTTGGAGGGTCAAGATGAAGCACAAGCAGATCCATCATGAAGCATTGAAGATGACATAGCAACAAAGATAAGAACTTGGTATTGATACACTGCAATGAAATCTCATGTCATAGTCGCCAATTGTAACTCTTCAAAGTGTCATCACAATAGTGTTGTCTTCTCTCATGTATTTTTGCCACATTGTTGGTGGAAATCAATTATGTAATTTCAAAAATTGGAAAATGTAAAATGTGTGGAAGACCAAGGGTCACACATGGAATGTGTAGAGTCACTAAGAAATCCAAGAGTCACGAGGGAGGTTAAGAGTCACAAGGGAGGTGAAGAGTCACCCCATAAATAAACCCTCATAGCTCAAGAAAAGGACTTTTCACCTTGACTTCTCAAGCTAGGCATAGGAGATAGGATCATCCTTTTGAGGATAAATTGGTGGCTTAACGTTCCACTATTGGAGTTAGTGATATATCATTGTAATTGTGTATTTTGTATCTTTCAATTAATAATTTGAAGCTCTCAGAGCCAACACACTTTCAAGCATATATTGTGAATGTTGTAAGACTATTCTTTCTTTCATTGTTTGCAGTGCGTTTTCATGTTTATATATAGTAAGGAAAATGAACCATTATGTTGGCTTTAGTATACATATTTTAATTATGTGTCTCTTTCTCTTATGATCGTTGTTTCTTTGTGAACTATTTCGCAAGATAATTATGATTCTTTTATATATGTGTGTGTATTTATTAGCATAGTACTGTCACTTTTCTTCTAAATACTCACTTGTTCTTTTCATCAGTGGAAGAACCTTTATAAACATTACAATTGAGTACTTCACAAGGCTAACTTACTTGTTTATCTTGAAAGTATATGTGTACTCTCTTACATTGTTTATTGCAGCCAGGGAAAATCATTAAGATTATGGCAGTCAGGTCTATTTCCCAGATAGTGATCCTACTCCAAATGGTGCAAGCTCTAGTTGGTACTTCATATTGGGGAGACCCCTTGTATCTTGGCGGCTTCCAACACCATCAACATTCTAGCTCTAGGAGGAGGGAAACCTTTGTAAGGTTGATAACTCAACACATCCAAATAAATATCCTTTAGTTCAAGGTAGAAATTGTTCAAGTTCAACTCCAACTGACATATCTGAAAAAGAAGAGTCATCTCACCAAATTCCAGTGTACACTTACGAAGTTACTTATGAGAAAGTCCAAAGGATTTGACCTATCACTCATCACTTTGCTAGAGCTCTTGTATTACTCCCCGTTATGTATGTTTTTCCTCATAAGAAATTAAGGAAAGAGACAACCCATCATGGTGTTCTAGTTTCTTCAGTGGAAGATTTGGTTACTACTACCCTTGAGGACTAAAAGAATATTATCATCAAGGGGATATTCCACCACATATTGGGGAAAATATGGAGGGAGACAAGGAAGACTTTCTTTTTTTAGATGATGAAGAGCCAAGGGATAATGAACAACCAAATTATAACGAAAATATGAATAGTGAAGAAGAAGAGTCGTCAGAATCAGGGAGTGGGGAGGAGGAAGACAAAAAATACATGGCTAAATACCAATTGTATTGAATGCCCCAAGGGCCTCTTTCTCTCCCAGGACATCTTCATCGCTTACCAAATAACTCAGAGAAGTTACTCACAAAGTATGATTGTGATAAGAAGATGAAGGTTGAAGATCACATTGATGACTTCTACTTACATCTAAGGATCTTAGAGGTATGCTATGATTATGTTGCTTGTATATTAATTGAATACACTCTTAAGGGTAGAGCGTTAGTTTGGTATCATAGCATTCCTACAAATTCAATCCATAATTGGAGGGAGTTTAAGAAATTGTTCTTAGAGAAATTTGTTGATGATAAATCTCATGTCGTGTTACTTAAAGAACTTGGAAATATAAATATGGGGGACAAAGAGAAGGTTAAAGATTTCAATAAAAGATTTACTCTTATTTTTAACAAGTTACCCACTAATGTGCAACCTCATGATTCAATCACTAAGGATGATTACATTGTGCCTTGCCCATTAATATTTTTGTCTTTGTGAAAAGAGCCACAAAGGAAGCATTGGCTCTTAACATTGTAGAAGCAATTGTTGTAGAAAAGGAATTAAGATCTATCAGCGTCATTATTGATTAGGAGTATTCAAAGGACTCCAAGAACACTAGGAAAATTTCTTAAGCCTCATCTGCTAAAACTAAAGAGAAGGATCCTTTTGACATGGAAAGCTTGACAAAGTCCTTGAAGTTTTTGAATAATGAAGTATCTGAGCTCAAAAGGAAGTCAAGTGAAGTATCTACCAGTAATAAGTCCTTTAAGCCATTTTTTAAGAAGAACACCAATAAGTTTGTTATGTCTGCATAAATATCTAATGTTCTATTTAACTTTGAGAATCTGGGCATGGATAATAATTGCACATTTCATTGAGAAGTACATTCTCAAAAAAACATGCCCACAATGGAAACATAACATGAATTGTGTGGTTGCCAATGTCATAGAAAGCATGTTAGCAGAAGAACATTCAGAGTAGACTGAAGAGACAAATGAACCCATCTTGATGGAGGAAAATACAAGTGTTGGAAATTCATTTTTCACTTTTGATATTATTATGAATAATGATCGACAAGGTGCTTGTGAGCTCCCAGCGGGTGAAGCTCCTCCACAACAACAAACTAAGCAATACAATCTAAGGATTAAAGGACCAATGTTTGAGAAAGATGTAAGGAAGCAGTTATTGAGAAAAATATTACCTCCTAGCAATCCTTCTCAAAGCTTTCAGATGAAATCCAAAATCACTCAACCTTCTAGGAATACTTTGAGGAATAATAAGAAAAGGCCTGTCACTTTTGAGGTGTCAAACAAAGTTTCAACACCTTCCACTACAACACACCTTGCCAAGGATTAAGACATTGAGTACAATATTATTGAGAATATGAAGAAATATCTTGTTGATATCTCCATCTATAAGCTAGAAAATTTGGCAAGCCAACGTGAGTTGACCATCCAAGCTTTTGCATCTCAACCTCCATCAGGTAAGATAGTATATGCTTCCCAAGCTTCGTCTGGCAAGTCTCCCACTATCCTTGAATCAATATTTAATGTTGCCAATGAAAATTCTAGATCTACTTGCCCCCATCTTCTCTTAAATTTTGAAATTTTCAATTATAATGTCCATAATTTCCTTATTGATTTATGATGCATCTGCGAATGTTATGCCTTTATTTGTTGTAAAGAAAATCAATGCAAAATTGGAAAATACTAATGGTAGAATCATACATTTAGATAGATCACGGGTCCGGGAAATTGGTGAAATAAGCAATGTTATAATTCTCTTATCTTCTGATCGTAGAGTTCACCAATGTATCGACATTGTTATTGTGGACATTCCAAAAGTTGATTAATCGCTTCTAAGTAGAGATTGATCTCACAAGTTACAAGGATATTTTACCACAGACTAGTCTTATTTGTGGCTTCCTTATAAGTGCAAGAATAATCATATTCGAGTCGAAAGTGAACCTTTTACAAAGCATACTATTATGGTGCTTGAAGCACACAATGAGTTGACTAGCTTTGAATAAGAAATATTTGGAAATGATTTTTTAGAATTTAATCTTGGATATAATCTTGTACAACCATCATCTATATCACCAAATACACAGTTTGAACTCCTTCCTTGAAATTCAACTGGTGCAAATGATCTTTGTAACATAGATGTAAATACTATTAGTGCAAAAACTAAGCTAGTTGCTACTAATGTTTGGACTTTGTTATTTTATGGTTCAAAAACGTAGGAGCGTTCTAGAGATGGTTGCATTCTGATAAGTCTATTGGTAAAATTAGCTAGGGTTTTCAAGTTTTCTCAAAATAAAGTTCATGATCATAGTGTTTTCGGTCATCATGTCATGATGTGGGATCCATATAAGTTCAAAAAGGGTCAACCATAAGAGTTAAATTCCAATATTCCATGTGTGTTGGGCTTATTTATTCATGATTGGCATTTTGATAGTTCTGTAGAAATTCATAGCAACTCCAGTTAGGTAAACCGAGGGTTTGCTATGAAATTTCATGACACTTTCGTAGCGAATCTGTCTCTTTGAATACCTATCCCACTATGAAATTACGCTGAAGTACACAACTATGTTAAATGTTGGAGTAACGGTCTATTTGTTTGAAAAACATGATTAGTCAGTCTTATGGTTGGTCATGGATGCACATTATCAGTATTTTCTCCATTTTCCCTACATATTGACACCGTGTAGTTTCTTGTTGCTAACTCGTTCATTTGTATTTAGCTTTGTTTCCATAAGCTTCACGTTTTCATGGAGTTGGTTTGCTGTCTCTCACATGGGTCTAGCTCTCATGCAGTCTTGTTGTTTCTAGGTTAGAATCCACTATTGTCTAGCAATCTCTAGGTTGATTTGTAGGTGGCAAGAAGGTGAAAAGGAGGAGCCCTACGTGTTACGTCCATGCCACACAAAAAAATTATAAAGGAGGTTTAGTGGTGCGTTATGAGCCTGTGCACATGAAATTGCTGAAGGAAGACCCTATCTTCATTCAAGCATTTTCTAGCATGGGATGCCTACGCTTTTTCCAAAAGCTATAGGTTACCATGGGCAGATTGCCAAAGACTTTGCTGTAAATTTCAATGGAACATAAAAAAAATGGTCTTCCTAATTTTGCGGTGTTCGTTGACACAATTTCCCATGCTACAGAGATTCCTATGTCATGATAAATGTGGTTTAAAGTCTAGAAGATCAAGATCAAAAACTGTGATGAATTTCTCAAGGAGGAACACAAAAGGATTGATATGACTGCAGGCATTCCTAGAACTTTCCTTAAAGAAAAATTTTCCAAGCTCTTATTGGTCATCCAAAAATATTTTACATGTGAAGGCAGATTTAACATGGTGTATCAGTATCATTTCAAATTTCTAATCCATTCCACAGGTAAGCAGCCTCTAGACATTCCATTTTATCTATTTAGAAGTTTGGGAAAGATGGCAGATAAGGTCCAAGCCAAACCTGATGTAAGTGACACCTTTGTTTTTCACCATGGCCTCATTAAAACGTTGGTTGTAGAATAGCTAAATAGGTTTAACAAAGATTGGCTTACCTTATTGTTTTTGAGTGGCTATGAGTTAGATACTGCCACCCCTTCTAGGAGAACTCCAAAGTCTAAATCAATAACCCCTAGAGAATAGAAACAACCAGAGGTAGAGAAACCTATAGTAAAGGCTTCCATAAGCACCGAGAGGAGGATGACCAAAAGAAAGAGTAAAGAATAGAGTAAAATGAAGGGTAAGCAAACTGATATCCTAGAAGCCATTGAGATTAAAGAAAGCTGACTTGAGCAGCCTATAGAAGTGACCAAGGTTGAAACTAAAAATAAGAGCAAGAGGGTTAAGAAGCTAGACTTCTCACAAGAAGAACATGGTTTCATATTTAGGCAAGGAAACATGTTACAAGGTCGATGCAGCAAACTGAAAAGATGCCAGAAGTTCCTTTAGAAAAGACAGAGCCATCAAATAAAAGGAAAGGCAAGGATCCTGTACGAGAAAAAAGTGAAATAGAGGTTCTGCAAGAACAATTGAGAGAGGCTAGACAAGAAATCATTAATTCCAAACTTGAGTTTGAGGAGTGGCAAAGGGAGGTGTCAAAGTAGATAGGTTTTATATGATGAAATTGCAGAAAAATAAAAAAAGATGATAAAGAGGACTTTGCCTTTGCATAAAATGTTGGAACACATGTACAAAAGGAAAAAATGGCTACAAGAAGATAGGAATAAGCTACAGGGACAAGTCAAAGCATTATAAACTCAAATTGAAATGATCAAAGATGAGTTCTTAAAGAGAAATCTCAAGATTATTGTTGAAATAGATGCTACTCCTTGAATATGGTAAGACTTTGAATTTTTTCTTTACTATGTTTAACTAGTAAAATCAGCCTTATGTATAGTTGACCAAGGTATTAGAAGTAATAAGGAGGCACTAGAACCATGAAAAATAGAAAAACTTAGAAATTTCAAATTTTGTAACAACTCCCCATAGTTAAGTTGAAAATTTAATACGAAACTGTTGTAGCTTTTCATGGAGGATAAGTCAAACTAAAAACATAGAAAAGGTAGTTATAAGGGATATATTTAGCTTAAAGACATCAAGGAAAACCTTAGAACTTGCAAAAGGAGAAGATGCGTAGCAGAAAGGTGTTTTTTTTTAATTTGCTACTAAAGTTTGCTACAAAAATGTCAAAACTATGTTTCTTTGCATTTTGGAAATTTTGGACATCAAACAATGAGGCAGCTAGATGTATTACAAGTCATGAAAGTGTCCACATCAACTCCTACTTTTTAGGGAGACAAGTCAGCAAGTCAAACAGGTCAACATCCACGTAGCATGAGACACATCATTAGCTCCAACACATTTAAAAATTAGTTGAGTTTGATAAGCTCTATCAACAGAATTTGGTTGAGTTCATTAATGTTGGAATTGTTCTACTTGTATTCAAATTGTGTAAAACCAAAATCCTTTTTATTTTTCAATAGGTATCAAGTAGGATAAGGTTTCTAAATTGATTGATTGAATCTAGCCCCAAGTGGCATATTTTTGTAATTAATGATATGATGGTGGTCTTACTCTATATATTTGTAGTTTCTTGACTCTGAAGGGGTTGATTGATAATGTTAGAAGTTGACTCTATGTAAACTTTTGATCCAACTAATATATAGTGCAACAACTATGTTTTTATACCTGAGATTCATGTTATGGATTTATGTGTTCTTATCATGTTTTTTATGTTGCTATCAATATTCACAGTATTTTGAATACTTGGAATTCATGTCAAGTGCTCCAAATTCCTTCACTTGATATGTATGACTGTGAATTTTAATTTGAAATCAGTTTTAAAGTCAGAAATGCCTCATTTTCCATTAAACATTGTTGTTTTCCAATGATTTTATTCTATTTGACTGCATGCCAAATGGTGGTAGCCATCACATTCTCCTTCACGCGTAAAACCATATAAAAAGAAATACGAGAGGCATATGTAGTTATGAGTTGATTAAAGTGAATTTGATAAAGTGTTTTGAGAGAGCCCTCTCAAATTGGAAGGGTTAACTTCCAGTCAAAGTGGTTTGAAATAGTTACTCTTGGTTGAAGGTTGACACAGCCGAGCCTGCCTAACCTAGTGATAACATTTTGGTTCGTTTGCCGGGAGTTGAAAGTTGTATTATCCTAGGTAATTCTTTTCAAATTAGTTGAGCCCTTGAAGGTAGCAAGGAGATCACACATTTCGAGGCTATACTTCTACCTTGGTGACTTCATTGATATTTTCAGCTTAAAGGTGTCTGTCTCCAAAGAAGATTTACATGAGGAGCAATCCAGATTGAGATCCACCAAAGATAGTTGATGATCTAGAGAAAATTCTCAAAGGAACTAGTAGCTCATCAAAATCAGTTTTCTCCACATCTCTTTAGGTCTTCATATTTACCCTCTGGAGGTGTTCAAAGTAATGAGGACATAAAATTTGATGAAAAGTTTGAGAAAACACTTTTTAGATCTAAATCAGAAAATGAGTTAACATAAATTGTCCTAGATCTAGAAAGAATAGGGGTAGACACCACAACTATTGTTTCCAAAGAAGATAAAGAAAGGTTTTGGGAAACTGTCACATTAGAATTGTCATTAGAACAAGAGTCTTTATAAAAGCTAAAAGAGCTTGATCCTTTTGAATTCCTATTGAAGAGAAGAGCTGGTATCCCTTTCCCTGAGTGGAGTTCTTTTAATTTGAGTTGAAGATCCCTGTAACTCATTTTCATACAATCACATCTACTTTCACTACCACTCATACTAGTTTGATAACTAACTCACTTGTTGTAGTTTCTGCTAGTACATCTATTGTTGTCACTTCTATAATGGCAAGAGTTCCTCCTCCTCCACCTTCTGCAGGCACTGCCAGATATGCTCCTCTTGTCTTACTTACTCAACTTCATGACCTACCACAAGGATATTCTACTAGAATAAAAACTTTTGGAGGTGAGGAGGGAATTATTGTAGAACAACATGTTGACCAATTTAATGATTTCTTAGACTTAGGGGAAGTGGTGATGAATATGTTAAGATGAGATTGTTTATACAGAGTTTCATTGGTGAAGTCAGAAATTGGTTTAAAGCCTTAACCCCAAGAAGTATACAAGATTAGGATTAATTAGAAGACAATTTCTTAAGGAAATGGGGAAGTAAGGTGAATCATGTTCAAGCATTGACTGAATATAATAATTTGAAAAAATCAAGTAATGAATCAGTGCAATATTTTACAAAAAAGTTTAACAAAGTGTATAATTCCATTCCTGCTCATATAAAACCTCCCCAAGGGGCTGCCCAATTGCATTATGCTGAAGCTTTTGATTATGAGTTTTCCATTTTGCTAAGAGAGAGAGAATTTGCCACTTTGGCTGACATGAAAAATGATGTTGTTAAGGTGGAGGTTAACATGGCTGCAACAAAAAGGTCAAAGACTGGGAAAGCAAGAGTAAAGGAGGAAGATCAACCTTCTTCATCTTCAGATGTAAAATTTGATAGCATGATGAAAACCATGGAAAAACTTATGGACATACTAACACTTGGAAATAATTCTCCTGTTGCACAACTAGAACCATAGATAAGAAACCCTAATTTTAGGAAAGTTTAGATCCAACAGATAACAATAGAACAAAGAAACTAGCCTGATTAGCAAGTTACGCCCTTTTTCCAGCAAAATCTAGTTGATGAAGAAGAAATGCAGCTAGAAAATCAAGAAGACATCATACATTGTTTGGATGAGGATGAAACAAGGATGTTTTTAACAAAAGAAGAGCATGATGAATCTAGTAATGACATGTTTACTAATGAAAGTGAAAAACAATCATAATACCTGAAAGGATATCATCATGCCATCTTTGATATGCAAAAACAATATAACTTGAGGAATAGGAATGTCCCTGTAGTTGCTAATAAGAATTCGTCTAAGAAAGAAGATGGTCCAAAAGATGTTGAACCGAAGAAGGATGCTCCTGGGAAAGAAATTGAAAAAGCTCTACCAGTTTTTAGCCTTGAAAATGAGATTTCAAAAATAAAAGTTGTTGTCCCTTTTGGAGAAATAATAAGGGTTATAGAATATAGGAATCAAATTGTGAAAATGCTTGATACTCAAGCTAGGCACTCTTATACTCTAAATATGCAAGAAGATCACCCTACCATTTTATTAGGGACAAGAGTGGAAGATGAGGAAAATGAAGAAGTACCACCATTCTATGTGAGTTTAAATATTCATGACATGAAATTAGACAATGTTATGTTATATTAAGAGGCATCTCACAATTTAATGCCAAAGGTCATCATGGAAAGATTGGGTTTGGACATAACCATACCTTATAAGGATTTATTCTCATTTGATTCTAAGATAGTTCAATGTATAGGCTTAATCAAAGATGTGGTGGTTGGTCTAACTCAACTCCCTGCTAAAATTGTAGTGATGGATATAATTGTAGCAGATATTCCACCAAAGTTTGATATGCTTTTTGTCTAGATCATGGGCTACTAAAATCAAGCGAGCCATGCAAATGGACATGTCCTATGCCACTATCCATGTTTTTGGTGAGCAGAGAAGATTATATCGAGAGTCTAGAATGGAATATATGGTTAGAAGCAAAGACAAACCTCAAAATTCCCAGTTCATGCAGTGGAAATAGAGTTAGGATCCTCTATTCTTTTCAATGAAATCACCAATGAAGTAGAAAATCAGCAAACAGAAAATCAGCAAGTTGAAGAAGTTGACAGAGAAGGTTGGTGGCACATGAGATTTGATGGTTATTTTAGAAGAGATGGAGCTGGTGCTGGCATTTGGATAATCAACCCAAGAGATGAAAATAAGTTTTTCTCTTACAAACTCAATTTTGATTGCACAAATAACATGGCAGAATATGAAGCTCTGGTTTTGGGTTTAGAAGTTTTAAAAAACTTAGGTGCTAAAAATATTTCAGTTTTTGGTGATTTTGACTTAGTCATCGAACAATTAAGTGGCACCTATCAAACCAAATATGTTAGAATGAGAGTATACAAAAATTTAATTGTTTAGTAATCTTCGGCAAAATCACATAATCAATCTATTGTCTAGGGGGTATTTTAGAATTCCAGAGGGTATTTTAGAATTAGATTAGATTTTTTACTTTGATTTTTACCTTTAACTGATTTCCTTATATCGAATTAATAAAGACCCCCCTTTTTTAAACATTATAAGTAATAAGATAATTAACTAATAACATAGTTAATTTTAATAAAAAATTGTAGTAAATAATTATTGATTAATTAATGAATATAAATAATTAAATTAATGATAAAAGGTGATCTAGTTTTACCAAATGACCCTTAGGTTTAAATGATAAACAAGAAATTATTAGAAATATACGATATACCAATAACATTGAGATAATGGATATACTATTATTAATAAACATGTACTTTAATTATGGTATTTACCTAATGGAACTATATTCTAGGAATATTAATGATTTAACTAGAATACTATTTATTGTTTTTAATAATATTAGAACTATAAATTATTAAGAAAATATAGATTAGTGTATAGAACTTATTATTTTAATTTCGAATGGGCCTTTACATTTAAAAATATTAAATTAAAATGATTTTTTGGATTTAAACTTTTACCTATTGTAACTAAATTCTAAGAACAATAGTAATTTAATACTATTTATTTGTATTTAAATAATTTGGGAATAATAATAAATATAGGTCATATGAAGATATAATTGATTAATGACCATTATATTTAGTTTACCATTATTAATTTACCATAATTCATTAATGACCATTATATCTAGTTTACCATTGGATCCTTAGATATAAACAATTATTATTAAATAAATACACAGATAGTAATTTAATACTATTTATTTGTAATTAAATAATTTAGGAATAATAATAAATATAGGTTTTTAATAAATATGTAGATTTAATGACCATTATATTTAAACAATAAATTTATTGTATTATTCAATTAACTATTAATAATATGTTTCTATTAATAATAAAATTATTAGTTTGACTTTGATCATCAGGTCAAAATTAGCCGTTGCAATATAGCCATTGGAGTCTCTGCACACTCTATTTAATCAAGCTAAGCCAGATTGGTTCTTCAACTTGTCCTGACGATGAACCACACTGGTTGGTTCGAAACGCGTTGACAATAGATTGACAATAGATTGATTATGTGATTTTTCCAAAGATTACTAAACAATGTTATGGATCACAGAAGTCTAAATTCCTTAAAAATTTAATTCTTGAATTGTTGGAAAATTTTGAAGAACACAATTTTACAATCAAGCCTAGAGAACAAAATGGTATTGCAGATTCCTTGGCTATTTCAGCCAGCCAATTTATAATTCCAACTCATTCCAGCAAGAAATATGAGATTGAAATCAAACATAGGCCAGCCATTCCTGATAACATAAAAAGCTGGCAGGTATTTGACAATGATCAACAAGTCAAAAATTTCCTGGAATTGAAAGAAGAGTTTGAAACTACTCAAGTTGATCAACAGATAATGTTTGTTGAAACCAAAGCTAGTACAAAATTCATCCAACTGAAAAACAACTGTATTCCTAAGGGGCTAATTCCTCTTGAAAAGTTGTTTGACCAGAATGATGTAGCCAAGAATCCCAAGATAAAATCTGATGATGAAGAGGTCAAAATTTGTAATCTTGGTACTGCAGAAAACCCTAAGTGTGTCAACTTGTCCAAGTACCTTTCTTCTTAGGTAAAACATAAATATGTTGATTTGATGAAGAGATAAATAGATGTCTTTGCATGGATTTATAAAGATTTGAAAATTTATGATCCTAGTTTCATCCATCATACAATACCAATAAAGGAAAATGAAAAGCCTTTCAAACAAAATATGAGGAGGATTAATCCACTACTTCTACCATTGATTGAAACATAGATTAAAAATTTGTTTGAAGAAAAGATCATAGTTCCATTGACGTTTTCCAGTTGGTTGGCTAATTTGGTACCTGTAAGGAATACAAATGGAGAGATCAAGATATGTATTGATTTCAGAAACTTGAATAAAGCCTCACTAAAAGATATTTATCCTCTTTCCAAGATGGATCACATACTACAAAACATTGTAGGATCACAAAGGATGTTAATGTGAGATGGTTTCTCGGGCTATAATAAGATATTTGTGCATCCCGATGACCAAGAGAAGACAACTTTTACCATGCCTTGGGGAACATTTATGTATGCTAAGATTCCCTTTGGACTCATGAATGTAGGAGCAACCTTTAAGAGGGCCATGGATATTGCATTTGCTGAAGAAAAGGACAAATATGTGGTTGTATATTTGGATGAAATCACTATGTTCTCAAAGAAGGAAGAGGAACATCTCAAGCACTTGGAAAAGATTCTTCAAAAATGCAGAAAGTTTGGTATTTCATTGAACCCCATGAAAAGTTTTTTTTCTTTTACAACTGGAAAGTTATTGGGTCATATAATATCAAAGGAAGGGATTAAAATTGATCCAAGTAGAGTTGCTACTATTCAGAAGATAAACTTGCCCAGAACTAGAAAAGAAATTCAATCTTTTTTAGGCAAGGTGAATTTTGTTAGAAGATTTATTCCTAACTTTGTAGAAATTGTGAAGCATATCACCAAGATGCTTAAGAAGGACTGTAATATTAAGTGGAAAATAGAGGCTAAACATTATTTTGAAGAGATAAAGAAGGCTCTTACTCAAGCTCCAGTACTATAAACCCTGATTTTTCAAAATAATTTATGGTTTTTATATTTGCTACAGAACATACAATTGCAGGAGTATTGTTGTAGAGAAAACAACAAGGTAATGAACAATGTATTTCTTTTTTTAGTAGGAAACTTGGAAATTCTGAGTTGAAGTACAACATTATGGAAAAACAAGCTTATTCTTTGGCGAAGGCACTTAAATATTTCAGGGTATATGTCATCCATTCACACATTGTTGCTTTTGTACCTAATGCTATAGTAAGAGATATATTAACCCAAGCTTATCCAGATGGTAAGAGGAGTAAGTGGATTTCCACTTTGCTCGAATATGATTTGGAGATCAGACCTACAAAATTGGTGAAAGGACAAGGATTGGAAAAGCTGATGACTCAATCAAATTTCGATTGTATAGACATTAATTTTATAGCATAAATTTCATATGTGATTGTAGATGAAGAGTTGATACATGTTGAAGAAAAATTCATTATGTCAGACTAGTATAAGGATGTCATTTTTGTTTTACAGCATCATAGAGCTCCTCTTGAATTATCAAAATCAAAAGCTAGATTTCTCAAGCTGAAATCTATGAGGTATTGCATCTTGAATAGAAGTCTGTATTGGAAAGACACAGGTGAAATAATTCTTAATTGTCTACTAGAAGATGAAGCTAAGAAGTTGATTGAAGAGTTTCATAAGGGTGATTGTGGGGTTCATTATTATTGGAAAGAAACAATGAATAAAATACTCAAAGAAGGATTTTAGTGGCCTTCAATGTTCAAAGATATGTATAAGAAGATTTCTTCTTGTCATCAATGTCAAATATTTGATGGAAAGAGAAAGCTGCTCCCATTACCTCTTAAACCCATATTTGTAGAAGCTCCTTTCCAGTAGTGGGGGTTGGATTTTATAGGTGAGATACATCCTGCATATTCAGGCCAACATTGGTGGATCCTAACAACCACTGATTATTTTACAAATTGGATTGAAGCAGTTCCTACAAGACAAGCCACAGACTTAGTAATCATACAATTTTTGGAAAATAACATCTTACCTAGATTTGGTTGTCCAATGAAGATCATCATTGACAATGCTTAGGCCTTTGAATCAAAGAAGCTAGTAAGTTTTTGCAACTATTATAATATCACCCTTGGTCACTCTATAGCCTATTACCCTCAAGGTAATGGCCTAGCTAAGTCATCAAACAAGAGTCTAGTTAGAATTATCAAGAGAATTTTGTAGGAAAACAAGAGGTCATGGCACTTGAAATTTAAATTTGCTTTATGGGCTGAAAAAATTTGTACTAAAAGATCCATAGGGGTTTCTCCTTATGAGTTGGTTTATGGAACTGAAGCTATGTTTCCTAGCTCTCTTGGAGTTTCACTGATGAAATTATTACAAGGATTGGAGGAAGAACCAAATACAATTCAAAGGAGGATCAATCAGTCGATTTCTTTGCAGGAAAAAAGAGAAGAAGTATACACCAATTATCAGAAATCTCAAAATAGAATTAAAAGGACATTTGACAGAAATACAAAAGAAGAGAATTTCAATATTCATGATGTGGTTTTGAAGTGGGAGGCTCAGGTTGAAGACAAAGGAAAACATGGCAAGTTTTAAAACATATGGAAAGGGAAATATAAGATCTCAACCTACCATGGAAATAACACATTTATACTGCAAGAGATGGATGGTCAACTGTGTAATGGAGTACCTATCAATGGAAGAAACACCATTGTATATATTCCATTTTTCTTTTTCAAATTTGCAGGTGTGGATGATCTCTTAAACAAGTTCAAGCCCGAAGTGAAGGCCATAAGAACTTGGAGATGATATCATCAATTTTTTGTTTTAAATTTTCAATAAGGCAACTAGTTTGTTGGTTATTTATTGCACCACAAGGGTGCAACATCCCCATTGGAGCCATTGTAATCCATGATAACACTTAGGAATAGTTTGTGAAGTCTATTGGTCAAATAAGCTATGGTTTTCAAATTTTCCAAAATAAAGTCCATGATCATAGTTTTTTTGGTCATCATGTCATGATGTGGGATCCATATAAGTTTGGAAAGGGTCAATCATAAGAGTTCAATTGCAAAATTCCATCTGTGTTGGGCTTATTTGTTCATGATTGACATTTTGACAGTTTTGCATAAATTCATAGCAACTCCAGTTAGGTAAACCAAGGTTTTGCTACAAAAGTCTTGACACTTCCGTAGAGAATATGTCTCTTCGATTACCTATCCCACTACGGAATTACACTAAAGTACACAGTTGTGTTAAACGGTGTAGTAACAGTCCTTTTTGTTTGAAAAAACATGATTGGTCATGGATGCACTTTATTAGTCTTTTGTCCACTCTCCCTACATATTGACACCTTGTATCTTCTTATTACTAACTTGTTCATTCGTATTTAGCTTTCCTACCATAAGCTTCACGCTGTCATAGAAGTTGGTTTGTTGTCTCTCACACAGGTCTAGCTCTCATGTAGGTCTTCTAGTTTCTAGGTTAGATTCCACTATTGTCTAGCTATCTCTAGGTTGATTTGGAGGTGGCAAGAAGGTGACAAGGAGGAGCCCTACGTGTTGCAACCATGGCACATGGAAAATAGTATAAAGGAGGTTCAGTGGTGTGTTATGAGCCCGTGGACATGAAATTCCTGGAGGAAGACCCTACCTTCGTTCAATCATTTTCCAACGTGGGATGCCTACTCTTTGCAAAAGCTACAGGGTTACCATGGGCAGATTACCAAAGACTTTGGTGTAAATTTCACTGAAACATAAATGAAGGTTGTCTTCTTAACTTTGTAGTGTCCCCCGACACAATTTCCCGTGCTACAAAGATCCCTACGTAAGGAGAAATGTCGTTTAAAGTCCAGAAGATCAAGCTACAAAAATTTGATGAATTTCTCAAGGAGGAACAGAAAAGGATTGATATAACTGCAAGCATTCCTAGAACTTGCCTTAAAGAACATTTTTCCAAGATCTTAATGGTCATCCAGAAATATTTCACATGTTTAGGTAGATTTAACATGGTGTATCAATATCATTTCAGATTGCTACTTCATTTCACAAGTAAGCAGCCTCTAGATATTCCATTTTATATATTTAGAAGTTTGGAAAATATGGCAGATAAGGTCCAAACCAAACCTGATGCAAGTGACACCTTTGTTTTTCACCATGGCCTCATTAAATTGTTTGTTGTAGAAGAGATAAATAGGTTAAAGAGACATTAGATTCTTGTTTTTGATGGGATATGAGTTAGAAATTGCCACGCCTTCTAGTATAACTCCAAAGTCTAAATCAATAAACCTGAGAGAATAGCAACAACCAGAGGAGGAGCAACAACCAGAGGCAGAGAAACAACTAAAGGTAGAGCAACCTATAGTAAAGGCTTCCATAAGCACCGAGAGGAGGATGAACATAAGACAGAGTAACGAACAAAGTAAAAGGAAGGGTAAGCTAACTGATATCCTAGAATCCATTGAGATTAAGGAAAGCCCAATTGAGTAGCCTATAGAAGTAACCAAGACTGAAACTAAGAAGAAAAGTAAGAGGGTTAAGAAGTTTGACTTCTCACAGGAAGAACATGGTTTCATCTTTCTACTAAAGAAACCTGTTACAAGGTCAATGTAGCAAACTGAAAAGATGCCAACAGTTCCTTTAGAAAAGATAGAGCCATCAAAGAAAAGGAAAGGCAAGGAGCCTGTACAAGAAAAAAGTGAAATAGAGGTTCTACAATAACAATTGAGAGAGGCTAGACAATAAGTCATTAATTCCAAACTTGAGTTTGAGGAGAGGCAAAGGGAGGTGTCAAAGTAGATAGATTTCTACGATGAAACTGTAGAAAAATTGAAAAAAATGATAAAGAGGACTTTGCCTTTGCATAGAGTGTTGGAACACATGTACAGAAGGAACAATTGGCTACAAGTAGATAGGAATAAGCTACAGGGACAAGTCAAAGCATTATAAACTTAAATTGAAATGATCAAAGCTGAGCTCTTAAAGAGAAATATCAAGATTATTGTTGAAATAGATGCTACTGCTTGAATATGCTAAAACTTTCAATTTTTCCTTTACTATGTTTAACTAGTAAATTCAGCCTTATGTATAGTTGAACAAGGTATTAGATGTAATAAGGAGGCACCAGAACCATGAAAAATAAAAAAACTCAGAAATTTAAAATTTCATAGCAACCCACCATAGTTAAGATGGAAATTTTCTACGAAAAAGTTGTAGCTTTTCATGGAGGAGAAGGGAAACTAAAAACACAGCAAAGGGAGTTCCAAGGGCATGCATTTAGCTTAAAACCATCAAGGAAAACTCACGACTTGCAGAAACAGCAGAGCGGTAGCAGAAATGTGTTTTTTTGAATTTGCTACTAAAGTTTGTTATGGAATTTTCAAACCAATGTTTCTTTGTGTTTTGGAAGTTTTTGGACATTAAACAACAAGGAAGCTAGATGATTTACAGGTTATGAAAGTGTTGACATCAACTCCTACTTTTCAGGGAGACAGGTCAGCAAGTCAACCAGGTCAACATCCATGTAGCATGAGACACATCATCATCTCCAACACATTTAGAAAATTAGTTGGGTTTGATAAGCTCTATCAATAGAATTTGGTTGAGTTCATTAATGTTAGAAAATTCCTACTTGTATTCAAATTGTGTAAAACCAAAATCCCTAAGATTTCTCAATAGGTGTCAAGTAGGATAAGGTTTCTAAACTAATTGATCGAATCTAGACCCAAGTGGTAGATTTTTGTAATTAATGATATGGTGGTGGTCTTAATCTATATATTTGTAGTTTCTTAACTCTGAAGGGATTGATCGATAATGTGAGAAGTTGACTCTATGTAAACTTTTGATCCAGCTAATATATATTGCTGCAACTTTGTTTTTATACCTGAGATTCATGTTATGGCTTTATGTGTTCTTATCATGTTTTTTGTGTTGCTATCAGTATTCATAGTATTTTGATTACTTGGAATTCATGTCAAGTGATCCAAATTCCTTCATTTGCTATGTATGATTGTGAATGTTTATTTGAAATCGGTTTTAAAGCCATAAATGCCTCAATTTCCATTAAACATTGTTATTTTCCAATTATTTTCTTCTATTTGACTCCATGCCCAATGGTGGTAGCCATCACATTCTCCTTCACCTGTAAAACCATATAAAAAGAAATCAGAGTTAGCCATTTGTAGTTTTGAGTTGATTGAAGTGAATTTGATAAAGTGTTTTAAGAGCCCTCTCAGATTGGAAGGGCTAACTTCCACTCAAAGTGGTTTGAAATAGTTACTCTTGGTTGAAGGTTGACACAACCCAGCCTGCCTAACATAGTGATAACACTATCCACAGGAGATAACCTTGCACTGATCTGAGTATTCGTGTTGTTGGAAATAATACTAAGAGGGGGGGTGAATCAGTATTAGCAAGTTAACAATATTTCATTTCCATAAACAAATTTATATACGCTACTTCTGTTAATGCAACTTACGTGAATACACAACTGTGTTTAGAGCAACCAGCATATACCTTGCAAACTTATAATTTAGTTAGTCGATATTTAATCTATGTATCAGAACCATGTATCCAGTAATCAGGTGGAGTAAACAGAACAAGCAATCACACAAATGAACACAAGATATAAGGTGGAAACCCAATGTGGGTGAAAACCACCTGTTGCAATCGTCACTATCTTTCATTAATAAGAAACTTCTTTTACAAAATTTTGTACTGGTGCAACCTTATACCAGTACACAGGCTTCTACCTGCAAAAGGATACAACC
The DNA here is from genome assembly GCA_031772625.1 of Pinus tabuliformis. Lineage (NCBI taxonomy): Eukaryota > Viridiplantae > Streptophyta > Pinopsida > Pinales > Pinaceae > Pinus > Pinus tabuliformis. The sequence goes on along the minus strand of CM062816.1, from coordinate 1,257,901,260 downwards.
TTCTCTCGTTCTCTAGCTTTTCCTTGAAGGGAGCTACAACCCCCTTAGCTCTTGTACTAGTTGATGTGTTTACTAGTACATAGGTGCTGACCTACAAAAGGCTACAACCTTCTCTTTTCTTTTAGGGACCACGTTTCATAAATTTTCAAACGGGATCCATCAATAACATCAATCAAACATCAAATATATCTACATTAACCAATCTCCTTTGCACCAACCAAAACTGAATCAAATAATCACTTTTCTGAATGTTGTAACCAGAATACAGTAACAGTAACCAGAACCCAATCCAGAACCCAGAACTCTGCAACAGCAAACAGAAGTAGCTAAAACATATTTTATGAGACATATGCTACTTCAATGTGTCGAACCTGCGTTCATACACTGTTATATGAAGGCAAACCTATGTATACGCTATTTTGAAATGCCGAACTAGTGTGTATACGCGCCTTTGCTATACTGAACCTGCATACAGATCTGTAAAAGATCTTTTAACCTTTACAACTATTCAAACATCAGTTATACCCAGATCATCAGATTTACAGATTACGACATGCACCAATTATAAAAGATCAAAACCACAATAAGATACTTCTCTTCAAGCCTTAAGATCTTGACCCATCAATAAAACTTATCCTTCTTCAAGCGCTCAGGTTTCTCCTTGATTGTCCAGACAAGAGTTTACCAAGAACATCAGGGCCCCCAAAAGTTCCTAATACTCGGAAGGGTTTGCCAATTCGGACCCAACAACACTTCAACATAGTTTCTTGAAGTTGAGTTCCATCAGAGTAGACACAGACTTGCAATCTACCATCCCAAATCTCTCTAGTAGCTTAACAATGTATTTTCCTTGAGAAAGGAAAATTTCACCTAGATTTTGCTAAACCTCAGATCCAACTATGCACCATAACCCAATGACCAGTATTCTAGATCTTGCTCTTCATTAGATATTCAATGCTTGAGTGACTTTGCCTAATGATCTCCTCCTCCTTTTATAGTCTTAGGCCTTACTTAATACCATGGTCCAAATACCACAGACCAAAACCAAATTCTCCAACATGTACATGCCTTTCCTTGCGTGAAATTGCATGTAGACACATACGCGCCTTTTGGTCGGCGAACCCACATGTATACGTGGCTTGGTCAAGGGGAACCTACGTATATCTCTTTTTCCTTCATTCTGTGAGCCTGAACTGTGATCTGTCATCTAAGTGACATCTGAGTGAGTTTCCATCAAGGACAACACCTGTGTCATAATGCCAACAATCTCCCCCTTTGGACTTGATGGCAACCCCAAGTCACTCTCCCCCTTTGTCATCAAGGGAAAACGGTTATGTTATGTCTGAGTACATGCTGAATTCTCTGATATGAAGCAGTTTGCTATTCATGCTCCCCCTGACTGTAAGCAAGGTCTACAAAAAGATGTTCTACAAGAAGAACATGACTCTATACATCATAAATGACCTTCCTATCACCAAACATACATCCATCTCCCAACCAAGTGGGGATGTACCAAGAGTTTATACATGATAAAACAAGAACATTACATCATCCATCCCAGGCATAGTGGGGAAACAAAATAGGTCGTTACATGACCCTAATAAAAGATATACATGACATAGAGACAAAATATCCAAAACAAGACTATGATAGTCATCAACAACTATCATCAGCAGCATCTGTCAATCACCATCTAGACCAGCAACCATGATCTCCGTCTGCACCTGTTCCACCTGAATAAAAAACAACTATGAAATTGTACCAAGATCTTCTAAGATAATGCCAACAATGCATTATTGGAAGTATATGCTCCCCCTAAACTTGTGCCAGATGATCACTGTCAAACCCATATCAGACTCTTTTCATCCTCAGTCTGGCCCACTGACATTCTTCAAACCAACATATATGTGGTTGTATCTACAGCAACTAGTCTGTGTACACGGATACACTTCATGAAACTCGCGTACAACCACTGTTCTCTGAAATAGATAAGTGTCAACGACAAGATGATGCATCAGCTACTCCCAGCTTTTGTCTGAGGTATTCAAATGTCTCTTTGGGCGGTGGTTTGGTGAATATATCATCAACCTGTTCCTTGGAGGGAACATACTCCAATTTGACCTTTTGTTCAAGCAGTTGTTCCTGGAGAAAATGATATTTGATAGGTATGTGCTTGTTCCTGGAATGCATGACAGGATTCTTAGAAATACTGATTGCACTTGTATTATCACATAGAATGGAGATGGGTGGAGTACATGTGATCTGAATGTCTTGCAACGTTCGCATCATCCAAAGGAGTTGTGTGCAACAAGATGTAGCAGCCACATATTCTGCTTCAGCTGTAGATAATGCAATTGAAAATTGTTTCTTGCTGAGCCAAGACACTAATATGGAACCCATATAGAATGCACCACCACTAGTGCTTCTTCTGTCATCCACGCTTCCTGCCCAATCTGCATCTATATATGCATGAAGTGTAAGATCTGTATCTCTAGGATACCATAATCCAAAGTTTTGTGTTCCTTGAAGATATTTAAAAATTTGTTTCACTGCCTGAAGGTGTGATTCCTTTGGATTTGATTGGAATCTTCCAACTATTTGCACTGCATGCATGATGTTTGGTTGGGTACCTGTCAGACAAAGCAGACTACCAATCATGGATTTGTAGGTTGGTTGATGTACTATTGTTGATTCATCATTTGAGCTAAGGCTGCATCCTGTTACCATAGGGGTACATACTGGGTTAGAATCTTCCATGCCATATTTCTTCAAGATCTGCGTGAGGTACTTGGTTTGTGATAGAAAAATGCCATCTTTATTTTGTTGATCTTGTAAAGCAAGAAAATATGTGAGCTCACCAAGCAGGGACATTTCAAATTCTTTCTGCATTACCAAAGCAAAGTTTTGACTCATGGCTTCTTCATTGCTACCAAAAATGATATCATCAACATACACAACAAGTATTAGTAATTTATCATTGTCAATTTTTATATATAGATTGCTATCAGTTGATCCTTTTGAAAAACCTTGTTGATGAAGGTATTTGTCAAGACGATAATACCAAGCCCTTAGAGCTTGTTTTAGACCATAGAGAGCCTTTCTGAGTCTGCATACAAGTTTTGGATCATTTCCAAGGATGAATCCGTCTAGTTGCTCAATATATACTTCTTCTTCTAGGTCTCCATTAAGAAAGGTAGATTTCACATCCATTTGATATACTTTGAACTTCTGAAAGCTAGAAAGAGCAAGGAACATTCTTATGGCTTCAAGTCGAGCAACATGTGCAAAAGTTTCTTCAAAATCTATACCTTCTTGTTGAGCATACCATTTACAAACAAGTCTGGCCTTGTTTCTAATAACTTCTCCATTTTCATTCAGCTTGTTTTTGAATATCCATTTGGTTCCTATGACATTCTTATCATTAGGTCTGGGAACCAATTCCCAAGTATTATTCTTTTCAATCTGCTCAAGTTCTTCATTCATGGCCTTGACCCAACATTCATCTTTGCATGCTTCATTGACATTTTGCGGTTCAACAGAGGAAAGCAATGCTAGATAGCTTGAAGCTTCTGTATTAGTTCTTCTTGTCTGCACACCTGCCTCTTTCTACCCCAAAATTTGAGTCTCTGGATGATTCTTTTGAACATACCTGAATGGAGTCTTTTCTTCTACCCTTATCTGTTCTTCTGGTGCCTCATTGGTTTCTTCTTCAGAATTAGCCTGATTTGATGTGGAAGGATAGTCCTCATCTTCTTCATAATCTTCAGTTTTTACTTGCTTTGGATTTTTGCCTGCTTCATCAACCACAACATAAATACTTTCAACAATTTTCCCCAGTCTTTTATTATAACACTTATATCCTTTACTTTAGGAAGAGTAACCAAGGAGAATGCCTTCATCTGCTCTAGGTTCAAACTTGCCAAGTTTTCATCAGTCCTTTTAATGTAACATTTTCTTCCAAAAACTTTGAAGTATTTTACAGTAGGAGTCTTACGATACCAAAGTTCATGTGGATTTTTAGTGTTGTTTACCCGAAAATTTGTTTTGTTGAGAATAGTGAAGGCAGAAAATTCAGCTTCACCCCAGAAGGTTGCAGGAGTTCCAGACTCATCTAGCATAGCACGAGCCATTTGTTGAATAGTTATGTTCATCCTTTCTACCACTCCATTTTGCCGAGGAGTCCTTGTGGTAGAAAATTCCCTTCTTATTCCATGTTCTTCACAGAAGTCGAAAAATTCATCCTAGGTAAATTCCCCTCCTCGATCAGACCTGAGGCATTTGATTTTGCGATCTGATTCATTTTCAACCAAAGCTTTGAAGGCTTTGAAATTTTTGAATGCTTTGTCTTTATGCTTTAGAATTCCTATCCAACACATTCTGGAAAATTCGTTAATGAACAATATAAAGTATTCTTCTCCACGAGGTGACTTTTTCCTAGATGGACCACATAAATCAGTGTGAACAAGTTCAAGAGGCTTACTAGCTGATCCTTCCTTCTCAGAGAAATGTTCTCTGGTTTGCTTACCAAATTGACATGATTTGCATATTGTATTCTCTGGAATGTTGATATCAGGAAGATCACAAACAGCCCGGTATCTGTATGCTTTTCTTATTTGAGAGAAACTTAGATGCCCCAATCTTCTGTGCCATAGCCAATGTTCATCATTTTTGCTTAGGTAGCATTGTTGTTGTCCCCCCTTGAGTATGTATAGGTTGTTTGGGGTTCTCACACCTTTGATCATTGTTTCTCTTGTATCAAGCTCATGAACAACACATCCATTTGATCGAAATACTAACCCATTTCCTTGATCACACATTTGACTGACACTCAATAGAGTATGCTTTAGACCATCTACATACATAGCATTCCTAGCTTTAAATTTTTCTTTTAAGAGAACAGAACCTTTACCTTTTATGACTGTAGGAGTGTCATTACCAAATGAGACCTTCTTTTCCTTTTTTAAGGCATCATATGACTGAAATTTTTCTTTATCACCTGTCATGTGTTTTGAGCATCCACTGTCGATGTACCACTAATTTTCTTGTCCTTCTGCATACAAGGCTATACCACATCTTTCTATTTGTGATTCTTTCTTCCTCTATGTTTTTGGACCCAATGAAGCTTGCTCCTTCTGAGATGTTTGCCGAAATTTACTCTTGCATTTAGAATCTTCATGACCGAAGTCGTTATAGATAGAACATTCTATTTCATTTTCAAGAGCAGAAAAGTTATTGTAGGTCCTTTTCATGATCCCAGTCACATTCCTTTGATTTCGTGCTTCTCTAGTCATGATGGTCTTGAAAGCAACACATTGAACAAATTTTTGTCCAAAGTTATGACATGAAAAACATTGGCCATTAAAGAGATTCCTGCGATTATCAAATCTACTGACATGATGATTGTAGTTTCCATTGAAATTCATTCTTGAAGCAAATTGAGACTGATTTACCTGTGGTTGGTTATAACTTCTATTCGTCCTTGAAGTAGCTTGAACTTGATTTACCTGGCGATTTTCTTTATGCCTTTACTGACGATTGTCAACCTGTTCACTTCTCCTTGTTGCATCAAGATAGCTTTTGGAGGTTGATGGCTTATGTGCTTGAGATGCTTCTTCAGTATATCCAAGACTTGTCTTTATAAGAGGAGAACGCAACACTTTGATAATTTCATCTAAAGTTTCTGAACCTTTCGCAAATCTAAGATTGAGAGCTTTTGTTTTCTCAATATCTTTTCTTAGACCCACAATTTCACATTCTAACCTTTGATTGTTTTTTTTCCTTGCAGCAAGTTGGAATATCAGAGTATCTATAATCATACTCTTTTCTTCTAAATAGATTTTAAGTTTAGAAATTTCTTCATAGAGACCATCTTCATCTAAAGCATCCAAGAAATCATCATCTTCAAAAGCCATCGAAAGTCTATAATCATTACCATATTCATCTTCATCACTATTTGATAAACCATCGCTATCTTCATGCGTATAGTAGCTCTTCTTACTTACATTCTGTTTTCTATTCCATTTTGCTGGTTCCTTACCTTTATCAAGCTTATCTTTATGAGGACATTTGGCTGCATAATGACCGAATCTTCCACAAGCAAAGCATTTGAAAGGTAGTTTACCTCTGAATCTTCTAGAATCTTGTTGAAGGTTTTTGACAAAGTTTGATGCTTCCTATCCTTCTAAAATGTGTCTCGATTCATTGAGATATTCTCTTCCTGAAGCCTTGAATGCAGCTTCTCTCATATCTGATGGACCTCCTTTTCTCATTTCGTAGCAGTTAGGATTTCGTGCAGCTGTGTCATATTCATACTTTGAAGATCCTATTTTTCTTCTATGGCAGAAACTTTTGATTCAAACTTAGAAGACAAGGATCTTAAAACCTTTTCAACTAAAGTAACTTCTTTTATCTCTTCACCCAAGTTTTTCATGTGATTAACAATCTCATCTATACATAGGAAGTAATGAGCTATACTTTCATCATTTTGCATTTTGAGTGTTTCATATTGAATTCTGAGAGATTGTAGTTTTGCACGTTTTACCTGATTGTCTCCTTCATAGCTTCGAACGATCTTGTCCCATATTTCTTTGGTGGTTTTGAGCTGCATAACCTTGACAAATTCTGATTGTGATAGACTCCCCAATAGTGTATTGACAGCCTTGGAATTTGTTTCATACTGATTTTTACCTGCCGTATCTGTAGGAATTGTTGATGGAAATGTATATCCTCCTTCCACGATTTCCCAAACATCTATTCCAAGAGATTGAAGATAGGTTGTGGTTCTTACCTTCCAATAGACGAAGTTGCTACCATCAAAGATTGGTGGTCAAATGGATCCCTCTCTTTCATAGTTGCCCATGATGATAGATCTTCCTTTAAGCGATCAAGCTTCTTCTGAAGGACCTACTCTGATACCAATTGTTGGAAATAATACTGAGAGGAGGGGTGAATCAGTATTAGCAAGTTAACAATATTTCATTTCCATAAAAAAATTTATATATGCTACTTCTGTTAATGCAACTTGCATGTACACACAACTGTGTTTAGAGCAACCAACGTATACCTTGCAAACTTATAGTTTAGTTAGTTGATCTTTAATCTGTGTATTAGAACCATATAACCAGTAATCAGGTGCAGTAAACAGAACAGGCAATCACACACATGAACACAATATATAAGGTGGAAACCCAATGTGGGTGAAAAACACCTGCTGCAATCATCATTATCTTTCTTTAATAAGAACTTGTTTTTACAAAATTTTGTATTGGTGCAGCCTTATACCAATACATAGGCTTCTACCTGCAGAAGGCTACAACCTTCTCTCATTCTCCAGCATTTCCTGGAAGGGAGCTACAACCCCCTTAGCTCTTGTACTAGCTGATGTGTTTACTAGTACGTAGGTGCTAACCTACAGAAGGCGACAACCTTCTCTTTTCTTCCAGGGACCACATTTCAAAAATTTTTAGACTAGATCCATCAATAACATCAATCAAACATCAAATATATCTCATTAGCAAATCTCCTTTGCACCAACCAAAACTAAATCAAACAATCACTTTTCTGAATGTTGTAACCAGAATACAGTAATAGTAACCAGAACCCAATCCAAAACCTAGAACTCTGCAACAACAAACAGAAGTAGCTAAAACATATTTTATGAGACGTACGCTACTACAATGTGTCAAACATGTGTTCATATGCTGTTATATGAAGGCAAATGTGCGTATACGCTGTTTTGAAATGCCGAACCAACATGTATATTCGCCTTTGCTATACTGAACTTGCGTACAGATCTGTAAAAGATGATTTAACCTTTACAACTATTCAGATATCAGTTATACCCAAATCATTAGATTTACAGATTACGACATGTGCCAATTATTAAAGATCAAAACCACACAAAGATACTTCTCTTCAAGCCTTAAGATCTTGACCCATCATTAGAACTTATCCTTCTTCAAGCGCTCAGGTTCCTCCGTGATTTAGATCCAGCTATGCACCATAACCCAATGACCAGTATTCTAGATCTTACTCTTCATTAGATATTCAATGCTTGAGTGACTTTGCCTAATGATCTCCTCCTCCTTTTATATTCTTAGGCCTTACTCAATACCATGGTCCAAAAGCACATAGAAATAATACCTTGGACCAATTACTTGGGGTCAACACTTTAGACAAGATACCTTGGACCAATAGCATGGGTCAAAATACCATGGTCTATATACCATGAACCAAAACCATATTCTCCAACATGTACTCGCCTTTCTTGTGTGAAAGTGCATGTATATGCATATGCGCCTTTTGGTCGGTGAACCCGTGTGTATACGCGGCTTGGTCAAGGGGAACCTACGTATATCTCTTTTTCCTTCATTCTATGAGCCTGAACTGTGATCTGTCTGTTAACACCCAGGTTGTTCCCTATGACTCCCAAGGGAATACGGCCGAGGTAACCACTAACCAATCTTTGGATTACAGTTTCTAGCCAAACTGTGATCAGAGAGGGCTCTCTCTTTATGATTTGTCTCTGTTATGATAGTGTTTTAGGCTAGCTATTATGCTCAGGTTTTTGTTTATGTTTTGGTTGAAGGATGTCTTTCAATGCCTAAGATGTAATGTTTAGACAGTTGTATTTCATTGGGCAATGGAGTCTAGAGCTGTGAAATGTTTGAAATGCTTCAGTGGGAATGTTCAGACTGCAGGGCCTATTGGGTATCTCAACAAACAAAATTTAAAGTTTAAGTGATGATGTATGATGATGCATGTTTAGCTAATGAAAAGCAATCAAGAATTCTCCATTAAACTAATGCTGTGAAAGTGAAATATATTGTTCAGGAGCAAACTTGAATTCCTGAAACAAGGGTCACTGTGAAAGGTATATTCTGAAAGTGTAGCAATTAAGAATTACACTTATCAAGATTATAACTGAGGAAAAACATTCATTAACAACATAGATTGAGCTCAGGGTATTCCATGAATAAATCCTGAAGGCTATTCTTTTTCTATGCTGCTAAATACTTAGAACTTAGAAACATTTATGGGTTGCAAAAGACTGAAAACACAAAACGAAGAGAGTTACAGAAAACTTATTGTATATGAGATGCACAGGGATCCTGCAAACTTCAACAAACACCATGAACGCATTCAAAACTCAGAACTTCAGAAATTCTATTACTTCTATTATTAAACTTTGCAAAGATTACAGCATAGGAACTTCTTCAAGAGAAATCAACAACAACCCCCTCCAAGCTTATGCCAGGGGCAAATATAAACAAACGGTAATACAAAATATTTATGGCGTTGAGTCATCTGAGAAATAAATATTTCACCAACTTTGTACATAACAGCAGATAAAAAGTTATTGCTGCCTTTAATACATCATAAATGTTCATTTATATCAGTCAGAAGATATTTTGGCCTTTGGAGGCCACTGAGTCGGTTGGAATGATCTGCTTTAAATGCTGGAAAATGCGCTGATGTGGCTGCTCTGCTGTATCTTTTCGGCCCTGTCACCTGTAGCTGTCCATCTTGACTTGCTGGCCGAAAGTCCTGCTGAGTTGGCTCAGCTTTTATCTTTTCATGCATGCTGATTTTACTAAGTTTTCCTGTGCATGCCAATTTGTATTCTTTGATGAAAACTTGAAGAATGGCTTCCTGGTCTATAGGATCATCTGTATTGCCTTTGTCCACCATTCCTGTGTGGGTAGTTGATGCCTAAGAATTGCATCCATAGTCTCATCTGCCTCTGTGTATTTATAGAAGTTAGGAGGCACTTCAAACAGGTGATTAATTTCATTCATTATAAAGAATAAATTCTCTACTCTGTTGTAGAGACTTTGCCCTGTAGCTGGCCCTGTTTCCTCTGAGGTGCTGGGCCTTTCAGTGATCTGACTTGTGGCGAATGTATTGACCCTCTTGGCATACTGCTCATGGGTAAGCAGTTTTCCTGCACTGTTCAGCAAGCCAGGGAGACCTCTGTTCTGTAATACCACAAATTTGTCCATAAATCTGTTCACCTCGGTCTGCATGTCTTGGGTCCTTCTCTCCAATGTCTGCACTAAGTTTCTTAGTGTAAGGACCCTTTTTACCAACATAATAGTCTCAGTCCTGTTCGGAATTCCCATAGTTGCTAACTGAGAACTTGTTCTATTGTTGAGCACATTGACCATCCTGGTGGCAATTTCAGGCATATTGCCTAGAGCTGCCCTTGATCTCTGAATTTCCTTTTGTGCTTTTGTAATGAGCTCCAACTGCTCATGGATTGTGTCAATATACTGCCATTGGTCAGTAATAGACTGGCCAATATTGGCCCATAGCACTGTCTTGATCTCGGCCACCACTTTATCCAGTTGGAGCTCCTTTTCTAGCTCCTTTATCCTGTCTTTGAGGGCTTTTATTTCCCTGCCCTTTTCTGCCACGGTCTGCTTGGATTTGTCATATCTTTCATTTACCTTGGCTAATTTCTCTCTGGCCTCATTTAGTTCTGTCATTTGTGCTTCCAAGGCCTGAATCTCATTTCTCAGCTTTTGCATGTCCAGGCTTGGGGCCTGCTCTGTTGTTGCTGGTGGTGCTGAGGTGGATGGTGCTGTCTGTCCTGTTTGTTGAGGAGGAGGAACAGTAGTTGGAGCAGTTTCCTCAAGGTTTATTATTTCAGGAGGAGGCTGGGAGGTCTGACCTTCTTCTTTTTGCTTCAAAGCTGCCTATAATGCTGCCTGTGCAGCCTCTGATTCTCCCAGCTTTTCTTGAGTCTGGATTAGCTGCTTATATAGAGACACCAGCAAAGCTGTGGCATATTGATCATGCCTCTGCTGGACAATTTCATCTGTTTGAGGGTGAATTGTGGCTGGAATTTTGATCTTTCTCCTCAAAGCTGCCATGTCTGCATCCCTCAACTTCAATATCTCTTGTATGCCCTTGATATCCTTGGGATCATGCCCAATTTCTATAATTATATCTTCTAAGGACCTTATTCTGTTGTCCTTTGCTTGAGAGGATGCCCTTTCCAACTCAAGTTGGGCAGCTGTATTATGAAGGCTATTCTCTAGCCTATAATTATCCAATGTTTTGTCTGCCAAGGAGGCATACACCATCTCACCCGTTTGTTTGTGTAATTCAATTTTGTCCATAGGGTGGATGTCCTTGGCAAGGACCTCAAGATTGGTCCTTATATAATCTGCAGGAGACTGGGGCTGTGCTACAGCTGGCAAAAAATGGCTCATGATCATTTTGCCTTCGCTAACATCATACGCAGACATCAGTCTTTGCTGGTTAGTGGGAGCCATTTTCAACAAATGATTGTATAGTTGTATCTTTATTGGCTCATTCCTCCTCTTTATGTCTATGAACTGCTGTTTAATTCCTCCTTCAGCTTCTCTTTGGTGGCTTGAGGAGCTGACTTCTCCTCCTATTGTTCTGTCCTGTTCCTGTTGGAAGGAACTTGCGGATGCTTCTCTACTAGGTGGGCCCATGCCCAGAGACTGCCCTATTGGCATTTCCTCCTCAGAGAAAGGATTCAATCTCTGTCTTTTCTCACCATGACTTATTGATGTGGTCAAGGGAGTCTCTCTGTCCCTTTTCCTGCTAGTATCCTCCTTTTGTGGAGTTTGGAGGATTGATGCTTCAGCTGATGTTTCTTGCCTTGGAGGCACAGTTTGCTGTGGCTGTTGCTCAGTGGATTTTGGGGCTTCCACTGTCTGCTCTTGCTGTACAGGCTGCTCCTGTGTTTGTTCTTCTTGTTGTTGCTGCTGCTGCTGTTGATGTACTTCCTGCTGTTCCACCTCTTTTTCTGTTTGCCCTTCAGTCATGGGAGGTGGTTGCTCTTGTTCCACCTGCTTTTCTTTGCCTTTGCTGGATGTCTGTTGAGTGTCCATGGCAGCTTGCTGATGTGTTGTTGAAGAAGAGGCAGATGCTCCAAGTTGCCTTTGATATGATAAGGAAACCTGTCCACAAGTTTCCAAGTCAGCCTCTTTTTGCAAATTCCTAGCCTCTCTCTCTAGCATCTGCTCTCTAGTAATTGGCTCTTCTAGAGTGCCCTCTTTCCAGTTCAAAGAATTTGCATACTTTTCAACATGAGGCAGCCTAACATGTGCATAGTTACCTAATTTGTATTTTATCCTTCTGAGGGAGATAAAATGATTAGGGTCATAAGGTATCCATTTGAAACTGGTTTGCAATTTGAAGCCCTCTAAGATCATATCTGCCTCCTTCCATCCCTCCTCTCTTTTATTGTATAGAAAAGGGCCTAGCTGGTTCCTTACCTTCAGCTGCACCTTCTTATTCCTACTTTGGAAATGGAAGCAATCTGCATTTCCAAACTGCCTGAAGTATTCTAGGGCAAAAAGTCTCATAGGGACATACCTTGGCAGTCTGTAAGGGTCCAATTCACAGCCATATATTCTGATTACTGTGTGGTGTTGGTAAAAATACCAATCACCAATGCTGTAGGATTTGGAGAGATGGAGAACTCTCTGCATGTCATCGGTCAACCTTGGAGGAGGGACACCATACAACAATGTCATAGCTGGGTGAATGAACAGGTCTATAAATTCACAGTATGTGTATGGTGATTGAGAAACGTTATGGAAAACTGAAGTCCAAAACACCACTGACCTTGGATTCCCCTGGGCATTAAGTTTCTTGAGGGGAATGGAGAAACTGTCTGGTTGATAAAACAAGAACAGGTGGTAGATGTATGAGTTGTATCTAAACACCCTTTCTCTTTGTAGATTCATTAGCTGTTCATGGATCTTTTCTGCAATATAGGTGGCATAGTCATAGTGTACAACTGGAGGCTTTCCAGGAGAAAATATGGACAGCATTGCCATTATAGTGTCATCAACATCCTCGATTCCCCTGTACCCCAGAACGTAGCTGATCAAATCCACCAGCATTCTGCCCAAGTCATTCAGGTAGTGATATCCAATGGGAGGAGTCCTCATAGTTTCAGAGCTTGGCTGTATGAATAACTGATTAATTTTAATGATCTGGGCACTTGACAAATTACTCCCCTTCTTTACTAAGTCCAGCATGGAGAGAGGGGTCAATGGCCTTGCAGAGTGGAAATGCAGCATCTCATTTATGGTTTCTGGGGTGATATGGAATAAGATTGAGCATGTAGGACTGAGAACAGCTCTTTGGCATGGATCATAGCATTCCTGGCACTTGTGGATCAAGTCTGGAAGGGCATTGACTTGAGGGAGGTTGTAGATGGGAAAATTTGAGTCCCAAATCCCCAAAATATCAGCTCCACCAAGGTGTTGGGCTTTCAATTCATTTAGCATGTGAATATTAAACTTAGAACCCATTGGGAACCAGTCTATCATCTGATAATCTACATCCCCCAGGGCTTTCCAGTCTAACTCCCTTTGAGGGGCATTCAGAGGCTGGATATTCAAGGCTATTGGTGTTTCCATGGCTAGTAAGGCTTCTGAATTGTATGTAAACTGTTTTGAGTGAGCAGAAGAACGCAGAGGAGTTTCTTGACGATGTAACTGTGAATTGTAGGGGACAGAGGGCGAATTGAGCAAACAACAATTGAAATACCGTTTATAGGACTGATAAAAACAGTAGCAGGAGTGACTAGAGTGTTTCTATGGTGAATTTATGTAATGGAGGTTTCTAGTTCACGACTGCGCGAACTACCTTTGAATTCAGGTCAATTTGGTCAAAAGCAGGCTTGGCAGAAGGTTTATTGCCTTGCTAGTTGAAAATGAGTGCAGGTCACTGGATGCTTAATGGTAATTTTGGTGTTTTACACTCTCTTAAACAGTTTTCTTGCAGAAATATGGATAAAACTAGGTGCAGGGAGCAATTTTGAGAAATACCTCGCGAATTGTCGATAATAGTTGCAAATGCAGGTACGACGGAGGCGCCCACGGTTTCAGAGTTGAGTTGTGCAGGTTGGCGCTAAATTGGTCGTAAAATGCATGCAGGAAAATCAATAGTTGTTTTGGCAAAAGTGAGAAAAAACACGCATTTTTGGCTAAAATATGGATTTTTGGCATATTGGCGCGTTTTTGAGATGACGTCAGCATGACGTCATTGGGTGGGGTCAAGGTCGGATGACGTCAGCATGACGTCACCGGGTGATGTGGCAAGCTGTGATTGGTCCACGGGGATAATGAGGTGGCAGACATATCAGCGCAGGGGCGGACAAGATTGCTGACGCGACGGCGGGGTGGCACTGACGTGGGTCCGACGTGGTGATGCTGCAGGCATAACAGAACCAGCGGTAAATGATAAGCGGTAATGGTTTTTCTCGGACCGCCTTAGATACGGTCAGGTTTTTGTCAGAGGGCGACCCGAGAAATTGTGAGGGCGACGCGTGGCAAAGGCCTGATGTCGTCCTCTGACAGTTTCTTGGGCGCTAATCTTCGGACGTCGGGCCCAACCCGATATGCATAATGGCCGTCCGATCAAAGGCGCCCGATCGGACGGTTGACGGGTCGCCGAACAGTGCGGACGATACGGCAGCGGGGAGGTAATAAAATAGTATTTTCTTTTGAACAGCGTGCCCAGCGGGACTTTGGGTTTCAGCGGGTTTATATGGTTTTTCAATGTAAAATAGAAATAAAGACATTACCGCGCCGATACTTTGGATAAAATGGCAAAGTGGGTTTTTGGGCGCTTTTTGCAAATGAAGCGGGTTATGGGTAAAAAGGGTTTTTCATATGTTTTTCTTAGCAAATGAAGGTGTAATGGGTCAAAATGGATTCAGAAGGGGGAAGGGGGTTAGGCTTAGGTTTCTCAAACTGACCAGATGTCCATTTGATCCCTGACAGAGGACTTTATTGGCTATAATGCCAAGGGGAGGGATATTTATACAATGCTTGGGGGTTTATACACCATGGTGTTATAATAGTAGGGGAAGGGGTAACATAGGGGAATTATATAATAGAAGTTAGGAATTAATGTGGGTGAAAGAGTGGATGAGGGGTGATATTACTAAGTTTATTTGAAAATAACTTAGCTTAGGGAGTAGATCAAAATGAAAAGAATTTAGACAAGAAATGTGGCTTCTAATAGGACTAAGAACCACCATAAAACCACCAATTCTTCCATGAATCTCAACTGATGAGGGGATATTAGTAATGAATGGGAAAGGGGAAAAGTGGGAAGTTAGACATGCTTCTTTGTTTTGCTGCAACCTGATAGAGAAGAAGGACTTCTCAATCCATTGATTCTGCTTTGTGAAATAGGTTAGCACACCTTCAATTATAAGGAATGACACTTTTGCAACCCCATCTGCCTACCCATCTATTTGCCTAGCATTTTTTGTTTCTTCTTGGAGGGTGCACTTAGTCTTGCAGACCCTTATTTGCCTTTTCTTTTCTCTGGCTTTTTTCCTTTTGATTTTCTATCTACTGCTACCCTTATTGCTTCCAAGGTCCCAGATTAAGCAGTTGGGAGCCTTACTTCTCTACCTAAGCTACTTGTCTGCCAAGATTAAACAGTTTGGACAGACTTCTTTCTCTATTCTACAACTGAAAATTTAAAACATGGCATGATCCAGATTAGGCAGTTGGACCATCCATCAAAATTGAGTCTATATCAAGCTATATGCACAGCTTGTCTTCTCTTGGAAATATGGGATCTTTGCATCATCAAAGCAGAGCATATTTGGACCTTTCCTTGCCAATCATGAAATATGAAACCTATTGGTATAGGTAGCTAACACTGTCTTCTGAGTGACATCTAAGTGAGTTGCCATCAAGGACAACACCTATGTCATAGTGCTAAACCTGTGTCATAATGCCAACAATCTCCCCCTTTGGACTTGATGGCAACCCCAAGTCACTCTCCCCCTTTGTCATCAAGGGCAAAGGGTTATGCTCCCCCTGAGTACATGCTGAATTCTCTAATATGCTGAAGTGTGCTATTCATGCTCCCCCTGACTGTAAGCAAGGTCTACAAAAAGATGTTCTACAAGAAGAACATGACTCTATATATCGTAAATGACCTTCCTATCACCAAACATACATCCATCTCCCAACCAAGTGGGGATATACCAAGAGTTTATACATGATAAAACAATAACATTACATCATCCATCCTAGGCATAGTGGGGAAACAAAATAGGTCGTTACATGACCTTGATAATAAAATATATACATGACATAGAGACAAAATATCTAAAACAAGACTATGATAGTCATCAGCAACTATCATCAGCATCTTCTGTCAAGCACCATCTAGACCAACAACAATGATCTCCCTCTGCACCTGTTCCACTTGAATAAAAAACAACTGTGAAATTGTACCAAGATCTTCTAAGATAATGCTAACAATGCATTATTAGAAGTATATGCTCCCCCTGAACCTGTGCCAGATGATCACTGTCAGACCCATATCAAACTCTTTTCATCCTGAGTCTGGCCCACTAATATTCTTCAAACCAACATATACATGGTTGTATCCACAGCAACTGGTGTGTGTACCGAATACACTTCATGAAACTCGTGTACATCCACTATTTTCTGAAACAGATAAGTTTCAACGGCAAGATGATGCATCAATTACTCCCAGCTTCTGTATGAGGTATTCAAATGTCTCTCTGGGCAGTGGTTTGGTTAATATATCAATGACCTGTTCCTTGGAGGGAACATACTCCAATTTGAACTTTTTTTCAAGCACTTGTTCCCGGAGAAAATGATATTTGATAGTTATGTGCTTGGTCTTGGAATGCATGACAGGATTCTTAGAAATACTTATTGCACTTGTATTATCACATAGAATGGAGATGGGTGGAGTACATGTGATTTGAATGTCTTGCAATGTTTGCATCATCCAAAGGAGTTGTGTGCAACAAGATGCAGCAGCACATATTCTACTTCAGCTGTAGATAATGCAGTTGAACTTTGTTTCTTGCTGAACCAAGACACTAATCTGGAACCCATATAGAATGCACCACTAGTAGTGCTTTTTCTGTCATCCACGCTTCCTGCCCAATCTACATATGTATATGCATGAAGTGTAAGATCTGTATCTCTAGGATACCATAATCCTACGTTTTGTGTTCCTTGAAGATATTTAAAAATCCATTTGACTACCTAAAGGTGTGAATCCTTTGGATTTGCTTGGAATCTTCCTACTATTCCCACTTCATACATGATGTCTGGTCAGGAACCTGTTAGATAAAGCAGACTACCAATTATGGATATGTAGGTTGGTTGATGTACTGTTGTTGATTCATCATTTGAGTTGAGGCTACATCCTGTTACCATAGGGGTACATACTGGTTTAGAATCTTCCATGCCATATTTCTTCAAGATCTGCTTGAGGTACTGGGTTTGTGATAGAAAAATACCTTCTTCATTTTGTTGAACTTGTAAACCAAGAAAATATGTGAGCTCACCAAGAAGGGACATTTAAAATTATTTTTGCATTACCAAAGCAAAGTTTTGACTCATGGCTTCTTCATTGCTGCCAAAAATGATATCATCAACATACACAACACATGTTAGTAATTTATCATTGTCAATTTTTATATATAGATTGCTATCAACTGATCCTTTTGAAAAACCTTGTTGATGAAGGTATTTGTCAAGGCAATAATACCAAGCCCTTGGAGCTTTTTTTAGAGCATAGAGAGCCTTTTTGAGTCTGCATACAAGTTTTGGATCATTTCCAAGGATGAACCTGTCTAGTTGTTGAATATATACTTCTTCTTCTAGGTCTCCATTAAGAAAGGTAGATTTCATATCCATTTGATATACTTTTAACTTTTGAAAGCTAGAAAGAGCAAGGAACATTCTTATGGCTTCATGTCTAGCAACAGGTGCAAAAGTTTCTTAAAAATATATACCTTCTTGTTGAGCATACCCTTTACAAACAAGTCTGGCCTTGTTTCTAATATCTTCTCCATTTTCATTCAGATTGTTTTTGAATATCCATTTGGTTCCTATGACATTCTTATCATTAGGTCTGGGAACCAATTCCCAAGTATTATTGTTTTCAGTCTGCTCAAGTTCTTCATTCATGGCCTTGGCCCAACATTCATCTTTGCATGCTTCATTGACATTTTGCAGTTCAATGGAGGAAAACAATGCGAGATAGCTTGAAGCTTCTGTAATAGTTCTTCTTGTCTGCACACCTGCCTCTTTCTGCCCCAAAATTTGAGTCTCTGGATGATTCTTCTGAACATACCTGGATGGAGTCTTTTCTTCTACCCTTATCTGTTCTTCTGGTGCCTCATTGGTTTCTTCTTTAGAATTAGTCTGATTTGATGTGGAAGGATAGTCCTCATCTTCTTCATAATATTCAATTTTTACTTACTTTGGATTTTTGCCTGCTTCATCACAACATCAATACTTTCAACAATTTTCCCAAGTCTTTTATTATAACACTTATATCCTTTACTTTGGGAAGAGTAACCAAGGAGAATGCCTTCATCTGCTCTAGGTTCAAACTTGCCAAGTTTTTCATCAGTCCTTTTGATGTAACATTTGCTTCCAAAAACTTTGAAGTATTTTACAGTAGGAGTCTTACCATACCAAAGTTCATGTGGAGTTTGAGTGCTATTTACGAGGACATTTGTTTTGTTGAGAATAGTGACAGCAGCAAATGTAGCTTCAGCCCAGAAGGTTGCAGGAGTTCCAGACTCATCTAGCATAGCACGAGCCATTTGTTGAATAGTTTTGTTCATCCTTTCTACCACTCCATTTCGCTGAGGAGTCCTTGCGGTAGAAAATTCCCTTCTTATTCCATGTTCTTCACAGAAGTCAAAAAATTCATCCGAGGTAAATTTACCTCCTCAATCAGACCTGAGGCATTTGATTTTGCGATCTAATTCATTTTCAACAAAAGCTTTGAAGGCTTTGAACTTTTCGAATGCTTTATCTTTATGCTTTAGAAGTCCTATCCAACACATTATGGAAAAGTCGTTAATGAACAATATAAATTATTCTTCTCCACGAGGTGACTTTTTCCTAGATGGACCACATAAATTAGTGTGAAAAAGTTCAAGAGGCTTACTAGCTGATCCTTCCTTCTCAGGGAAATGTGCTCTGGTTTTCTTACCAAATTGACATGATTTTTATATTGTATTCTCTGGAATGTTGATATCAGGAAGATCACGAACAACTTGGTATCTACATGCTTTTCTTATGTGAGATAAACTTAGATGCCCCAATCTTCTGTGCCATAGCCAATGTTCATCGTTTTTTCTTAGGTAGCACTGTTGTTGTCCCCCCTTGAGTATGTACAGGTTGTTTGGAGTTCTCACACCTTTTATCGCTATTTCTCCTATATCAAGCTCACGAGCAACACATCCATTTGATCGAAATACTACCTCATTTCCTTGATCACACATTTGACTGACACTCAATAGATTATGCTTTAGACCATCTACATACATAACATTCCTAGCTTTAACTTTTTACTTTAAGAGAATAGAGCCTTTACCTTTTATGACTGCAGGAGTTTCATTACCAAATGAGACCTTCTTTTCCTTTTCTAAGGCATTATATGACTGAAGTTTTTCTTTATCACTTGTCATGTGTTTCGAGAATCCACTGTCGATGTACCACTAATTTTCTTGTCCTTCTGCATACAAGGCTATACCACATCTTTCTGTTTGCGATTCTTTCTTTCTCCTTATTTTGGGACCCAATGAAGCATGCTCTTTCTGAGATGTTTGCCGAAATTTACCCCTGCATTCAAAATCTTCATGACTGAATTTGTTACAGATAGAGCATTCTCTTTCGTTTTCAAGAGCAGAAAATTTATTGTAGGTCCTTTTCATGATCCCAGTCACATTCCTTTGATTTCGTGCTTCTCTAGTCATGATGGTCTTGTAAGCAACACATTGAGTAGCTTTGTGTCCAAAGTTATGACATGAAAAACATTGGCCATTAAAGAAATTCCTACGATTATCAAATCTAATGACCTGATGATTGTAGTTTCCATTGACATTCATTCTTGAAGCAGATTGAGACTGATTTACCTGTGGTTGTTTATAGCTTCTGTTCATCCTTGAAGTAGCTTGAACCCGATTTACCTGGTGATCTGCTTTATGCCTTTGTTGACGATTGTCAACCTGTTCACTTCTCCTTGTTGCATCAAGATAGCTTTTGGAGGTTGATGGCTTTTGTGCTTGAGATGCTTCTTCAGTATATCCAAGACCTGTCTTTATCAGAGGAGAACGCTGCACTTTGATAATTTCATCTAAAGTTTTTGATCCTTTTGCAAATCTAAGATTGAGAGATTTTGTTTTCTCAATATCTTTTCTTAGACCCATAATTTCACATTCTAACTTTTCATTGTGTTTTTCCCTTTCAGCAAGTTGGAATGTCAGAGTATCTATAATCATACTCTTTTCTTCTAAACAAATTTTAAGTTTAGAAATTTCTTCATAGAGACCATCTTCATCTAAAGCATCCAAGAAATCATCATCTTCAAAAGCCATCAAAAGTCTATAATCATTACCATATTCATCTTCATCACTATTTGATAAACCATCACTATCTTCATGCGTATAGTATCTCTTCTTACTTACATTCTGTTTTCTATTCCATTTTGTCGGTTCTTTACCTTTATCAAAATTATCTTTATGAGGACATTTGGCTACATAATGACTGACTCTTCCACAGGAAAAGCATTTGAAAGGTAGTTTACCTCTGAATCTTCCGGAACCTCGTTGAAGGTTTTTGACAAAGTTTGCTTCTTCCTCTCCTTCTGAAATGTGTCCCGATTCATTGAGCTCTTCTCTTCCTAAAGCCTTGAATGCGGCTTCCCTCATATCTGATGGACCTCCTTTTCTCATTTCAACAGCAGTTAGGATTCCGTGCAGCTGTGTCATAGTCATACTCTGAATATCCTGCTTTTCTTCTATGGCAGAAACTTTTGATTCAAACTTAGAAGCCTTGGATCTTAAAACCTTTTCAACTAAAGTAAGTTCTTTTATCTCTTCACCCAAGTTTTTCATGTGATTAACAATCTCATCTATACGTAGGAAGTAATGTGCTATACTTTCATCATTTTGCATTTTGAGTGTTTCATATTGAGTTCTGAGAGATTGTAGTTTTGCATGTTTTACCTGATTGTCTCCTTCATATCTTAGAACTATCTTGTCCCATATTTCTTTGGAGGTTTTGAGCTGCATAACCTTGACAAATTCTGATTGTGACAAACTCCATAATAGTGTATTGACAACCTTGGCATTTGTCTCATACCACTTTTTACCTACCGTATCTGTAGGAATTGCTGATGGAAATGTATATCCTCCTTCCACGATTTCCCAAATATCTGTTCCAAGGGATTGAAGATAGGTTGTGGTTCTTACCTTCCAATAGACGAAATTTCTCCCATCAAAGATTGGTGGTCTAATGGATCCCTCTCTTTCGTTGACGCTCATGAAGATAGATCTTCCTTCAAGTGATCAAGCTTCTTCTGAAGGACCTACTCTGATACCAATTGTTGGAAATAATACTAAGAGGGGGGGTGAATCAGTATTAGCAAGTTAACAATATTTCATTTCCATAAACAAATTTATATACGCTACTTCTATTAATGCAACTTGCGTGTATACGCAACTGTGTTTAGAGAAACCAGCATATACCTTGCAAACTTATAATCTACTTAGTTGATCTTTAGTCTGTGTATCAGAACCATATAGCCAGTAATCAAGTGCAGTAAACGAA
Source organism: Pinus tabuliformis (assembly GCA_031772625.1). Lineage (NCBI taxonomy): Eukaryota > Viridiplantae > Streptophyta > Pinopsida > Pinales > Pinaceae > Pinus > Pinus tabuliformis. Next base: position 1,257,879,625 of record CM062816.1, on the reverse strand, counting down.
ACAGGCAATCACACACATGAACACAAGATATAAGGTGGAAACCCAATGTGGGTAAAAACCACCTACTACAATCATCACTATCTTTCTTTAATAAGAAACTTGTTTTTACAAAATTTTGTACTGGTGCAGCCTTATACCAGTACGTAGGATTCTACCTGCAGAAGGATACCACTTTCTCTCGTTCTCTAGATTTTCCTGGAAGGGAGCTACAACCCCCTTAGCTCTTGTACTAGTTGATGTGTTTACTAGTATGTAGGTGCTGACCTATAGAAGGCTACAACCTTCTCCTTTCTTCCAGGGACCACGTTTCATAAATTTTTAGACTGGATCCATTAATAACATCAATCAAACATCAAATATATCTACATTAAACAATCTCCTTTGCACCAACCAAAACTGAATCAAACAATCTCTTTTCTGAATGCTGTAACTAGAATACAGAGACAATAACCAGAACCCAATCTAGAACCCAAAACTCTGCAATAGCAAACAGAAGTAGCTAAAACACATTTTATGAAACGTACGCTACTTCAACATGTCAAACCTGTGTGCATACACTATTATATGAAGGCAAAATTGCGTATATGATGTTTTGAAATGTCGAACCAATGTGTATATGCGCCTTTGCTATACTGAACCTACGTATAGATCTGTAAAAGATGATTTAGCCTTTAAAACTATTCAGATATTAGTTATACCCAGATCATCAGATTTACAGATTACGACATGCACCAATTATAAAAGATCAAAACCACACAAAGATACTTCTCTTCAAGCCTTAAGATCTTGACCCATCTATAGAACTTATCCTTCTCCAAGCGCTCAGGTTCCTCCGTGATTTAGATCTATCTATGCACCATAACCCAATGACCAGTATTCTAGATCTTTCTCTTCATTAGATATTCAATGCTTGAGTGACTTTGCCTAATTATCTCCTCCTCCTTTTATAGTCTTAGGCCTTACTCAATACCATGGTCCAAAACCACATAGAAACAATACCTTGGACCAATTACCTGGGGTCAACACTTCGGACAAGATACCTTGGACCAATACCATGGGTCAAAATACCATGGTCCAAATACCATGGACCAAAACCAAATTCTCCAACATGTGTGTGCCTTTCCTTGTGTGAAAGTGCGTGTATACGCATACGCGCCTTTTGCTTGTGGAACCCGCGTGTATCCGCGGCTTGGTCAAGGGGAACCTGCGTATATCTCTTTTTCCTTCATTCCGTGAGCCTGAACTGTGATCTGTCATCTGAGTTACATCTGAGTGAGTTTCCGTCAAGGACAACACCTGTGTCATAGCACCAAACCGATGTCATAATGCCAACAATCTCCCCCTTTGGACTTGACGGCAACCCCAAGTCACTCTCATCCTTTGTCATCAAGGGCAAAGGGTTATGCTCACCCTGAGTACATGCTAAATTCTCTAGTATGATGAAGTGTGTTGTTCATGCTCCCCCTGACTGTAATCAAGGTCTGCAAAAATATGTTCTACAAGAAGAACATGACTCTATACATCATAAATGACCTTCCCATCACCAAACATGCATCCATATCCCAACCAAGTGGGGATATACCAAGAGTTTATACATGATAAAAAAAGAACATTACATCATCAATCCCAGGCATAGTGGGGAAACAAAATAGGTCATTACATGACCTTGATAATAAAAGATATACATGACATAGAGTCAAAATATCTAAAACAAGACTATGATAATCATCAGTAACTATCAGCAGTAGCATCTGTCAATCACCATCTAGACTAGCAACCATGATCTCCCTCTGCACCTGTTCCACTTGAATAAAAAACAACTGTGAAATTCTAGCAATATCTTCTAAGATAATGCCAACAATGCATTATTAGAAGTATATGCTCCCCCTGAGCCTGTGCCAGATGATCACTGTTAGACCCATATCAGAATCTTTTCATCCTGAGTTTGGCCCACTAATATTCTTCAAACCAACATATACGCGGCTGTATCCACAGCGAACGGTGTGTGTATGTGGATACGCTTCATGAAACTCATGTACAACCACTGTTCTCTGAAACATATAAGTGTCAACAGCAAGATGGTGCATCAACTACTCCCAGCTTCTATATGAGGTATTCAAATGTCTCTCTGGGTAGTGGTTTGGTGAATATATCAACAACATGTTCCTTGGAAGGAGCATACTCCAATTGGACCTTTTGTTCAAGCACCTGTTCCCGGAGAAAATGATATCTGATAGGTATGTGCTTGCTCTTGGAATGCATGACAAGATTCTTTGAAATATTGATTGCACTTGTATTATCACGTAGAATGGAGATGGGTGGAGTACATGTGATTTGAATGTCTTGCAATGTTTGCATCATCTAAAGGAGTTGTGTGCAATAAGATGCAGTAGCCACATATTCTGCTTCAGTTGTAGATAATGCAATTGAACTTTGTTTCTTGCTGAACCAAGACACTAATCTGGAACCCATATAGAATGGATCACCACTAGTGCTTTTTCTGTCATCCACGCTTCCTACCCAATCTGCATCTGTATATGCATGAAGTGTAAGATTTGTATCTCTAGGATACCATAATCCAAAGTTTTGTGTTCCTTGAAGATATTTAAAAATCCGTTTGACTGCCTGAAGGTGTGATTCCTTTGGATTTGCTTGGAATCTTCCAACTATTCCCACTGCATGCATGATGTCTAGTCAGGTACTTGTTAGATAAAGAAGACTACCAATCATGGATCTATAGGTTGGTTGATGTACTGTTGCTGATTCATCATTTGAGCTGAGGCTGCATCCTATTACCATAGGGGTACATACTGGTTTAGAATCTTCCATGCCATATTTCTTCAAGATCTGCTTGAGGTACTTGGTTTGTGATAGAAAAATACCATCTTTATTTTGTTGAACTTGTAAACCAAGAAATAATGTGAGCTCACCAAGCAGGGATATTTCAAATTCTTTCCTCATTACCAAAGCAAAGTTTTGACTCATGGCTTCTTCATTGCTACCAAAAATGATATCATCAACATACACAACAAGTATTAGTAATTTATCATTGTCAATTTTTATATACAGATTGCTATTAGCTGATCCTTTTGAAAAACCTTGTTGATGAAGGTATTTTTCAAGACGATAATACCAATCCCTTGGAGCTTGTTTTATACCATAGAGAGTCTTTCTGAGTCTGCATACAAGTTTTGGATCATTTCCAAGGATGAATCTGTCTGGTTGCGCAATATATACTTCTTCTTCTAGGTCTCCATTAAGAAAGGCAGATTTCACATCCATTTGATATACTTTGACCTTCTGAAAGCTAGAAATAACAAGGAACAAGTACAAAAGTTTCTTCAAAATCTATGCCTTCTTGTTGAGCATACCCTTTACAAACAAATCTGGCCTTGTTTCTAATAACTTCTCCATTTTCATTCAGCTTGTTTTTGAATATCCATTTTGTTCCTATGACATTCTTATCATTAGGTCTGGGAACCAATTCCAAAGTATTATTCTTTTCAATCTGCTCAAGTTCTTCATTCATGGCTTGACCCAACATTCATCTTTGCATGCTTCATTGACATTTTGCGGTTCAACGAAGGAAAGTAATGCTATATAGCTTGAAGCTTCTGTAATAGTTCCTCTTGTCTGCACACCTGCCTCTTTTTGCCCCAAAATTTGAGTCTCTGGATGATTCTTCTGAACATACCTAGATGGAGTCTTTTCTTCTACCCTTATCTATTCTTCTGGTACCTCATTGGTTTCTTCTTTAGAATTAGTCTGATTTGATGTGGAAGGACAGTCCTCATCTTCTTCATGATATTTTTTTTTTACTTGCTTTGGATTTTTTCCTACTCCATCAACCACAACATCAATACTTTCAACAATTTTCCCAAGTCTTTTATTATAACACTTATATCCTTTACTTGAGGAAGAGTAACCAAGGAGAATGCCTTCATCTACTCCAGGTTCAAACTTGCCAAGTCAATAGGAGTCCTACCATACCAAAGTTCATGTGGAGTTTGAGTGCTGTTTACCTAGACGTTTTTTTTGTTGAGAATAGCGACGGCATCAAATGTAGCTTCACCCCAGAAGGTTGCATGAGTTCCAGACTCATCTAGCATAGCACGAGCCATTTTTTGAATAGTTCTGTTCATCCTTTCTACCATTCCATTTTGCTGAGGAGTCCTTGTGGTAGAAAATTTCCTTCTTATTCCATGTTCTTCACAGAAGTCAAAAAATTCATCTGAGGTAAATTTCCCTCCTCGATCAGACCTTAGGCATCTGATTTTGCGATTTGATTCATTTTCAACCAAAGCTTTGAAGGATTTGAACTTTTTGAATGCTTCATCTTTATTCTTTAGAAGTCCTATCCACCACATTTTGGAAAAGTGGTCAATGAACAATATAAAGTATTCTTCTCCACGAGGTGAAGTTTTCTTAGATGGACCACATAAATCAGTGTGAACAAGTTCAAGAGGCTTACTAGCCGATCCTTCCTTCTCAGGGAAATGTGCTCTGGTTTGCTTACCAAATTGACATGATTTGCATATTATATTCTATGGAATGCTGATATCAGGAAGATCACGAACAACCCGGTATCTGCATGCTTTTCTTATTTGAGAGAAACTTAGATGCCCAAAACTTCTGTGCCATAGCCAATGTTCATCATTTTTGCTTAGGTAGCACTGTTGTTGTCCCCCCTTGAGTATGTACAGGTTGTTTGGAGTTCTTACACCTTTGATCACTATTTCTCCTGTATCAAGCTCACGAACAACACATCCATTTGATCGGAATACTACCTCATTTCCTTGATCACACATTTGACTGACACTCAATAGATTATGCTTTAGACCATCTACATACATAACATTCCTAGCTTTAAATTTTTATTTTAAGAGAACGAAGCCTTTACCTTTTATGACTGCAGGAGTGTCATTACCAAATGAGACCTTCTTTTCCTTTTCTAAGGCATTATATGATTGAAGTTTTTCTTTATCACTTGTCATGTGTTTTGAGCATCCACTGTCGATGTACCACTGATATTCTTGTCCTTCTGCATACAAGGCTATACCACATCTTTCTATTTGTGATTCTTTTTTTCTCCATGTTTTGGGACCAAATGAAGTTGGCTCCTTCTGATATGTTTGCCGAAATTTACTCCTGCATTCAGAATCTTCATGACTGAAGTTGTTACAGATAGAGCTTTCTATTTCATTTTCAAGAGCAGAAAAGTTATTGTAGGTCCTTTTCATGATCCCAATCACATTCCTTTGATTTTGTGCTTCTCTAGTCATGATGGTCTTGTAAGTAACACATTGAGCAGCTTTGTGTCCAAAGTTATGACATGAAAAACATTGCCCATTAAAGAAATTCCTGCGATTATTGAATCTACTGACCTGATGATTGTAGTTTCCATTGACATTCATTCTTTAAGTAAATTGAGATTGATTTACCTGTGGTTGGTTATAGATTCTGTTCAGCCTTGAAGTAGCTTGAACCTAATTTACCTGGTGATCTGCTTTATGGCTTTGCTGACGATTGTCAACCCATTCACTTCTCCTTGCAGCATCAAGATAGCTTTTGGAGGTTGATGGTTTCCTTGCTTGAGATGCTTCTTCAGTATATCGAAGACTTGTCTTTATCAGAGGATAACGCTCCACTTTGATAATTTTATCTAAAGTTTCTGATCCTTTCGTAAATATAAGATTGAGAGCTTTTGTTTTCTCAATACCTTTTCTTAGACCCACAATTTCACATTCTAACTTTTCATTGTGTTTTTCCCTTTCAACAAGTTGGAATGTCAGAGTATCTATAATCATACTCTTTTCTTCTAAACAAATTTTAAGTTTAGAAATTTCTTCATAGACCATCTTCATCTAAAGCATCCAAGAAATCATCATCTTCAAAAGCCATTGAAAGTCTATATTCATTACCATATTCATCTTCATCACTATTTGATAAACCATCGCTATCTTCATGCATATAGTAGCTCTTCTTACTTACATTCTGTTTTCTATTCCATTTTACCGGTTCCTTACCTTTATCAAGTTTATCTTTATGAGGACATTTGGCTACATAGAATGTAAAGACCATGGTATTTGTAGAGACCACTGTGCGAGAATTTACTTTCAGTGGATCATAGGGGCATTATAATGGCCAGTAGATGATTGAGCCCGTCAGTTTAGTAGGGAATTCACAGGCTACTCCACAAACAACAACAGAAGGCAACAATCCTATGAAGGAAAAGGGAAAGAGGAAGATTATCGATAGTCTAGAGGGAGAACAAAGCTGCAAGATGAAAGTATATCCTATTATCATGAAAGCAGCTTTACCAACATAAGTAAAGAGGAAGGAGAGGATACAAAAATCATAGTGGAGGAAGCGATAAAAGCAGAGGATACAAAGAGCATAGTGGAGGAAGAGAGAAAAGTCAAGGTTTGCAGGAAGAAAAACTGACGCTGCAGGAGGCAAAACAAAAACTGAAGGAAGAACATGATTGAGGAGGAGAGAAAAACAAGAGAAGGAGAAGAAGGAGGAAGAACATAGGCAAGGCACAATGACAGGAGAAACAACACCAATAAAGGTTGAAGAGCAGGAACAAAACCAACCAACAACTGAGGAGGAAGGTGAACATATGCAAGATCGAGAGCTTGCTCAACAGATTGAGGACTGGATTGAAGTAACAAACATGGATATGGAAGAGGAGCCGCAAAATCAAGATCTTGATCTAATTCCGAGTGCACCACAGGTCACCATTCAGTCTCCACCACCTATAGCAGCAGAGCCAACCCAAAGTGAGGAAGGGGATTTTTTTCCCCTTGATGATGATCTGGTAATGGATGTGTACAATTTGTCATTTGATGAGTTTCAAAAGAGGATTGTAAAATCATGAAGAAAGAATTTTTTGGATGATCACACATCACCTACATTCATTAGAGAAAGGGTGATAATGGCAGACAAAAAGAAGCATCCAAATACCATTGTTGAAGCTAACATGGCCTTTGCATGAGCAATAAGATCAAGCATTCAATATTTGACAATCGAGAATGAGAAATTAGCACAAAACTTGTAGGTTGCTAGGAAAGAGGCAAAACAACTCTGCGTAGTCGCAAAGAGTGTAGTTTTTGCATAGGTTTACTTGGAGGAGATGAGAGAAATGATACTTGCTAAAGTATAAACACTTAGAGAAACCATGCAAAACCTCTATGAGGTGTTTGTAACCTTACATAAATAATTTTTCCGTTTTCATGGCTTACAGCAGCAGAACAAAAAGTTTATTAAAACTCAAGAACATACAAGTTTCCATTACCTATGTACAAGAGTGGACAATGCGATACTACGGGGCACCACTTGACTTAGTGAAGAAAATGAAGCCATAGGTAGAACTAGAGAAAGCAAGAGTTCAGACGTTGATTCAGAACAAGAAGTAATTCACCTCATTTATTTGTAGCATTCAAGCCTCATATGTACGGTAATTCAATAGTTTGGATGTCTTGGTGAAAACACATAAGATCCCATCGAAGAGTCCGAAAGGAGATCGAAGAGTACTTGGAGAAGCTGAGAGAGATTGCCACTAAGGAAGATTTGGAGATGAATACAAAAATGAAAAATTACGTCGGTGGTCTTATCCAAATCAGGACAATTTTGCTCATGCTTCAGAGTGAACTTGAATCTGGTTCCAAGACATTATACCTAGATGCTATAGAGGCTAGACTCCGCTTCTAGCCAGACACCATCATACAGTTTTGAGACATCGTCACATATTACCGAGCTTGGCACCAATATGTGACGGAGAAGCAACAAGTGGAGGTTGTTGAGTTAGAGTTCTCCCAAAATCAAGAATCATATTGTTGTGTCTTGTTAGGCTGTCAAGTTGTCTCTACCCTATTTTGTCTTATATGGGTACAAGTGTAAAATGTAATATTATTTGTAATTATGTTGTAAGTGATATTCCAAGTGTCAATATTGGAATATGAAGAGTCATAATGTAATTTAATGAGTCTTTTTTTAAAGAAGTTGAAGAGTCATGAGGGGAGTCCAAAGGTCACCCAGAAGAGAGTTGAAAGGTCATCCACCTCCTTGTTACAAATAGAACCTCATAACTCATGTACAGTGCTTTTGGGAGCCAAGCTTTTGGCTAGGCTTAGGCTTAGAAGGATCTTGGGAGTATTGTGAAGATCCTTGGCTTCTCCATAGCATAGAGCGAGTATACTTCTTTGGAGGAGTAGGTTTTCTTGAATTTAATGTTCCACTAAGGAGCTAGTGGTCCATTAATGGTGTACGTATGAATGAAACTTTCACTTATAATAATAAAATCGGAGCCGACACACTTTCATGCATATCTTGTGAATATAGTAGGACTATTCTTGTTGTATTTTCAATGTATGTTATTTAACTTACGCTTAATAATGATTATGAACTATTTCATTTGAATTTATATGAATCTTGTTGAATATGTGTTGTTGTATTAATTCATCACTTTAACTTGTGGACTATTCCACATCTTAGCTTGTGATATCATTATGCTCATGTGTTCCTTTCAATTTGTGTATTATTACAGGCTTCCAAGGGGCACACTTCTTTTCCACTTCATGTGTTGGAATCTTCATGCATCACACTTGACTTTCCGTAGGGTCACACACTTTCTCTCACCCAAAGTTACCGTACTTCACTCTACACATTTTCGCAGTCAAGGCATAACATTACCACCCATTGCTGGAACTCCTACTCCAAATAGTGTAAGGTCTAGTTGGGACTTCATATTAGGGAGATCCCTTGAATGTTGGCAGGTCTAGCACCATCAACATTTCTGGCGCTAGAAGGAGGGCCAGATGACAAGCTGAGCCTTTGAAGTCAATTTTGAATTTTTTCACACATTTAATGACTTCTCCCCTAATCATAACCTTGATATGTTTTTCCAAACACACAAATATGAAAGTGTTGGTAAGAATTATTGATGACTTGTCCAATTTGAAATTAAATGGCAAGTGTGAAACAACCTTGTTTGAGAACACCACACATTTTCTTGATTTTTTCACAAAGCACAACAACCACTCTGAGGATGTTGGCTATAGGTTGTTCATTCTTACGTTAGAAGGGCACATACGAGAATGGTGTAACACATTGCCTAATGACTCAATACACTCATTCAAACAACTTTTCATAGAGTTTTTTCATGCTTTTGATTTCTATGATCGTAAAAATCTATGCAAGAAAAATCTAAATTTGTGAAAAGCACCTGATGAATCTGTTCAGGATTTTCATGATCATTTTATTCATTTATGCTTTGAATTTCCAAAAGATGATGTTGATTGGTCTTTCCTGGTATACAAATTTCAATATCTTGTTCACATTTCAGAAAATCCACACGAGCTTGAATATTTCGAACATCTCCCAATATACCTCGGTATTAGATCTTCTAAATCTGCGGCAGATGAGGTTGATGTTCCAAGTGACCCTCGATCCCCTTCTCATCAAACAACTCTAGTTCCATAGGTTGATGTGGGAGAAGTTGAGAATTCATCCATTGATCTACTCCCATCTTTTCCCACCTCAAATACTCATATTTTTAGTGCAGGTTTGGATTGCGAGTCAGATGTTTGTGATGAAGTGTTATCTCCTCGTCCTCCATCCTTTAGTCCCCTTTGGATTGTGATGTGTTGTGTTCACTTGTTTTGAATATCTCTTCTGATGTTCACGAGGATGAAGTTCTGGATGAAATTGATGTTTAACAACCAACCTTCAATATCATTTTTGATGAGTATGTGTGGGAGTCTAATTTAACAAGAATCTCCAATGAAGGATGGCCTCCTTCCTCCTGCAACTCTTTCGCATTATCCTGACATTTTCCATGATTTTTTCATTCCTGTTAAAGCTTGTAAATATTCAGTTTATGTTGATGTTACTACTTTTAGTCATTCTAAGAACACGTGGAATGCCAATTTTTCATCTGAATGTGGAGAGGACAAATCTTTTTTGCCTGATCCTCTCAATCTCTCATCTTATCTTTCTAGAAATATAGAGGGTGAAATTTCTCGTTGTCCATCATCAGATATTTTCGATTCATTAGATCATGAGGATGCCTCTATTTGTAATCTTGAAATTTCTAATCGTGGATGTCGTGATCTTTTCATTGATTCATTTGATCATGATCTTGATTTTTCAATGGTCAATCTTTCTAATCCATCGGTCTTAGATGATGCATCGTCTGGTGAATTGGAACTTGCCCAAGCTATCGAGGCACTTTAGCCTGAGCTGATGGTTATGTCAGGTTCTCGTAGTCTTGAGGTTAGTTCCACTTCCGATTAGAAATGTGTTGAATATTTTTAGGCTCCTCATCACTCTGTCACACACATTGAAAATCAATATGTTTTACAAGTTTTGCATCCTCCACCCATATCACACGATCCTATCACTCATTCATTGGATGAGTCATACATGGCGAGCATGGTTGCAAAGTGAAAATTTTCTTCTTTCTTTTTGTTTTCCCATTTTCACAGTTCGATAGTTTGCGCTTGCATGTATTTAGGTCGTAGTGTGTATACACACCACTACAAACTTGCATAATCTTTTCCATGCTTGTTTCTTTCTTTCTTTTTTGCACGTTATTTCAAACTTTGAATATTTTGGTTTGCACTGTCTTATCATTTTTGTTCATTGTTATGTTGGTATATCTTTCTTGACATGTATTCCCTTGCGTACATAGGCTAGTCAATATGTTGGTGGCTCCATTGGAAGTATCATTTCACGTGAGTCTAGACTATTCACTGTTAGGTTAGGAGTAGGAGTAGTTGTTTTATTTTCTTGTTTGTTTCTTTTAATTGATTTATTTCACTTTCTTCTCTGCTTCTTTCCTTTTGTTTATTTTCTTTTCAGTCATAGGATAGTTTCCGCATGAGGCTGTGTTTGGCTTCTCAAACAAGCAAGGTGAAGTCCAAGAGGAAGTTGTAATGCTATCAATGATTGGTTATCTATTTATTCCCTCTCTTTATGTGAATCTTTAATTTTTTTTAGTTGATGATACTCTGATGGAAAATATGTTCCTTTTGAGAAAGTCACAAGTGAAATCATGATGCTTGCAATTTTAACTAGTATCGCTTACTCTAATCGGTCTTCTATTTTCGGTTACTCCTTGTCAACTAAGTCAAGTAGACTAAGGAGGGGAGGAAAAAATTAACAAGTATGTCAGAGGTGTATACAAATATCCTTCTCTGAAGGGACAACCTCTTCTGCTCTCAATAAGTTGGGATCCCTCTTCCACCCCATGAAATAAATAAGTGCATATGCACAATCCTTTGAACAAATAAAATGAAAAAAATGAAAAATGAAATGGAGGGCGAAAGAAGATAAAGGTTTCCTGAGTAGAGATGCGAAGCAAGCAACACCGTCGGGTTACTGTCCATGATCGTTGGCAGCGGATCAATGTTTTTGTTCCTGAAGTGACTCCACCAGGGTGTTTTCTAGGCCTGTTGACAATGGAGCAACATTAGAGATGAAAAATAAGACTCTGAAAATCTCTTTTACTTGTGAATTTATATACTCCTCATCCACAATTGAAACAAATCTGTTTGGCTTAACTTGGTATGTGTGCTATTGATGAAGAGAATGGCAGGAACTATATATTTAACCAAAGATACGTGAAGAAGTTGTGACAATTAATGAACTGAACAATAATCCCTGAAGAGTTATACCTATTTTTCATGAGACAAGATCCATCCAGAGAGCTGGAGTTCTACCATTGTGTCACTAGTGTTGTAGTGGCTACAACCACCCTCCAAAAGTTTGCCTATGCTTTGATTTTGGAGCCTTCCTTCCTATCGACAAAAGCTAATATTGCACTGATCCAGGTATTCATGCTTTGAGTGAGACTTATCTTTTCATTTGTCCTTGTGATTTCTTGTTTTCACACTTAGATTATATTTCTAAGTCACAAGTTGATCTCCTAACTTGGTTTCACAACATTTTTGGGCTTGCCTCTAGAAATGGTGCAATCCTTGAGGGCAAGCAACCTTGATGATGGGAATTGTGCAGTTCAGACTGGTAGTGAGCCTTGAGCTCAGAAATTGTACATTCATGGAAGGTAGCCCAACATTGAGCCCTGAAACTGCGCAATCCCTCACTAAGCTTAGAAACTGCACAGTACACGAAGCTGAAAAGTTGACCAGTTCACTAGAATTGTGTAGTCCTTCTTGGTAGTGTGCATGCCAAGTTTCCCCAGAAAAATCAAAAAAGAAAAAAAGCTAAAAGGAAAAAATCATTCCTAAAAATTAGGGATCTATTTTTAGTATTCTGAAGGAGGCATTTTCATTATTTTTAGAAACTTCTGCTAGTGTCGCTTTTTCTCTAATTTTAGGCATGCACGTCATAAACCCTATTGCACTCAAATCTATTTAATTGACACCTCTAGAGCTCATTTGAATATTCGATCTTGAAGCTCTAGCATTAACGAGGAGATCAAGGAACCTTTGATGCGGTCATTGTTGCTTTTCTGGTGAGTTTCACTTTTTTCATCTTTTGCGGCTTTTTTATTGTTGCTTTTTGTCATTTCACTTATATGAGTGTTATTTTACTTATTTCTCTTCATATTTTCTAGTGTTTCAACTTATTTTAACTTGTACAAGTTTTGTTTTGAGTTTTCATTTGCCTTTCACAAGTGTTACATTAGTTTTCTTGTTTTTGCACTGATGGTCGTCGTTGCGACAACTCTCCTCACACACTTGATTTTCCTTATGTCTGATTAGTTGCTACACTTAATCTACATTGATTTACTCATACTTAGTGATTTTTTCACTCAAACTCACATCTTCACTCACTTTTGCTCATTTTTCACACTTCCATCAGGCATATACGCACTTTCTTTGGCCATATCTTGCCTTGTCGATATGGGAACTGCGCAAAGCTAAGGCTCAAGCCATAATATTGACCTCTAGAACTGCACAATGCACAGTACAGGTTGGCCCAACTGCACACTGTGCAGTTTCAGGGCTCAACATGTCACCTTGACCACTGATACTGCACAATGCGCAGTCTCTCCCAGTCTCTGCCCAAGCTAGAACTGCGCATTGTACAGTCCCAAGCCTCAAGTTTCATCCTTGGCTGCTGGGACTGCACAATGCGCAATTCCCACAGTCATCTAGTCTCCCTTGTTGATAAAAATTAAAAATCCTTCTCTCCAGTTGCCTGACTTACTGGTGGATCATGCTTTGAAGGTAGATTTGTTGAAGCTAATGTTTGATTTCCATGAGTGTTGTTTTTTTCCATGTACCACACATGTGAAGCACTTCTCTCCAACAGTCATTGTTACCATGGAACCAAAGAGAGACGCCTCAAAAGAGACCACTCAAAGTAGTACTGGGGAAGCAGTTGAGAAAACATTAATATACTTTCCAGTGTGTTCAGGCACTCAACTGTTTATAGAAAATGGGTCAACACTAACATGGAAACAAGTTAATGAAGCTCTTTCAGCAAAGATCCTTGAGGCATCTCTAGAGGACTGACAGATATATCTTAGCATCCGATAGTCAGGACTACACAAGGTTGCAAGAAAATATCCAGCCTTCTCATGTGCAGATGTCATCATCTAGAGAGTCTCACGCATTGATGAGAAGACCATGACATTTATTAGTACCAATGGACAAAAAATTTCCACCTTTCGAGAAAAAGATTGTTAATGCATGTATGACATGCCTGAGCTAGTGAAGCTCATTGACTCATTATTCTATGCCACCAACAATTATTGAACACAAGATACATTGTCAAAGGTTGGGTGAAATAGCCATCAAAGTTTCGACACACACCCACCCATTTATACAAGACAAAGTCCCTTAGGAAGGCCTACCAACTCTTGGTTATCTTATCTTGTAGGATCCATGGTCGGTAAAGCACGAAGACCTTTCTTAAAGGGTGGATAGTCTTATTGAACTAGGTTGTGAATGATGGGACATCCTTCAACTGGTCAGATTTGTTGGCTCAACAGTTGAGAGACCATGTAGTGTGGGCCCAGAGTCCTCTTGATGTTGATCAGTAAAGGTTCTATATATCTGCATATTTACTAATGTAATATGTGCACAACAACAGTTCCCTAGCATGAACTAGACATGGACACGACAAGATTCTGCCATGCATATCTATTGCAAGTTTCTTTTGGATTGCAGTCATCGAGGGGTAATGGAGAAACTAACTGGCCACTTCATTATCCCGCTTTAAAATCTTATCTTTGAAGAGGATCCACCTTGCATGTCACAAGGAGCAATGGAGGCGATAAAAAACATTGTATATTGGTATCCCTCACCAGGTGTCAGCTTCCTTAGAGTGTTTGACGAAGAGAAGCCTCTTCATGTTTTACGAAGGTATGCCACCAATGAGATTGTCATGCTAGAAGTGTCATATCATCTCGCCACAGGGTTGTCAACAACTTTTCATAGGAAGAAGAAAGTGCCATGGAACACTCTTCCTTTGCAAATTGGATTGTATGAGATAAAGAACTTAAAATTCATGCATGTCGAGGGAAAGGAGATAGTCAAGTTTTCATTTGGTACTCAGAATTTAATTCGTATGATCCTCATGGTATTTGTAGAGACCATAGTGTGAGAATGTAATTTCAGTGGATCAATGGGGCATTTCATTCACCAGAGGAGGACCCTTGTAGGAATTGCTACAATGCCTCCAGACTCCATGAGTAAGTCAGTTTAGCAGGGACTTCACAGGATACTCCACAAACAGAAGAAATTCTAGAAGAAACAATAGCAAAACACAACAATCCTATGCAGGAAAAGGGAAAGAGGAAGATTGTCGAAAATGTAGAGGGAGAACAATGTTGCAAGAAGAAAGAAGATCTTGTTATCATGAAAGAAACTTTAGCAGAAAAAGCAAAGAGGAAGGAGATGATACAAATAGTAGAGAGAAGGAAAAGATTAAGATAAAGGTTGCAGGAAGCATAACTGAATTTGTAGGAGGCGGAACAAAAATTGGAGCAAGAACAATAGTTGAGGAGGAGATAACAAGAAGAGAAGTGGAAGCACGAGAAAGAAAAAAGGCAAGGTGCAATGACATAAGAAACAATGTCAATACAAGTTGAAGAGAAGGAACATAACCAACCAACAACTAAGGAGGAAGGTGAACAGATGTAGGATTGGGAGTTTTCTCAACAGATTGAGCTCTTGATTGAAGTAATCGACATGGAGAGGTAATAGGAACCACATAATGAAGATGTTGATCTGATGCCAAGCACACTGTTATCACTCCTCTGGATCTCCAACGCCGAGGAAGAGTCCATCTTAGGTAACCACAGACCAATCTTTTGACTTGGTAGCTAGCCTTACCAGGCAAGAGAGGGCTCTCTCCAAAGAATCATAGCCAAGACTGCTTGATGGATTAGTGTTTTAGGCTAGGTATGATGTGAAAAGGTTGTTTTATTTGATTTGGTGGGGTTATTGTTGGATGAGGATATTAGGTCAAAGAGGCTAGGTCAGGGCAAACCAGATATGATTGCAAACATTCAAATGGGAAAGGTAGGCAGGAGGCTTAGCACTTGAAAGGTTGTTTTGTGAGATGGTTTAAGACTAATGAGGAGTTAAGAAGAGCATATGAGATGTATTCTTCATAAACTGAAGAAAAATGGACAAATTATGATAACTTTCCCAAAACAGAGCATGAGAAAACATGTATTCTGCCTATCAACTTGAAAATTACCATATAACAAACATGAAATGGTTTATGAGCTTACAAAACATTCATACAAATGATGACAAAGAACAAACAATGCTAAACATCCATACGACATGTATCCCAAAGAAATAACTGCAACTCATCTATTAATACTGGCCAAAATCTGATACAATAGTGTCTTTGATCACTAGTACAACATCGAACTGAGTCCAACCCTTGAAAAGAGTGAAGAAAGGGAAGATATAGACATCATAACAAACTCCTCCCAACCTCAAGGATTGAATCCATGAGAGGAGGAGCAGTTCGACCAAAATCTGAACTGATAGCTAGAGTGTAGGGTGGTCAAAGTGACTCATCCCTAATTACATTGAAATTGATTCATTTGACTTGATGAAGTCTATTTACCTAATGTATTTACCCCTAGGTAATAGTAAAAGACCATAATTACATTTAAAATATCAATTACATCAGCAAAAAGTTGATTTCCATATATTAAAATCAAATCTGGGGAAGAACACTGAAAAATCAGGCAAATTTTCAAGTGCACCCTCATAATGTCATGTGCGCCCTCCATCTTGCAGGCTACTTTTGACTTCCTTCTCGATGTCCAAATTGAGCCCAGGGTATCTCATTGGAAAGATGGTACTGTCTAGTTTACAAATATACCTTAATTTTTCAAAATTGACCTATTTCCACACTCCAAAATTTCATTCTCCCAAGACTGGTCTGTGCGTAGCGCTTGGGCCAAAAAAGAGGCAGAAACATGATTTGTTTGCTTTTTTTTGCCCTTTTCACCTACCATTTTTCCAAAATAAGGCTGGAAACATGGGTTTATTAGATGTTTATGTCATTCTTCATCCAGTGGTGGTCTCCATTTATTCAAAAAGTGCCCCAAAAAAGTGGCACTGCGCGTTTGACCATGTTGCTGATATTAAATTGCTTAAAAAAACACAGAAAGGACAATATTTACAAAAAGAACCAAGAGGCTTCAAAATTGGTCAAGGAGCTGATGTTTGGTGTGGATAGTCTTGGAGTGAAGCCTCAGCAAGTATGTCAAGCTTCTTCTTCTCTTCTTGGCAAGTTAGGGCTTCAATTTTTGCATTTGTAGCCTTGAGCTTTTCCCTTGCATTTCTTTCTCTGTTGGTATAGTGTTTTGCCATCTTCCTCTGAATGTCATTTTTCTTATTAGCCTTGTCTAGTAGATTCTCTAAATGATGATTGAACTTATCAAGGCAATGCTCATTGTTCTCATTTATCAACATCGCAAACTGCTTATTCCATGTGAGCTCATTAGCAAGCTCAGCCTCCTTTTGTTTCTCTAGTTCTAGAGCTCTTTTCAACCCTCTAGTCCTAGTTTTGCTTCTTGGTTCTTGCTCTTATTCAGGTTCACCATACCTATCAAAAGCCTCATCAATAAATGCCTTTGATTTCATGGCTTCCCTTTTTTCCTTGATGAGCTGAATCTCCATGACATCATGTTTGTTTTGAAGCTTCTCATTCTCTTGCTCATAATATGAAATGATGTATTTTGACCTCTCTAGGTTGATCTAGAGCTCCCTGATGAGTGGATCTTTTCCCTTGATGACAATGCTGGTGTCCTTATTGTCATCATAATCACCTAGGTCAACCAAGTCAAAATCCTACTTTGTCTCATGTAGGTCCTCCTCCTCATGCTGAATCTCTGTCTCTGTCATCTTTTATTTGCCTTTGTGTACCTGCTTTGTTGGTGAAGAAGGCAAGGTCCCTACCACAATATATGGGGCAAACACCTGCCTATGGCCTCTCTAATAAGTATGCTCCACTATGCCCAAATCTTCCCTTTTAGGCTTGATGGCCTCAACCTGCTCAATCTGCTCTAGCTCACTGATCTCATCTCTGCTAGGGGACTCAATATGCTCATGAAATGGTGATGGTGGACGTGATGGTGAAGGTGACTAATCTAATGATGATGAATGATCCATGGGCTTGGATGGAGGAATGGAGGTGGAAGTATGAGATGCTGAAGGGACATTTTGAACATTCTGAATAGATGGATCAGTGAATATGGGATTGGCTATGAAAGTACTCCATGCAATGTTCAGCTCTTTAAGAAGATAGAGGAATATGATTTTGATGAGGGAATGATGACAATGACTCTTGATTTTATGTTCATATTCCATTTTCTGGACAATATAGGCCATCTTATCAATGCTACGGAAAAGGTAGTAGTGTATGTTGAGTAGTTTTACCCTAGTGAAATGCATTAAGAGCCATATGTGATAGGAATAAAGCCTAGAAATTCTACCTTCACATGAAAAATATTTCATGATAATCTTCATCATTGGGGCATATCTGCCCAAGAGGTGAGAAAAACGAAAATAGCCCTTTATGTACCTTGGTTTTATGAAAGGCTCGTAGTAATGCTTCTCCATCTCACCTTGTTTAAACCATTTCTCTCCAACATCTGGGATCCCGGTGGGAGCTGATATAACGATAGTAGATAAAGTAAAGGTGACACTAGCTAGAGTAACTTGTTTGTCATGGAGTTTGGATATGAAGATTCTAGTCAACATAGCATGGTGTTGGACTTCTTGAATTTGCTCACAAAAATCATAACATCCAAGATATTTGAAGGATGTCACAGCCATAGGAGATGCCAAGAGTTCCCTGAGATCCATTGGCTCAAATCTGAGTATTTTGCCCCCTTTGTGTGGTTTCTTCACCTCTGTTTCTTCTCCCCCACTGTATGGTTTATTTTCCTCTTTTGCCATGGTGTTTTAATATCAAACCCTAGGGAGGTAGGATGTTGCTGGAATATGGTCTGTTAGGAGTAAGGAATGGGAAAGGGAAATTGAAGGAGACAGGTAAAGGGATTTATGTAATGGAGGAGGGGATAGGGAGTATTGATATAATGGATTTTTTAGGATGGGGAAATCATAAACAATGTTGGGGGTTTGGGAGCCTAGGTAGTTGTAGCACCTAGGGCTTAGGGTTTTGGGATAAAGGTTATAGAGTATTGGGAAAAAGGGTTTATGGACAGGGATTGAAAGTGTAGGGGGGTGTATGAAAGTGTAGGGAAGTTGAAATTTGGGAATTAAGAGAGCAATGGTAGTTTTAAGGGAGATACTAGGGTTTTAATGTAAGAAAAACACCAAATCTTCAATAAACTTTCAAAACATCATAAGAGTGACTTTAGGAGGAAGAAGCATGCTATATTTAGCTGTTACTTACTTGTGGGAGGTTGAATACAAGTTTGGTGGAGCTTTGGAGGCGATTCTAGCTTTCCTAGACAAACGCGCAGCGCCTGAAGGGAGTGCGTAGAACCTGGCAAGTGTGAAATGATTGTAGGAAACATGTAGCGCCTGAAGGGTGTGCGTAGTGCCTTGAAAATGTGTAGTGCCTAAAGGGAGTGTGTAGCGCCTTAAGGAAGTGCACAATGCCTGCTTTGTTTTTTCAAATTCGCCTAGAATCATGAGAAATGCTCTCTTGGGGTTTTCTCAATCGGTGGTAGGAGGCAAATGAAGCTTAGTTTGATGCTAAGAAGGCCTTTATACTTGACTGAATTTGATATTTTAACTTTAAAACCACTTTCTAATGTTTCAATTCACCTTTTGAAATCTTTGCTCATTATCCTTTACAGTCTGATTTTCTTCTTTGCATATTGTTGATGCTGGAGTTTGGCACTCTTTACATTTGAATTTTTTTGGATGAAGTTGGCACATATAGTTTGAGTTAATAGCTTTAGGAATAGTACTTATTACATATAATGAACATAAAATTACATAAATTAAAAAAAATATTACATCCTTGTTTTTTGGAATAAAATTACAATATGAAATAAAACTCATACTTGGAATGAAAATCAAAACTTGGGCAAGCATAGTTACATGTTTGCAAATCCTCTTTAAATTAAAAGGGATATTATTTTCCTCACTCTCATACTTTTTTGTTGGCCTTATGCAGTGAAATGGTGTTTTATTGGACCTTGGAAAAATAAAACCTAGAGACCTAATGAAAACCCTAAGTGAACAGACTTCATGGTGACTTGACTGACATAAAAACATGATGAAATGAGCTTCTGATTGATGTATGCTCAGTAAGACATGAAGGTGGGCCAACAAGTATTGATTTTTGGGGGAGAGTGAGGTTTTTTGAGTAGGGCTACCATCAGTGAGTAAATTTTTGAATGAGGACCTAGGTGGAATGACAAAAATTTCTGAGCGAGACCCTAATATGAATATGAAAAGAGGAGTTTTGATCACTGATGGCAGTATGTAAATATTGACTCTAACACACACCATAGGTCACCATTCAGACTCCACCTCCTCCAGGAGTAGATCCAACATCGAGTGAAGAAGGGGATGTTGTTCCTCTTGATGATGATTCGGTAATGGATGTATACAATCTGTCATTTGATGAGTTCCAAAAGAGGATTGTACAAGCACAAAGAAAACATTTTCCAGATGATCACACATCACCTGCATTCATTAGAGAAAGGGTGACAGTGGCTGACACCATCAAGAATCCAAATTCCATTGTCGAATCCAACTTAGCATTTGCAGGAGAAACACGATCAAACATTTAGTATTTGACGACCGAGAATGAGAAATTGGCACAGAACTTGTAGGCTATGAGGCAAGAGGCAAAACAACTCTGTGCAGTAGCACAAAGTGTTGGGTTGTGTTATATTCTTTCCACGACTAGCCCTTCTATTGAAACGGGGGGGTGGAGCCCCAACTTTGTTGCGCCGATTGCACAACGGGGGGGTCAGAGGGGGTTTGAGGGGGGTGGGTAGACCCCCTCTACGGGGTCCGACGCAGTGCCCCGGGGAAATTTTTTTTGGACCCTATATTAGGTTGGGCAGACTTACCTATGGTTTTGTGCATGGATTTCGCACATGGTTTTGGGTCCGATGGTTTTCGGTCCATGGTATTGGATGCCTCGGCATGTATAAATATGTATTGTAACATTGAAAGGAACATAATGAAAAATCGAGCTGGTAGTCCTGGTTTTTGGATTGAGGGGGAAATCTCTATGTATATTTGTTTTATGTGTTATTCTCTCGCATTGTTTATTTTCCGTGTTTTAAGAATTCGTATGCAAGTAATTTTTGTACGGGGTTAAAACCTACATTTAGTATCAGAGGTGTTTTGGCTTCAAGGGGATGCCTTTGTTGCTGAGCGGTTTCTCTCAGGCCTATGGTAGACCTTGTTCAGTGGGAGATCTGCGGGATCGATTCTGGTGGTGAAAGAAGATAATGAGTAGTGGAAAGATAGAGATCGAGAAATTTAATGATCAGAGTTTTGAGTTATGGAAACTCAAGATGGAGGATCTATTGGTGGATAAAGATCAGTGGATCGTGGTAGATCTGGGTACTAAACCAATGGGAGTGTTCGATGAAGAATGGAAGAAGTTGGATTGGAAGGCAAAGAGAACAATATTATTGTGTATCTCAGATTCAGTATTGTTGAATGTAATAAACAAAGTCTTTTAGTAGAAATCACATGAGAGAATTTTTTGGCCGATGCATTTCAAACCAACAAGTGTGGTTCATCATCAGGACCAGATGGAAAGGCAGACCATGGCAAAGGCTTAAATAGAGAGCAATGTAGAGACATAATTTCAAGTAACGGCTATATTTGAACAATATTTTTTAAATTATAATATTAATTTATTAATTAAGTAACGGCTATATTAAACGGCTAGTTTTTGAAAAAAATATTTAAATATTAACATTAGTTAAATATTTTTTTCAAAAAGTAGCTGTTTAATATAGTCGTTACTTAATTAATAAATTAATATTGTAATTTAAACAATATTGTTCAAATATAGCCGTTACTTGAAATTATGTCTCTACATTGCTCTCTATTTAAGCCTTTTCCATGGTTTGCCTTTTCATCTGGTCCTAATGATGAACCATGCTTGTTGGTTCGAAACACGTCGGCCAAAAAATCCTCTCATGTGATTTCTACCGAAATAATTTTCTTAATTCATTATGGATCACAGAAGCTTGAATACAGAAATTGCTAAATGTATCAGGGGAAGCTACAACTAAGGCTTTGTGGGTCAAATTAGGGACTTTGCACCAATCTAAGTCTCTGGTGAATAGACTGTTCCTATGGAAAAAACTATATAACCTGATGATGAAAGATGGAGACTCAGTGACAGAGCATATGAACGCATATAATACTGTGGTAAGTCAATTATTATCTGTTGATATTAAAATTTCAAATGAAGATAAGTGCATGAGTTTGTTGTGTTTTCTACTAGATTTGTGAGATAGTCTGGTTATCACAATAGGTAGCAATGCAACTGCCTTGCAGTTTGATCAAATAGTCTCATCCTTGCTGACGGAGGAAATGAGACAAAAAAATATGGAGAGCCAGAATGGTGATGCCTTGTCTGTATGAGGAAGGTCCCAGAACAGAAACAAAAATAAGTCATTGAGTGGGAAATCTAAATCTAGAGGGAGATCTAAATCTCCAGGAAAACCTGTAAAGGTGTCCTAGAAATCGGAAGGAAGGGCACTACAAAAGGGACTATAAATATAAAGCTCCTGACAAAGGAAAGGGATCTGATGATGCTTCTTCTACAGAGGCGAAAACCACCTCAGATGAAGGTGGGGATGTATACTTGGCTTCTTCAAGTACACATGTAGATCATGAGCATGGTTGATTGAATCAGGTGCATCCTTTCACTTCAATCCCCATAGAGAGTGGTTCTGCGAGTATGAGAAATATGATGGTGGTGATGTCTTCTTAGGGGATGATATGAAGGCTAGAATCGTTAGTCATGGAAAAGTAAAGTTGAAGTCGCAAGGTGGAAGGGTTAGAACACTTCTGCGTGTTCTGCGTATTCCTGCATTGGCCAAAAATCTGATTTTTGTAAGCAAGTTGGATGATGCAAGTGTAAAAATAGTGTTTGAGAAAGATACCTGCAAGATGGTTCAGGGAGCACTAGTATTGATGCAGAGAGTTTGGATTAGAACTCTATACAAGCTGTAAGGTAGCATTGTTATTGATGGGTGCAACAGTTCTATGGTTCCTGAAAGTGGAGCAAGAAATCTAGTGGTCTCTGGAGAAAAGACCATGGTATGGCATGAAAGGCTTGGACATATTGGAGAGAAGGGCCTTCGAATACTTCATGGTAAATGTATGGTAGAAGGTATGACTAATAGCTCTTTGTATTTTGATTTCTGTGAAAATTGTGTATATGGGAAGCAGAATTGGGTGAGTTTCCCCTCTAGTGGTAAGAGGGAAAAATAGATATTAGAGCTTCTGCACAGTGATGTGCTTGGACCTGTGAAGGTTCCATCACTGGGTAAGTCTGTGTGCTATGTATCATTTATAGATGACTTCTCAAGGAATACACAGATATATTTCCTCAAGAAGAAATCTGCAGTATTTGATAGGTTTAAAGAATTTAAGGCTCTGGTGGAAAACAAGACAGAGAAGAAGAAAAAGGTGTTGAGGATAGATAACGGTGGAGATTTTTGTAGAAAGGAATTTGAGGAATTATGTAAGAAGTGTGGTATAGCATGACAGAATACTACTCGATACACATCTGAGAAAAATGGAGTTGCAGAAAGAATGAACAAGACGTTGATGGAAAGGGCAAGAAGCATGCTCAATGGTGTCGGGTTAGGACAAGACACCTGGGCAGAGGCGGTGGAGACAACATGTTACCTGGTCAACAGATCACCTTCATTAGTGTTGGAGGATAAGAATCCACAAGAGGTATGGACTAGTAAGAAACCCTCTCTTTCACGTCTGAGGGTATTTGGATGTGATGCATATGTACATGTTCCAAAGGAGAAAAGAAAAAAGTTGGATAGTAAATTTGAAAAGTGCATCTTTATTGGGTATAAGGATGGTTTAAATGGTTATAAGCTTTGGAACCCAGTAACAAGGAAGGTTGTGTGCAACCAAGATGTGGTGTTCAAAGAGGTGAATTTTCTTGTTAAACATAAATTCCTATCAAAGGAATCTGAGAAGATAGAGTTTGAGCTAAAGGAGGAAGAATCAGACTCTACAGTAGAAGAGGAATCAGAAGATGAAGAGCCACAAACTCCAGTTGTGAGAAGATCGGTTCGAGAAAGAAGGTAGCCAGAAAGGTATAGTTCATCTACTTTCTGTTCAAATTTTGCTTTATTTATTACTGATGATGATCCTAGAACTGTGAAGGAAGCAGTAGATTCAGAGGGGAAAACTCTGGAAAGAGGCCATGGTTGATGAAATGGCATATTTGCACAAAAATGAGGCTTGGGATCTGGTGGAGTTGCTGGCTGGAAGGAAACCCATTGGCAGCAAATGGGTGTTCAAGAAGAAGACAAATGCAGAAGGAAAGGTGGAGAGATACAAAGCTCGATTGGTAGCGAAAGGTTATTCCCAAGTGCCGGGAATTGATTTTGGTGATATTTTTTCTCCTGTTGCCAAGGTAGCTTCTATTAGATTATTTTTATCTGTTGCTACTGATTTTGATTTTGAGGTAGAACAGATGGATGTGAAGACAACATTTCTTCACAGGGATTTAGAAGAGGAGATCTATATGAAGCAACATCAAGGCTTTGCGGTGAAGGGTAAGAAAGAACTGGTATGCAAGTTAAAGATGTCTCTGTATGGGTTAAAACAATCACCAAGGATGTGGTATCATAAATTTGATACATTTATATGGGGACTTAGCTTCACTAGAAGAAAAGCAGATCACTGTGTGTATTTTAAATTAATTGGTGACTGTGTTATTTATCTGGTCTTGTATGTGGATGATATGTTGCTGGTTGGAAATGACAAAGAAATTATCTAGGATTTGAAGACCCAATTGTCCTCCAAATTTGACATGAAAGATCTTGGTGCTGCTTGGGCATGGAAATTAAAAGAGATTGGGCAAAGAGGAAGCTTTGGTTAAACCAGAGGAAGTATGTCCAGACAATACTGCAAAGGTTTAATATGCAGGATAGTAAACCGGTGAAGGTTCCTATTCCTGTAGGTGTAAAGTTATCTGCTGAACAGTGTCCCAAGACACAAGAAGAGGAAGAGGACATGTCCCGTGTTCCCTATGCAAGTGCAGTCAGTAGCCTGATGTATGCGATGGTCTGTACTAGACCAGACATTACACATGTAGTGGGAGTATTAAGCAGATATATGTAGTTTTCGTACGGGTTTACTTGGAGGAGATGAGAGTAGCAATACTTGTTGAAGTATCAACACCTGGAGAAACCACGTGGAAGCTCTATGAGAGGTTTGTGACCATACATAAAGTAGTTGTCCATTTGAATGGCTTACATCAGAAGAGAAAAGTGTTTGTTAAAAATCTCATGAGCATACAAGCTGCCATTACCTATGTGCAAGAGTGGACAATGCGATATAAAGGGGTACCACTTGACTTAGTGAAGCAAATGAAGGCACATACAGAGCTGGAGAAATCGAGATTTTGGATGTTGATTCAGAATAACAAGTAGCTCGCCTCATTTATTGGTAGCATTCAAACCTCATATTTACGGTTGTTTAGTAGTTTGGATGTCTTGGTGAAAACACACAAGATCCGATCTGTCAGCTCACTCACCAAAGCCAAACCTAGGAACCAAGTATGGCTGGAGATCGATGAGTACTTGGAGCAGCTGAGACAAATTGCCATCAAGGAAGATTTGGAGTTGAATAGACATAACATTCATAATTACATCAATGGTCATGTCCAAATCAGAACAATGTTTCTCATGCTTTAGAATGAAATTGAAACTGGTTCCATGACATTGTACTCAGGTGCCATGGAGGCTAGAGTTTTCTTCGATCCAGACACCATCACATAGTTTGGAGACATCATCACATAGTACCAAGCTTGGCACAAATATGTGACTGAGAAGCATCATGTGGAGGTGTCTAGGATAGAGTTCTCCCAAACTCAAGCATCATAGTGTTGTGTCTTGTTAGGCTGTCAAGTTGTATCTACCCTATTTTGTCATATATGGGTACGTGTAAAATGTAATATTATTTGTAATTACGATGTAAGTGAAATTACAAGTGTCAATATTGGAATATGAAGAGTCATAATGTAATGTAATGAGTCATTTTGTAAAGAAGTTGAAGAGTCATGAGGGGAGCGGAAAGGTCGCCAAGGGGAGTTGAAATGTCATCCACCCCCTTGTTATAAATATAACCTCATAACTCATGTAAAGTTCTTTTGGGAGCCAAGCTTTTGGCTAGGATTAGGCTTAGAAGGAGCTTGGGATTATTGTGAAGATCCTTGGCTTCTCTGTAGCGTAGAGAAAGTATACTACTTTGGAGGAGCAAGTTTTCTTAACTTTATTGTTCCACTATTGGGGCTAGTGGTCCATTAATGGTGTATATATGAATGGAACTTTCACCTATAATAATAAAATCATATCCGACACACTTTCATGAATATTTTGTGAATATAGTAGGACTATTCTTGTTGTATTTGCAATGTATGTTGTTTAGCTTATGCTTATGATTATGAACTATTTTGTTTGCATTTGTTTGAATCTTGTTGAATGTGTGTTATTGTATTAATTCATCGCTTTAACTTGTGGACTATTCCACATATTAGCTTGTGATGTCATTATGCTTGTGTGTTCCTTTCAAATTGCATACTATTATAGGCTTCCAAGGGGCACACTTTGTTTCCCATTCATGTGTTGGAACCTTCATGCATCGCACTTGAATTTCCGTAGGGTCACACGCTTTCTCTCACCCAAAGTTACCGTACTTCAATCTACACGTTTTCACAGTAAAGACATAACATTACTACCCATTATCGGGACTCCTACTCCAAACATTGTGAGGTCTAGTTGGGACTTCATATCGGGGAGATCCCCTGAATTTTGGCGTGTCCAACACCGTCAACATAACAACATTGCAGAATAAGAAACACTCATACTGGGACTAGAGAAAGCCATAGAATTCAAAGTGGAAGTGTTAAAGGTAATAGGTGACTCAGAGATTGTTACATGTTAGGTACAAAACACTATTCACTGCATATCACCTTATCTCAAAAACTATGAGCAAGAGGTATGGTGTGTTATATCTTCATTTAAAGCTTTTAATATTAATTATGTTTCTAGGATTAGTAATGCAGTTGTAGACACTTTACCTAATGCATCTGTTAGGTTATCACCACTTAGAGATGGTTGTTCTATTGATATTATTTACAAGCCATCTATATCTGACAACGTCAAATTTACGTGTGTTCAATAATGACTAACAGATACTGGATTTCATGGCTAGTGCTGACGTGTCTAGAGATGCAGTGATCGTTGAAGATGAGCAGGAAAGGCTTTGTAGGAAACAATTCAAGTACATAAAGGAAACTCCATGCCTAAGGGTGTGGTATTTCTAGAGAAGCTCTATGACCTGGAGAACCATTTCGGGGGATCAACCAACACAAAGACCCAAAGTTACACATTGTTGCATGAACATGTTAACTTGGGCAGCAAGGAAGATCTAAAGTATGTGAACCTCAGTACATGTTGTTTTCTCGAAGAATGACAAGCTTTTATTCATCTCTTCAAACAATAATGAGACATATTTTTATGGAATTACAATTATTTGAAAAATTATGATACACGAATCACCCAACATGTGATACCCATAAAGGAAGGGGTGAATCAATTTCAACAAAAGTTGAGAAAAGTTCATCCTACAGTTGAACCCCTGATCCAGAAATAACTAAGGAAGTTGTTGGATGCTCAGATCATCTTTAAATTTCATCACTCTACCTGGGTTTATAACTTGGTTCCAGTCAGAAAGAAGTTTGGAGAAATATGCCTATGTGTAGGATTTTGCAACTTGAATTGGGCTTCTGATAAGGATAATTATCATGTTCCATCTATTGAGTAAATACTCTAGATGGTATGCATATTAGATATGTTCTTGTTGGTCGAT
Organism: Pinus tabuliformis; assembly: GCA_031772625.1. Taxonomy (NCBI): domain Eukaryota; kingdom Viridiplantae; phylum Streptophyta; class Pinopsida; order Pinales; family Pinaceae; genus Pinus; species Pinus tabuliformis. The sequence goes on along the minus strand of CM062816.1, from coordinate 1,257,852,095 downwards.
GGATTTTTAGGATACAACCAATTTCTAGTAGCGGAACCTGACAAATTCAAAACAACATTCAAGACAAAATGGTGTACATTCACATTTAGGTGAATATCATTTGGAATTATAAATGTAGCTGTTACGTTTCAAAGAAAAGATCAAACCATTTTGGTCATTTAAATAAAATCTTCAAGCAGTGTCAGAAATATGGCATATCATTAAATCCTATGAAAAGAATCTTTGGCATGTCCAAGGGAAACCTCTTTGGACACATTATAGAAAAGAGTGGGATTAAGTTGGACATAGAGAGGTTCAAGACTATTGCTTAGATTCCATTTCCCATGAACAAGAAAGCCATGTAGTCCTTCTTAGGGAAAAATATTTTTCTCTGAAAGTTTATCTTTTATTATGCACAAATTGTTAAACCTCTACCAGAGATGATCAAGAAGGATACAATATACAAATGGGATCAGAGGGAAAAGGATGATTTTCCTGAATTAAAAAAGTGATTGTTGATGCCCCAACATTATATAGTCCATACTTTAATAGGTATTTATTTTTACACACGTTTTCTTCTAATACGTCAATTGCAGTTGTTCTAACTCAAAAGGACAATCAAGGCAACAAATGAACAATATCATTTATAAGCAGTGTCGTATAGGGATTGGAATCTAATTATCCCACCATAGATAAACAAGCCTATGCAGTCTACAAGGCAGTGAATCATTTTAGTCCTTACCTCTTGAAAAGTCATGTTATCATCTTTGTGCCTCACCCAATAGTCGGATCACTCTTTCTACAATAAGAGTTTGGTGAGAGGAGGGTGAACTAGATGAAAAGTTAGCAAGAATATGATTTAGAATTCAAGACAGCTCACACAATTAAAGGCCATGGTCTCTGTCAACTTGCAACAATGAATTAATTTTCTAGAAGAGGATTCTTGTAGTTGGGAACACGAAATTGATATGTACAACATCTATCAAGCTACCCCTACAAACGTAGCCACATACTAGTACACTAATGTATGGTAGTATCTAGAGCAAGGCAGCTTGCCCTCACATCTCTTGGTGAAATAGAAAAGGGAAATTCAACTTAAAGAATTATATTATCAGCTTGTCCATGGTGTGCTTTTCTGAAAGCACCACAATGGTGTCTTACTCAGATGCTTAGAATCTCCATATTCGGAAAGGGTGTTAAAGGATCTGCATGATGGGAGATTTGGTGGAAATTACACGGGAGATGCTACAACTCACAAAGAAATGCAGGCCAGATATTATTGGCCCACACTATTTAAGGATGCACACACCTATGCCCATAAGCACCCTGTATGTGAAAGATTTGTTGGTCCTAGTAAGAAGTCAACCGCTCCATTGCAACCCATTTTCATTGAAGTACTATTTCAACAATGGGGGTTAGATGTTATTTTAGACATTTTTCCACATTCATCAAAGCAACACCGATATATATTAATTGCCACATATTACTTTACTTGGTGGGTTGAAGTAGTTCCTTTACGGCATGTGAATGATCAGGAAGTCATTCACTTCATCAGACAAAATATCATTACCAGGTTTAGCATTCCAACATCACTTGTGTTTTACAATGAAACTTACTTTTCATCGCTAAAAATTTAGGAATTTGCATTGGAAACTGTTGTTGTTTTAAAGCACTCATCTAACTATTATCCTTAGGGAAATGAATTAGCTAAATCTATAAACAAGAATTTAATTCACATCATTAAAAAAATGTTTACTCTGAGAAAAGGAACTAGCATAAGGCATTGGTGAATACCTTATGGGTTGACTGTGTTACCCCTAATCCCTCTCTAAGAACCTCACCTTACTTCCTCCTACATGGCAAAGGAGTTATCCTTCCTCTGAACTTATACATCCCAAACTTACATCTATCATAAGAATCTCGAGGTAAATCATCTTCAACCATTTAGGGTGACAGGCCTCACTAATAGGTATATAAAGATTCCCATTTGGCCACCCTTCAACATATATTTCCCTATCTCCTCGCATTTTATAACACATCTTTGACTATAATGTGTTTATTAGGAATATTAAAGGATGTTTATCATATCTTGTGGCTTAACATGATTATTGTGTAAGAAAATGGTGCATTTATTGTGAAAAAGTATGTTGGAGGAAACTGGAGAAGATGTAGGAAGCTTTTCCCCTACAATTACTCACCTACAACTCAAATTTCTCCCTATATTTACTCACCCAGATTTTGAGGATCTACTAACAATTGATGCACTCATATTTCCAAGATCTCAGGGAGCTAGATCCACCTTTTTAGGGATTTTGGAGAGAAGAAACCCTCCTTCCCAGGAGGCTGCCCCTCAGCCATTTTTATATAAATAAGGAATCCCAAGGGCTTAATAGGATTCAAATTTTTAGAGAAGAATAATGATTGCTAGGTCTAAGATATTTTACTTGTCATTTTAATTCCATTTAATTGAGCACTTGTTAAGATCAATGAGAAGTCTATTCTTGCTTTAAATATGAGTGTGTTTTAGAGGGATGACTTCCTTTGGGTTAGGGCCCAACCAAAGCACTCTAGCCTCTCTCATTTGTACAATTTATTCTGCATCTTCCTTTTATGTAATTAGGATTAACAATCTTTCCCTTTTGACAGTTTGGTTTATATGAAAAAGTTGCCTATGCAGAGTTACTAATCATACTTATTGGGAAATGTGGTTGTGAGATTTTTGTTGGAAAGAATAAAAATATAGGTTTCATTTTGCATGGATTAGGAAGATCTTGAATAAAATTTAACTCGTCCTTTCCTTTTAGTTTAATTTTCTGCAATTTATATCATTATCATGCTCTTGATGTTTGAAAATATTGAGTAACGTTTGGGATGCACAGGTTCTAATGTTGGATTGTAGGGTATAACACTGTCATTTCCAATTCTCATAATACCATCATCTCCTTCCTCTCTTCCTCAAAAAATTCTTCAAAAACATTGTTCACCAAGAATTCATTTATGGCTTGTTGAAGGCCACCATGTGCATTTCTCCTTGTGCAAGATGGACCCTTTAAGGGCACTAATATTGGAAAGGACCTCATAGAAACTTATTCCACCTTCCATTACCCTTCCTCACCTTTATATCACTTTTTTAGCTCTCATAATGCTGACAGATTCAATCATGTAGTAAAAGAGGGCAATCTTGTATCATCTTGTAGCACCGTGTAGAAGCTCTCTAAACTTGACTAGAATTGTCCTTAAAGCTTGATTTTTACCTCCTATCAATTCATAATGTCCCTTATGCCTTGAAACCATGGTTGAGGAATATTATATACCACTTAGGACTTGTCTCTTCATCATTGCAATTCATCTATGCAATTAGGGTTAGTAAACAAGTTCATGAATTGAATGGAATAGTGATGATTTACATGACTACTTTATGAAGCACTTAAGTAACCTTGTTACTAGGATATAACATCACGTGAATGCAATGATTGAAGGTAGATTTCATGATTTTTACTTCATACAAGTTGTATTACTTTTTACTTCCCTGTTTTATGTTTTTTAAGCTATTTCCATTTCAAGCATTGTTATTTCTTATACATAAACTAGGTTTATCCTTTGATGCAACATTTTCTTTCTGCAAGTAGATTAATATTTACATTCTACAAGTAGATTGGAAATTAAATTTATGCAAGTAGGTTAGCATTTACATTTATGCAAGTAGGTTAGCCTTTACATTTCTGCAATGTAGAGTAGCATTTCCATTTTTGTAAATAGATTAGTATGTCCATTTGTGCAAGTAGAGTAGAAGTTCCTTTTATGCTATCTCTTTTATTAAAAATCTAGATTCAGTTGCTAGAGTGGTCTTTATATAACTTGGTTTGGTCCATTTCCTCAGAGTAACTTGAGTAGATCTTAGCCTATTGTGAAAATAACATTGCAACCTCTTAAGTTTGTACGAACCCTAGGTTGATATAAAGTTGGTAGCCTTGGAAGTTGCAGCATTCTTGTTGCAATATTGGGGCTCATCACTTTTTGGCACCATTTCTGGGGAGGTTTCCAAGTAGGTTTTTTTTCTTGTTAGAGTTTCTTTCTTTTCCATTTTAATTTCACTTTGCGTCATTTTTTCTTGCCTTGGAAAATTCAGAGGAAAAAACAACAACAAAAAAAAAAACACACACACATTTATTTCATGCCTTGTAGGATTAGGGATAACCTAGGAAAATTTATGCCAAAAACCCCCACTCCTTCAAGAATTCAGAAATCACTCTTCTTTGGTGACTATGAACCTCCTACTCTGACCACAAAGGAGTTAGAAAATCCTTTAGGTTAGCAACCAAAGATCTTTGAATAACCCATAGGGGAGAAAGAACCCACATCACCTACCCCAAAAATGACTGAAAATAGGCAGATTGTGCTCTTTCCTATCAGAGAAACCAATGGGGAAGCCATAATGAATAATATAAGCCCCATTGCTCTCCCATACTTACATGTCTTGGCTTCTGAAGACCCTTATACATTCATGTTTGAGTTTCTTTTGGTTTGTAGAACCTATGATTACACTTCCAATGAGAAGAATCTAAAGTTGTTCCCTTCCACCCTCAAGGATGCAACCTTGCGGTGGTTCATGAGCTTGGAAGGAGGAAACATCACCACTTGGGCTCAAATGCAACAAGATTCCAGTAAGAAATATATGGACTACTGTAGATCAAGGGAAACAAAAGAGCATATATTTAGGATGACCCTAGGGCCAGATGAATTCTTAAAGGATTATGGAGAAATATTCCAACTCAACTACAAAATAGCTAACTATACCTTTGACCCAGAATCCATATATCTTGTACTTCTCTAGGGGATAAGGCAGGATTTAATGGATACCCTTAGTATGTTGTTTGGTGGAAACACTTATCAGCTAACCTATAAAGACATCAAAACAATATTCAAGAATCATTCTAGGGACGAAAAGAAGAGAGGTAGGTCTATTCAAGGCCCGGTCAACCCTTCTCTCTCTACCTCAATCATCAGACATGAAATAGGAAATATTCTAGAATGCTTTAAGAGTGAGATTTTGCATACCTTTTCCTAACAAATGGACACCATGCATATTAAAAAGAGGCAAGAGGAGGCATAAATGGCACTAGCTATCTTTCTCCTTAGATATGGCAAGAGGTACCTTAGAAATGAGTTCCCACTGAATGTCATAGAGGTCGACTATGTTTGTGAGGAGAACCATGAAAATGAAAAGTATCCCTCTCCTCCAGTATTGAATGGTGTATATCAAGGTTTAGAGAATGAATTGGTGCAACTTTGTTTCATCAACCAAAGGATGCCACAAGGCCCTCGTCCATATGAACAAGGCATGCAAGGTGCACACTATCCTTCTTTCAATCCAAGCCAAAGTCCACCATTTTAACCTTGATATCCTCTAACTCACTCACCTTGGTGTATTCCTTCTCCTTGGTCCTATTCTCCTTAGTATCCTCCTCATCCCGCCAATCCACCCTTCCATCCACATCAAAATAAACCTCCTGAATGGGGAAACCCTTCACAAGGATGGAGGCTTCAGGAAATCCAACCTCCTACCTTAATGCCTCCCCCTCCACCTCAACCACAACTACCCCACAATAATCCACCCAAGAAAACTCAAATTCCTGCCCAACCCAATCCAAACCCGAAAAATAAGTAGGCCCAATAGGCCTATAGTGGGGAACATCCTATCATGCTTATGTTGTGGAGATCTATGATATCAACCTTAGGTCTGGGAAGGTACTTCTAGATTCTCACCCACCTTCTCCACCTAAAGATATTTAAGAAGAGAAGGAAGATAGTGCCCCTCAATCCAATGTACCTCCCTATCCTGAAAGGTTGGCCCAAATTAAACAACACACCCCAGAAGAGGCTGGACATATGGGAGAATTAAAGAACATGTGTGTTAAAATACCCCTTCTCTAGGCCATCAAATATGTTTCCATCTACAACAATATTATTAGAGAAGATTTTTTCAAGAGGTATGGAAGAAGAAAAATAGATACCCCCACTATCAATGTTGTTGGGTAGCTAGCTAATCTGATGCTTGGGAAGGTCCTCTCCCCAAAGTATATGGATCCCAGTATCCTAGTAGTGGTTGTGCACATTAAAAATTTTGTAGTCCTCAACACATTATTTGACCTTGGGGCTATGTTGTAGCGGCTACAACCACCCTCCAAAATTTTGCCTTAGCCTGTTTTGGAGCCTCCCTACCAACCGTCACAGCAGCTTGCATTGCTTCATCAAGTCCTCAAGCTTCAGTGCCTTTCTTGCTCAAAGGCAGCCTGTCGATCGTAGTTTGATCCTTTCCCTTCACAGGCTACTCAACCAGACTTGGTCTAGTTGTAGGCTGAGTAGCTTCCCAGTGAAATTTGTGCATTTCTTGAGGGAAACCAGCTTTCCTTCTAGGAATTTCACAATTCCCTTTGACAGCCTGCTGATCTCCTAGATTGCGCAATCCTGCCAGCCACCCATCACAGCAAGAATTGTGCAATTTTTCCCATCAACAAGTAGTTCAATCGAGGATTTGCACAAATCTCGGCAGCAGTCAGCTCCTCAGCCCAGAAATTGTGCAATCCCCTTGGGAAGTCAGCCCAAATTATAGTCAGGAATGCACATTTTTCTCCAACAATCAAGCAGTCTCTTGCATGTCCAACTGAGTTGATCGGTTCCCTTTGGGACTGAGCAAAACAAACTTGCATGCTTGGGCTATTTCTCCAAAGGCAGCATGCAAAGGCATCCCTTATTTCAGGGATCTATGTTTAGTAGTTGGAGGTTACATGCAAGGAGTAATTCAAAAACCTCCCTCCAAGTGTCGCTTCCCCTAGATTTCTGGCATGATCGTCACAACCTCGATGTTATCAAAACTCATCAACTAGACACTACAGAGCTCATTCCTCACATCAACCTTGTAGCTCTGACATCCCACATCACATCTTGGAGCAGTCGGCACATTCAGCTCAGCTGTTTTGGGGTAAGCTCGCCTCCCATGCCTTATTTCGCATTTCTGTCACTTTTTAGGCTTTCTCTTGTATGAATATTGTTTGCTTGATTCCTTTGAACGCTTGATGTAGTTTACATGCATACTAGCTTGTCCTAGCTCTGTTTCAATTTTCTTTGCTATCTCACTGTTGTTGCATGCATGAAACTGTTTTGCACGGATGTTCACCCAACCGGTGAACGACCGCACCCACATGCATGTTGATCTATTTGCTCAATCCTTCATTCATGTTTTGCATGCATTTTTTATCACTTCTTCTATCACTTAGTGTTTCCATGCTTTTCATCGACTTACTTTCTTTCAGTTGCCCATCGGCGATTCGGGCCAACCTTGGCCGGTCTCTACCTTCACCAAGGTTGCATTGCACAATCTGGAGAAGGAAGGCTCACCTTCCTCTCCAAATTTGTGCATTCTAGCCCAGCACTGGCCTCCTAGACTGAATTGTGCATTTCTGGAGGTTAGTGGCTGCTTGGCCCAAAATTTTGTGCAAATCTGTCCCTGGGCCAACAGTCCTTCCTAGCTAGGATTTCTCATTGCACAGTCCCAACAGCCAACTACCTGACTAGACTGTGCATTGCACAGTTCCAGTAGTTAGTCAGTCTCTCAGTAGCTCGGACTATGCCTTATGTAGTCTTGGCAGTTGGTCTCCTGACCTCTTGGCAAAAATTGTGTAACCTTCATGATCATTCACCCAGGTATGTTGCAAGTCAGTTCGCATATTCATTTTGGTTTTCGACTGACAGATTGCTTGCTATGAGTGTTTCCATGTCGCCAGGTATCACAGGTGTTCATCTACCTCTCAGCAGTATAGGTACAATGGTTTCCAGGAGAGCAGAGATGAAGACACCATCCCGAACACACTTGGGGATGCAGTCGATCAAGTGTCCATGGGCTTACCTACTCACGAAAACATCAAGTTGTTCATGGACAAGGACATTAAGCAGAAGCATAATAGTGAGCAGAATCATGAACAATAGTTGAAGGTAGCACACCAAATGCAGCGAACGCCATGAATGTAGCAAACCCAACGAACACAGCAAATGCAAGAGGAAGGTTGTTGACAACCTAGAGGCAGAGCAAAGTTGCAAGATCAAGCAGATCCACTGATAATGAAAGAAAATTTGGAGAATCAGGCTATGAAGTGATGGCGTGAAATGAATATTGTGCAAAGGCAGAAGATGAGACAAAGGAGGAGTTGCATGTGTTGAAGCAGAAACTTAGGAAGAACATGAAGCTGCACAGAAAGTCCAATGAGTTGCAGTAGGAACAAGAACAACAGTGGGTGCAACATGCACTCGCGGATGAAATTGCACCAGTACAAGTTAAGGATCCATCCCAGCAGCTGACACATAGAGAACATGGTGACCATTTTGTTGATTGCATGAAAGGATCCAATAACATTCATGTCATTCAGCACATGCATGTAATCCAACCCATTCAACACACTCACTAAGGTGAAGACAAGAAGCAAGTCCAATTGGGGTTGAACATGCAATTTGGCAAGTTGATGCGCATGACCACCAACACACACTTGAAGATCAACACAGATACTATGCATCGGTGTGTTTCTTGTTCAACCATACCAAGGAAGACCATGGACATGTTAGCAAATGAGTTGGATGAAGGGGCCGAACCAATGCATGGTTGCAACGGAGGCAAGAGTTTACTTTAGCAAGATGTCACCATGAGGTGCATGCACACCATCACAGACGAACAAGCTTAGCATCAGCTCGCTAGCTTCACCATCAAAAGTATGTCAAAGAGTTGGTCACCCCACAATGGATCGAGTGTCAATGATGTCTTGTAAGGCTTGCTCAAGCCATGTTGTCTCACATGATTACATGTGCATTGTAATGATGAGTCATGTCAAGTGTAAGTCAAGTGTCAACAGTTGGATGTAACAATCATAGAGTAGGTGAAGAGTCATGAGGGTAGTTGAATTGTCACAAAGGGGAATTTCAAGGGTCACCCCAACCTTTGCTATAAATAGTCCCTCATAACTCATTGTATTGGCTTTTGGTCAGCCAAGCTTCTACTAAGACTACCTTGAAGAAGGCTTAGAAAATATTGTAACGCGCCTTGGCTTCTCCACTCCACGGAGCTAGTAGATCTCTTTGGAGGAGCAGATGGATGTGCCTATAATGTTCTACTGATTCGGATAACATGTTTACATGTTTTATTGTATGATTGTGACTTAAACTTCTTTATATAATAAAAGACAACACATTTTCATGCATATGTTGGTATTGTAGTTGGACTGCTCCGGTTGCCTTAATGATATATGTTGTTTAACTTACGTACTTGTGTATGAACTAATTCACATGCAATTATATGAATAGGATTGCTAATGTGTTGCATACGTTGTTAATGTTGTCACTATCTATTTCAATTACTTTGTTGGACATTAGACAGACCTTTCACTCAACCTTGTTATATCAACCATCACACTTGTCTTAGACTGAT